>LR990635.1:6315018-6915018 GCA_905147815.2 Phalera bucephala | reverse complement strand
TAAATTTAGCTACAAACCAAAGGATCACCAACCTTAACTCCATAGAAATGAAGGCAGAAGTTGCTTATCTTCTTATACCCCTCACTGGTCTTCACGTACTGGGGGTCTCCTTGCATATGAATCTGGCAGGTCACTTGGAAGTGGTTCTTCTTCTGGCAGACAAAAGCCTCGTCTATTTGAGAGTAGTTAAAGCCCTTGTCTGCTCCCACCACGTAGGAGGGGGGTTGTCTGTTGAAGAAGAGGTTTTCGGTAATGTCTCACGCCTGTTGTCTTGAAAAAGTAGGTTATGGTTTCTTATTTTGCCTCCATTATCAGCTGAAACCCGCCCTTTTTTTGTATAGGCCCTGCGGGGGCGCTTACATAGTCAATTTACATTTTTTTAAATCTAATTTACCACCGGATCGGAATGCGGCCTTCACTGAGTAGATCCGGCAACGAAACTCAGCGGGCTTGTCTTTTTTATTTATTTATCTTTCTTTTTTACTTTCTATTTTTTTTAATCTTATTGTGTGGATACAATGTTTAGGTTAAAATCAAATAGTTTACGATCTAGCTCCAGTGTGATGCCTTACGATCGAGATATAAGACTAATGATGTTATTTATAAAGAGTGTCTAAAGGATTCCAGCACCTGTTCACGAGTATGACTGCCATAACAGCCTTTGCAGGACAAAGTGCTCGCCCAACGATTACGACGACCTTGTACGCATCCAGCTTTTACCGGCGATCTCCACCAGGTCATCCGTGAGGATCAACAATTCCAAGTCTAGAGGCCTCGTTGCCTGCCTGGACTGCCTCGTTGGTCTAGTGGCAAAGCGCATTGCTTTGTGATCACCAGGTCCTGGGTTCAAATTCCAGGTCGGACAAGTGTAGTGCGAGTCCGGAGTCAGGAATTGCGCCCGGTATATGGCAATAGGCTCGCCCCCTATTACATGGGACCTAACATCGTCGGCGAAACGTGGGTGTACTCAGTACACCTCTACCACCCCCGCTTGGGGAATAAAGGCGTGAGGGTGATTAAGTCTAGAGGTTTACGTGCGTCAAGTTCAATATGTATGCACTTTGGGCCTAAGTCATAGTAACCTGTATATTAAAGGAGATGCCTATAAGAGTGGAGGAAACCAAAAAGGGTCTGTAAGGAAAGAACCTGTTGGAACTCTGTACTCTCGGCCTACCCCGCAAGGGAACTGGCGTGATCATATAGATAGATAGATATTTATTAAAATAGGTCTTTACATTATATTACTGTGACGAAGTATTCCACGCTTTGACGGTCCTGGTAAATACTTACAAAGGCTTGAAGTTGCAGTCATACAACGTATGCCATAAGTTCTGCTGGAATGTGGCGAATCTGATGCACTGCATTGGTGCGTCGTCGCCAGCTTCTGAACCGTCCACAGAAGGAGGGGCCGGCCTTGGAGCATGGGCCACGCTTTCTGGTGAGAGGGCAGCTGGTGGGCAAAGAACATTACCTCAGATTTAATAAAATATACTTCAAATATCTTTTTTGATAATTTCCAACAGCAGGTCACAAATCTGCCAATTCGTACTGGGTCCCCGTGAAGGCCTTAGCCCAGCACTGGTATAGTGCAGGCTGCTTTATTGTTATGCCTCTCGCCGAGATTTACCAGTTTTATCCCGACTAGGGTAAGGCTTGCACGGGGATTTAAGTCCAACACGTGGAGGCAGTTATAAAAATAATATCAGCCTATACTGCCCACTGCTGGGCAAAGGCCTACTCTCACAAATCGAAGTGAGAGAGATTAGGCCATACTCCACCACGCGGACCTAGTGCGGATTGGTAGAGGCGGGTTTGTGGCCACCTGCTATTGGAACTTATCAAGATGATTAGTGGTAACCGGGACCAACGGCTTAATGTGCCTTCTAAAGCTCCAATATGAAAACGCCACAAACGGTCACCCATCTTAGGCCGACCGAGTCGAACGCTGCTTAACCTTGGTGATCGGTAAGAATACCGCGGTCGCACAGCGCTACGAGCGCCTCAGGGAGGCAGTTTGCGTGAAGTTATTAATATTGTATTTCGCTAAAATTCACGGGTTTGAAAAGCATGGACACCTGGGACCAAAACATAAAGGCCCTTTTATCATCATTTCCAGTTCATTCCACTTCCTACAGGGCATAAGCTTTCTTCGTCTTACGCTATATACCTCATCATCAGCCCTTATCAGTCCACTGATGGACGTAAGCCACTCCCATGGCACGCCACTGAGCTCGATCTTCAACTCTCCTCCTCCAATCCCTGCCCGCTGCCTTACAAATATCGTCGCCCCACTTAGCTACAGGGCATCCTACACTACGTACTATATACCTCATACTGAGACAATTTTGGTCTTACCTATGCACTTAACCACATCATCGCCCCATCATTGTACTGGATTTCTACAATTGGAAAATCTCTTCCGTGTCCTCTTTAACTTGAGCCCATCTTGGCCAGGTCCTACCTACGAACTTACTCACATAATCGCCCCATCTTGGATTTTGGATTACTGGATTTTCCCGACTGAAATATCTCTTCAGTGGTTCTTGCATGATGCGAGAAATTATTATTTTATAGTATAGAAGGACTTGGAACTAACCTGGTTCGCATTTGACTTGTGAATTGGTGTCCTGTGAATGCTTCCTCTTTTTAGAATTAGGTTCTTGCAAGCTGGTGTAGACCGGAGTCAGGGTCTCGTGGCTCAGCGCGACCAGCTGCGGGTTGATCATGCCCTGCTCCAACTCCGGCATTTCTACCCGCATTTGGTTGTACCTGAGAGCAAAAATATCATGTTGAACATAACTTACAGCAGGATGTAAACCCCTTCTATTTTGTGCCATTTTTCATGGCAGCCAAGATTATACTTGGCTTAAAATGCAGTGGGCTAATATTAGAGCAAACGAGCTCTCCTATTAGTGCCAGTGCTACCACTACAGAACAGCATTTGTCTTAGTTACCAACAAGGTTAAACAACGTTCAGAAGCAGTGATAACCTAGTGGTTAGACCTTTGGACTGAAAAGTAAGAGGTCTCAGGTCGAAACCCAGGCACGCACCTCTGTCTTTACGAAAGCATGTGCGTATTAAAAATTAACTATCACTTTCTTTAACGGTGAAGAAAAACATCGTTAGGAAACCTGCATGCCTGAGAGTTTCTCGAAGGTGTGTGAAGTTCGCCAACCCGCACTGGGCCAGAGTGGTGGACTATGGCCTAAACCCTCTCAGATTGAGAGGAGGCCCGTGCCCAATTGTGGGTCAGTTACTTACCAGGGCTAATATTATTATCATAAGCAAGGTTCAGTTCGGTCGGTCTAGGACGAACCTTTGGGACAGTTATCCCAAATGGTCGGCTTTGCCCTCCCGTGTCGAAGTATCGCCGAGTTTCGGAAGGAACTTTAAGCCATTGGTCCCGGTTATTACCTCACGTGGTAGTCGTTAAGCCAAGTTGGAAGACATACGCGGTTTGATAAGTTCCAACAGCAGGTGGCTACAAATCTACTTCCATCGCAACCACTACGTGCACGAGGATTTGTGAGAGGTCTTTCTTTGTCCAACAGTGGGCCAATAAAGGCTAATTTATTTATTTATAACGCATCTCAAGGGAAGTGTCACGGTGTCGGCCTCAACTTGACCAATCGCTATAGTACATAAAATAATAATAATATCAGCTTATACTGACCCAAAGCCTTCTCTCACAAATCGAGGTGAGAGAGATTAGGTCATACGCCACCACGCAGATCCAGTGCGGATTGGCGAAGGCAGGTTTGTGGCCACCTGCTGTTGGAACTCTTGGGCTGCCTTTAAGGCTTCCAATTTGTCTTAACGACTACGTAATCGGGGCCAACAGCTTAACGTGCATTCTGAAGTACGGATACGCTTGAGTATGAAATGCCACAAACGGTCACCCATATCAGGCCGACCTAGTCAAACGCTGCCTAACCTTGGTGATCGTTAAGAACACCGCGGTCGCACATCGCTACGAGCGCCTCATACAAGTCCTAAAAACTGAAAAGTACATAGAATTCCTAGAAAACCGTTACGCCTATATTCTCCAAGCGGGGGTGGCAGCGGTGTTCTAAGCACACCCACTTTTCACCCACGACGTTTGGTCCCATATAATAGGGGGCAAGCCTATTGCCATATACCGGACACAATTTCAGACTCCGGACTCACACTGGGGATTTTTCGTTAGATCGACTACATTTGTCTGACCCAGGACTTGAACCCAGGACCTCGAGATGACAAACCGATGCGCTTTGCCACTAGACCAACAAGGCAGTCGAATTTTTTAAGTCCTGGAACTGAAAAGACAACTTACGAACTTACCTATTCTGGTACGTGATATCCCCAAGACTCAAATCATGTCTTCCACTCCTCAAACCCAGCTCCACAATATTAGGGTCTTGTGGTAGCACCACTACATCGTTCAGGTTACTCCTGAGGACCTCATGGTCTATATTATCTGCTTCATAAACGTAGTCCCCATTTTGCTGGAGGATCTCGTGCGTTGGGATGTGGTCGTGGACCAGCATGTAGTCTGTGCTAAGAACCGTTTGGGGTACTGTGATTGTGTGGGGTACTTGGGTTTCGGAGGGACTGTAGGGGTTTTCGGAACCGGAATCCGGTGGGCTTTCCGGTAATTGGTGACCCCTGAAAGAGAAGATGGCGTTCATTAAAAAATGTTACTTATAATAAAAAACGTGTAACTAATTAACGCGAGACCTGAAAGTAGATTTGTTTATTTTTAATAAAATTATAAAAAACCTGACAAGTGTAAGTTCTCGAGTCAAGACTCCCGTTTTGAGGGTTCCGTAAAGGAAGGAATATTAGCTATTTTAAATTTTTCCACCGAATCCGAGGAAAATTTGTTGATCAACAATAAAGTGCAGCGCAGTGGTTAAGAGCTTAAGCCGCTTCACCCACTGTATCTATCGCGGGTTCGATTTCCGCACGGAAGAAATATTTGTGTGATCCACAATCATTTGTTTCAGTCTGGGTATATGTGTATGTGAATTTTCATGTTTGTAAATGCACCCACGACACAGGAGTAAATACAAGTTTGGGGCGATGTGATGATATATCGATGTGTCGCATAAACAATAAATAATAGTTATTGCAAGAGAAAACAAAATGTTAATCTATAACTTTACAGCCTATCTAATGAATTAGGGTTCCACAGATAGTACAATTTTCTGTTCATGACACCTATAGATTATTTATCGAATATCGCAGAGTAGGTATAAGGTGAACTTACCACCAGATTCCTTTGGTCCTGGCACCGTACGGAGAATTGTTATTTTATTTTATAATATTAATAAGATACGAATTAGATAGCTATATACACGTCTCTTAGCAAAATAAAAGGTGTTCGTACCCAGTCCGCCTTGGATCCAGGGTCTGCGGCGCGTAGCAGCCTTCTCCCACGGAGCTCATGTATGCCTCTATGTCCAGCTCTTCAATAAAAGCCGGACCTGAAACAAAAACAACAGATCATTAGTCTTAAAGATAAAGAACCTATTGGAACCATGTACTCTTTGCCTACCCTGCAAAAGATCTGGAGTGGCTATATATAGATATTGATAGTCTATAAGATAGGCTAAAGTCTAATCAAGCTCGGCTGGGTGGCGTGTTGGGAGCTACGTAACATCTTCTAGTCCTTAATACCGAAGTGTCTCAAGGCAAGTCTTTGACCAGTGTGTGTTGCCAGTGATGACTTACGGCATTGGAATATGCTTGATTACGGCAAGAGAAAGAGCTATGCTCTGAGTTTTCCTGCGAGATTGAATCAGAAATGAGATCGGCAGAAGGACTAAAGCCATCAGAATTGCCTTACTTAAGTGGCGTGTGTGTGAATGATGTACGCTGTTGGCCGCAAGGCCTTTACAGCTTCACCGGACTTAAAGGCAAGCGTGCAACCACTACGCTCTAGCCAGCCAGAAGGGCAAGAGGCGACATACTCGAGGGCGCCTCTTCGAGGCGCCCTCGGTTGGGACAGTCGTTGTAGGGGGACGGGTGCACTACTAAGTGCACCGGTCAATCGCCGGCTATGGGAGGGGATCTACTACTACGTCGTCGTCGTCGCCCGTATTCTGAGCGGAAAGAAGGGATGACAAAGCATCGGGGGGGTCGGTGAGAACATGTCGCGGCCGGCGGTGGCGGCAGGGGTCGGGGGGGAGATCGTAGTCGGCGGTGGCTACGATTAACGGATTCGCATGGGTAGATGTGTTCGCGAAGTGACGTGTTGACGCCTTTTTAATAAAGGCGCGAATAGGTTCGAGACCTAGATCGGAGTGAGACCTAGATCGGAGTGAGACCTAGATCGGAGTGATCCTTAAGTGGCAGTGGCATATCGCTCGTAGAACTCACGGCTGTTGAGGCAGAAAGGTTCTCAAGTGGCGATAGGGTTGTAAAAATGAGCGCTGAAGTCGAGCATTTAGCGCTGAGTCGACGCTTACGAGCGTTAAAGAACGTAGAAGACGCGAACGTTTAAGCGCAGACTCGAGCGTTTTTACAATAGTAAGTGGCGACCATGTACGGGAAAACGTGGAGTGGGCACGCCCCCCTACAAGATGGACCGTTGACCTGATGAAAGTTGCGGGTGAAAAATGCGTGCATCATGAAGACGGTCATCGTAGCGAACTTTTGAAAGAGGCCTTTGTTCTAAATTGGTTGAAGAAGAAGAAGATAGTTTAAGTCTACTCCCAGCGCCAAGCAGGATCGGGAGAGGACCGCTTTCGTTTACAGTGGAAATGGCTTTATGGCGGAAACACCCTCCTAGACCTTCTAATATATTAACTCGGCCCTTTAGCCTATTTCACGAATACCAGTAACTACACGGTGGCCAATAATTATAAAGAACCCAGTAACTAAGTGGGATGCAGTAAATTCACGGATTCCAGTAGCCACACGAGTATTATTAATTATACAGAATTCAGTAAATACATGGGAATCAGTAAGATCACGGGTTTTAGTAACTACTCGGGGTCCAATAATTATATGGAACCCAGTAACTACGTAAGATTCAGTAACTTCACTGGTTCCAGTAACCATACGAGTTCCAATAATTATACAGAACCCAGTAACTACACAGGTTTTATTAACTTTGCGGGATCTAGTAATCACGCGAAATCCAGTAATTACACAGATTCTAATAACCAAATCAAGGGTCCAAATAATTATATGGACCACAGTAACACACGGGACCCAGTAAACACACGTGACTTAGTAACACACGGGATTCAGCAACAAACAGGTCCCAGTAATACACGGGACCCAGTATCACAAGGGATCCAGTAAAACACGGGATTTAGTAATATCACGGTTTTCAGTAACTAGGCGGGTTCTAATGACCATACGGGATCCAGTATCCATACAGTTTCTACGAACTTCACATGTAAATATTTGGCTATATAATACTCTTGAGTACACACTATTCACTATTTATTCGAGTACGATGTTTTCACAGAACTAAATAGTCATGCGTGACCATCGACTGTCGGTTACCAACTAAATGATATTCCGATGAATCTATAATTCTGAATTTGCAAGTACTGTACGATAAAGAGAAACTAATCAAGTGTAAAATATTTATGGTTCCATTGGAGATTTATACTAGAATATAAAAACTTCCAAACCCCTAAAGGACATTGTTCTGCGCCCATACATGGTTTGCCCCAGAACCGACGGCAATGAAAAATACTTGTATGATTTCAAATCACCCATAAATTCTCTTAAGACATTTATTATTAAACGGACGAGCGGGGGAATCGCAATATTGCACAAAAAGTATTGTATTTACAGGTTATAATTTAGTAGCCATTAATACATATAAGGTTATATAGTTTGTGTTGACATTCAGTAAAGATGTCGGCGACTTTTTTTTTAGATTGCAAGTTGTGCGTTAGATACGGATATTTGCCATTATTTTCTTTGTTCAAATTTTTGTTGGTTCTGGGGCAATTTTCGACAATGTCCTTTGTTTTTCTTTTTGTTTGAGTTTCTTTTTTATAATATCGTAGTTTGGCGAATGTGTACAAAATATTCATAAAGTGCATAATCATTGATTTGTGTAGAGACGTAGAGGCCTTTGGCCAGCAGTGGGATAAAGAATATGCTATTAAAAAATCATAAATTATATTTATTTATTTTCTTATTAAATTATAACAACATAATTGCTAATGACAAGCCCTCTTCTCCGGTGAAGCTGTTAAGGCCCCGCGGCCAACAGCATAGATCATTCACACACACCCACGCTTCTTGAAGTGCATGGAGAACAAAAACACGTTTTTTTGCGGTAGCCCCCCACGACGCAGTCCGAGCGTTACGGTAGATCTCTCTCACTTCGATCTGTGAGAGAAGGGCTTATGCCAGCAACAGGACAGATGTGTTACTCAGACTTCATCATCAAAAGAATGTCAGTAGCAGTGTGGAGTCTAAAATTGAGCCCAGTATTATAAATGGAAATAGGCGTGTTTTCTATAATATACGGACGAAAATTCGAGTATACACACTTGGTGATTTAAGGTGACGTTGGTAACGAAGGCGACGTTGTTTTTATTATTATTAAAAGCCATTATTGTCCCTGCTGGGCAAAGGCCTCCCGCCACTTTTTCCACTCTCTCCTGTCATTTGCCATCGCAGGCCCATTCTGTATAAATGCTCCAGTTCATCCCGCCATCTCCGTCTGGATCTACCGAGTTGCCTTTTCTTGTTATGTGGGGGCCAGTCAGTAGTAATTTTTGCCCATTGGTAGCTTGCCATGCGGCAGACATGTCTGGCCCAGTCCCATTTAAGCTTAGCGGCTGTTTGACATGCATCGCCAATTTGCGTTATGGAGCGTGTAGTATTTCTAACATGGTCGGTAAAGCTTTTATTTAACTTGCAATGTTCGTATGTCTTTCTGTCTTTCCAGTTTAAATCTTGTGGTCTATTTTTCAAGCACTTGCGGTATCCCATTTAGCTGAAATTTCAGTCAGTGACAATGCAATCATATGGACCATGGAGCTGGTCTGATGATGGAGCCGGAAGGTGGCCATAGGAACATGTAAAATATACAACGTAACCCTCTCGTGTTTAGGCTTATTAGATTGGTATTGACGAGTACTATACAACTAGATATTGTTCAGGGTCTGATGATGAAGCTGAAACGAGGCTTATGGACCACCCAACTACTCAAGATAACCTCACCGTATTTAGGCTCGTTGGATTTGTCTTGAGGAGTACTTTAGACCCGGATGGCATCCAGGGTCTGATCATGGTGTCGAAAAAAAGCCGTAGGAATTCTTCAACTTAGTAGATCAAAGTATTATATTTTAGATGTGTTATTGAATTTGCTATAATATAGACGATACTTCCCAAGCAAGAGTTCCAATAAGTTTAAATTTAAGTTGTGGTTATTTAACTTTAAGTTGTGTACTAATTTAGGTAATCAGCCTGATCTGGTTACACTCTCGTCTGGAGCACGGAATATCTGACTGCACTCTCGGCTGGAGCGCAGAATATCTGACTACTCTTACCCTGGAGCGTAGATAATCGAATGCGTATTAAGTTTCGCGATTTCGGTAGCAAGTGCCGATTAGACATAAGGTTCTATAAGCCTAAAGGTGTGAGTAGGCATTTGGTACTTGGACTTTATGAATACAAGACACCATTGTTCTTTAATTACTGCTTATATTCTTTATAAATAGTGCAGAACCCTATCATATTCCATATTTGCCAAGAGTCATCGGCACCGTACACTGAATGAATAACTGAATGAGAGTGAAAGGAATGAGGTGAATGGCACGATGCACATACAAGCATAACTATTGATTTTCTATATCTATACTTTAATATTATTTCTGTTGCTTCTCACGTGGAAAGAATGGATGCAGATGGCTTTCAAAGATATTCCGATCTTCATGTTAATATTAACAACCTATTAATGTTATAAATGTGAAAGTGTGTTTAGATGTTTGTATGTTGCTTACTCAATCACGCAAAAACGGCTAAACAGATTTGGATGAAATTTGGCACAGGGGTAGTTTAATGTTTTTTTTCCCGAAAAAAATACTGCATAGGATTTCCGCGAGCCTCGGGGGAAGCTCGCGGGACGTGTCGGATTCCTAACGACTAAAAACCCCAGGGTGGCCGACATCAGCACTTTGGAGGGGCTCCGGGATCTCTGTATGGAACGCAACGGTGCCCCTCTTGTGCCGCGCTCTGACGAGCCCGCCATCGGAGGGAGACTTGATGACACGCTCCCCCCCGTACCGACGCGGTGCTCACGGCGACGTGTCCACACCACGCCGCCGTCCTCCTCGGGGTTGCTCGTGAAGGACGCTCAGTGCCCCCGCCCCTTGCGTCCGCGGCCCTGAAGGCCCCCCTGCTGATGTTGTTGCAGGGGGGGACGCGAGTTAGCCCGTATCCTTAAGCCCCGGGCTATTGGACTGGGGGGGAGCCTGGGCGGACTATGCCCCGCCCCGGCGCCGTTGCCTTCGTGGAGCAGGATCGGCCCTCTCCCGATCCCGCTCGGCCTCCTCCTTCTGGGGCATCTCAGTCTCGCAGAAGGAGCATAGCCGCTACTACTGCCGGCAGGGAGAGGTCCGGTCCGATCCAGTCGACCAGGATCCGCCGCTCGGAAGCTCACGCTGGGCACTCTTCGAGCGTGTGCTAGATTAACCCACAGGATACTTTTTATCACGATAAAAGGAAGGTTCCTGTCTAAATGCGATGCGGACGAAGTCGCGGGCGAAACTAGTAGTTCATAAGTCCAAATAATTTACAAACCCAATATATTCTGTGTTGTCTGAATTATTTATTTAAAGTAGGTAACCAAATAGGCCGTGTCTTATCTGTGGGGCAAGTCAAGAATCTCAGTAACAGGCGAGCGTATATGAGACAAACTATGAGAATGGTGGAACCAGAGAGGTTTGTAAGGAACAACCTGTTGAAACTTTGTCCTCTCTGCCTACCCCGCAAGGGATCTGACGTAATGATTTAGATGAAGTAGGTGATGGCTGCCTGATAGTGATTGCTTTTAGCAATAACACCGCCAACTGTTTCTAAGTTGTATCATAGATTTTTTGTTGTACAATAAAGACTGCCTGCCTCGTTGGTCTAGTGCCAAAGCGTCAGAAGAAAGAGGCCGAGCGGGATCGGGAGAGAGCCGATCCTGCTCGACGAAGGCGACGGCGCCGGGGCGGAGGCATAGCCTGCCCAGGGCCCCCAGCTCAATCGCCCGGGGCTTAAGAATACGGGCTAACTCGCGTCCCGCGCCGTAATATCTGGCAGGGGACCCCCCTGCACCAACATTCTCAAACTCAAACCGTTCATTTTGCATCAACCCTGCGGGGGTGCTTACAAACTGTCATATTTACATTTTTTTTAACTTACTAGTCTACCACCCGATCGGAATGCGGCCTCCACTAAGGAGATCCGGCGTGAAACTCAGCGGGCTTGTCTTTTTTGTTTAATTCTCCATTCATTTTTTTTCATATTTTTTGGTATAGACACGTACATTTTAATATTATACAAAATCATTAGTAGGGGGGCCTTCGGGTTCACGGACACGAGGGGCGGGGGCCCTAAGCGTCCTTCACGAGCGACCCCGAGGAGGACGGCGGCGTGGTGTGGCCCACGTCGCCGTGAGAACCGCGTCGGAGTTGGGCTCTTCAGAGCGCGGTACAAGAGGGGACCTGTGCGTTACATACGGAAATCCCGGAGCCCCTCCAAAGTGCTGATGTTGGCCACCCTAGGGTTTTGAGGCGGTAGGAATCCGACACGCCCCGAGGCTCTCGGAAGTGCTATGCCGGATTTTACACAGGTAAAAAGTGCCAAAACGCATCCCTTTATGATAATTCCTGTTAGCTTTTCAGATTTATTGGACCAAGAATTTTAATTCCGGATTTGTCAATATTGATCCTTGGATTCTTATATACCCCTGAAATCTGTTGAGCGTCACTCCTGAGCAACAGATCACAACACACGTCATAAATAAAACCCCTACATAGTGGGTAAAGCAACTGCGTACATTGTTCTCTGATATAACCTATCAATACTGGGATTCGGGTAAGCTGATATGGCGGTTGATAAAAAACTAATAAATTTTTTATATCGGACATTCCAATCTAGGCATACTTTGTTTGTGTACATTCTATGACGCAGTTTAAACTTTAAATATCTATATCATCACCTTAAATCCCTTGCGGGGTAGGCAGAGAGTACACAGTTCCAACAGGTTCTTTCCTTACATACCTCTACACACATAGTTCGTCATACACGCTCGCCGGTTACGGAGACTCTTGACTTGCCCTTCAGATAGGTCACGGTATATTTGGTCATGGTAAGATAGTCTAGGTCTTCCCCAGAACCTACATTCTTCTACTTTCGCATTGTATATCTGTTTTGTCATTCTTTCTTCCTACATTCTTTCTATATGCTCGAACCAATAGCATACCCTTTCTCATCTTTACACGCTTTCCTACTACGCTGTTGCGAATAATAAACCTTATTTTTATTCCTAAAATAAAAGAGGCAGATGTATTTTCACGGATCACTAGTCACAACCCCTGTATAGGGTTGAAACGTAATTTACTTTACAAATTAGCGTGAAGGGGTGTTCAATATTGGTTTGCTCAGTCAACCTTGTGATTTGTCATTAAATAAAAACGATATTTATACTTGGGGGTGGTTTTTAAGGGTGAAAAACAGGTGTGTGAGGTTAAAGATTGTTTGATCAACATGGATCAAAAATTATTATGGTTAGTCGAAGCTTCGTGGCCGGTGAGTGTGTATGAGGCGAACTATGAGAGTGGAGGAAGCCAGAGACGACTGTAAGCAAGGAATTGTTAATATACAAAGAAAGGAAGAAAAAAGCCTATTTATTTTCTGGAGAAACCAGGGCCACACACAAGTTACAAAATGTTATTAATAATAAAAATAATATTACCCAAGCCTCGCCAGCAATAAGGGACCCTTATTCAGCTATATGCAGTGGTGAGGCAATAATATTACCCTAACACAGGGCTGTTTTCAATGAGGCCCCAAGTGACGAGCAGACATTGAGTCAAAATATTATAAAAGAAACAAACAGTATCCCTGTCCCTTCAACGCAAAACAAGCAATTTCAATATTTGTTAAAAATTTCAAAGTAGTCTAGAGTCTCCGTAACCGATGAGTGTATATGAGATGAACCTTGAGAGCCTAGGAACCAAGAGAGGTCTGTGAGAACGAATTTGTTTCATCAATATGAATCAAAATTTAAAAGAAGTCAAGAGTCTCCATCACCGGCGAACGTGTATGAGAAAAAGTATGAGAATGGACGCGAGGGAAATGTGTATGGAAAGGAACTGTTGCTCTCTTCATACCCCGCAACGATCTGGCGTGATGATATAAATAGATTCATCATTCATCTCCATCCTTAATTCCACGGTTTACATTCTCGCTCGTTTATCTATTTAGTGCCGCGGTTCTCTTCTACTTCTCTATTTACTTCCGCGCAAGTAGCAATGTAAACGACGGGCCAGTTATCATATTGGCACATAATAAAATGGTATTTCGCATTAACACGTGAAGATAGCACTTGGCCTAAACACCTTGACACAAATTTGTACACAAATGTTATCAATCGTGGAGATTGGATTGTTATAAATATCAAAACAAATATTATCTTAGAGGTTTGGGATATTTAGAGTACAAAGTACACCTATATGTAAAAAAAACTGTATTCACCGTGTACAGTTTAAAGCCTATATATATAAGCAGTGATAGCCTAGTGGTTAGACCTGTGGACTGCAAAGTCGGAGGTCTTCTGTTCAAAACCCAGATAGCTCTGTCTTTTCAAAAATCATGTGCGTATTAAAAATTAGATATAATTTTTTTGTCATTTTTTTTATAAAACGTAGCCCCACACTAGGATTTATTTCTGTATCGTGGGTGCGTTTACAAACATGAAAATTTACAAACAAATACCCAGACCGGAACAAATAATTGTGGATCACACAAAGACTTGTCCCGTGTGGGAATCGAACCCACGACTATTAGGCACAGTGGGCGGAGCGGCTTAAGCTCTTAACCACTGCGCTAAATCGTCCGTCAATTTGTTTTATACACATGTGTTTAGGAATTGCTGATTGAGGAGCTAGTGTGCTGTTGCTGCGAGCTGTTATATCATCGAGAGAATCCTACATTTTGTAATACACTTATCACACAGTCTAGTTTTGATTACTTAGGTATGATTCGTATATTTATGGGAAATTTTGACGGGCTATTTAGCGCAGTGGTTAAGAAAGTTTAGCTTACAAGATTCTAACAAGCATTTCACTTTAAATGAAACCTTGTAACCATGTCGGAAGACATTCTATATGGACATAATGACAAACAGATTTATCGCAATGTTAAAGAATGAACATTTGGCGCAATGCTTAAGAGCTTAAGCCGCTCCGCCCACTGTGTCTAAGAGTCACGGCTTCGATTCCCGCAAGAAACAGATCTTTGTGTGATCCACAATTATTTGTTTCGGTCTGGGTGTTTGTGTATTTTCATGTTTGTAAATGCAACCACGACACAGGAATAAATTCTAGTGTGGGGCGTTTAAAAAAAGGTAGAACCGAATGCATTGCCCCATGAAAGAATCCTGTGAAGTGAAGTAGAACTATGTTACTTCGTTACTTTCGAATAAAAATTTAATGTAAATACCCGGCTGAGATTCTCACCGGACCTTCTCAGCGTGCCCTCTGGTGGTAGATATTAAAAATAAAATAATATTGACGTTTGTAAGTCCTTTTTCTATTGGCCGGTAAAAATAAATGAGTTTTGACTTTGACTGTGGTGTGGGGTGTTATCTATAACATCCCTCGCGAAGTAGGCAGAGAGTACAGAATTCCAACAGATTTTATCCTTACAGACCTCTATCTTCCTCCAGTCTCATAGTTTGTCTCATACACGCTCGCCAGTTACGGAGACTCTTGATTTGCTCTTCAGATGAGAAACGCTCTATTTGGTCAAGGTAAGATAGTCTAGATCTTCTTCGGTCCCCGAGGAAGACTGCGGAGTGGTGTGGCCCAGGCCGCCGTGAGCACCGCGACGGTGCAGGGGGACGAGGACGGGTCTATAGGCTATAGTTTCTTAAAAGGGCTATTATTATTATTATATGATATAATATCATTTTAAAAATGTCGTTGCAATATGATATAGTGGCATAACATAAACAAACAGATATAATAAACGATATTGACCTTATAATATATCTTTGAACTTAACTGTAATTAAAACTGTGGTTAGTTTTTATTCAACTTGGTTTGTAAGTATGTCTTTCTGACTTCCCAATTCAAATTGTCGTAATTTATCTTTCCAGGAATTGTTGGAATCCGCTTGAGCTGAAATTTGGCATACGTATGTAAAATCGCGCCTATGTGGAGAAACCTTTAAGGGTGTGAAATACACGCCTGTAAATAACGCGAACGAAATTGCGGGTACTGCTGTACCCGCAATTTCGTTCGCGTTATTTACATAGGCTATAATTTATAATACGCAGACAAAGTTGCGGGCGGTCACTAGTAAACATATATATATTTTTAAACGTAGCCCCACAGTAGGATTTATTCCTGTGTCGTGGGTGCGTTTACAAACATGAAAAAAAATAATTCTGGATCACAGAAAGATTAGTCCCGTGCGGGAAACGGACCCGCGACTACTGCGCTAACTCGTCCGACAAAGTATTTAAGAACAAGCAGTTCATCAACTGGAATACAATTAAAAATTTAATATATCAGTAAAGGATTAATGTATATAATTAGTACACTTATAATTAAATTTCAACAGCCCAATGGTTAGATGGTTCAAACAAGACCGTTCACTGCGCTAAATCGTCCGTCAATTTGTTTTATACACATGTGTTTAGGAATTGCTGATTGAGGAGCTAGTGTGCTGTTGCTGCGAGCTGTTATATCATCGAGATAATCCTACATTTTGTAATACACTTATCACACAGTCTAGTTTTGATTACTTAGGTATGATTCGTATATTTATGGGAAATTTTGACGGGCTATTTAGCGCAGTGGTTAAGAAAGTTTAGCTTACAAGATTCTAACAAGCATTTCACTTTAAATGAAACCTTGTAACCATGCCGGAAGACATTCTATATGGACATAATGACAAACAGATTTATCGCAATGTTAAAGAATGAACATTTGGCGCAATGCTTAAGAGCTTAAGCCGCTCCGCCCACTGTGTCTAAGAGTCGCGGCTTCGATTCCCGCAAGAAACAGATCTTTGTGTGATCCACAATTATTTGTTTCGGTCTGGGTGTTTGTGTATTTTCATGTTTGTAAATGCAACCACGACACAGGAATAAATTCTAGTGTGGGGCGTTTAAAAAAAGGTAGAACCGAATGCATTGCCCCATGAAAGAATCCTGTGAAGTGAAGTAGAACTATGTTACTTCGTTACTTTCGAATAAAAATTTAATGTAAATACCCGGCTGAGATTCTCACCGGACCTTCTCAGCGTGCCCTCTGGTGGTAGATATTAAAAATAAAATAATATTGACGTTTGTAAGTCCTTTTTCTATTGGCCGGTAAAAATAAATGAGTTTTGACTTTGACTGTGGTGTGGGGTGTTATCTATAACATCCCTCGCGAAGTAGGCAGAGAGTACAGAATTCCAACAGATTTTATCCTTACAGACCTCTATCTTCCTCCAGTCTCATAGTTTGTCTCATACACGCTCGCCAGTTACGGAGACTCTTGATTTGCTCTTCAGATGAGAAACGCTCTATTTGGTCAAGGTAAGATAGTCTAGATCTTCTTCGGTCCCCGAGGAAGACTGCGGAGTGGTGTGGCCCAGGCCGCCGTGAGCACCGCGACGGTGCAGGGGGACGAGGACGGGTCTATAGGCTATAGTTTCTTAAAAGGGCTATTATTATTATTATATGATATAATATCATTTTAAAAATGTCGTTGCAATATGATATAGTGGCATAACATAAACAAACAGATATAATAAACGATATTGACCTTATAATATATCTTTGAACTTAACTGTAATTAAAACTGTGGTTAGTTTTTATTCAACTTGGTTTGTAAGTATGTCTTTCTGACTTCCCAATTCAAATTGTCGTAATTTATCTTTCCAGGAATTGTTGGAATCCGCTTGAGCTGAAATTTGGCATACGTATGTAAAATCGCGCCTATGTGGAGAAACCTTTAAGGGTGTGAAATACACGCCTGTAAATAACGCGAACGAAATTGCGGGTACTGCTGTACCCGCAATTTCGTTCGCGTTATTTACATAGGCTATAATTTATAATACGCAGACAAAGTTGCGGGCGGTCACTAGTAAACATATATATATTTTTAAACGTAGCCCCACAGTAGGATTTATTCCTGTGTCGTGGGTGCGTTTACAAACATGAAAAAAAATAATTCTGGATCACAGAAAGATTAGTCCCGTGCGGGAAACGGACCCGCGACTACTGCGCTAACTCGTCCGACAAAGTATTTAAGAACAAGCAGTTCATCAACTGGAATACAATTAAAAATTTAATATATCAGTAAAGGATTAATGTATATAATTAGTACACTTATAATTAAATTTCAACAGCCCAATGGTTAGATGGTTCAAACAAGACCGTTCACTGCGCTAAATCGTCCGTCAATTTGTTTTATACACATGTGTTTAGGAATTGCTGATTGAGGAGCTAGTGTGCTGTTGCTGCGAGCTGTTATATCATCGAGATAATCCTACATTTTGTAATACACTTATCACACAGTCTAGTTTTGATTACTTAGGTATGATTCGTATATTTATGGGAAATTTTGACGGGCTATTTAGCGCAGTGGTTAAGAAAGTTTAGCTTACAAGATTCTAACAAGCATTTCACTTTAAATGAAACCTTGTAACCATGCCGGAAGACATTCTATATGGAGATAATGACAAACAGATTTATCGCAATGTTAAAGAATGAACATTTGGCGCAATGCTTAAGAGCTTAAGCCGCTCCGCCCACTGTGTCTAAGAGTCGCGGCTTCGATTCCCGCAAGAAACAGATCTTTGTGTGATCCACAATTATTTGTTTCGGTCTGGGTGTTTGTGTATTTTCATGTTTGTAAATGCAACCACGACACAGGAATAAATTCTAGTGTGGGGCGTTTAAAAAAAGGTAGAACCGAATGCATTGCCCCATGAAAGAATCCTGTGAAGTGAAGTAGAACTATGTTACTTCGTTACTTTCGAATAAAAATTTAATGTAAATACCCGGCTGAGATTCTCACCGGACCTTCTCAGCGTGCCCTCTGGTGGTAGATATTAAAAATAAAATAATATTGACGTTTGTAAGTCCTTTTTCTATTGGCCGGTAAAAATAAATGAGTTTTGACTTTGACTGTGGTGTGGGGTGTTATCTATAACATCCCTCGCGAAGTAGGCAGAGAGTACAGAATTCCAACAGATTTTATCCTTACAGACCTCTATCTTCCTCCAGTCTCATAGTTTGTCTCATACACGCTCGCCAGTTACGGAGACTCTTGATTTGCTCTTCAGATGAGAAACGCTCTATTTGGTCAAGGTAAGATAGTCTAGATCTTCTTCGGTCCCCGAGGAAGACTGCGGAGTGGTGTGGCCCAGGCCGCCGTGAGCACCGCGACGGTGCAGGGGGACGAGGACGGGTCTATAGGCTATAGTTTCTTAAAAGGGCTATTATTATTATTATATGATATAATATCATTTTAAAAATGTCGTTGCAATATGATATAGTGGCATAACATAAACAAACAGATATAATAAACGATATTGACCTTATAATATATCTTTGAACTTAACTGTAATTAAAACTGTGGTTAGTTTTTATTCAACTTGGTTTGTAAGTATGTCTTTCTGACTTCCCAATTCAAATTGTCGTAATTTATCTTTCCAGGAATTGTTGGAATCCGCTTGAGCTGAAATTTGGCATACGTATGTAAAATCGCGCCTATGTGGAGAAACCTTTAAGGGTGTGAAATACACGCCTGTAAATAACGCGAACGAAATTGCGGGTACTGCTGTACCCGCAATTTCGTTCGCGTTATTTACATAGGCTATAATTTATAATACGCAGACAAAGTTGCGGGCGGTCACTAGTAAACATATATATATTTTTAAACGTAGCCCCACAGTAGGATTTATTCCTGTGTCGTGGGTGCGTTTACAAACATGAAAAAAAATAATTCTGGATCACAGAAAGATTAGTCCCGTGCGGGAAACGGACCCGCGACTACTGCGCTAACTCGTCCGACAAAGTATTTAAGAACAAGCAGTTCATCAACTGGAATACAATTAAAAATTTAATATATCAGTAAAGGATTAATGTATATAATTAGTACACTTATAATTAAATTTCAACAGCCCAATGGTTAGATGGTTCAAACAAGACCGTTCACTGCGCTAAATCGTCCGTCAATTTGTTTTATACACATGTGTTTAGGAATTGCTGATTGAGGAGCTAGTGTGCTGTTGCTGCGAGCTGTTATATCATCGAGATAATCCTACATTTTGTAATACACTTATCACACAGTCTAGTTTTGATTACTTAGGTATGATTCGTATATTTATGGGAAATTTTGACGGGCTATTTAGCGCAGTGGTTAAGAAAGTTTAGTTTACAAGATTCTAACAAGCATTTCACTTTAAATGAAACCTTGTAACCATGCCGGAAGACATTCTATATGGACATAATGACAAACAGATTTATCGCAATGTTAAAGAATGAACATTTGGCGCAATGCTTAAGAGCTTAAGCCGCTCCGCCCACTGTGTCTAAGAGTCGCGGCTTCGATTCCCGCAAGAAACAGATCTTTGTGTGATCCACAATTATTTGTTTCGGTCTGGGTGTTTGTGTATTTTCATGTTTGTAAATGCAACCACGACACAGGAATAAATTCTAGTGTGGGGCGTTTAAAAAAAGGTAGAACCGAATGCATTGCCCCATGAAAGAATCCTGTGAAGTGAAGTAGAACTATGTTACTTCGTTACTTTCGAATAAAAATTTAATGTAAATACCCGGCTGAGATTCTCACCGGACCTTCTCAGCGTGCCCTCTGGTGGTAGATATTAAAAATAAAATAATATTGACGTTTGTAAGTCCTTTTTCTATTGGCCGGTAAAAATAAATGAGTTTTGACTTTGACTGTGGTGTGGGGTGTTATCTATAACATCCCTCGCGAAGTAGGCAGAGAGTACAGAATTCCAACAGATTTTATCCTTACAGACCTCTATCTTCCTCCAGTCTCATAGTTTGTCTCATACACGCTCGCCAGTTACGGAGACTCTTGATTTGCTCTTCAGATGAGAAACGCTCTATTTGGTCAAGGTAAGATAGTCTAGATCTTCTTCGGTCCCCGAGGAAGACTGCGGAGTGGTGTGGCCCAGGCCGCCGTGAGCACCGCGACGGTGCAGGGGGACGAGGACGGGTCTATAGGCTATAGTTTCTTAAAAGGGCTATTATTATTATTATATGATATAATATCATTTTAAAAATGTCGTTGCAATATGATATAGTGGCATAACATAAACAAACAGATATAATAAACGATATTGACCTTATAATATATCTTTGAACTTAACTGTAATTAAAACTGTGGTTAGTTTTTATTCAACTTGGTTTGTAAGTATGTCTTTCTGACTTCCCAATTCAAATTGTCGTAAATTATCTTTCCAGGAATTGTTGGAATCCGCTTGAGCTGAAATTTGGCATACGTATGTAAAATCGCGCCTATGTGGAGAAACCTTTAAGGGTGTGAAATACACGCCTGTAAATAACGCGAACGAAATTGCGGGTACTGCTGTACCCGCAATTTCGTTCGCGTTATTTACATAGGCTATAATTTATAATACGCAGACAAAGTTGCGGGCGGTCACTAGTAAACATATATATATTTTTAAACGTAGCCCCACAGTAGGATTTATTCCTGTGTCGTGGGTGCGTTTACAAACATGAAAAAAAATAATTCTGGATCACAGAAAGATTAGTCCCGTGCGGGAAACGGACCCGCGACTACTGCGCTAACTCGTCCGACAAAGT
Source organism: Phalera bucephala (assembly GCA_905147815.2). NCBI lineage: Eukaryota > Metazoa > Arthropoda > Insecta > Lepidoptera > Notodontidae > Phalera > Phalera bucephala. Next base: position 6,893,989 of record LR990635.1, on the reverse strand, counting down.
ATTTAAGAACAAGCAGTTCATCAACTGGAATACAATTAAAAATTTAATATATCAGTAAAGGATTAATGTATATAATTAGTACACTTATAATTAAATTTCAACAGCCCAATGGTTAGATGGTTCAAACAAGACCGTTCACTGCGCTAAATCGTCCGTCAATTTGTTTTATACACATGTGTTTAGGAATTGCTGATTGAGGAGCTAGTGTGCTGTTGCTGCGAGCTGTTATATCATCGAGATAATCCTACATTTTGTAATACACTTATCACACAGTCTAGTTTTGATTACTTAGGTATGATTCGGATATTTATGGGAAATTTTGACGGGCTATTTAGCGCAGTGGTTAAGAAAGTTTAGCTTACAAGATTCTAACAAGCATTTCACTTTAAATGAAACCTTGTAACCATGCCGGAAGACATTCTATATGGACATAATGACAAACAGATTTATCGCAATGTTAAAGAATGAACATTTGGCGCAATGCTTAAGAGCTTAAGCCGCTCCGCCCACTGTGTCTAAGAGTCGCGGCTTCGATTCCCGCAAGAAACAGATCTTTGTGTGATCCACAATTATTTGTTTCGGTCTGGGTGTTTGTGTATTTTCATGTTTGTAAATGCAACCACGACACAGGAATAAATTCTAGTGTGGGGCGTTTAAAAAAAGGTAGAACCGAATGCATTGCCCCATGAAAGAATCCTGTGAAGTGAAGTAGAACTATGTTACTTCGTTACTTTCGAATAAAAATTTAATGTAAATACCCGGCTGAGATTCTCACCGGACCTTCTCAGCGTGCCCTCTGGTGGTAGATATTAAAAATAAAATAATATTGACGTTTGTAAGTCCTTTTTCTATTGGCCGGTAAAAATAAATGAGTTTTGACTTTGACTGTGGTGTGGGGTGTTATCTATAACATCCCTCGCGAAGTAGGCAGAGAGTACAGAATTCCAACAGATTTTATCCTTACAGACCTCTATCTTCCTCCAGTCTCATAGTTTGTCTCATACACGCTCGCCAGTTACGGAGACTCTTGATTTGCTCTTCAGATGAGAAACGCTCTATTTGGTCAAGGTAAGATAGTCTAGATCTTCTTCGGTCCCCGAGGAAGACTGCGGAGTGGTGTGGCCCAGGCCGCCGTGAGCACCGCGACGGTGCAGGGGGACGAGGACGGGTCTATAGGCTATAGTTTCTTAAAAGGGCTATTATTATTATTATATGATATAATATCATTTTAAAAATGTCGTTGCAATATGATATAGTGGCATAACATAAACAAACAGATATAATAAACGATATTGACCTTATAATATATCTTTGAACTTAACTGTAATTAAAACTGTGGTTAGTTTTTATTCAACTTGGTTTGTAAGTATGTCTTTCTGACTTCCCAATTCAAATTGTCGTAATTTATCTTTCCAGGAATTGTTGGAATCCGCTTGAGCTGAAATTTGGCATACGTATGTAAAATCGCGCCTATGTGGAGAAACCTTTAAGGGTGTGAAATACACGCCTGTAAATAACGCGAACGAAATTGCGGGTACTGCTGTACCCGCAATTTCGTTCGCGTTATTTACATAGGCTATAATTTATAATACGCAGACAAAGTTGCGGGCGGTCACTAGTAAACATATATATATTTTTAAACGTAGCCCCACAGTAGGATTTATTCCTGTGTCGTGGGTGCGTTTACAAACATGAAAAAAAATAATTCTGGATCACAGAAAGATTAGTCCCGTGCGGGAAACGGACCCGCGACTACTGCGCTAACTCGTCCGACAAAGTATTTAAGAACAAGCAGTTCATCAACTGGAATACAATTAAAAATTTAATATATCAGTAAAGGATTAATGTATATAATTAGTACACTTATAATTAAATTTCAACAGCCCAATGGTTAGATGGTTCAAACAAGACCGTTCACTGCGCTAAATCGTCCGTCAATTTGTTTTATACACATGTGTTTAGGAATTGCTGATTGAGGAGCTAGTGTGCTGTTGCTGCGAGCTGTTATATCATCGAGATAATCCTACATTTTGTAATACACTTATCACACAGTCTAGTTTTGATTACTTAGGTATGATTCGTATATTTATGGGAAATTTTGACGGGCTATTTAGCGCAGTGGTTAAGAAAGTTTAGCTTACAAGATTCTAACAAGCATTTCACTTTAAATGAAACCTTGTAACCATGCCGGAAGACATTCTATATGGACATAATGACAAACAGATTTATCGCAATGTTAAAGAATGAACATTTGGCGCAATGCTTAAGAGCTTAAGCCGCTCCGCCCACTGTGTCTAAGAGTCGCGGCTTCGATTCCCGCAAGAAACAGATCTTTGTGTGATCCACAATTATTTGTTTCGGTCTGGGTGTTTGTGTATTTTCATGTTTGTAAATGCAACCACGACACAGGAATAAATTCTAGTGTGGGGCGTTTAAAAAAAGGTAGAACCGAATGCATTGCCCCATGAAAGAATCCTGTGAAGTGAAGTAGAACTATGTTACTTCGTTACTTTCGAATAAAAATTTAATGTAAATACCCGGCTGAGATTCTCACCGGACCTTCTCAGCGTGCCCTCTGGTGGTAGATATTAAAAATAAAATAATATTGACGTTTGTAAGTCCTTTTTCTATTGGCCGGTAAAAATAAATGAGTTTTGACTTTGACTGTGGTGTGGGGTGTTATCTATAACATCCCTCGCGAAGTAGGCAGAGAGTACAGAATTCCAACAGATTTTATCCTTACAGACCTCTATCTTCCTCCAGTCTCATAGTTTGTCTCATACACGCTCGCCAGTTACGGAGACTCTTGATTTGCTCTTCAGATGAGAAACGCTCTATTTGGTCAAGGTAAGATAGTCTAGATCTTCTTCGGTCCCCGAGGAAGACTGCGGAGTGGTGTGGCCCAGGCCGCCGTGAGCACCGCGACGGTGCAGGGGGACGAGGACGGGTCTATAGGCTATAGTTTCTTAAAAGGGCTATTATTATTATTATATGATATAATATCATTTTAAAAATGTCGTTGCAATATGATATAGTGGCATAACATAAACAAACAGATATAATAAACGATATTGACCTTATAATATATCTTTGAACTTAACTGTAATTAAAACTGTGGTTAGTTTTTATTCAACTTGGTTTGTAAGTATGTCTTTCTGACTTCCCAATTCAAATTGTCGTAATTTATCTTTCCAGGAATTGTTGGAATCCGCTTGAGCTGAAATTTGGCATACGTATGTAAAATCGCGCCTATGTGGAGAAACCTTTAAGGGTGTGAAATACACGCCTGTAAATAACGCGAACGAAATTGCGGGTACTGCTGTACCCGCAATTTCGTTCGCGTTATTTACATAGGCTATAATTTATAATACGCAGACAAAGTTGCGGGCGGTCACTAGTAAACATATATATATTTTTAAACGTAGCCCCACAGTAGGATTTATTCCTGTGTCGTGGGTGCGTTTACAAACATGAAAAAAAATAATTCTGGATCACAGAAAGATTAGTCCCGTGCGGGAAACGGACCCGCGACTACTGCGCTAACTCGTCCGACAAAGTATTTAAGAACAAGCAGTTCATCAACTGGAATACAATTAAAAATTTAATATATCAGTAAAGGATTAATGTATATAATTAGTACACTTATAATTAAATTTCAACAGCCCAATGGTTAGATGGTTCAAACAAGACCAGTTTCCTTTTAGGGCCATTCCACACACAATACTTTTAGCATCGGCGAACGACGATTTTGCGATAGCATCAATGCTTTTCATTCTAGCAGCTTGCTGCGTTCGATTGCAGTATTTAATTTGCTCTTATTTACATCGAGCGGTTTGACGACTAACGGCAGGTTGCAATATTTAACTCATGGACATATTTGCCTACTACGGGTGGAATTTTGACAAACTTTGTATGGAAAATCTGTCAAAATTATACTGACAGTAAACAAATCTATCCTTGAGCTGAATATTGGAACCGGCCATTAGTTGAATCGCAATATTAAAATTAGCATAGCGTTCAATCGTTATATTAAGGTTCCAAATAACGACTTGATCATTGCGACTTGAGATCGCATGTTTGCGAATGGAAAGGTGCTCCCACTTCCAGTCCGAAATACAAGCAATTTTTTTTTTTGAAATAACGTATCCCCACACTAGGAATTATTCCTGTCATGGATGCGTTCACAAACATGAAATTCGCATACACAAACATCCAGACCGTAACAAATACTTGTAGATCACACAAAGATTGAAAAGATTGTCTTATCTGATGGAAAAGTCAAGAGTCTCCGTAACCGGCGAGCGTGTATGAGACAAACTATGAGAGTCGAGGAAGCCAGAGAGGTATGTAAGGAAAGAACCTGTTGGAACTCTGTACTCTCTGCCTACCCCGCAAGGGATCTGGCGTGAGGTTATAGATAGATAGATAGATAGACAAAGATTTGTCCCGATCGGGCATCGAATCCACTTCTACTCAATCCAGAGCGGATCCAATCGTCCTCGCTATACAGCATCAATGAAATCGCAATATCGCAGATTGCTGATGCTAAAAGTAGCAAGTCTGCATTAGCTCTTTAATTTGAGTTAGTTCTAATGCTTAACTAGTATGAAAGTTGTTAACGGTCTATTTGGCTTTTCAATAACTGGGCGACTGTACTGAAATATTTCGCGGTTCGTTTGCCATTATTTATACTCTGTGGCACTCACGAAAGCCAGTGGCGTACGGAGCACGCTCATTATTCGCCGAGATTTGAAGATTTTGTTAAGTACTTCGTATTGAAAAGAATTTACACCCGTATCAAGAGATAATTGACGGACGATTTAGCGCAGTGGTAAAGAACTTAAGGTTCGATTCCCGCACGGGACAAATCTTTGTGTGATCCGCAATTATTTGTTTCGGTCTGGGTATTTGTGAATTTTCATATTTAGGGCTAAGTTTAAAAAAAAAGACATTTAATTATTTAGTCTTAAGAATTTATTTAGCCGAGTAAAGTCATGTGTTTAAAATTCTATACAAAATTAACCTTTGACATTTCCCACGTTTGTCAGTTTCTCAACTATAGAATAAAAATGATGTGCTAAGTAAGTGCTGTTGAGGAAAAGTAACTACTTAGACGTGTTTATAGATACGGATGTATACGACTGACTTAAATATTGGTATCCAAATCAAAATTGATGGCTTCTCAAGTAGTCATACTCGTGAACGGGTGCTGCTTGTGGAGATGATGCTTTGACATCGCTTCTTTCCGCTCCGGATACGGACGACGACGACGAAGTCGTAGATCCCCAAGCCCGCCGACCGGTGCCCTAATTACACCCTTCCCCCCGTAGCGACTGTCCAAACCGAGGCCGTTCCTCCTTGAGGCGCCCTCGAGTATGTCGCCCTTCTGGCTCGAGCGTAGTGGTTGCACGCTCGCCCTTAAGTCCGGTGAAGCTGTAAAGGCCTCACGGCCAACAGCGTATATCACTCAAACACACACGCTTGTGGAGACTTGTCCAGCCAGAATGCTGTAGCTTTTCATTATAACATATTTAAAAATATTATTATTTGTCTTATATCTCAATCGTTAGGCATAACACTGGTGCTGGATCGCATAAATGATTTTGTATAATATAAAAATGTAGGTAACTATACAGAAAATGATGAAAAAATGGATGAATAATTAAGCAAAAAAGACAATCCCGCCGAGTCTCTCGCCGGATCTTCTCAGTGCAGGCCGCGTTCTAATCCCGTAGTAGATTAGTAAGTTAAATAAAATGTAAACATTACCATTTGTAAACACTCCCGCAGAGTTTATACAATATTAATAATAATATTAGCCCTGTTAAGAAACCGTCCCACCGTTGGGCACGGGCCTCCTCTCAAAAAGAGGGTTTAGGCCATAGTCCACCACGCTGACCTAGTGCGGGTTGGAAACTTCATACACCTTTAAGAAACTCTTAGGCATGCAGGTTTCCTCACGATGTTTTCCTTCACCGTTAAAGCAAGTGATAGTTAATTTTTAATACGCACATGCTTTTGAAAAGTCAGAGGTGCGTGCCTGGGTTTGGCCCGAGACCTCTGACTTTGCAGTCCTGCGGTCTAACCACTAGGCTATCACTGCTTACAAAAGTAAATAATTATAAGAAAAAGTCTGCTTTGTTGGTCTACTGGTGAATAAATAATAGGCGTAGCGATCATGCGGTTCCATTCGGCGGCGGCGAATCCATTTTTCAATAGAAAAAAAAATCTCTAGACCTAGACTATCTTACCATGACAAAATAAACCGAGTCTTATCTCAAGGACAAGTCAAGAGTCTCCGCAATCGGCGAGCGTATATGAGACGACCTATGAGAGTAGAGGAAGCCAGAAAGGTATGTAAGGAAAAAACCTGTTGGAACTCTGTACTCTCTGCCTACCCCGCAAGGGATCTGGCGTGATGATATAGATAGATAGGAAAAAAATATTATCAGTCTGGAGTCGGTATAATGGCAATGACCTAACATAGTCAGCGAAAAGTGTATATAGTGCACCTCTGCCACCCTCGGTTGGGGACACAGTTTGGTTTGGTTACACAGTTTAACAGTTGAAAGAAACCGTAAAGTAAACAATATTTTTAGTTTCAAAATTTAGTAACTATTTTTTATACACACCGTCACTCCTATATTCCCCAAGAGGGGGTGGAAGAGATGTACTGTGTACTTGGACTTTTCGCCGACGATGCTAGGTCCCATGTAATAGGGGGTGAGCCTATTGGCATATACCGGGCACAATGCAGACTCCAGACTGATACTGGAGGTTTTTCGAAAGAAAAACTACATATGTCCGTCCTAGGATTTGAACCCAGGACCTCGCGATCGCACATTATTCGCCACTAGACCAAATAGGCAGTCTTTCTTCTTCTTCAAATTATGGCTTCACTCTATGACCAAGCACGTGGGTTGCTAGGCAGCCGCGTCGGCTAACGGCGCGGCCGGCCCTCCCGCGGTTTCTTCTCTAGGGTGAGTTTTTTTAATTCGATTATCTATTCTCTTATATCTATTCTATCCTATTCTCCGTGCGGCGGTTCTCTTCGCCCCGGAGCAGATAGGGTTTGGTGCCGCCCGTTCGCCCCTAAGGCGAAGGGGCACACCGCGTCTCCCCGGTAGTGCCACCCCCCCGCCGCTACCCGGTGGGGGGATCAGGGCAACGTTCACGCCCGGGTCTTAGGGCCCCTTGTTCTTGTTTTTTTTTTTAGTTCACTCGACCTGCCATTTCCCCTCTGGAAATGGCGGAAGACTTCCCTCCGGAGTTCGTCCGGGAGCTCGCGAAGTACATCGTCCTACGCTGCCCGGACATAGTCCGGGAATTCAAGGCGACGTACTCGCCCGCCTCGCCCGACGCGTCGCCCGCGCGCGCGTCGGCCCCCGGCCCCGCGCACCCCGCGCCTTCTGCGCGCCCCGTGACTCCGTTCGCCGCGCCGCGAACTGATGTAGGGGCGCAGCCCCAGACCCCCGCCGACCGCCCCGTCTCGCCATGCGGGTCCGAGCCTCTCTCGGACTCGGATATGGAGGTCGAGCGCGCGTCCGCGCGACGCGCCGCCCCCGCCCGGTCCCCGTCCCCGTCGCTCTCGTCGGAGGACGACTTCGTTCCCATCGCGAATGGGAAGCGGGCGCGCAAACCGCGCGACTCGCCGCCGCCCAAAATCCAGAGGGCCGGAAACGACTCTGTTTCTCCCGGCCCCTCCGGCCCCCGGCCGTCTCCGTCTCCCAACGCGGCCGCGAGGGCCTCCCCCCTCGCGCGCCCCGCACGTCCGAACATCACTCCCCCGCCGCTTGTCATTCAGGACAAGAGCGCCTGGGAGCGTATATCCAAGGCGATTTACAATCGCCAAATTAGTTATACGCACGCGCGTTCCACCGCGCAAGGCATAGCCGTCAAGGTGGCGTCTTCGGACGACCACCGACGGCTATCCGCGTTCCTGCGATCTAATAAGATCGCATACCACACATACACCCTGGAGGAGGAAAGGGAGCTCAGGGTGGTAATCCGCGGTGTCCCGAGAGAGCTGGACACCGCCGTCATCAAGGCCGACCTCCAGTCCCAGGACCTTCCTGTGCGCCAGGTGCACAGAATGGTGAATGGGCGCTCCAAGGAGGCGTACGACATGGTGCTGGTCGTCCTCGACCGCACCGAGTCCGGCCGTAGGGTCTTCGACCTGAAGGCCGTGTGCCATATCTCTGGCCTCTCCGTGGAGGCCCCCCATAAACGTGGCACGCCCGGGCAGTGCCACAACTGCCAGCTGTACGGGCACTCTGCCCGTAACTGTCACGCGCGCCCTCGATGCGTTAAGTGCATCGGGGACCACGCGACGTCCCAGTGCGCCCGCTCGAAGGAGACGGCGGCCGAGCCCCCCAGCTGCGTCCTCTGCGGCACCGAGGGGCACACCGCGAACTATCGCGGTTGCCCCAAGGCCCCGAAGGGGAAGCGCGGCCGGGCGAGGCGCGGCGGCCGCCGCCGCCCCCGCGCGGTTGCCCCCCCCTCTGCGCCCTCAGCGCAACACCCCCCCGCGCCCTCAGCGCACCCTCGTCCGGTGCCTTCTGCGCCAGCGACCGCGGCTCCCCGCGCTCCCGCGACGCTGAAGCTGGCCCCCCCTCCCCCGCCGCTCAGGCCGTCCCTCGGCGCCAACGCATGGGTGAAGCCGCTGCCCTACACCGCGGCCTCCCACCCTGCGTCAGTGGGCCCCGCCTGCCCCCCGAAGCGCGCGCCGGCGATCCCGCCGGTGGCGGCTTGTCCCCCTCCGCCCACTAACGTCAGTCAGGACGTCGACCTCATAATGAGTGTCTCGGCGGTCATAAGCCCCGCTCTGTTTCCCAGAGTCCGCGAACTCGCCCTTCGTCTCCGCGCCGCCACCAACTTGGCGGACCAGGTTCTCCTGGCCGCGGAATACAGGGACGTCTATGACGTCCTGACGTCCCTCAGAACCCAACCCCCCCGCACCCGATAATGGATCTGCGACCTCCCCGCCATAAGCCCCACAACCTATCCCTGGCGTTCTTTAACGCCGATGGCCTTCGCTCCCAGCGAGATCAGGTTGCTGATTTCCTCCGAGATCACCAACTTGATATCCTCCTCGTACAGGAAACCTTCCTGAAGCCCGCACAACGCGATCCTAGGATCGCAAACTACAACCTCGTGCGCAATGACAGAATCGGCTCCCGCGGAGGCGGTACTCTCATTTATTACAGGAGGTCCCTGCACTGCATCCCTCTCGATCCCCCCGCGCTCACCAACATCGAAGCCTCGGTCTGTCGCGTCTCTCTCACGGGGCACCAGCCCATCGTGATCGCCTCCGTTTACCTTTCCCCCACTAAATCCGTTCTCAGGAGTGACTTTGAAGCACTCCTCAATCTGGGAAGCGCCGTCATTCTGGCGGGCGACTTCAACAGCAAACACGTGGCCTGGAACGGTCTCACCACTACCCCTAACGGTAGGAGCCTTGACGCCCTGGTCGACGTTCTCGACTTTGACGTCATCGCACCCATGCACCCTACCCACTATCCTAACAATCCCAATCACCGACCCGACGTCCTGGACATGGCGCTTCTGAAGGGTGTCACCCTACGGCTGCACTCCTTGGAAGTAGTCCAGGAACTCGACTCTGACCATCGACCTGTAGTCATGAGACTCGGTTCCCCCCCTTCCGCCCCTCAGCGACCCAAAAAGACGGTGGTGGATTGGCATGCGCTAAGCACGGCCTTGGCGGATGCCGACCCTCCCCCCCTGCCTCTCAGCTCGGACTCCATCCCGTCCCCTCAGGACACCGATCAGGCCGTGGATGCCTTCACCGAACACATCCGATCGGCGGTCAGTCGATCGTCCAAGCAAGTCGAAGCGGAAGATTTCTACCTCAACCGCTTTCGACTGCCGGACGATGTTAGGGATCTCATTCGTTCCAAGAATGCTTCCATCCGAGCGTACGACTCCTACCCCACCGAAGCCAATCGGGCCCGGATGCGCGCTTTACAACGAGAGGTAAAGCGTCGTGTCGCGGAGGTCCGGGAGGAACGGTGGGGTGTCCTCCTAGAGGGAATCGCGCCGTCGCATCTGGCCTACTGGCAGCTGGCGCGTAGCCTCAAATCCGACTCCACGACTGACATGCCCCCGCTGTCCCGCCCTTCAGGCGCAGCGCCCCCAGCCTTCGACGACGACGAAAAGGCCGAGCTTCTCGCCGACTCCCTCGAGAGCCAGTGCGCCCCCAGCTCTCAGTCCGTCGACCAGTCCCACGTCGACGCGGTAGACAGGGAAGTCGAGCGCAGGGCATCCCTCCCCCCCGTCGATTCCTTGCCTCCTATCACGCAAACGGAGGTCGAAGATCTGATAGTGGGTCTTAAATCTAAAAAAGCCCCCGGCCCTGACGGCATTTCGAATCGCGTTCTGAAATGCCTGCCCGCCCAACTCATCTGCCTCTTGGTGGCCATCTTGAACGCCGCCATGACGAACTGCACCTTCCCCGCTAAGTGGAAGGAGGCGGACGTCATTGGCATCCCCAAGCCCGGCAAACCTCGCAATCTCCCCGCGAGCTACCGCCCTATCAGTCTCCTCAACTCCCTGGCCAAGATATACGAGCGCCTCCTTCTGGCGAGGCTCAAGGACTTCATAACGTCCAGGGGTATCCTTATCGACGAGCAGTTCGGCTTTCGAGCCAAACACTCTTGTGTCCATCAGGTGCACCGCATCACGGAGCACATTCTCTCCGGTCTCAACGGGCCCGGAAGACCCGTCTACACGGGCGCCCTCTTCCTGGATGTCGCGAAGGCATTCGACAAAGTCTGGCACAACGGCTTGATCTACAAGCTCTACCGATTGGGTGTGCCGGACAGACTCGTGCTCATCTTACGAGACTTCTTGTCGAATCGCGCCTTTCGTTATCGCGTCGAAATGACGCGCTCCGCTTCCCACTCCATCAGTGCTGGAGTCCCACAGGGCTCAGTGCTCTCTCCGCTCCTGTTTAGCCTCTACACGAACGACATTCCTCGTTCGAGTGATGTTAAACTAGCTTTATTCGCGGATGATACCGCTCTTTATTATTCCAATAGGAACAAGGCCCGCATCACGAGGAAACTCCAGACCGCCGCCAATACCCTAGGGGATTGGTTCAGGAAGTGGCGAATCGAGGTGAACCCGGACAAGAGCGCGGCGGTGCTCTTCGCCAGAGGTGCACCTTCGCACCACTCTCTGCGCCGCCCCGGAAGGAACCGAGGTCAAGTGACCATGTTCGACCGACCCATTCCCTGGGTCAAAGAGGTCAAATATTTAGGGGTCACCCTGAACAGTACCATGACCTTCGGCCCGCACATCAAGCGGGTCCGTCACCGAGCATCCTTCGTGCTCGGTCGTCTCCATTCGTTAATCTGCAAGCGGAGTAAAATGTCCCTTAGAAATAAGGTGACGCTTTACAAAACTTGCGTTCGTCCCATCATGACTTATGCGTGTGCTGTGTTCGGGCATTCGGCCCCCTCTCACATCGACAGACTTCAAGCGGTTCAAAACCGCTTCCTCCGTAAAGCCGTAGGAGCCCCCTGGTTCGTACGGAACGTCGACCTCCACTCCGATCTAGGTCTCGAACCTATTCGCGCCTTTATTAAAAAGGCGTCAACACGTCACTTCGCGAACGCATCTTCCCATGCGAATCCGTTAATCGTAGCCACCGCCGACTACGACCTCCCTCGCGACCCCTGCCGCTACCGCCGGCCGAGACATGTTCTCACCGACCCCCCCGATGCTTTGTCATCCCTTCTTTCCGCTCAGAATACGAGCGACGCCGTAGACGCAGACGCAGTAGTAGATCCCCTCCCATAGCCGGCGGTCGACCGGTGCGCTTAGTAGTGCACCGGTCCCCCTACAGCGACTGTCCCAACCGAGGGCGCCTCTCCGAGGCGCCCTCGAGTATGTCGCCTCTTGCCCTTCTGGCTGGCTGGAGCGTAGTGGTTGCACGCTCGCCTTTAAAATCCGGTGAAGCTGTAGAGGCCTCGAGGCCAACAGCGTAGATCATTCACACACACACACACACATCTATTTTAAGTGTATTTTGCCAATGTCCAGTGAGATGCATAATCATTTTTCTAAATTAATTCAACTCCCCGATAAACTTGATGACAACGATGATAATGAAATTGATGAAGTGCCCCACCCTGGATAGTAAAGCGATGGATACTTTACACACCAATTGCGACGGCCGTTTTGAGGGAAATCGAAAAGGCACGTTTTATCACTTTGTTAAAATTACCTTCACTCATGTACATATAAGAATACATAATGGTTAATATTTCACCAACATAACACATTATTATTCGAAATAACACAAGTTTTGGAAATGAAGACAAATTGACAACATCACTCTTCGACTTCCCGCCAAAACTCTAGGTCTTTTTTTATATCTGTACTATTCAAGGTTGCAAGATAAAAAAAATATTTTTAACTAAACAATATAATATTAAGATTGTTATTACCTTGACCTCTGCTCTGCAAACGGGTGTTCGCAGTCCTAGAATTTGATTCTGGTCCACCGTCCTCAATATGCCATGAATATTCCATCTTTTATTTAATACAAAAACATTTTATAATCTGTATTTCATTTTTACGTTGCATCAAGAACGAACCCAATATGACACATCGCGGGAAAGCTTAAAAAACGAACGTTTTATTTTCTTTTTATTAGTTTCCTTTTTTATTGACGTTTGTCTATTCTTCCGATGTAAAGAAAAAATGTATTAACATAATGGGTTAAGTAAGCGTTTTTATACTTGTTTTCACTTTTAAATCACATTTCACAGTGAAATTAGTATGCGCGACGGACCGTCACAACTCGCACGATTTCTGTATTTAAATATGACAAAAGTTTTTTATTTTATTTCTAATTACTTAATGATTTTTTTAACACTGATATTTATCGATTTTTTTTTATTTGTATTTCATTACACGTTATTTTTTTTTAAATAAAAAAAATAATTGTTTGCTCGGAACGTCTGTCATTAGTTTAAACTTAGAAGGCACTGACATCAAACGTCAACAGTACATTTCACCCTTTGCGTGCGAGTGAGACGGCATATATAAGCGTTATCGCGTTAGAAAGTGACGGATATGTTTACCGTTTTACGGTTTCCATGAAAAACATTGGCGGCTAAATGGAAAATGCTGACCAATCACGAGCATTGCTTTTAAAGGTTTTATAGGGCAAGGTGGGGGTGGTTTTCGGTAATTTGAATATTAGGGGACAGGTTATTTAGATATGAAAATACCGTAGTAAATAATAGTTACAATCATAGGAGTATGTAAGTTTATATATCTTCTGAAATTACGATCCGAGTTTAAGATAAAACTATATATAGGCATGCATAATATTTATATCTGTGGCCTCAGCGGTAGTACAATAACCCGAAGCCTTGTGCAAAATATTGTACATAAAATTTAAAAATAATAGTTAATAATATAATATTAGCCCTGTTAAGAAACTGTCCCACTATTGGGTGCGGGCCTCCTCTCAAACTGAGAGTGTTTAGGCCATAGTCCACCACGCTGGCCCAGTGCGGGTTGGCGAACTTTACACACCTTCGAGAAACTCTTAGGCATGCAGGTTTCTTCACGATGTTTTCCTTCACTGTTAAAGCAAGTGATAGTTAATTTTAAATACGCAAATGTCTTCGAAAAGCAGTGATAGCCTAGTTAGACCGGTGGCCTGCAAAGTTAGAGGTCTTGGGTTCAAACCAAGGCACGCACCTCCGTATTTTCGAAAAAAAATAGTTATATTGATAAAATATCCGATAGCGGAAATTTAAATTAGATAAAGGGCGTTGTTTATTACGCCTATTATAATATCCACCAGAAAAAAAAATACCCGTCACGCCTATATTCCCAAGCAAAATAACGTCTCAATATAATGGGAGGCAAGCCTATTACCAGGCATAATTTCAAACTCCGAACTTTGATTTCTTTTTTGTGATTCAGAACGTAAATAGATTGTCTAAACACTTTGTCCGACCATAGGGTTTAAACCCAAAACGCTTGCCACTTGGCTAGCCAAGTGGTAACCATTTTGTATCTATGCTCTTAATGCAATCGATAGCGCATTGTTCTGAACATGTGTCTTGTCCTTGCAAAATGTCATTTCCGTGCACTTTTTATTCTCTATTGGCGTTAACGACTGTAGAAAGTCCACTTGCCTACATGCGCAGAGGGTCTAACCAAGAGACAAGTGTTTTGTTTCTATTCTCTTAACGCAATCGATAGCGCATCGTTCTGACCACGTGACTTTTCTTTGTACAAATGTGATTCCCATCAATTTTTTTCATTTTCTATTAGCGTTAACGACTGTACAAAGTCCACTTGGCTACAGGCAAATGAGATTTGCGTACAATTTCCCATTTCCTATTACCGTTAACGACTGTAGAAAGTAAACTTCGTTTTAGGCACAGATGCTCTAGCCACTGGTCTATTCTAGAGGCAAGTGTTGTTTCTATTCTCTTGCCGCAAGTTATGACCATGTGACTTTTCGTTGTCAAATGTCATTTCCGTACATTTGCCATTTCCTTTTAGCGTTAGCGACTGCAGAAAGTTCACTTGGCTAAAAGCCCGAATCGGGTTATTTATTTATTTCTTTGCATACTAACACAAGTACACTATTTACGTTAGTATAAAGGAAAATATAAAAAAGTGGATAATTTAAAGTATGGAAGTGCAATATACAAGCTCATTCATTCCAGCCCCTCACAATACCTCAGACACTCAGACAAAATATCACTCCATGCATCCGCAGACACATCACAACCACAACTGCTGTCAAGGAGAGCGTTCAGTCCGGCGAGAGTGCGCGGGATTGGCGAAGGAGCACGCGCTATTGTTCTACATGTACAACAGAAAACAATCTTTTCTTCCTGTTGCGACAGTAGTTAATAGGAGCGCAGAGTCGACACAACTCATTGTGCAGGTTCAGAGCCCCGAAGAATTTTCATTGAGGTGACAATTCGGTACATGCTTCTTCTTGCAAAGAATTGTATCCTAGATACCCCAATAAGAACTTAGTAGGATACATAAAAGGATAGCTGCCAAAAATGCGTTTATATAAATGCCTGAGTAACGCTTTGCAGTGGTATAACGACGATACATATTTGCTTGCTTCATCGACGAAGAATTTCGACAAATTTCACATTAATGCAGAAAGGCAGTAATTAAATGATCACAAAAGGTCAGTCGCACGACCCCGTTTAACGCGAAGTTCCTCTTTTTCTATAAGCTATCGGAAAGGGCTGTTACAAGGGGTGAAACATTGTTACAGGTCTATAAAATCATATTTTTAACCTATTTTACTGTTTCAATCCTGAGCAAAGGCTCCCAAAACCAAAGATTAAAGTTTAAAATCTAAGATATGTTTTTTGAACGGGAAGAAACCAGAACGAATGCAAGGATTCTGGTTGGTAACGATGTGCAGGAGCAAGTGAATGAGTTTGTATATCTTGGATGCGCATTCAGTAAGGATGGGAAACACACCGCTGACATACAGACAAGAGTGAGTGCAGGGAACAGTGAATGGTGCGATGGGAAAGCTACTTGGGAGCCGGCACTGAAGCCAAAAGGCGCAGCTGGCCATACATAACGGAGTGCTTGTCCCAACGCTGTTATATGGCAGCGAGAGCTGGGTATGTCAGAAGGAGAATTAAAGTAGGATAAATGCGGTGGAAATGCGAGCTCTACGGAAGATGTCCGGAGTAAAGCTGACTAACTGTATTCGCAACAGCGTAGTAAGAAAGCGATTAGGTATGAAAGATAGTATCAGTGTAAAGATGAGAAAGGGTACGCTCTGTTGGTTCGGGTATATAGAAAGAATGTCAGAAGAAAGAATGACAAAAGAGATGCGAATGTGGAAGGATGTAGATACCGGGGAAGACCTAGACTATCTTACCATGACCAAATAGACCGAGTCTTATGTGAAGGTCAAGTCAAGAGTCTCTGTAACCGGCGATCGTGTATGAGAGACGAACTATGAGAGTGGAGAAAGCCAGAGAGGTATGTAAGGAAAGAACCTGTTGGAACTCTGTACTCTCTGCCTACCCCGCAAGGAGATCACCGCTGGGCATCTAGTTGGTGACGGCTTTTGTCCACCTCTGCGAGTCCATGCGAGCTACGTGGCCAGCCCAGACCCACTTCAGCTTTGCTGCTATCATACCTACAGAACTTCCTGCTTGCAACAAAAAAGCATTGTCAAAGCTAAAGTCTAGATACGTACAAGCCTAAGCCCGTCGTTGTGGCGATGGTTGGGTGAGGACTATGGAGACCTTTGACTTGCAGCGGACGTCTTTCGGCTTTTCGGTATACCTATCTACCTTATTGTTTTAGTTTTTAGCAACACTCGAAACCTAGTAACTCACACGCCTGTAGCACGGACTATGCAGACTTATACAAATTATGCCATAATGTCGAGACTAAATTTATATAGTCTGTGTATAATTCTAGCATTTAATCTAACTCTCCTCCAAATATGATCTAAATCCGTTTAGCTGTTTAGAAGTAATTAAATAACAAACATTTAAACTGGTTTGTGTTTTTTTCGGCGGTTAAGGACCGCGATAAAAATAAATATAATATTAGCCCTGTTAAAAAACTGTCCCACCTTTGGGCACGGGCCTCCTCTCAAATTAAGTCCGCCACGCTAACCCATTGCAGGTTGGCGAACTTCGCACACCTTCGACAAACTATTAGGCATGCAGGTTACCTCACGATGTTTTCCTTCACCGTTAAAGCAAGTGACAGTTAATTCTAAAAGACGGAGGGGCGTGCCTGTGTTTGAACCCGAGACCTCTGACTTTGCAGTCCAACAGTCTAACCACTGCTATTTCTAATTCTTGAAAAATCACTTTTTCATATGATCGCTTTGTCACGTTGATCACTTCGTAAAAAGAACTCTTCTTGAAAAACCACTTTTCAAATGTCGAGTGTCTACTTCTCAAGAAGTGATGATTTCTTGTAATTAGACTTATATGAACAATTATAGACTTTGATAATATAAATATACCCCTATAGCATATACACTTGTAGCGGTAGCCCATCCAAAACCCAACCTCCCTAACTTAACCATAATCTCACGACCTTCAGTAACCCTAAATTAATGGTATAAATTCATAATTACACTAAACGATTATTTACCGAGCAAAGGTCGTTCTGCCCGCCCCCTTATTGTTAACGTGACGATAATTGTAGCCGTGGGAAAGTTAAGCGTGGTCATTGTTTTGATTTTAAATCGGTATATTTACTAGTGAAAAATTATTTTTTTTAAAAGCAAAAAGTATATATCTTCTTCTTCTTCAAGTTATGGCTTCACACTAATTAAAAGTGTATTTTGCCAGCGTCCAGTGAGATATATTATCGTGTTTGTTTAATTTAATTCAACTCCCCGATGAATTTGATGACAACGATGATAATGAAATTAATGAAGTACCCCACCCTGGATAGTAAAGCGGTGGATACTTTACATACCAATTGAGACGGCCGTTTTGAGGGAAGTCAAAAAGGCACGTTTTATCACTTTGTTACAATTACCTTCACTCATGCACATATAAGAACACATAATGGTTAATATTCCACCAACATTACACATTATTAGTCGAAATAACACAAGTTTTGAAAATTAAAACAAATTGACAACATCACTCGTCGACTTCCCGCCAAAACTCAGTATAAATCTTATTTATTTTTAACCGACTTCAAAAAGGAGGAGGTTCTATGTTCGGTTGTATGTATGCTTTTTTTTTTTTTTTTTTTTTTTATGTATGTTCAGCGATAATTCCGTCAATTGTGGGCCGATTTTGATTTTTTTTTTTGCATTGGGTTCAGTATATCTGCAAGGTGGTCCCATATTAATTTTATTGACATTGGACCTTGGACTTAGAAGATACACCAGGGAACTCCTCAACGACAAACAATAGGCATGTGTAAATTGAGATATTATGGGTATTACGTCAATCCTATAGGTACCCTACTATAGAATAATTCACTGGTCACTTAAAATTGTAAAATAAAAATCTTTTATAAAAAAAGGTAAACCGACTTCAAAAAGCAAAAAAATAAATATTTGAAGTCGGTGCCAAGTAACCGACTGCACCAACCAGCACCGACTTCAAATATTTATTTTTTTGCTTTTTGAAGTCGGTTTACCTTTTTTTATAAAAGATTTTTATCTTATGTTATTTTATTTGTTTTTAAATAGCATTGACGATGAATAATGAAGATATTGTTATTTTTTACGTCTTACTTTTTTATTCTAGTCCAAAGCTCTGAATTAAATTCCTGTACCACGGATGCGTTTATAAACGAGACCTTGGTTCGAGTTTGTTGGGGTTTTCTATAGAAGATGTGTGATATATAACGACGCCCGAATTAAATTATTATGTTACGAATTCAATATAAACATTATTACATAAACATTAACTTCCAATTTTAAGGAGATTTTTACGTTTTCAATTAAACTCTTTGATACCCGAATTAACCACGAACCCCGTAATTTTGTGTGCTATTGCGGTATATGTATTGAAATACATTTAAAACAGCCATATTGATTTTAATAATGATGAAATTTTGTTTAATACTGCGGACTGGAAGAGTAACAGGAATTTTTTATAATTAAAACAAAATCTTTAAAATAGTTGGCATCGATTCAGTTGCCTATTTAGACAATTCACAATTTAGCGCAGTGGTTAAGAGCTTAAGCCGCTCCGCCCACTGCGGGACAAATCTTTGTGTGATCCACAGTTATTTGTTCCGGTCTGGGTATTTGTGTATGTGAATTTTCATGTTTGTAAACGCACCCACAACACAGGAATAAAATCCTAGTGCGGGGCTACGTTTTTTAAAGAAAAAAAAAAAAGAACAAACTACTTTCAGGTCTTGCGTTAATTGATGAATCTCAGAGCTCAGTAGGAGTTCGGAGTCTAGAAATATCCCCGGTGGAACAGCATCAGGCTTATCCCTATTACATTTGGCCGACAGCGAAATGTAGGTGTCCATAGTACACCTTCAAAGAGGCGCTCGTAGTGTTCGATTACGGTGTTTAGAGGTTAAGCAGCGTACGGCTCAGTCGGCCTGAGATGGGTGACCGTTTATGGCATTTTCATATTCCAACGTCTCCGTGCTTTGGAAGGCATGTTAAGCCGTTGATCGCGGTTACTACCTAATGTGGTAGTCGTTATGTCAAGCTGGAAGCCTTATAAGCGGCTTGGAAAGTTTTAATAGCAGGTGGCCAGAAACCTGCCTCCACTTCCAGGTGGAGATGTAACGATGAGAAAGGGTATGCTTCATTGGTTCGGGCATATAGAAAGAATGTCAGAAAAAAGGATGACAAAACATACATACAACGCGAAAGTGGAAGGATGTAGGTACCGGGGAAGACCTAGACTATCTTACCATGACCAAATAGACAGAGTCTTATCTAAAGGACAAGTCAAGAGTCTCCGTAACCGGCGAGCGTGTATGCGACGAACAATGAGAGTGGAAGAATCCAGAGAGGTATGTAAGGAAAGAATCTGTTGGAACTCTGTACTCTCTGCCTGCCCCGCAAGGGATCTGGCATGATGAAATATACAGATAGACTATTCGTATGTCTGTCTGTCTGTCTTTCTTTCCGGTTCAAATGTTGTGAGCCATTTTTCAAGCACGGCGGGGGATACCCGCATCGAGCTGCAATTAGGAATAGGTATGGGAGTTCGGTGACAATGCAATAATATGATACCATGGAGATGGTCTGTTGATGGAGTTGGAAGGTGGCCATAGGAACATGTTAACTACAACCCCTCCTATCAACCGCTACCGCCGACCGCGGCATGTTCTCACCGACCCTCCCGGTGCCCTTACATCCCTTCTTTCGGATACAGATACCGCACACAGGATCAGACACCGACCTCGCCGGCGAAGTCGAAGAATCCTTTGCCCGCCGGCCGGTGCAGAGCACCTCGGCGAGACACCTAGTATACGCCCTCCCCCATAGTGACTGCCCAAGCCGAGGCCGTTCCTCCTTGAGGCGCCCTTGAGATAGTTGCTCCCTTGCCCTTCTGGCTCGAGCGTAGTGGTTGCTCGCGCTCTTGTCCGGTAAAGCTGTAAAGGCCCCCGGCCAACAGCGAAGATCATTCACACACACACACACACACACAATGTTAACTACACAACATAACCCGCTGGTGTTTAGACTTGTTAGTGGTATTGACTAGTAATTACAAACAGGTGTTCAGGATCTGATGATGAAGCTAAAAAGTCGCCAATGGAACCACCTCAGTACTCAACATAATCCCACCGTGTTTAGGATCGTTAGATTGGTATTGACAAGTGCTGTACACCTGGATAGTATCCAAGGTCTGATGAAGGGGCTAGAAGGTGGCCAACGGCACTGCACTATTACTTAGCATAACCACGTCGTGTTTGGGCTTGTTGGATTTGTCTGTACAAATATTATGGTGTAATAAACCTGATCCCATAGCGACTGTCCAAGCCGAGACCATTCCTCCTTGTGGCGCCCTTGAGCTAGTTGCCCCTTGCCCTTCTGGCTCGATCGTATTGCTTGCACGCTCGCCCTCTTGTCCGGTGAAGCTGTAAAGGCCCCGCGGCCAACAGCGTAGATCATTCACATACACACAAAGATAAACCTGATGATAGATCTAGAAGACGGTCTATGGAACTACTCAACGAAGCAATATATTGCGTTGTGTCTTGACTACAAAAGCTTGGTTTTAAAATGGTCTCTTTAAATTGAAAATAGTCACAGTCCATCGGTTTTATAGACACCTGATGGAGACCCTACGGGACCGTATCCTATGGGACCCTTTTAACGGTTCATTGCCCATGTGCTATACCAAATCGAATTCTACACCTGTGATATGGTTCAATAGACAATGCATAATCACGCATCGATATTTGTGTACCGATAGAGAATTATTTAAAAAAATATCGACCGTTGTCAATGCAAAAATCAGATATTTATTTATGGCCAGCAAAAAAAGTACTTACACAAGTTAAGGAGGGTCACCCTAATTTCTTTAGGACATTGAAAGGGTGGCGTTGGTATGAAATTAGGGTTCATCATCATCTCAGCCTATATTCGTCAACTGCTGAACATAAGCCTCCCCAATAGCTTTCCAGCGTAACCGGTCCGATGCCGCCTGCATCCAACGACTCCCTGCAATCTTCACAAGATCGTCGATCCATCTGGCATGCTGCGCTTGCCAATACGGGTTTAGTAAAATTTTCCTACTTTCAAGGAGACTTTACTGTTCAAACGAACAGGGGGGTCTGCACTGTTACTATTTAAAAAAAGAAATTGGGTAAACTTTATCTCAAACGCCAACGCTGCGACTGACATCTAGTAATACTTCACTCCTTCGTTTCGATTTTTGCCGCGGGTCAAAAGATCCTTGTACGACTGTAGCGTAATTAATGTTGTCAATTGTAAAACTATCAATGCATTTGCAATCTATCTCTATCTATTTCATCACGCCACATCTCTTGCGGTGTAGGCAGAGAGTACAGAATTTAGTTACAAAGACTTCAACTTCAGATACGATACAGCCTGTTTGGTTATGGTAAAATAATCTAGGTCCTCCCCCACTCGGCGTGTTGGGCCGTATCCTCCTTCTGCGAGACTGTGATGTACCAGAAGGAGAAGGCCGAGGATCGGGAGAAGGCCGATCCTGCTCGACGAACGCCGGCGCCGGGGCGGAGGCACAGCCCGCCCAGGCCCCTCGGCCCAATAGCCCGGGGCTTAAGAATACGGGCTAACTCGCGTCCCCTGCCGTGTATCTGGCGGGGGACCCCCTCCCTGCAACAACATCAGCAGGGGGGCTTTCGGAGTCGCGGACGCAAGGGGCGGGGGCCTTGAGTGTCCTTCACGAGCGACCCCGAGGAGGAGGACGGCGTGGTGTGGCCCACGTCGCCATGAGCACCGCGTCGGTGCAGGGGGAGCGTGTTATCAAGTCTCGATGGCGGGCTCTTCGGAGCGCGGCACCAGAGGGGCACTGGTGCTTTCCATACGGAGATCCCGGAGCCCCTCCAAAGTGCTGATGTCGGCCTCCTTGGGGTTTTTAGTCGGTAGGAATCCGACACGCCCTGCGAGCTTCCCCCGAGGATCGCGCAAGTCCTATGCAGGATTTTCCCCAGGAAAAAAAAGGTCCTGCCCACATCCTTCCACTATCGCCTTGTTTATCTGCTTTGTCATTCTTTCTTCCGTTATTCCTATATGCCCACCGGAACATACACCTTCTCATTTTTTTTTACTATCTTAAATACCTACATGATTTTTTACTAAGCTGTTGCGAACGGTCGCTCAGCTTGATTCCGCACATCGTCCGCTGAGCTCGCATTTCGACTGAGTTTATCCTGCTTACATTCTCTTTCTCACATACCTAAACGTTAAGGTCTTAGAATTACGCGAATATTACATATGAAATAAAGAATTTCAGTATGGTCACTATGGTATTATGCCTTTTGGATATCGATCACATATTATATCGATGCTTTTGGACGTCCAACACCTCAGGACCTCCAATCCGATCTCGGTCTCGAACCAATTCGTGCCTATATTAAAAAGGCGACACCTCAATATTTCGCGAACGCATCTAACCACACCAATCCGCTAATCGTAGCCGCAGCTGACTATGAACCTAACCCCTGCCGCTACCGCCGCCGATGCTCTTACATCCCTTTTTCGGGTTTCGGATACAGACACCACATAGAATCATACACCGACCTCGCCGGCGATGTCGTAGAATCCCTTGCCCGCCGACCGGTGTCGATCACCACGGCGAGACACTTAGTATACACCCCATAGCGACTGCCCAAGCCGAGGCCGTTCCTCCTTGAGGCGCCCTTGAGCTAGTTGCCCCTCTGGCTCGAGCGTAGTGATACACGCTCGCCCTTAAGTCCGGTGAAGCTGTAAAGGCTCGGCCATCAGCGTATATAACTCAAACATACATACATATACCTCAGGACATCTCACCACCGTCGGACACCTAAAAATCAAATCATATCAAAAATAGTCTTATTTCATACCCAAATGTTGTCCAATTTTTTGATAATTGCCAGTTATTACTCACAAGAGAAACGAAGGTATAGAAACCTTCACAACAACTAGGGGGTGGTATTTTTAGGGTTGAAGACACGTCACGTAGTCACGGGATGGTTGCCACAGCAAGTTTGGTCGATAACCGTAATGCCCATGAAAATTTAGAACACGCTACCCTAGAAGAGTGGGGTGGCAGGAAGACCCCGAGTTCGAAACTGCGTCTACAAATATGACTCATTCCCACAAGTACACCCAGTGCATTGCATATAGGCGGGGTTCGTACGATTACCAAGGCTAAGCAACGTTCGGTTCTGTCGGCCTGAGATGGGTGACCGTTTGTGGCATTTTCATATTCGAGCGTCTCCGTGCTTCGGAAGGCACGCTAAGCCGTTGGTCCCGGCTACCGCTTAATGTGGTAGTCGTTAAGCCGAGTTGGAAGCCTTAAAGGCGGCTTGATAAGTTCCAATAGCAGGTGGCCACAAACTTGCCTCCACCGCACCGCATTGGATCCGCGTGCTGGAGTATGACCTAATCGCTCTCACCTCGAATTATGTGAGAAGACCTTTGCCCAGCAGTGGGCAGTATAGGCTGATATTATTATATTATTGCATATAGGCACAGGATACACAGACCCGTTCTAAAGTTACACTAAAAAACGTCCCCAAATCCGAATGAGAAGTTATAGTTATGATATAAACATAAATTAGGGCATATTGTACCTTACTTGTATCACTTGAAGTTGTATTTGCAAAAAAGCGGAAGTCTGTTATTTTTTTAGTACCAACCACATTTGCCTGCCTTTTGGTTGTGCCATTTTTCGTGCGGCGAGCGTCTATCTACCTATATGATTGATGCATATAGGCAATTAAACGATGTCTGCCTCAGTATAATAACATAATGGCCTCTTTTACCACCCTCGAGAAAAGTCTAAAGTAGATTAATCGACAATTATAATTGCAGATTGTTTATGTACAAATTTTACCGTCTCTGTATAGCCCTGAGATATTGGCAATTAATCTATATCACGCCAGATTCCTTGCGGGGTGGGTAGAAAGTACAAAGTTCCAACAGATATTTCCTTAAATACCTCTCGGCCTTCCTTTCACATCATAGTTCGTCTCATGCACGCTCGCAGATAATGGAGACTTTACTTTCCCAATCAAATACAGTCTCCATGATGTAAGTTTATCATCATCAGCTAAACGAAGTCCACTAGAAGCCAAAGGCCTCCTGAAAGATCGCCACGACGATCGGCTTTCTGCTAAATCATCAGCTGTCAACTAGAAGGCCAATTCAGAGAAATGAGATAGATAGATAGATAGAGATCTATCTCTCTATATCATCACGCCAGTTCCATCAGTTTCAACAGGTTATTTCCTTACATGCATCTCTGGCTTCCTCCACTCTCATAGTACGTCTCATACACGCTCGCCGGTTACGGAGAATCTTTACTTGACGTTCAGATAAAACTCGAGATAGTCTAGGTCTTCCCTGGTGCATACATCCTTTCACTTTCGCATTGTATATCTGTTTTGTCATTCTTTCTTCTGACATTCTTTCTATATGCCCGAACGGACGGAGCATACCCTTTCACATCTTTACACCGATACTATCTTTAATACCTACTCGCTTTCTTACTACGCTGTTGCGAATACGGTCGGTCAGCTTCACTCCGTACATCTTCCGCAGAGCTTGCATTTTCAACGCATTTATCCTACTTTCATTCTCCTTCTTACATACCCAGCTCTCGCTGCCATATAACAGCGTTGAGACAAGCACTCCGTTATGTATGGCCAGCTGCGCCTTTTGGCTTAAGTGCCGGCTCCCAAGTAGCTTCCCCATCGCACCATTCACTCTATTCCCTGCACTCACCTTTCTCTCTATGTCATTACTAAATGCGCATCCAAGATATACAAACTCATTCACTTGCTCCAGCACATCGTTACCAACCACAATCCTTGCATTCGTTCTGGTTTCTTCCCGTTCAAAAACCATAATCTTGGTTTTATTTACATTTAAGTGTAAGCCATTGTTGACGAATGTAAGTAAGAAGGCCAATTCTCGTATTTGATTGACACTGAGACTGAATCTTGAATGAATTAAGATTTAATTATGAATTGACATAAATTTGGTATCCTGCTCCACTGAAGTATCGACCCCATTTCAGTATCATCTGAGTCTGATTTCGATATAATGTGAAGTTGTATAATCCTTACTAATATTATAAATGCGAAAGTTACTCCGTCTGTCTGTCTGTCTATCTGTCTGACGCCATTTCACGCCACAACTACTGAACCGATTTAAATGAAATTTGATACACAGATAGTCTAGTGCCTGAGAAAGGACATAGGTTACTTTTTAATGGAGCGCGGCGTGGTACGGCGCCGTGTAGGTGGGGAAAACGCTCATTAAAGTATTTATACGTAAGGGTTCTTATTTGTAAAATAATTAGCTTAAATAATTAAAAATGTCACCCAAAGATACTATTCCTCGCGGGCGAAGTCGCGGGCACAGCTAGTTAAAAATATATTGTTAATCATTCGTTGATTACATGTTAATCGCAGCTGCAACAGTCTAAATAAAAAACATTAAACTGAAATCTTCCATTTGACGATGATTTGTATATTTGTTGTTCATGTCAGTACAAAATTTTATCGGAATACCGTTTACATTTTGTTCAACTTTCAGTCTGGTTTCGATTCGGTCGATATTGATATTTTACTAAAATACCATTTGTGAGATTTCTGACATTGAGATTAGATCGAGACTGCATTTTGAACACTTTTCATTACGAGAATCGGACCCCAGTTTATAACTACGACCTCCACCAGGTCATCGGTCAACCTTTTGTGAGTCATTAAATAGGTACTTTGAAATCCCTGCGGCTTATAGGTAAAAAAATCAAAAGTTTTTCTATCATGCAGACCAAAAAGTAGTTATGAATAATCAATAGAGAAAAGGCTAGTGATTCCTTAAGACTAGAGTCTTAAGTAATCACTAGCACACACACTACCCGTTCGGAATGTCATTCCTGTCGAGAAGAACGGCAAAAACGTCTTTGCCCTCGTGATTTGAAGACCCTAGGAACGGACGAACACCATTAAATTCAAGGTGTCTTATACATTACCATAACAACATCGATCTAACAAAGTTAGAAGTAGTTATAAGTAGGCGTGGTTTCACCCCCACCCTGTATAATGTGATCCACCAATCACAGAGCATCGTTTTAAATTAAGAACGCGTGCCGTTGCGTCGCTTCTTTGTAACGTCAAAAATTGACGTATCTTTGTACCAAAACAGTTGTATATAGGATGTTGTATTAAAGATTGTTAAAATTGTTACAGACTGGCTAATCAACATGAACTATAAAGAGACAGAACATCTTTTACAAGTAATATCATGAAACTGTTCTCTCCCTCTTTTCGGCACATACCAACACCATACACACACACCGTTACATATCATATGAGCATTCTTAATAATTATTATTTTGTTTCCTGTTTATTTCTTTTTTATTTTTTTCATTTTTTATGTTTTTTCATTTTTGTTTAATAACTATATATGAGCACAAGCCGATCCGTGGCTGGAGACCTAGTGATCCGCAACACAAGGCTTGCCTTAGCTCGGGCACCAGTCTCCACAATGTATGTTAACTTATTCTATGTGTGCATGTCAATTTGTACCTATTGTGGAGAAAATCAATAAAGAATTATTATTATTATTATAGCTTTATTTTCATTAGGGACAGAAAAATAGGTTTCAAGATTGTTTGAACCGGAGAGATGCGCCCTCTTTTTTCTATGGCTTATGTAAGTTTGCAATTTTCTACTAGTGTTAGTTTTCTCGTTATGGCCATATTCAACGATATAAAAGATATGTGTGGTTGCCCGGTCTTGTTAGAATTTTTCAAGCCGCCCATAAAGCTCCTAACTTGGCTTATGCTGTTTTACTTTGGTGATCGCTAAAGGTTTTGTCAAATAGCTGACGGAGCGCTACGGGAGCGCGATGGAAGCGCTCGGCTACGTTCGATTGTGAAGTTTGCCGTCGGGCCGAGCGGGGCTGCGCTGTGTGGCGTCTCGCGTACATTTCAGTACATTACAACTCCCCAAGCCGCGCCACCGTCGCACCGAGCAGGGCTGCGCTGTGTGGCGTCTCCCGTACATTTCAGTACATTACAACTCCCCAAGCCGCGCCACCGTCGCACCGAGCAGGGCTGCGCTGTGTGGCGTCTCCCGTACATTTCAGTACATTACAACTCCCCAAGCCGCGCCACCGTCGCGCCGAGCGGGGCTGCGCTGTGTGGCGTCTCCCCTACATTTCAGTACATTACAACTACCCAAGCCCCGCCACCTTCGCGCTCCCATCGCGCTGCGTTGGCTATGAGGCGAGACCTTAAAGTACCGTATCTCAGCGCTACACTCTTCGGGTACCTTTACTCATATAGTTCGTCTCATACACGCTCACCGATTAAAGAGTATCTTTACGGGAGAATTTTGGGTAGATTCCTGGGAAGCAATCTTGTCTGACCGGTTACTTAGCTCTCTATCAGAATAGGCCAAAAGTATAATTCTAACAAGTTCTTTGATATCTCTGGCTTTCTCCACTCTCAAATTTCGTATCCTGCACGATCGCCGGTTACGGAGACTCTTGACTTGACAATCATTATGATTATAACAGTGTACAAGATTCCAATATCATAGTTACAAGTGACTGGATACTTTCAAAGATAGTCGTTCTCCTTGACATTTTCGTGGCTCATTCTTCGGAAGCGAAGTTAGTGCAACATTGCTAATAATATCGGGCTTAGGTTGTTTTAGCGATTATATCCTAGGGTTGCAGGCGCTCGTAGCGTTGTGCGACCGCGGTGTTCTTACCGATCACCAAGGTTAAGCAGCGTTCGACTTGGTCGGCCTGAGATGGGTGACCGTTTGTGGCATTTTCATATTCGAGCGTCTCCGTGCTTCGGAAGGCACGTTAATCCGTTGGTCCCGCTTACCACTTAATGTGGTAGTTATTAAAACTTATATAAAATCTTGACGGACGATTTGGGGCAGTGGTTAAAAGCTTAAGCCGCTCCAGCCATTGGGTCGAATAGATGCAGGTTCGACTCCCGCACGGGTCAAATATTTTTGTAACCCACAATTATTTGTTTCGGCCTGTTTATTTGTGTATGTGAATTTTCATGTTTGTAAACGCAACCACGACACAGGAATAAATCCTAGTAAAGAGCTACGTTTTTAAAAAAAAAAAAAACAAGAGAAAAAACATCATAGATAAGTCAAATCTTGACTCTCGTAACTAAAATATTATGCTTATCTATTATTATTGTAGTAATACTACTATAACATCACGCCAGTTCCCTTGCAGGTTAGGCAGAGAGTACAGTTCCAACAGGTTCTTCCCTTACAGACTTCTCTGTCTTCCTCCACTCTCATAGTTCGTCTCATACACGCTCGCCGGTTACGGAGACTCTGAAATTGCCCTTCAGATAAGACAAGATGATTATTATTGTATTAAACTTTAAACACCCTGTACTTATTCCTAATGACACTTTAATAATATTATGACAAATGTTCAGTGCTACATGCAATGAAATTCATGGTGATATCATTTAAACATGAAAATGAAAAAAATCTTAATAAAATATTTATTTTTGAAGTGTAAACTTCTTATGAGGCGACTGCCTCGTTGGTCTGGTGGCAAAGCGCATCGCTTTGTGATCACGAGGTCCTGGGTTCAAATCCTAGGTCGGACAAATGTAGTTTTTCTAACGAAAAATTCCCAGTATGAGTCCGGAGTCTGGAATTGTGCCCGGTATATGGCAATAGGCTCGCCCCCTATTACATGGGACCTAACATCGTCGGCGAAACGTGGGTGTACTCAGTACACCTCTGCCACCCCCTCTGGGGAATATAGGCGTGATGGTGTAAACTTCTTAAGGAGCGTTGGGTATTTTTTGGGATGGGAATTAACAACGGAACGGCCCCCAGCTAGATGGACCGACGACCTCAAAAAGGTCGCTGGGACAGACTGGATGCGGAAGGCGCGTGTTAGGAGAGGCCTATGTCCAGCAATGGACTGCGATAGGCTGATTGATTGAATTAACAATTGAACTCGCGACACTGTTACCGTTACCGACATCTCTGTATATGAGTATGTACACATTTTTAAATTCCGCCCCTTCCCGTATGCCATCTAATGCACACATGCAGTGTATTTCTGAGAGGCGCTCGTAGCGTTGCGACCGCAGTGTTCTTACCGACCACCAAGGTTAAGCAGCGTGCGACTTGGTCGGCTTGAGATGGGTGACCGTTTGTGGCATTTTCATTTTCGAGCGTCTCCGTGCTTCGGAATGCACGTTAAGCCGTTGGTCCCGGCTACCACTTAATGTGGTATTCGTTAAGCCGAGTTGGAAGCCTTATAGGCGGCTTGATAAGTTCCAACAGCAGGTGGCTACAAACCTGCCTCCACCAATCCGCACTGGGTCCGCGTGGTGGAGTATGACCTAATCTCTCTCACCTCGATTTGTGAGAGAAGGCCTTTGCCCAGCAGCGGGCAGTATAGGCTGATATTATTATTATAATATTATAATGTATTTCTACCCTTCGATTGCAATTTTTGTATGTAAAATAATATGCATTACTTTTAATTTTTTTTTATTAACTTCTTTCGTCCCACTGCTGGGCAAAGATCTCTCCCATGATTCTCCACCTAACCCGATCCTTGGCCATATCAGACCATCTTCTCTCGTAGGCGTTAAGGTCGTCGCGCCATCTCTTTCTAGGTCTTCCCCGGCGTCGGTGTCCATCTGGTCACAATTCGGTAGTGATTTTTACCCACCTATCTGGGCTCATTCTGCTCAAATAACCCACCCATCCCCACTTTTCATTTATTAAATGAAAATTGTAATATAATTGTTGTAGTAGTAATTTATAATAATGAATAAAAAACACTTCGTTTAAAAGGATTTCCTGCACAATAAAATATTAATTATTAATAGCTATGGAAAGGGCTATGCTCGCAGTTTCTCTGAAGGATAGAATCCGGAACGAAGTCATTCGACAGAGAACCAAATTTATCGACATAGCCCACCGGATTAGTAAGCTGAAGTGGCAATGGGCCGGTCACATTAGCCGAACAACCGATAACCGCTGGGACAAACGAGTTCTTGAGTGGAGACCGCGGACTGGCAAACGTAATGCAGGACGCCCTCAGGCTAGGTGGAGCGATGACCTTCGTAGGGCGGCTGGCAGAAACTGGATGCGAGTAGCCGAGGATCGTACCCAGTGGCGTGCACTTGGAGAGGCCTATGTCCAGCAGTGGACTGCTATAGGCTGATGATGATGATGATGATGAAAATATTTCCAGACGATTCAAAAAATACACACGTAATTGCTCAAGTTTACACTTCCGTCGGCACTCCCGGAGTGTTACTGTTGGTTTTTTTACCTTAACGACATTAGTGTTATGGGTATAAACCCCTTTTTTTTCTTTTAAACGTAGCCCACACTATGATTTATTCCTGTGTCGTGGATGCGTTTAAAAACATGAAAATTCACATACACAAATACCCAGTCCGGAACAAATAATTGTGGATCACACAAAGATTTGTCCCGTGCGGGAATCGAACCCTATCGAAATCGACTATTAGACAGTGGGCGGAGCAGCTCAGCTTAACCACTGCGCTAAATCGTCCGTCTTTTTTTCTTTAATTTATCTTGTTGATCTAGTGGCGTGTAATCCGTTTTGCTTAGGTCCTGGGTTCAATTCCTAGGTCGGATAAATGTAGTTATTTTAACGAAAACTTTCCAGTATGAGTCCAGAGTCTGGAATATTCAAACTCAAAAAATTTATTTTGTATAAGCCCTAACAAATAGTCAACTTACATTTTTTTTAAATTGAATTTAACTACTAATCTACAACCAGATCGGAACGCGGCCTCCACTGAGAAGATGCGGCGAAGAAACTCAGCGGGCTTGTCTTTTTTATTTACTTCTCTTTCTCTTTTTCTTTCCTTTTTTAATCATATTGTGTGGATACAATAAAATAGTGTATGACCTAGCTCCACTGTGATGCCTTACGATCCAGATATGAATCTTATGATGTTATCTGTAAAGAGCGTCTGAAGGATTCCTGATGGACCAGTCCCAACAAGCAGCACCCGTTCAGGAGTATGACTGCTGGAACAGCCATCACTCCCCTCGACCATATTGGAGGGAAGAGAGTGACCCGCGCCAGACAGCCGCCGCAATCGAAGACATTATAGTGAGCATGACCAAACCAGAACCCCAAAGACGGTAGCCACATTGTGTCTACAAAGCAGCAAGCATATGGCAATAGGCTCACCCCCTATTATATAGGACCTAACATCGTGGGCGAAATGTGGGTGTACTCAGTACACCTCTCACCCCGACTTGGGGAATATAGGCGCGACGGTGTGACCTAAAAAATCTTTTTAAAAAAAAACCGTCTTCAAAAAGATTTAGAAGTCGGTTTTTTTTTAAAGATTTTTATTTTACAATATTAAGTGACAGGTGATAGATAGATAGATAGATAGAGTACTCTTTATTGTACACCAGTGATATTAACAATTAAATATATACAAGAAAAAAAATAGGTACGATTGGCGGTCTTATCGCTAAAAGCAATTTCTTCCAGACAACCAATGTATTGGAAGAAGTAACGTACGGAATAGGGCAGTTATAGTGGCGTACACTATAAACCTCAATAATACATACTGTCAGGTAAATTATTTACTAATATTTATATACCTATATTATACTATATTACTGATTAGTACAGCAAGGTACCTACAGGATTGATATAATAACAATCATAACGGAATCTATACATTCGTGCTGTTCGCCGTTAAGGAGTCCCCTGGTGTACCTTCTAAGTCCAAAATCCAATACCGATTTCATCAAAATGAGACCACCTCGAAACTATACTTAACCCAACGCATAAAGAATCATCAAAATCAATTCATAAATTAAGACGTTATAAAAAACAGACGAATTGTCAACCTCCTCCTTTTTTGAAGTCTGTTAATATTCTGCTTAGTTCTATGGCGGGGCACCTATAGGATTGACGTAATACCCATAATATCACAATCAACGCATTGATATTATTTGTCGTTAAGGAGTTCCCTGGTGTATCTTCCAAGTTCAAGGTCCAATACCGATGAAATTAAACGTTGCAAGTTCTTTAAAAGCGTGTAATAAATACGATAAAACGACTTCCACTTTAACCAATTTTCATACTTTTAACTAACAGTTTTTTCGTTAGTTAATCGAGCGAAGAGCTGACACTTTTTCTGATCATTTCCTTGCCTTGGCATTGATTAACCTTCTGTTAAACTTCCACCACGGTAACTCCGAACTTGACAAATTTTCGACCACCTCCAATTTACAACTAGAAACCCATTTAAGCGGCAAATTACATTTTTTTATTATAACAATGACTTCTTTTAATTCCAATTTATTGTATTATTTTTTGTTAAAATGCGTGTTTGTTTGTCTATACCCTTGTATCTATGAAACGGCGGAGCAAATATCGATTGGCCAACTGTGAAATTGCTTGTCTTTGGTTAAAGATTTTTTTAAGTGATTGGTGTCAAGTAGATCGAATAATAACGTTATTGAATGATGGCATGGTCATTTTTTTATTGATTTAAAACACAGAAAAAATCTTTTGTGAGGTGTACAAGGTACACCCACTTTTGTTTCAGATTAGACTTTAATTGTGCAAGCGCTGTGCTAATTTTAAGTTATTTTAAATGTGATGGTATAAATCCAAAAAAAATGTTTCTTCATATCGTTAGGCATAATTTGAGATGATCTCAAAAGGATGCCGGCAAGTGACTAGAAAAAGGTTAAAAATTGTTGAACTGGAAACAGACAGAACCAAAGAAGCGAGTTAAATAAAAGCATTTTTTTCTCTTAAGGACACACCTCCCCAAGCGGGGGTGGCATAGGTGAACTAAACACACCTACTTTTCGCCGACAATGTTAGGTGGCATGTAATAGAGGGATAGCCTATTGCCATACTGAAAACAATTCCAGACTCCGGACTTATACTGGTAAGTTGTCCTACCTAGGATTTGAACCCAGGACCTCGTGATCACAAAGCGATTTACCACTAGACCAACGAGGTCCCTTTAAAGGATTTTCTTTTAAGGTATTCTGATCATGATTAGACTTTTAAGACATTCTTTCCTCAAAGTCGTTTAAATCTAAACAAATACCAATTGATGTTTTCCGTTTCATAAAGACTACCAGAAGTAGACAAATTAAATAGTTCACACTTCATTGCTTTTATTTCCGTCTGGTATTTCTCATTTGGTAAGATGTAGCTTCAACTACGATAGGACCAATGACACTGAAGTCATTCCATATTAAAGTACTTAGTATCCACCAAAGCGGGAGATGGGAGAAGAAAATAGGAAAGGTTTTGTAAATACTGCTGTTTTACTGCTGGCCAAAGGCCTTCTCTCACATAAAGGTGAGAGAGAATAAGTCACCGTCCACCACGCGGACCCCATGTGACGTGTTGGAGGCAGGTTTGTGGCCACACACATATGGAGCTTCCAACAGTTCAACCAAATAAGATCATATGTTGGGTGAAAGTTTTAACCCGTTTATATACCAAATAAATGAAACCGGTTTAACGACTACCCCATGCACGAATTAATGTACCTTTTTAAGCATGGGGACGCTTGAATATAGAAGTTCAACAAGTAAAATCGACATGAAACGTGCGAGGATGTAAACATCGTTAGTTAACCCGGAGAAAAAAACCAGCAATAGCCTAGTCGTAGAACTCTTGCCTTTTATACATGAGTTTTAAGGTGTGTATGTGTCTGTGAATGATCTACGCTGTTGGTCGCGGGGCCTCGAGCCTTCGAGCCAGAAGGGCAACTCGTTTAAGGGCGCCTTAAGGCGGAACGACCTCGGCTTGGGCAGTCGCTATGGGGATGGCATATACTAGGTGTCTCGCCGTGATTCTCTGCACGTTCCATGAGTTCCAAGGGTTGAATACAGTGAATACAGGCTCGCACCAAGGGGTTTTCCGAAATATATGAACAATTTTAATTGGCAATGATATTGGAAGAGCGGCTTCGCGGCTAACGCGCAAATAAGGCATTCCACAAACTTCTTTCACAAATCCTTTACTAGTCAAGCTATCCGCTTGTGGAATGCATTGCCTGTTACGGTTCGACGTGCGAAGTCTTTGAATTCCTTCAAAAAAATGGTCAAAGATCACTTTCTCCTGGTTGGATAATTTGTTAATGATTAAATTGTTAATATTTATGTTTTGTGTGTATAGTTATATTGTGTACGTATGCATATAGTAGTAATGTATAACATGTGTATAACATATGTCCACTCCGATCTAGGTCGCGCATTTATTAAAAAGGCGTCAACACGTCACTTCGCGAACGCATCTACCCATGCGAATCCGTTAATCGTAGCCACCGCCGACTACGATCTCCCCCCCGACCCCTGCCGCCACCGCCGGCCGCGACATGTACTCACCGACCCCCCCGATGCTTTATCATCCCTTCTTTCCGCTCAGAATACGGGCGACGACGACGACGTAGTAGTAGATCCCCTCCCATAGCCGGCGGTTGACCGGTGCACTTAGTAGTGCACCCGTCCCCCTACAGCGACTATCCCAACCGAGGGCGCCCTCGAGTATGTCGCCTCTTGCCCTTCTGGCTGGCTAGAGCGTAGTGGTTGCACGCTCGCCTTTAAGTCCGGTGAAGCTGTAAAGGCCTCGCGGCCAACAGCGTACATCATTCACACACACACGTATAACATATTTATGTTTACAGTGTACGCCACCAACTGCCCTCTATTTTTTTATCTGTTGCTTCTTCCAACTGGTTGTCTGGAAGAGATTGGTATTAGCAATAAGACCGCCCATTGCACCTTTATATTTAAATAATACATTGTATATCACCACTGTATTTTTGCTGGTGTACAATAAAGAGTATTCTATCTATCTAAGGGATGATACCGTGCGATATTTTTCGTTACCCACAACGGTAGCAAATATCGATAGTATCTAAACAGGCCTTTATAGAAATTAAATCCAAAGTCTTTAGTTTATGTGTTGTAACTATATTCAAACTGCGTTCGTTGCTTTCAGTACTATCATATTATAAATAAGGTGAAACTGAGGTTAAAGGATTAACTATTCATAAAACAATATTAGATACACTGAGACTGAACATTGTCGGCGAAAATTGGGTGTACACAGTACACTTCTACCATCCCCATGCAGGGAATGTAGGCGTGACGGTATTTTATATATATAATTTAATATAAATTCTTGGTCTTTGAGTTCTAATCCTAAACCGGATAAAAGGTGATTTTTTTATCTATCTATCTATATCATCACGCCAGATCCCTTGCGGGGTAGACAGAGAGTACAGAGTTCCAACAGGCTCTTTCCTTACAAATCTTTCCGGCTTTCTCCTGGTGATGGTGGTTTTCCATCGATAAATATTTCAGTCGCTGTCCGAAGTCTGGAATTGTGCTCGGTATAATGGATATAGGCTTACACCCTATTACAATAAAACCTAACATCGTCGGCGACAAGTGGGCGTACACAGTACACCTCTGACGCCTCCACTCGGAGAATATACACGTTACGTTTTTTTAACATTTTGATTTGTTTTACTTAATGGTAAGAAAGCGAGTAGGTATGAAAGATAGTATCGGTATAAAGATGAGAAACGGTATGCTCCGTTGGTTCGGGCATTTAGAAGGAATGTCAAAAGAAAGAATGACAAAATAGATATACAATGTGAAAGTGGAAGGATGTAGGTACCGGGGAAGACCTAGACTATCTTACCTTGACCATATAATTCGAGTCTTATCTGAAGGATAAGTCAAGAGTGTCCGAACCGGCGAGCGTGTATGAGACGAACTATGAGAGTGGAGGAAGCCAGAGAGGTATGTAAGGAAAGAACCTATTGCAACTCTGTACTCTCTGCCTACCCCGCAAGGGATCTGGCGTGGTGATATAGATAGATTCACTTAATAGCTAATAGACCAATATTTTTTTTATTGGTTTAACAACACGTTTCACTATAAAATCTAGCAATAATATTTTTATGAATCATGTTTTAACATATCGTAAAAATCCTACTGAAATTATAGACGTGAAATTTTGTGAGGATAAATGTATGGTTTGTTATTAATTCACACAAAAACTGCTGATTTGATTTTAATGAAACTTTACAGTTATCTACACTAATATAATAGAGAGGAAAGACTGCCTCGTTGGTCTGGTGGCAAAGCGCATCGCTTTGTGATCACGAGGTCCTGGGTTCAAATCCTAGGTCGGACAAATGTAGTTTTTCTAACTAAAAATTCCCAGTATGAGTCCGGAGTCTGGAATTGTGCCCGGTATATGGCAATAGGCTCGCCCCCTATTACATGGGACCTAACATCGTCGGCGAAACGTGGGTGTACTCAGTACACCTCTGCTACCCCCTCTGGGGAATATAGGCGTGACGGTGGAAGATTTGTATTTTTATAACGAGTAAACTCAAAAACTACTAGACCGATTTCATAAATTCTTTCACCATTAGAAAGCTACCTTATCCAGAAGTAACATAGGCTATAACATAGACCCGGTAGGTGGCGCTGTCGTCGACCGGGTACGAAGCCGCGGGAAACTGCTAGTATAGCATAAATGTGAAAGTTTGTATGTTTACATGTTTGAATGTCTATCTATCTATATTATGACGCCAGATCCCTTGCGGGGTAGGCCTCTGGCTTCCTCCACTCTCATAGTTCGTCTCATACGAGTACACGCTCGCCGGTTACGGAGACTAAATACGTATATAGATAGGTCATTAGTGTGTCGATAGGTGTCTATAAAATTATAATTAATGTTTATCTCAATATATTTTTGACTACAAAATATAACCTTATATATATTATTGGCTACTAAATTACTAATTTTCAAATCTAATACTTTTTGTGCAATAACTTAGCCCCACACTTGGATCTACTCCTGAGTTGTGGGTGCGTTTACAAACATGAAAATTCACAAACACAAATACCCAGACCGGAACAAATAATTGTGGATCACACAAAGATTTGTCCCGTGCGGGAATGGAACCCGCGACTATTAGACACAGTGGGCGGAGCAGCTCAAGCTCTTAACCACTGCGCTAAATCGTCCGTGAATAAAATATACAAGTATTTTTTCATTGCTGTTGGTTCTGGGGCAAGTCATGTATGGGCAGAACAATGTTTTTTCAATTGATGGAATGGTAGGACCATTGAAAAATGCTCAACACTGGTTAAACCAACTTTGATTCTGTGTGTTGACGTATTCTCACGTACTACAAACAACAATAGGTGAAGCAAAAGGAACTAGATCCCATCTATTGTGACGTCAGCACCTGATTACACAGCATCACACCTGCGCACACGACGGTGTTTTAATAGGCCAGACCTATGGCTTGTTTTTAGGTAAAACTTTTAACAGCGTCACTACATTTAAAGACGACGGACGATTTAGCGCAGTGGTCAAGAGCTTAAGTCGCTTGGCCCATTGTCGCGGGTTCGAATGTGAATGTTCATGTTTGTAAACACACCCACGACACAGGAACAAATCCTAGTATGGAGCTCCGTTTTTAAAAAAGAATCTTCATACGGGGGTGGCAGAGGTGTTAGGTCCCATATAATAGGGGCGAGTCTATTGCCATATACCGACTCCCAGACTCCAGATAAATAATGGGATTTTTTACTAAAGAAAATCTATATTTTGTTCTACCTAGGTTTCGAACCCAGGACCTCATTTGTGTGTGTATGTGCTCCTTCACCGGACAAAAGGGCGATCGTGCAACCCTACGCTCGAGCCAGAAGGGCAAGGGGCAACTAGCTCAAGAGCGCCTCAACGAGAAACGGCCTTGACTTGGGCAGTCGCTATGGGGGAGGGCATTCAATAGGTGTCCCGCCGTGGTGCTCTGCACCGGCCGGCGGGCAAGGGATTCTTTAAGCCCGCCGGCGAGGTCGGTGTCTGATCTTGTCTGCGGTATCTGTATCCGAAAGAAGGGAAGTAAGGGCATCAGGAGGGTCGGTGAGAATATGCGCGCTAGGTATAGTGACATTGGTTCCTCTAAGGATCTTGTTCGATCTCGCCGGAATTTTTCGAGTATAGTTCCATTGCCTTGATGACCTTAAGCAACAATTATCAGTAAGGGTTCTTTTTCTATTGCTGATACGCTAGTTTTGCAAAGAGGAAAGCAGAATTTTATTTCTTCCTACTCCCCCCTTTTTTTCTTTCAAATTATATTGGTTGAGGGTTTCAAGACAATTAAAATACTCCCCGGGACACCCTGCGGTTCGTACCTTAGTGTCATCAAGGGAGACTATTGTGAATCCTGGCTTACAGGAGTTATGTGACGGGAATCTGCAGCGAAGTTAGTAAAAAAGTGAGGGCCAGTTATGCAAGAATCTTTCAGTAACATAGTTTCTATTTTAGGGGCACTGTGTTCTAACTGCCAAAGATAAAGCTTAAATTTCTCCAATATACAAACTGTGTTGTTAAATTATTGCTTATTTGCCCTCAATTATTAACGAGAAGTAACAACTACTGCCATCTATTGAAACTTTAACAAAATACTTAAGTAGTACTTACAGGACAAGTTTAAATTAATAGACTGACAACAGTTGTCTCTGACTGCCTCGTTGGTCTAGTGGCAAATCGCATCGCTTTGTGAACCCGAGGTCCTGGTTTCAAATCCTAGGTTGGACAAATCTAGTTTTTCTAACGAAAACTTCCCAGTATAAGTCTGGAGTCTGGAATTGTGCCCGGTATATGGCGATAGGCTCTCCCCTTGTTCGAGGTAAACGAACACCGCGCTCGCGTGGCATATTTTCACCAATGCAGTCCTTTACGCGATCATCATAGTTTATAATTGAAATTAGTGTTCATTCAGACCGCGTAGCACTCAAACGTTTATCATTAACCGTATCATAAAATCATTAACTATCATTTGAATCAATCATTATCATTTAGCATTAAATTTAACTTTGTGGAAACTGAAATAAAATAATAATCACTGCAATCTTAGCATTTTATTACTTATCAACTATCAAACATAAGAGTACAGTAAACGCCGAACACCCCTTATTACATGAGACCTGACATCGTTGGCGAAAAGTGGGTGTACTCAGTACCCCTCTGCCACCCCCGCCTGGGGAATATAGGCGTGACGGTGTTTTTTTTCCGTTATCTCTATCACCTCATATCCCTTGCAGAGTAAGCAGGAAGTACAGAGTTCTAACAGATTCTTTATTTATAGACATTTTTCGTTTCCTCCATTTTCATAGCCAAATTGCGAGCCGTAAATCCTGTAGATATAGATGGCGCTAGTTAACTTAATTCGTCTTATTCAACTGGCTCTTCTAACCATATAAACTAACCATATTTGATTTTTTTTTCAATAGATGAGTTGAAAACGGATTACGGTGCTTTGTACGGCACAACTCCCTAAGTAAGTCTATTTATTTATACTGGTCTTTAGTAGTACGAAGCTTTCCTTTCACCATTTGCAACTAGCCATAAATAATATATCAGAGTAATGAATACCGAGGTCGTGAAGGCATTCTTCTAACAGAATAGCGCCGTTCCTTGCTTTAGAAGTACTTAGAAGGCTAATTAAACAGTTACTCTAAAAGTGAGGATGGGTTGACATAAAAAACCCCTCTAAATATGTATGTATATATGTTTTTATTATGTATACATATTTAGTCAGATATATGTATGTATGTAGTAAGGGTCTATGTGTTTTGATTTGTATGATCTAATATTTATTTGTTCCACTGACTTTTTGCACCTGCTTCCGTTTCTGCATCACCCTAAGGTTGACTGGTAGAAAATGCCTCAGGCATTAAGTCCGCCTTTGTACCAATTTTGCAAAAAGTATTAAATAAATAAATAATTTTAATTTAATAATAATAATAATTTTAACCCCCATTGAGAACTGTCCCACTGTTGGGCACGAGCCTCCTCTCAAACTGAGGGTTTAGCCCATAGTCCACCACACTGGCCCAGTGAGGGTTGGCGAACTTCACACACCTTCGAGAAACTCTTAGGGCATGCAGGTTTCCTCAAAATGTTGTTGTCATTAAAGCAAGTGATAGGTAATTTTTAATACGCACGTGTTTTCGAAAAGACAAAAGGTGCGTGCCTGGGTTTGAATCCGAGACCTTTGCAGTCCAACGGTCTAACCACTAGGCTATCACTGCTTGCTTGCAATTTATAAAGACCTTTTTAAAAACAAGCTTTTATAGCAAAAGCTCAACGAAGTATCTTCCTTGGGTAAAAAGGTCCTACTTCTTCTTTTTGGCTTCATCATTAGACCCTGAACACTATCTAGTTGTATAGTTCTTGCCAATACCAATCTAACAAGCCTAAACACTAGGGCATTACGTTGTAAAGTCCACCTTTTGACTTCATCATCAGACCAGTTCCATGGTACCATATTAGTACTGTCATCGAACATACATGAGTATATGAAATAAAACTATTTTACGGATTTTATCGCGGTTTATTTTTTATTTTTAGTTCCCGACGTTCAAAGAAGTCTGCAGTCTGTGGACATGTCCTTGACCGCACCCGCCATAACATCAGATTTGATAGACCACAAATCCTCGTGAAAGAACACCGATTCCTACCAAGGATGGTTCGCGAGGCTATTGAAATTAAAAAACATCCTAATTTCAATAGAGAAGATGGCTGGGATCCGGTAATTAATATAATCAAATCCAAAACCAAGCATAACACTGCAAGACCTCAAGACACCGTGAGCTCATTCTGCGTAGATCGGACCAACAACAACAAAAATAATTAAGAAGTTTGAGGGTACCCCGGAACAACTATGCCTTTTGGACGTCTAACACCTCAGTTCCCCCTGTGACCATGGGTGCTGCAAAGCACTCCAAACGTCGGGAACTAAAAAATAAAAAAAAAAATAAAAAAAACCGCAATAAAATCATTAAAATAGTTTTATTTCATGTGTAATATTCGCGTAAATCTAAGAACTCAATATACATGAGTATGCCAAATTTCAGCTCAATCGAATACCTGTAAGTGCTTGAAAAATGGATCACAAGATTTTAACCGGAAAGACAGACAGACATTTTTGTGTGTGTGGATGATCTACGCTGTTGACCGTGGGGCCTTTACAGCTTTACCGGACAAGAGGGCGAGCGTGCAACCACTACGCTCGAGCCAGAAGGGCAAGCGGGCAACTAGCTCAAGGGCGCCTGAAGGAGATACGGCCTCGGCTAGGGCAGTCGCTATGGGGAGGACGTATACTAGGTGTCTCGCCGTGGTGCTCTGCACCGGCCGGCGGGCAAGGGATTCTTCGACCTCGCCGGCGAGGTCAGTGTCTGATCCTGTGTGCGGTATCTGTATCCGAAAGAAGGGATGTAACGGCATCGGGAGGGTCGGTGAGAACATGCCGCGGACGGCGGTAGCGGCTGATATGAGTTAAGTTTGCAGTCGGCGGCGGCTACGATTAACGGATTTCTATGATTGGACGCGAAATATCGGGTTGTCGCCTTCTTAATAAAGGCGTGAATAGGTTCGAGACCGAGATCGGAATGGAGATAGACTGACATACAAACAGTGCAAGTTAAATAAAAGCTTGAAAATTAAAATATACACAGTTTCGCCTGCGCTCTATGTGGGGGTAGAAGTTTTCGCCGACTGGGTCCTAATTGAATTGCCTATTTAACAATATACCGAATCTATTGACCATAAAGTGATAATGGTACCAA
Source organism: Phalera bucephala (assembly GCA_905147815.2). Taxonomy (NCBI): domain Eukaryota; kingdom Metazoa; phylum Arthropoda; class Insecta; order Lepidoptera; family Notodontidae; genus Phalera; species Phalera bucephala. Next base: position 6,852,124 of record LR990635.1, on the reverse strand, counting down.
CAGCATAGAGACTCTCGAATATGAGTTGCCACAAATGGTCACCCATCCAAGATTGGCCGAACCAAACGCTACTTAACCTTGGTGATTTTTAAAAACACAGCGCCACGAGCGCCTATAATTATTTATTATGCTGAAAAGTAAAATAAAAACAACATCAAACTTACAATAGATATGACCTAGAAACATGTCCATCTCTGTCTTACTTCCAAGTGTGAGAGAGACAGGAGTATACGGACGTTTTATCCGAAGCTTTTTTAATAAAAAATGAAGCAATTAAGATACAATAGTACCGGAAATACTATAACTACTACTTAATCTTCACGCTATATACCTCGCGACGTAGACAGAGCTTGTGCTTTTGAAAGTTACGTGTATTTATAACCTGATCCTGAATAGAGTACTCCCGAACAGACTGATCCTGAACTATGAGAGTGGATGAAGCCAGAGGTCTTTAAGAAAAGAACCTATTGGAACTCTGTACTCTCTGCCTGCTCCGCAAGGGAACTGGCGTGATGATATAGATAGATCGTGAATAGCAGTCATAAAGGCATCGGTTACCGGGAAGAGTTCTTCTCGTCGCAACCACTAGTTCGACGCTTTTATGTCCGCGTGTTTGGTTGAGATGGGTCAGTTGCTTCCCGTGCGAGTCTTTTAGGACCTTATATCTATTATTTATTGGTTTGGTTGTGTGAAGCGTTGAAAATTCTGAAAGAAACCAATTGTCTCTTTTACAAAAAAAACCGGAACATTCATTTGTATCAGTTTTTCGTATTTTTGTTAAAAAACTGAATTTTAAGACCTAATGTCGTCGACGAAATGTAGGCGTACAATATACACCTATCATCAGAGAAATATGAATACAAAGTACATCCACAATTCTTAACACCTCGTGTCGGTCTCACTGTGGCAAAGGACATTCTCCTGCGCCCATACATGATTTGCCCTAGAACCAACAACAATGAATACTTGTATGATTTCAAACCACCCATAAATTATATTAAGGAATTTACTATTAAACGGACAAGCGGTTCCCCGCTAGCGGTTCGCAATATTGCACAAAAAGTATTAGATTTTGAGGTAATAACTCAGTAGCCATTAATACATATGAGATTATATTGTGTGTTGACATTTAGTAAAGCTCTCGGCGACTTCGATATAAGTACTTTCAATACTATGAAATATTCGTTTAAGATTGCAAATTGTCCGTTAGATACGGATATTTGCCATTATTTTAATAAAATAGATAAATAACGATGGCATGGGTCAAATGTTAACTGGTTCTGGGGCAATTTTCGATAATGTCCTTTTATCCACTCATGCTCATGGCTATGTATGTAAATGAAAAAAACCATCGTTTTTTCTGAACCTTTGGTTTTTTTTTTCAGTTTTATTAGGAAATAACATGTTTTATTCCACATCAGCTGTCATTTGTTTTTTCTTCAAATGAAACATGAAAAATATATAGGATTTTGAAAGAAAAAGAAGAATGTTTCAAGTGTTTTTCAACGCTAGTTATGAGCTTATATTGTGCAGGTTAAGAGGTGTTATTTTTTATACATTACATAACAATATTATAGATAGGAAAGATTTTATAGTTTTTGAACGCGAAGAAACCAGTACGAATGCAAGGATTGTGGTTGGTAACGATGTGCTGGAGCAAGTGAATGAGTTTGCATATCTTGGATGCGCATTCAGTAATGACATAGAAGAAGAGTGAGTGCAGGGAACAGAGTGAATGGTGCGATGGGAAAGCTTCTTGGGAGCCGGCACTTAAGCCAAAAGGCGTAGCTGGCCATACATATCGGAGTGCTTGTCCCAACGCTGTTATATGGCAGCGAGAGCTGGGTATATAAGAAGGAGAATGAAAGTAGGATAAATGCGCACATTCGCAACAGCGTAGTAAGAAAGCGAGTAGGCATGAAAGATAGTATCGGTGTAAAGATGAGAAAGGGTATGCTCCGTTGGTTCGGGCATATACAAAGAATGTCAGAAGAAAGAATGACAAAACAGATATACAATGCAAAAGTGGAAGGATGCAGGTACCGGGGAAGATCTAGACTATCTTACCCCGACCAAATAGACAGAGTCTTATCTGAAGGACAAGTCAAGAGTCTCCGTAACCGGCGAGCGTGTACGAGACGAACTATGAGAGTGGAGGAAGCCAGAGAGGTATGTTAGGAAAGAGCCAGTTGAAACTCTGTACTCTCTGCCTAACCCGCAAAGGATCTGGCGTAATGATATAGATAGAGAGATAGATTTGGTTTTTGTATGTTTGTAACGAGTAAACTCAAAAACTACTGGGCCGATTTCAAAAATTCTTTCGCCATTACAATGCTAGATTATTCCTAAGTAACATAGGCTATATGTATAACTAGAACAAATTAGGGATCCCTACTAAAACTTCGATAATAACCACGCGTGTGAAGCCGGGGCTGTTGTTTTCTATTCTGTACTTGTATAGTTTTGTTATGATGACTGCCTCGTTGGTCTGGTGGCAAAGCACATCGCTTTGTGATCACGAGGTCCTGGGTTCAAGTCCGAGGTCGGACAAGTGTAGTTTTTCTACCAAAAATTTCTCAGTACGAGTCCGGAGTCTGGAATTGTGCCCGGTATATGGCAATAGGCTCGCCCCCTATTACATGGGACCTAACATCGTCGGCGAAACGTGGGTGTACTTAGTACACCTCTGCCACCCCCGCTTGGGGAATATAGGCGTGACAGTGTGTGTTTATTATGATGAAGAAGATCGTTGAAACTACAGACCCGATTTTAATAATTCTTTCACCATAAGAATGCTACATTAACAAAAAGTAACTTAGGTTTAATTTCTATCTATATCATCACGCCAGATCCCTTGCGGAGTAGGCAGAGAGTACAGTTCCAATAGGTTCTTACCTTACATACCTCTCTGGCTTCCTCCCCTCTCATAGGTTTAATTAACGTACGTAATACGTATTTCAGTAATATACGAAAATATTTAAATATTTATTTGACGGACGGCTTTGTCCAGTGGTTAAGAGCTTGAGTCGCTCCGCCCACTGGATTGAGTAGTCGCGCGTTCGATTCCGGCAAGGGACAAATATGTGTTTTGGTCTGGATGTGAATTTCATGTTTGTAAACGCACCTACAACACAGGGATGAGTTTGTAGTGTGGGGATAGGTTTTAAAAAAATAATAATACACACAGCAGGGGTGGCAGAGCTGTACTGAGTACACCCACTTTTTGCCGACGATGTTAGGTCCCATATAATTTTATTTAACCTAGGATTTAAACCCAGGACGCATATTACTAGCCACTAGACCAACGAGGCAGTCTGAGCTATACTACTCTTTTATAAAATGAACAAGCATGTTCTCTTCCGACCACGAAACTTGTAAAGCGCAATGATACCAACATTTACAAACCAGGTATATCTCTTGACCTTCGCTCATTGAGCGCAGACTGGGTACCAAACGCGACAGTTCAACAGATAAGCAACATGGAAGGGAATGGTAGAAGTCAAAAGCATTGGCGATACGGAGAGAAAGTAAATTATCATTTATTTCTCTATTTATTTACATACTAAGACGGCAGGCACACCATTTACGTTAGAATATAGGAAAATATAAAAAAGAGAATAATTAAAAGAATGACAGAACAGATATACAATACGAAAGTGGAAGGATGTAAGTACCGGGGAAGACCTAGACTATCTTACCATGGCCAAAAAGACCGAGTCTTATCTGAAGGACAAGTCAAGAGTCTTCGTAACCGGCGAGCGTGTATGAGACGAACTATGAGAGTGGAGGAATCCAGAGAAGTGTGTAAGAAAAGAACCTGTTGGAACTCTGTACTCTCTGCCTACTCCGCAAGAGATCTGGGATAGATAGATAGATTAAAAGAATGAAAGTGCATACAAGCTCATTCATTCCAGTCCCTCACAATACCTCAGACACTTAGACAATATATAACTCCATGCATCTATCTCGCTAGTAAAGCTAAAGAGTTTGTTTTTTGTTTGAACTCATTAAAAATAAAACAAATAATAATAAATAGTTAAATTGAATAGCTAACGTATTATTTTATTTATGTTACAACATTTTTGTAAAGTAATTGAATTCTTCTAAGTTAGACACTGCTTAATTGCCTATATGCAATGCCGCTGCCAACCAACCAGGCAGTCCTAATTCATATATTCCCAATCTCCGCTCTCGCTCATACATGGAACCACACGCGCCAGTCACAATACAAATCAGATAATGGGTCGGCGATCGCTTCCCCAGAATAGCACTAGCATTGTCATCTCGTTAAGGGCCCAGGGTACAGAGTTCCCATCATTTTTCAATTTGACATGATTGGTTGGAGCGTATATGCGAGGAACTATCAGTCCTATCGAGGAATGGGATACAGTACTTATAGTTCAGTTTTTAGGTTAACACAAAGACTAATAACGTCGGTTTCCATATCAAGAATAAATTTGTCAGTAGTAAGAGTATGCTCTTTTGGTTCGGGCATATAGAAAGAATGTCTGAAGAAAAAACCGTTACACAATACGAAAGTGGAAGGATGTCGGTACCGGGAAAGACCTAGACTATCTTACCATGACCAAATAGACCAAGTCTTATCTGAAGTACAAGTCAAGCGTCTCCGTAACCGGCGAGCGTGTATGGGACGAACTATGAGAGTGGAGGAAGCCAGAGACGTATGTAAGTAAAGAACCTGTTGGAACTCTGTACTCTCTGCCTACCCCGCAAGGGATCTGGCGTGATGATATAGATAGATAGATAGAATTTGAGATAATATCATCGATTTGTACTGAATTCGGGATCATAACCAAAAAGACAGCCAAAAACGGCCACGTTTGGTTATATTTAGGCATCTACTCGTAGCTAGCAACTACAGATATTGAAATAATTTTAATTTAAAAGCCTTTTCAAAAGCAATCTTTTGCAGCAAACACACAACGAAATGCTTAGTTAAGGAGTTCCTATGAGTTCCTTTCGGCTCCACCATCAGACTTTAGACACCATACGGATCTGAAGTACTCGTCAAGACAAATCCAAAGAGCCCAAACCTGGTGAGGTTATATTGAGTAGTCGGGTGGTCGTTGGCCACCTTTCAGTTTCATTATCAGACCCTAAATACTATTTTAGTTTTTTTTTTTTTTAAACGTTGCCCCACACTAGGATTAATTCCTGTGTCGTGGGTGCGTTTACAAACATGAAAATTCACATACACAAATACCCAGACCGGAACAAATAATTGTGGATCACACAAAGATTTGTCCCGTGCGGGAACCGAACCCGCGACTATTAGACACAGTGGGCGGGGCGGACTAAGCCCTTAACCACTGCGCTAAATCGTCCGTCAACGGTTTGGTTGTTCCTATGGTCTACTCTACGCTATTAGCCGCGGGGCCTTTCCAGCTTCACCGGACAAGAGAGCGAGCGTGCAACCACTACGCTCGAACCAGAAGGGCAAGGGGGCAACTAGCTCAAGGGCGCCTCAAGGAGGAACGGCCTCAGCTTGGGTAGTCGCTATGGAGGGCATATACTAGGTGTCCCGCCGTGGTGCTTTGCACCGGCGGGCGGGCAAGGGATTCTTCGAACTCGCCGGCGAGGTCGGTGTCTAATCCTGTGTGCGGTATCTGTATCCGAAAGAATCAGAATCAGAATATTTTTTATTCGTGTAAACCATTACAGTATTTATGAATCGTCAGAAAAGTAACAAAGACTCTACCGCCACTTCGGAATGTCATTCCTGTGGAGAAGAAGGGCAAGAAACTCCACGGTTACTCTTTTAAAATAAGAAATTACAAACTTTTTCATCTACATTCTGTTGTGGGGTATGGGAGAACAATGTAGGTTGGTCATCAGGTGAATCTAAGTTAAAAAAGCGAATAATACTATTTATGAGAATGGCTACATGGTTCCCTCATTTACAAAAAAAGTACATATTGTGTTAAATTAATAGAAGGGAGAGAGGTAATGTTAACTAACAACAGTTGAATAGATTGTCATGACTCAAGTGGAGCTGGAACAGCATCTATCCAAGCATTTTTATCTTTTAAATAATCTTCTATTGAATAATAAGCTTGCTTACAAAGTGTTCGTTTTACACAAGCTTTGAACTTATTTTCACTAAGTTTAGTGACGTCAATGGGAATTTTGTTATAAAATCAATGAAGGGAAGGGTATTAGGAGGGTTCTCGAGTGGCGACTATGTAGCGGAAGATGTGGAGTGAGTAGGCCTAAGTGTATGCTGGTGAAGCAGCGGCTGAGTATAAAGTACGTTCCAACTTTATTATAAGTAACGGAAATAGCCCTACAGTAGGTGAACCTATACCTGTAGAGGAAAAGGGGAAATTGGGGAAAATCGGACACTGAGGACCCAACGAAATAATTGCTTCTCTCAATCATTGTTTTTCAAATATTTAAAATAAAAAAATAACACCGTTACCTATATTCCCCAAGCAGAGGTGGCAGATATGTACTGAGTACACCCACTTTTCGCCGACGATGTTAGGCCCCATGTAAAGGGGGCGATCGTATTGCCATATACCGGGCACAACCAGACTCATACTGGGAAGATTTCGTTAGAAAAACTACATTTGTCTGATCTAGGATTTGAACCCAGGACTTCGCAATTATAAAGCTATGCGCTTTGCCACTGGACCAAAGAGGCAGTCCAATATTTATTTAGGATGACACAAAATAAACAGCTATATTTTGTATATGGGTAAATATATTTTTTACTTGTGCGCACAATCGCATTTCAGACCCATCCCATTAAACGTTATTGTATAAAGGTCGCCGTTTAAAAAAATAAAATATCATAACTATGAGAGTTGAAACTTGTTTCAATGGTGCTATTTTTAATGAAACGAGTTTTTGTGATACGACTCTGTCAGGGAGCTTGGTTTCGCTAATGTTTGATGACTTGGCGAGTCACGATATTGTTTATCACGATTATTGCTTAGGGTTCAACTTTGCTCCCGACTGGTAACAATGGACGAGTTTCTACTCAATCATTTATTTTGTGTATCTAATTTTCTTACTAACACAGATCAATTTACATGAATATCCTTACAATGCTCTACAAAATATCTCAACGCATTTTCATCCACGTCATCTGTCTATAAATATAAGTAGCGAAATATAAAAATATCTTCGTGAAATAAAATCAATAAAATTATTTTTATGAATTACATATTAACTAAAACAAACTAGATGTTTTCATTGAAGAAATAATTCAATGTCCTTGCTTATAAAACCAACACAACAACCCTGATAGTAATTTTCCATCGTTTGATCGTTGAGGTATTCCGAAATTTTGTAATAATCTTACTTATAGTCTAGTTATGAATGTATTTTAAAACCTATTGATAGAGTCATCTTCTGAATCATATACTTAAGGTCTGATTAACGTTGTCGATTGAGACCAATCGGATTGTGAGAACTAACCTATACTTTCTGCATTTCAAATTTTGTAAAATAATTTGCAGGATTGCAATAATTCTAAGAAAGTTAAGAATCGTCTCGTCCTAGGTAATACAGAGGTGAAATTTAATTGGATGACGTCCGACTATTTGAGGAAAACGCAAGGTATGAGCGATAGCCTACTCGTGATGAATTTATAGCGCCATAGTAAGTGGGAACTACGGAGTTAAGACGTATATCAACTATAGTGAAAAGCGATAAACCCCTCCTAAAAGATACAAAAATGGGATAAATGGGAGGAAGCATTCTTAGTTATCTCCGTGTCTTAACTGAAGGGCGAGTGAAGAGTCTCTGTAGCCGGCGAGCGTTTATGAGACGAACTATGAGAGTGGAGGAAGCTAGAGATCCGTAAGTAAAGAACTTTCCAAGGGATCTGGCGTGACGATATAGAAGTATAGATATCCATCGGCTTTACCACTACTGACGACATAACAGAAAATTAATGATGATCTATCCATCTATTTTTAGTAAAACAGATCACGCTATATTTTTTTTAAAATTAACTATTACTTGCTTTTACGGTGAAGGAAAACATCGTGAGGAAACCTGCATCTCTAAGAGTTTTTCGAAGGTGTGTGAAGTTCGTCATCCCGCACTGGGCCAACGTGGTGCAATATTGCCTAAACCCTCTCAGGTTGAGAGGAGGTCCATGCCCAACTGTGGGAAGGTTTCTTAACAGGGCTGATATTACGATAATATTATCTATCTGTATCATCATATTAGAACCAGAGAGTAGAGAGACCCGCTTCTTTCACTGATCCCTCCATCACTGATAATGATGAAAGGCGAAAAATTGTTTAAGATCAATGTAGAATTTATTCTCGATTCCCTACACGTGGTCCCTGGGCAGAGTTAAACGAGCAAAACCTGCACCCGTAGTAGGCTACGGCCTGGTCACTTCCATCCCAGTAGTCATGTCGCCAAGCTACCCCGTAGTGCACCAGCATGTTGCGTGGAGGTGGAAACGGGTCAAGCCTGATCATACTGATTCGGAACTCAGTCTAACTGCTGTCTCCTAAGTCAATTTAGAGTAAATAGGCTATCAATTTGACACTTTCCATTAGGTGAGGTAAGGCTCAATGCTGACCAGTCGTCAATAAAAAAAGATGAAGGTTATCCCGGCATAAGGCACATCCCTTATTATGTGGGCGTTCGAGAAAGTTTCGGTGAGTTGTGAACGTTTTGAATATTAATGTCTTCCGAGTGTATCTGGCCAAGGTGAGTATCACCAGACAGTTGCATAGTCCCAAGTAATTAGGCTATTTAATTGTAGGTGTGATACAATAGACTGTGGGAAAGATCTCAGATGACGACCATACGGCCCATCTCACACTATTTGGGCGTCTAATTCCTAGTCTAAGCTAATTGGACAGGCAGAGTAGTAGTCTCAGGTTTAATATCTACTAGCGACTACTCCCGGATTCCCACAAGTTGACACTTTGATAGGTATCTTGTGGTACAAGAGGGCAAGCATGCAACCACTACGCTAGAGCCAGAAGGGCAAGGGGGCAACTAGCTTAAGGGCGCCTCAAGGAGGAGCGGCCTCGGCTTGGGCAGTCGTTATGGGGGAGGGCGTATACTAGGTGTCTCGTCGTGGTGCTCTGCACCGGCCGGCGAGCAAGGGATTCTTCGACCTCGCCGGCGAGGTCGGTGTCTGATCCTGTGTGCGGTATTTGTATCCGAATAAACAGGTACCGTAAATAAGGAACAATTCCATCATATATTAAATTATTTTGACTTGTATATGCCGTGTAAGCCCTCAAGAGGCACAACTGTTTCCGACTTTTGTTGATTTTATGGGGGTGAGCGTTAATGGATGCGACAGTTTTTTTTACTATAGTACCTATTATCGATCGCAATCCAATTTTGTACATTGTTATGGTTCCAAACAAATAATTTGCAATTTTTTTGGCCAATTATATAACACACCTTCCAAATCACACCATACACCTTCAAAATCCAAGCTGTAGTTTGTTCTATGATTAGTACATACCTACATAATAGAAAGGGTGCGGCGGACGATTTCAATTTATATACAGATATAGATGTTCATTCGGCGATGCATATTACGTATATACTTAGCAAAAAACTATGATAATGGCGCTAAGATATCCGCTCAGCATAATGCCGAGCTACGAGCCTGGTCAAAATGATACAGTTGACTCAGGGTACGAGCATCCATGACCTACCTCTACCAGTTAACAGGTAAGGGATAACTCGCCAAATAAATGAAAGGGATTTCGATTTTGTCGACCTTGAAATGCGTGGACAATAATCATGAAGGTTGACAAACCGAAGAAAATACCGGATCTGTTTATTCTACATTATTTGAGTGATTTCTGGTTCCTTTCATTATTATAATCCCACTGATATTATCCTACGTTATATTATAAATATGTAAGTTTGTATGTTAGGATGTTTGGTATTCAATCACGCAAAAACGACTGAACGAATTCGAAAAATGAATTTCGAAAAAATAGATTCTTTTTATTCCGATAAAATGTTAGGTTTCTGTCTAAAGTATTACTCATCTGTGTTCCATTTGTTAACGTCTCCCCTTTTGTCATTTAGAAAAGTACTTCGTCTATTATGTACTCCATAAATCTCGCGAGATACAAACCAATAACTGGTATTTTTAAGTAATTTATGTAGTGAATAAATCATCTCTGCCGTAAGTAGTTTGGTGTATATAATATACTATATGTATCAAAATACCTAAAATAATAAAGAGACAAATTATTTTACTTATATTTTGCAACTGAGTAAACTCGGTAAGTAGGTATATACATACATTATTCATAAATCCGCCATATTCATAATTAATGACGATATTAAAATAATAGTAAAAACGACACTTGCGCACACAAGCGTATATCTATGTGTGCGTAATTAAAAGTAGCACACAACACACATGCATAAAAACTCAGAAAAAAATATACTTAAAAAGAAAAAGTAGGCAACGGAATATTATGCAAAACTGTCAAATGCAAATTCAACAAATACCAAACGAAGGAATGGTCGATACCTTTCGCGTTTCGAATACCAAATCAGCCGACCCTTTTCCTCTAGCCATAGAAAGTAATACTTACTAAGAGGTGATAGTCCAGTTATCACATCCATTTTTCTAACACAACACAAACTTTGAATGTACTTTTCACTTTAAATGGGTGTTTCAACCTGTCACCCATTTCTTTAACACTATCTCGCACGAAAAACCAATAATCCAAATGTATATTGACACATTATAACTATATATCCGACGGATTGTCACCGTACTTGCATTTTTTCCCTGTTTATGATTAAATCACTGGGCACTATCATTTAGTTTCATTCACCCGTCCGTTGTGTCGTTTCGTGTGACAATCACTGTTTTAACTATTAAAAAAAGCAATATAAAGTAATAAAAAACTCAATAAGATTATTAACACATGTTTAACGTTATATAGATATGCTCAAATACACTGATAAATAACATTTTCGCGTTATAATCGAGTTCAAATGTCTTCCTCGAAACGCACACGACACAAAAACACGAGAAACGTCATTCAACTAAACAGGTTTGTTTTTTTTTGCAGCACGATCGTGTTACATTGACGATTATCGATAGTTTACTAGCTAGTTTGAGCGTTCACTCACAGATGGCGTAAAATTCAACTTGCGTAATTGTAATTAATTTTTCTAGAGGTATGTAGAAAAAGATTATTTTCTCACGTTTAATAAACCATGAGAAATTTAATTGGTGTACTGAATTTTTATCCTTACGGAATGGATTTCGGTTTATGCTGATTGGAATGGCAGAACGTGACAAGAACTAGTAGTATTTTATTAAAATTATTTTAGAATGGCAGTTTTGAGGTCAAAGAATGGTTTGTAGATTGCCTTTACAATGTAACCGTTGGTATGTTCTTCCGGAATATTAGTTATTTTAAGGAAATATGTATTTTATTGACGGTATTTGTCAATTTTAATAATATAAATTCATTAAAATTTGTAGTATTTTTACAAAAATCCGAAATCCAATTTATGCAACAGTTTTTAAATCGAGGGCTGAAGGTCATCTCGTTATACAATATCTCAAGTTTCTTGAAAATGGGCTTTTAAACTAAACCTTAGAAAACTTGTAGCCGATTAGAAATAAAAATAACATTTAAGAGTGTCCAAAATAGCCCAGTTTACTCTTTCCAAATTCAGGAAACTACTATTTATTTGGGGTTACAACATTCTGGGTCAGGTTTTTAATAAATAATTTATTTATTTATGATAATTTATTTACGGCATATTGTGAAAGCTTGCGCATAACAGTACCTTAAAATACCGTTTTTAAATAACAATAAGTGGTGTTTTTTAAACAATGTATATATTTTTTTTTTTTATGAGGTTTTGGCGGGAAGTCGAATTTAAACAAACACAATTATAGAGTTTTGGCGGGAAGTCGAAGAGTGATGTTGTCAATTTGTTTTAATTTCCAAAACTTGTGTTATTTTGACTAATAATGTGTAATGTGGGTGGAATATTAACCATTATGTGTTCTTATATGTGCATGAGTGAAGGTAATTGTAACAAAGCGATAAAACGTGCCTTTTCGGCTTCCCTCAAAACGGCCGTCTCAATTGGTATGTAAAGTATCCACCGCTTTACTATCCAGGGTGGGGTACTTCATTAATTTCATTATCATCGTTGCCATTAAGTTCATCGGGGAATTGAAATAATTTAAACAAACACGATTATATATCTCACTGGACACTGGCAAAATACACTTAAAATTAGTGTGAAGCCATAACTTAAAGAAGAAGAAGAAGAAACACAATTATATATCTTACTGGACACTGGCAAAATACACTTAAAATTAGTGTGAAGCCATAACTGAAAAAAGAAGAAGAATGTATTTTTATACAAATTATATATTTTTTTAATTTATTATTTTATGGGGTTAACAAAACAATAAATTAATATTAGGTTTTGGCGGGAAGTCGAAAAGTGATGTCGTCAATTTGTTTTAATTTCCAAAACTTGTGTTATTTCGACTAATAATGTGTAATGTTGGTGGAATATTAACCATTATGTGTTTTTATATGTGCATGAGTGAAGGTAATTGTAAAAAAGTGATAAAACGTGCCTTTTTGACTTCCCTCAAAACGGCCGACGCAATTGGTATATAAAGTATCCATCGCTTTACTATCCAGGGTGGGTTACTTCATTAATTTCATTATCATCGTTGTCATCAAGTTCATCGGGGAGTTGAATTAATTTCTACAAACACGATTATATATCTCACTGGATACTGGCAAAATACACTTAAAATTAGTGTGAAGCCATAACTTAAAGAAGAAGAAGAAAAAATTAATAATATTTTTTATTTTTAATCTGTGATCACTCCGACTGTAGGTACTTCCTCTTTTTTCTTTTCTTCTTCGTATTTATACTCCTCGTACCTGTGGAAAAGACGACAATTAAAAGCTTTCGTATTAAAAGGGCACCTTACCAGAATCGACCTATTATTAAAACGTACTAATAAAATTAACGGAAGGTAGTGTCCGTCCGTGTGGATGGGGTAATTCAACAATTTCATTTTGGATCAGACACCGACCCCGCCGGCGAGCTCGAAGAATCCCTTGCCCGCCGGCCGATGCAGAGCACCACGGCGAGGCACCTAGTATACGTCCTCCCCCATAGCGACTGCCCAAGCCGAGGCCGCTCCTCCTTGAGGCGCCCTTGAGCTAGTTGCCCCCTTGCCCTTCTGGCTCGAGCGTAGTGGTTGCACGCTCGCCCTCTTGCCCAGTGGAGCTGTAAAGGCTTCTCAGCCAACAATGTAGATCACACACAACACAAATAACTATATTACGGTTTCAGATTATTATCATCACATTCATCGAGATCTAATTATATCAGAACTTGATAGAAGATTGATAGATTGCCTTGTTGGTCTAGTGGCAAAGCGCATCGCTTTGTGATCACGAGGTCCTGGGTTCAAATCCTAGGTCGGACAAATGTAGTTTTTCTTACGAAAATTTTCCAGTATGAGTCCGGAGTCTGGATTTGTGCCCGGTATATGGCAAAAGGTTCGCCCCCTATTGCATGGGACCTAAAATCGTCAGTGAAAAGTGGGTGTACTCAATACACCTCTGTCACCCCCGCTTGGGGAATATAGGCGTGACGGTGTTTATTTTTTATAATTTTTATTGACCAGAATGTTAGTCTAGGGTCTCCGTAACCGACGAGCGTGTATGAGACGGACGATTTGGTGCAGTGGTTAAGAGCTTAAGTCGCTCCGCCTCTGGGTCGAATAGTCGTTGGTTCGATTTCTATACGGGACAAATCTTTGTGTAACCCACAATTATTTGTTTCAGTCTGGGTATTTGTGTATGTGAATTTTCATGTTTGTAAACGCATCCACGGCACATGAATAAATCCTCGTATGGGGCTACGTTTTTTATAAAAAAAGAAAAGTAAAGAAAAGGTCTATGAGAGTGAGGAAGCAGACAAGCAGGACAGGTCTGTATAAAAAGAAACTGTTGGAACTCTGTACTCTCTACCTACCCCGCAAGAGAGCTGGCGTTATAATATAAATACATCGAATATTATATTTCTGGATACGGGCCTAAATGACTGATCTGCTTTGGGCAATATTTAGTTTTTAATTAATAAAATAGTTTAGTTTTATGAATAAATATGGCAACATACTTCTCCAACGGTGGGCATAGAAAGTGCCTGATGTTCCGTGGCATCACCAGCTCCGATTGAACCCTGGACACCTCGTTGACGTACTCCACAAACTCGGCCACAATCTCCTCATCGACCGGGGGACCTATCCCGGGCACTGCATATACCATAGTTATCTGAAAAGGATTGAGTTATTATATATCTTCTACTTGCATGAGAAGATATATTAAGTAATTGTTTTGTAGTGATAGCCTAGTGGTTATACCGTTGGACTGCAAAGTTAGAGGTTTCGGGATCAAAGCCAGGCACGCACCACTGCCTTTTCGAAAGCAAGTGCGTATTAATAAATAAACTATCACTTGCTTTAACCGCGAAGGAAAACATCATGAGGAAACCTGCAAGCTAAAGAGTTTCTCGAAGGTGTGTGAAATTCGCTAACCCGCACTGGGCCAGCGTGGTGGAAATGGGGGAGCGTGGAGGCTTTCCGCAAGATGACGCTTTAGAGTGGTTGGTTTTTTCCAAAAATATGTCCTAATATGCCCTGAGATACTGCCTGAAGATATAAAAAATATATATGTGAAAACACATCCCGGCTAACCCCGCGGTCATAAAGTTACGTACCGTTATGTAATTGACATAGTTTTACCAGTACGGATAATAACTGAGTGTTGAAAACATTTAAGGGTTCACCACATAGGCGATGCAGCGCGACAGGAGCGCGACGTTGGCGTGGCTTGGGGAGTTGTAATGTACTGAAATGTACAGAAGACGCCACACAGCGCAGCCCCGCTCGGCGCGACTGTGGCGCGGCTTGGGGAGTTGTAATGTACTGAAATGTACCGGAGACGCCACACAGCGCAGCCCCGCTCGGCGCGACAGTGGCGCGGCTTGGGGAGTTGTAATGTACTGAAATGTACCGGAGACGCCACACAGCGCAGCCCAGCTCGGCGCAGCCCCGGTCCAGTCGTTAAGGGCCCGATCGACCATTTATAGACCGGAAGAGTGACAGTGATGCAATAACTTTACAAAAGAATATTAAGAGACTGATATATTGAGCGCGCGCTCGGAAATAAACGACGTATGTGCAAGACAAATGTTATCATTTTCTAAAAAAACTACACAATGAAATAAAAAACTTCTTTACAAGAACTTTACTACAATTATTTGCTATGTTTTAAGTAAATTCTATTGATTAGTTATGAAGCATTTCGCGTTGGAATCAGAAAATGTAATGGAATCGAGATGACTTTAGATTTTTTTCTTTAGAGAAAATTTCGTTTAATCGTGTATTCCTTTTACCTATCTATCTATCTATCTATAACCTCACGCCAGATCCCTTGTGGGGTAGGCAGAGAGTACAGAGTTCCAACAGGTTCTTTCCTTACATACCTCTCTGGCTTCCTCGACTCTCATAGTTCGTCTCATACACGCTCGCCGGTTACGGAGACTCTTGACTTTTCCATCAGACAAGACTCGGTTTATTTGGTCGTGGTAAGATAGTCTAGGTCTTCCCCGGTACCTGCATCCTTCCACTTTCACATTGTATATCTGTTTTGTCATTCTTTCCTATGGCATTCTTTCTATATGCTCGAACCAACGGAGCATGCCCTTTCTCATCTTTACACCGATACTATCTTTCATACCTACTCGCTGTCTTACTATGCTGTTGCTAATGTGGTCGGTCAGCTTCACTCCGCACATCTTCCGCAGAGCTCGCATTTCTACCGCATTTATCCTACTTTCATTCCTTCCATACTCCTTCTTACATACCCAGCTCTCGCTACCATATAACAGCGTTGGGACAAGAACTTCGTTATGTATGGCCAGCTGCGCCTTATGGCTTAAGTGTCGGCTCCCGAGTAGCTTTCCCATCGCACTCTGTTCACACTCTGTTCACCCAGTGAATGCACTCTGTTCTCTGCATTCACTCTTCTCTCTATGTCAGCGGTGTATTTCCCATCCTTACTGAAGGCGCATCCAAGATATACAAACTCATTCACTTGCTCCAGCACATCGTAACCAACCACAATGCTTACATTCGTTCTGGTTTCTTCCCTTTCAAAAACCATAATCTTGGTTTTCTTCACATTCAAGTGTAAGCCATTGATCATGCAGTCGTCTTTCATAACTGTGACTAGTGTTTGCAGATCTGTGGCTGTTGGCGCTATTAAAACCGCGTCATCTGCATAAAGTAGATGGTTTACCACTAAGTCACCCATCTGTACACCTTTATTCATCGCTTTCAGTCTTTGAAGACTTTTGTCCAGATATATTATAAACAGTCTAGCGGACAACACGCAACCCTGCTTGACGCCGATTTTAACGTCAAACCAGGGTGACCTGTTACCACCCACCCGTACGCATGCCTTGCAGTCCACATAAGTGGACTGGACGGCTCGCAACAGAGTGCCATCTATACCATACTCTGGCAAAATGTCCCAAAGTCTCTTTCGCACAACTCTGTCAAATGCCTTCTCCAGATCTACAAAACCGCAGAAAACCTTCCGCCCCACTGCCAGATGCTTCTCTACGATGTTGCGGAGTGAGAAGACTTGATCCGAACATCCTCTTCCAGACCTGAAACCCCCTTGTGCCTCGCACAACATTCCATCGGACTTCACGCGCATTCTCCGTTCAATAATTTTACCGTACACCTTTTACCAGATTTTAAAATATACAGTCAAAAATAATATTTGAAATATTTAGTCTCTATTCCATAGATATACTTCTTGAAATGCATGGAGTATGAAAACACGTTTTTATCGGGGTAGCCCTTTATTTATTTTTTTAAGAGCTTGAGCCGATCCGTCCACTGGATCGAGAAATCGCGGCTTCGATTTCAGCAAATATTTGTGTGACCCACAAATATTTGCCTCAGTCTGGGGGTTTGTGCATGTGAATGCCATGTTTGTAAACGCACCTACGAGACACAGACACACTGGAATTCCTAGAGTCGGACTACGTCTAAAACAAAAAGTTTGGCAATCGCTATAACGGATACTCTATAATAAATAAAAATAAATTAAAGAAACACCTCCACGCCTATATTCCCCAAGCGGGGGTGGCAGAGGTGTATTGGTGTAAGGTCCCATGTAATGGGGGTGAGCTTATTGCCATGAACCGTGCACAATTTCAGACTCCGGACTCATACTGGGAAGTTTCCGTTAGAAACACTTTATTTGTCCGACCTAGGATTTGATAGTCGTGATCACCAAGCGATGCGTTTTGCCACTAGACGTACGATGCTGTCTTAGAAATAGTCGAGGCAGTAATTAATAATATTTAATTACATGTTGGTAAAACAGATATACAATGTGAAAGTGGAAGGATGTAGGTACCGGGGAAGACCTAGACTTGCCATGAACAAATAGACCGTATCTATCTGAAGGGCAAATCAAGTCTCCGTAACCGGCGAGCGTGTATGAGACGAACTTTGAGAGTGGAGGAAGTCAGAGAGGTATGTAAGGAAAGAACCTGTTGGAACTCTGTGTTTCTGCCTACCCCGCATGGGATCTGGCGTGATGATATATATCAGCCATGTCAAACTCAAAGTCACTGGTGGGTCGAAAGCATGAAGACTAGGTGGGCCCCAAAACCCAATCTTAAAGAAGACAAACTACTGAAAATCTTAACGAAAAAAGTACTATTAGGGAACAAGTATGTTTATTAAATTTCCAAAACGGTTTAAAACACGCTCCCGGGCCGCATTATTTGGCTGTTTTCAAAATTGATTCGGGCCGCAAGCAAATGCTTAGTGGGCCGCATGCGGCCCGCGGGCAGAATGTTTGACATGCCTGATATAGATAGATAGATACTTAGAAACACAGAGGGTCATCTCGTGTAGAGATTGACCCCGCGACTATTTATCGGCACCAGCCGAAAGACGTTCATTGCTGAAGAAAGGTCTCTCCAAAACCATGGGAAAGCTAGCATAAAAATTGCCTTGGGGATATTTTTATGAAAATTATATCGTTTCGGGGAAAAGAGAATCTGATGTCGGGAGTTTTTTTGAAAACATAAGAGAAACACAGCGGCTGAGAATTTTAGAAAATACTTTTAACTAAGTCACATACACAACAAAGTATAACGATATTTGGAAAATCAATTTACATAGAATTTATAGACTACACCAAAGCATTTGACTGCCTAAATCACGAGAGCATCTGGGGCAGCTTGAAAGGGCAGGGGATAAGCATAGCCAACATTAAGAGCAACGCCAACAACAAAACAAGGATACGATAAGAGACTGTAGGAAATGAATGTCCAGTTAATAAAGGAGTGAGCTATACCCTCTCCCCGCAGCTTTTTTCAGTACAACACACCGTTACGCCTATATTCCCTAAGCAGGGATGGCAGAGGTGTACTGAGTACACCAACTTATCGCCGACGATCTTAGGTCCCATGTAATAGGGGGCGAGCCTTTTGCCATATACCGGGCACAATTCCAGACTCCGGACTCATACTGGGAATTTTTCGTTAGAAAAACTACATTTGTCCGACCTAGGATTTGAACCCAGGACCTCGTGATCACAAAGCGATGCGCTTTGCCACTAGAGCAACGAGGCAGTCTTTTTTCAGTAGTTCTAGAAAGCGTATTCAGAAAATTTAATTGGGAAAGAACAGATCTCAATATAAATGGCACTTGGCTAAATCATCTTCGTTTTGCAGATGACCTTGTTTTATTCGTGAAAAACATAGATATATTAGCCAAATATACCAGATAGATACCAACCCAGATATATGGAAAAATGATACAGAACTTGGCAAAGAAAAGTAAAGAAGTTGGTCTCGAGCTGAATGCAAATAAGACAGAGTAAATTCATCAAAAGTCGATATTACTGTAAACGAAAAAAGGTTAGAATTTGTAAACGAATATAATTACTTAGGCCAAACCATCAGCCTTAAATACCAATCAACATAAGAATAGCGGCAGGAAGAAATACTGGAGCACCGCCACACCGTCACGCCTATAAAAGAAATAATGAAAAACAAAGACTATAGTCTCGCAATTCAAAGAAAAACATACAACACATGAAAACGTGCGTATGTACGAACGTACGGGTGCGAGACATGGGCATTGAACAAACTTAATAGGGCTAAGTTAAGCTGCCAAAGTGGCAATAGGCCGGTCACATTAGCCGAACAACCGATAACCGCTGGGACAAACGAGTTCTTGAGTGGAGACCGCGGACTGGCAAACGTAATGCAGGACGCCCTCAGGCTAGGTGGAGCGATGACCTTCGTAGGGCGGCTGGCAGAAACTGGATGCGAGTAGCCGAGGATCGTACCCAATGGCGTGCACTTGGAGAGGCCTATGTCCAGCAGTGGACTGCTATAGGATGATGATGATGATGAAGCTGCCAAAGAGCTAGCCATCGTGGAGCTACACTGAACTTGAAAAAACTTGACGAAAAAATCTTGACATGATAAAGAGCAAAACTATTAGAAAAAAACTAAATTAACAGACATACCCAATATAGACCAGCAAAAATGCAGATAGGCAGGACATATGATTCGCAGCAACTATGGGAAATGGAGCAAAATAACTAGACATTTGTATCCCAGATATGACAAAAGAAATAAGGGAAGACATATTAAAATGTGGGAGGACGAAATCAGACTTACGGCTTGACCCTTCTGAAAAAGAGGCGCTTTAGATAGAAGCCATTGGAAGGAGCTAGAGGAGGCCTTTGTTGATAGGCTCTCTGAAATAAGATATTTAATATGAAACGGATTATATATTTATGGTTAAAATTAATGTAACTGTTACTTAAGTATTTTAGAAATAAAGGCTTATTATTATTATAAGGCAAACACAGAACGATGCTTGAAGTGCGAAGGAAAATGAGTATGTGAACAGACGACGCTGCAAAAGTACTGCTCATTACTTTTGGCGGAAAATGGCGGCAGTAGCAGTGTATAAACCGGGTTTTATATTCAAATTGACTCTGCGCCAATAAGCAAGATACCTACACGGCCCACAAGATCAAACTATTGCCAAAATAGACCTCACCTCGGGTATAGGTTGTTCCTCCTCCTCCACTTCCTCAATCTCTGGAACTATGATGTCCATGTTCTCATCCAAAAAGGTTTCTATCATCTCTCTGATCATGATTACTTCTTCTGGCTTAGCCTGTAAGTATTAAAACACTTGATTCAGCCAACAGGCCGATTTGTGAGAGAAAGCCAAAGGCTTTCTCTCACAAATCGGCCTGTTGGCAAGGCAAACATGCCAAAGGCTTTCTCTCACAAATCGAGGTAAGAGATTAGGTCATACTCCATCACGCGGACTCAGGGCGATGCAGTGGAGGCCGGTTTGTAGCCTCTTGATGTTCGATCTTATCAAGCCACCCGTAAGGCTTCCAACACGGCTTAACGACTACTACATTTAGAAGTAACCGAAACCAATGGGCTAACGTGCCTTTGCACGCCGCGTGGTTCCCGGCTTAGAATGCCGCGTGGTTCCCGGCTTAGAATAGGACCAACCCATCTCATCCCATCGGGTGTCGTACAAGGCGACTAAGGGAAAACTAGGGAATGGGCAGCAGCGTTCCCTTAGCACTTCGACGACCAATAACTGCGCTCGCCAACCCGCCTGCCAAGCGTGGTGAGTATGGCAAACACCCCCAATTATGGAAGAATGTAAGAAAACCAGGCCCCTAGTCCCCGGCGGTCCTGTTCGTCCTGGCCACGGTAGCAGCCATGGTAACGACAGGACAAGGGGTGCTAAGAATCTCCGGCAGAGATTCGGCTACCACCAACACCGAAAATTGGCCCTGGTGACATACAACGCACGCACGTTAAGGACAGATGAGAAGCTTGTTGAGCTGGAAGAAGAGATAAACAAGTTGCGGTGGAATATTGTTGGTTTATCGGAGGTCCGAAGAAAGGGCGAGGACACGATAACCTTAAAATCCGGCAACTTGTTTTACTACCGGGAGGGCGAACAGCAGTCCCAAGGTGGTGTCGGATTTATCGTCCACAAGTCACTCATAGACAACGTTGTGTCCATCACTAGTGTGTCGAGCAGGGTAGCGTACCTGATACTCAGAATATCCAAAAGATATTCGCTGAAGGTCATACAGGTCTACGCACCGACCTCGGCATACTCAGATGATGACGTCGAAGTAATGTATGAGGACATTAGTAGAGCCATACATACTTCCAAAGCACACTTTACAGTGGTTATGGGTGACTTCAATGCGCGGCTGGGCAAACGGGGCGATGATGAATTGAGAGTGGGGCAATTTGGATATGGGCAACGTAACCCCAGGGGTCAGAGGCTGGCCGAATATCTGGAGAAGGAGGGACTCTTTATGATGAACTCTTTCTTCCGGAAGCCGCCTCATAGGAAATGGACCTGGATGAGCCCTGATGGTTCCACTAAAAATGAGATAGACTTCATCATGAGCACCAAGCGACAAATATTTAATGATGTCTCCGTGATTCACAGGGTAAAAACCGGCAGTGATCACCGAATGGTCAGAGGCACATTAAATATTAATGTCAAAATGGAAAGATCGCGTCTGATGAAGTCTACGCTCCGACCTTCTAATGCACATATCCAAAACCCCGAGAACTTTCAACTCGAATTGTCAAACCGCTTCGAATTGCTAGACAGCAGCGCATCAGTGGACGAAATCAACAATAGGTTGGTAGAGACTGTCCATACGGTCGGGTCCAAGCATTTTAAGCCCCACCGTAAAAATAGGCCTCAAAAGCTATCTGACTACACCCGAAACCTTATGGCTGAGCGACGTACCATGACACTCCAAACCTCCGATGATGCTAAGTCCTATAGGCAGCTCAATGGACAGATATTGAAGTCCTTGCGACACGATTTACGGTCCTTCAATACAAGACGTATTGAGGAGACCATAGAGCAGAACAAGGGCTCCAAAGTGTTTGCAAGAGACGCGTCTATTGGGCAAAGCCAGTTGACGAAGCTGAAGACGGAGGACGGAAACGTAACGTCGAATAGGTCAGAGGTGCTCAGGGAGATAGAGAGGTTCTATGGGCAGTTGTATACCTCAGTAGCTGAACCTGTTGTTGACTTGGTAAAAGACCCAAGAGCCAAGCTAACCCGACACTACACTGAAGATATCCCGGACATCAGCCTGTGCGAGATTGGGATGGCTCTCAAACACCTTAAAAACAACAAAGCGCCGGGTGAAGACGGAATTACCGCAGAGCTTCTGAAAGCGGGCGGATTGCCGGTACTTAAAGTCCTTCAGAGGCTGTTTAATTCCGTCTTGCTCGAAGGAAAAACGCCGGAAGCGTGGAACAGGGGTGTGGTGGTACTCTTTTTCAAGAAAGGTGATAACACTTTACTGAAGAATTATAGGCCCATCACACTGCTGAGCCATGTTTATAAGTTGTTTTCGAGAGTCATCACCAATCGTCTCGAACGCAGGCTTGATGACTTCCAGCCTCCCGAACAAGCCGGTTTCCGGAAAGGCTTTAGTACCATAGACCACATACATACGCTGCGGCAGATTATACAGAAGACCGAGGAGTATAATCGGCCACTATGCTTGGCGTTTGTGGACTATGAGAAAGCCTTCGATTCGATAGAGACTTGGGCGGTTCTTAGATCTCTCCAGCGATGCCGCATTGACTATCGGTACATCGAAGTGTTGAAGTGCTTGTATAATAACGCCACCATGTCAGTCCGAGTACAGGGGCAGTGCACGAAGGCGATCCCCATAAAAAGAGGAGTAAGGCAGGGAGACGTCATTTCTCCGAAACTGTTTACGGCCACCTTAGAGGACGCCTTCAAGCTCTTGGAATGGCAAGGACTTGGCATCAACATCAATGGCGAATACATCACTCACCTTCGATTTGCCGACGACATTGTGGTCGTGGCGGAGTCGCTGGAAGATCTAGGACGAATGCTCGGTGACCTCAACAGAGTATCTCAACAAGTGGGTCTTAAAATGAACATGGACAAAACGAAAATAATGTCTAAAGTCCATGTCGTACCCACCGCACTCACCGTTGGGAATTCTACTCTTGAAGTTGTCGACGAATACATTTACCTGGGACAGGTAGTCCGGTTAGGTAGGTCCAACTTTGAGAGAGAGGTCAATCGACGAATCCAACTCGGCTGGGCAGCGTTCGGAAAACTGCGCAACATCTTCTCATCCAAAATACCTCAGTGCCTTAAGACTAAAGTTTTTAGTCAATGTGTGTTACCAGTGATGATATATGGATCAGAGACGTGGTCTCTTACAATAGGTCTCATAAAAAAGCTCAGAGTTGCTCAGCGAGCTATGGAGAGAGCTATGCTCGGCGTTTCTCTACGCGATCGAATCAGGAATGAGGAGATTCGTAGAAGAACCAAGGTCACCGACATAGCCGTTAAGATTAGCAAGCTGAAGTGGCAATGGGCGGGCCACATAGCGCGTAGATCGGACGGGCGTTGGGGCAGAAAGATTCTAGAGTGGAGACCACGTATTGGCAAGCGCAGCGTGGGACGACCGCCTGCCAGATGGACCGACGATCTTGTGAAAATCGCAGGAAGTCGTTGGATGCAGGTGGCATCGGACCGGTTACGCTGGAAAGCGATTGGGGAGGCCTATGTTCAGCAGTGGACAAGTATAGGCTGAGATGATGATGATGAACGTGCCTTTTTAAGCACGGAAATGCTCACATGCCACAAACGGTCACCCATCTCAGACTGACTGAGTCGAAGGCTACATAACCTTAGTGGTCGCTACGAACAACGCAGTACTATAGCGATGCGAGAGTATCTTTTATCAATCAGCCTATCGTAGTCCACTGCTGGACATAGGCCTCTCCTAACACGCGCCATTGCACACGGTCCCCCGCCTTCCGCATCCAGTCCGTCCCAGCGACCTTCTTGAGGTCGTCGGTCCATCTAGCTGGGGGCCGTCCTACCTTACGCTTACCAAGTCGCGGTCTCCACTCTAGGACACGCTTGCTCCATCGGCCGTCGGTCCTTCTGCAGATGTGACCAGCCCATTGCCACTTTAGCTTACTGAGTCTGCGAGCTATGTCGGTAACTTTGGTTCTTTGTCGGATTACCTCGTTACGAATTTTATCCTTCAAAGAGACGCCGATCATAGCTCGCTCCATAGCCCGCTGTGCGACTTTGAGTTTGTGGACTAGTCCCACTGTGAGTGTCCACGTCTCGGCCCCGTAAGTCATAACAGGTAGAACGCATTGGTTAAAGACTTTAGTCTTCAGGCATTGCGGTATAGGCGAAGCGAAAACGTGACGTAGTTTGCCAAATGCTGCCCAACCCAATTGGATCCTGCGGTTGATTTCTTTCTCGAAGTTGTTCCTACCAAATTGGACAACTTGTCCAAGGTAGACATACTCCCGAACAACTTCGAGCATCGAACCATCGACGTAGATCGGTCCCGGCGTGACATGCTCATTAAACATGATCTTGGTTTTATCCAAGTTCATGCCGAGACCGACACCTCGAGAGGCTCCATTTAGGCTATGCAGCATTCCGCTCAACTGTTCCAGTGACTCTGCCACGATGACGATATCATCGGCAAACCGAAGGTGTGAGATGTATTCGCCATTGATGTTAATGCCCCGCCCAGTCCAGTCCAGCGTCTTGAAGACGTCTTCGAGTGCATTGGTGAAGAGCTTGGGGGATATTACATCCCCCTGTCTTACCCCTCGATGCAGCTCGATCGGGTTGGTCTTTTGGCCCTGGAGCTGGACGGTCATTGTGGCGGTATCATACAGACATCTCAACACCTCGATATAGCGCCAATCGATGCCACATCGCTGCAGAGCATCCAAAACCGCCCAGGTTTCGATGGAGTCGAAGGCTTTCTCGTAGTCCACGAAAGCCATACACAGCGGCTGATTGTACTCTTCGGTCTTCTGTACAATCTGCTGATCAGTATGGATGTGGTCTACGGTGCTGTAGCCTTTTCGAAACCCGGCTTGTTCCGGTGGCTGGAACTCGTCAAGTCTTCTGGCGAGGCGGTTTGTGAGTACTCTCGAGAACAACTTGTAGACGTGGCTCAGGAGTGAGATGGGTCTGTAGTTCTTCAGCAAGGTTTTGTCACCTTTTTTGAAGAACAGAACCACCGCACTCCCGCTCCACGCTTGAGGTGTTAAGCCCTGGTGGATGACGGAATTAAAGAGACTCGCTAGCTTTTTCAGGATTGGAGTCCCGCCTGCTTTTAGGAGCTCAGTGGTGATTCCGTCATCGCCTGGCGACTTGTTGTTTTTGAGCTGCTCGAGAGCCACTCTGACCTCGTCCTGGTTGACATCAGGGATGTCTTCCGTATCGTGGCGTGCTAGTGGGGCTCTGTGGTCGTCAGCGCTGGGTCTCGAGGGTTTAGCCATCCGTGATGCGTACAGGTCTTTGTAGAAACTCTCAATTTCCTCGAGTATCTCGAACTTGGAGGTCACGGTTTTGCCATCCGCTGTATTAAGTTTCGTCAGATGGGATCTACCTAGCTGGCGAGCGAAGACTTTGGTGCCTCTGTTCTGTTCAATCGCAGCCGCGATGGCGCGGGTGTTGGAACATCGGAGGTCACGTCGCACCCGCTTCCGGATCTTCCGGTTGAGGTTCCTCCCATCCGGCGAAGACGCCTGCGTGGATGACATTTCCCGTCTCTGCCTCATAAGTTCGAGAGTCTCGAGCGAGAGTTTAGACTCTCTGTTACCGCTTTTGCCGGGAAACACCCTTCGAGACACATCCTGTAGCGTTTTGACCACTGTGTCGGTTTTCTCGTCAACATTGCCTTCGGTTTCCAGCAGGTCGAAACGATTTTGAAGCTCCAGTTGGAACTTTTCGGACCCTAAAGCTATTTGAGGCGCAGTAGGTCTGAGAGTAGACCTCATCATGCGACGTCTTTCGGCCTTGAAGTCCATATTTAGAGCGCCTCGGACAAGTCGGTGATCGCTGCCGGTATTAAACCTGTTGATCACGGAGACGTCTCTAAATATAGACTTCCTGTCAGTCATGATGAAGTCTATCTCGTTCCTCGTCACAGTGTCGGGGCTTCGCCATGTCCACTTTCTATGAGGCTTCTTCTTAAAGAAAGAATTCATCAAGAAGAGCCCCTGCGACTCCAGAAAGTTGACCAGCATCTGCCCCCTGTGGTTTCGGCGCCCGACGCCGTGGGGTCCGATTATCGTTTCGCCGCGTTCTTGTACTCCCACTTTGGCATTGAAGTCCCCCATAACAACGTTGTAGTGAGCCTTGGTGGTGCCATG
Organism: Phalera bucephala; assembly: GCA_905147815.2. NCBI lineage: Eukaryota > Metazoa > Arthropoda > Insecta > Lepidoptera > Notodontidae > Phalera > Phalera bucephala. Next base: position 6,825,772 of record LR990635.1, on the reverse strand, counting down.
TAATGCCTTGGCTATGTCTTCATACATGGCTTCGGTTATGTCGTCGCAGTATGTCGAGGTCGGCGCATATACCTGTACCACCTTCAGGGTGTACCTGTTGGTGATTTTAATTATGAGGTACGCTACCCGTGTCGACACACTGCTGACTTCCACAACGTTGTTAGTGAGAGCTTTGTTGACCAGGAAACCGACACCGCCCTGAGAGGGCCGATCACCTTCCCGAAAGTAAAACAGGTGGCCTGACTCAAGGGTTATCGTGTCCTCGCCCTGTCTTCGGACTTCGGATAACCCCAATATGTGCCAGTTTATGCGACCTAGTTCTACCTCGAGTTCAGCGAGGTGTTGGTCCAGCCGTAGAGAGCGTCCATTGTACGTAGCCAGGGTCAGGTGTTTTTGGTAGCCTTGTGTCGTAGCCCGGAGATTCTTCGCACCCCCTGCCCCGCTGTTACCGCGATCGCTACCGTGGCAGCGGACAGCGGGACTACCGGGAACTGGGGGCCTTTGCGTTTGGTGTCTTAACATATTAAGAGGTTTTTGGCCTACTATACCACGCTGGCCAGACGGGTTGGTATATCTTTTAACAATTATATAAATAATATTTTTTTGACGAAATCAAAATCGGATGGATGAGATATGCTCTATGGATGTTATATTCCATTAGTGTGGGTGGCAGAGGTGTACTGTGTACATTCACGTTTCGCTGACGACGTTAAGTCCAAATGAGGCAAGGCTATTGCCATTAGGGTATTGCTGGGCTCAATTATAGACTCCAGACTGCTGCTCAAAACTTTTGCCTCTGCTATCCTCTCTCGGGGAATATAGGCGAGTCGTTTTTTTACCTTCTTCTTCTTCAAGTCAGGATCCGGCAGAATGGCGATCTGCTCGTCAATGTAAGCCATGATTTCTTTTTCGATGTGCTGGACAATAAATTCTCCGCTAGTTGTCGACATTTGACGACCAGCCACCATACCTGAAACAAACCAGCTATGCAGACACCTTCACCAGCTGAAGGACGCCCATTGCAAAACACAGGCTTGCGCCAAAGGTAGTCACGACGGGTGGGATGGCTTTTGTGCTGGACGCAAGCAGGCAACATTTTTTGTGTATCGCAGGGGAAAATCTCCGAAAGATTCTCAGTAATCTATGAGGAAAACTGAGGTATGTGGGAGTTGTAGCATATTTTGTTGAACCTTTTGGTTCCTTCTGGACTCAAACATTCTATTTTATACAGTTTCTAACCTAGATCATAGCTGGCCGACTGAAACCGGTCGACAGTGACTGCTATTTCATTTAAGGTCTCTTCCATGTCTAGTAGACGCTGCTCACGAAGTTGATAGCTCTAGGAGAGGGAGAAGGACAGGATTAGTTAGATGAAGGAATATTTAGACAAAGGAAATATGTATAAGGAGTGGCAAAGGAATTGGGTACTAATAATAAGACTAGCAGAGTCACATTTGCGATCTCCAAGATACATTTTCCATTCGTTATTAGACTTACCCCTCATTTATTGGTCATTTATTGTATTGAATTAGTGATGCGACTCGAGCCATATTTTCATTCGAGTGATCGAGTGAATTTGTCTAACTTGGTATTCGAGTAAAAATAAATTTTACTCGAGTCCGGTTGCACTCGAGTTACTGATTCAACTCGGCGCACCAAGTAGATTCGGTGAGCGCTAGATAGGTGTCACTTTACTAGTTCAGTACATCACCAGGTTATAAACACGTTCAAACTTGCATATTGGAGAGTAAACAATATGATGAATATCTATCTATCTATCTATAACCTCACGCCAGATCCCTTGCGGGGTAGGCAGAGAGTACAGAGTTCCAACAGGTTCTTTCCTTACATACCTCTCTGGCTTCCTCGACTCTCATAGTTCTAATGAATATGAACTTGTGAAATGGTTGTGCGATATTTGGTTGTTCATATTAATTATTTAATAAAGGTACCTATTTAAAAATTATTTAACTAAAGTAATCAAAACTCTCAACTCGAGTGAAAACTTTCACTCGTGTTGTCGAGACTTTACAAAGTAAACTAGAGTCACTCGAGTTTAAATCGAGTGACGTAAAAAATAACCCGAGTGACTCGCGTCACAAAATCCTACTTGAGTCGCATCACTAAATTGAATATAGGAGCCGAACATTAGAAGATTCCCTCTCTTCATTCTATTAATTTAGAAAAATGAATTTTTTTTCTGTGTTCCTTCTCTGTAAATGAGAGGACCATGTAGCCATTCTCATGAATAGTATAATTTGGTTGATTTAACTGAGAGCCACCTGACAGATCAACCTACATTGTTCTCCCGTACCTCACAACGAAATTCACTTTTAAAAATATTTTGTTTAAAAGAGCAACCGTGGCGTTTCTTGCCCTTTTTCTCCATAGAAATAACATTCCGAATTGAGGGGTAGGGTCTTTGCTGCTTTTCCGACAATTCATGAATCCTATAATGGTATACATGAATAAAAAATCTGAAATCAAAAAGCTGATTATACTTCAGCCAGGAAGAGTGCAAGGTTCTCTGCGGTCTTGTCTACTGGTTCCGTCTTCTCCTCTGACTCCACGCCTAAATCCTCGGGCATTTCTTCTTTAGGAAGCTTTTCAACTCCTTTTGGTTCTCCTGAATTGTTACGAGAAGTTAACTTAAGAGTTTTAAGCTGCCGGTCCCCTGAAGCAGAGAAGCTTCACCCCCATAGAGTCCAAATGTAATAACGAGTATCCGTGTACTCCTCAGGAGTTTAAGTGTAAAGAACGAGCTATCGCTATTATACAGGGCTCAATTCTAAACTCGAGACTCTTATTGAAGATTTTTTACGTAAAAAAATACGCTCTTTGGTGTTTTTCAACTGTTTAAGGACCTTAAGAAGTTAATAATGTAGTATCTACAAGTTGACTCAAAAAAGGGTGTTATGCCAAATATACTTGCATTTATACGGCAATTTGAACAACTTTTGGTCTGCAAATTATTTATTCGCGACTTTTTTCACTTTCCCATACAAAAAAATATAAAAGAATACAGTCACACCTATCTTCCTCAAGCGAAGGCAGAGATGTACTGTGTACACCCACTTTTCGCCGACAATGTTAAGTCCCATGTAATAGGAGGCGAGATTATTGCTATTGTACTAGGCACGATGCCAGACTGATACCGGAATTTTTTATCGAAAAATTATATTTTGGTCCGACCTAGTATTCAAATTCAGGACCTCGTGATTGCTACGCGCATCATTCGCCAAATGACCAACGAGGCCATTAAAAAAATGTTGTCGGTCAAAAGTTGGTTATACTGAAGTATAAATGCAACAAATAGGCAATTCCGTATACAAGGAGCAACAAATAGGACGCAAGACCTCAGACAACCCAATTAGAGCACCTTACGAATTTAATACGAAAATCAAACTTCCAATTTTATAGTTTTCTAAATTTTTTAATAGAAAGAAAGAAGAAAGAAAATTTATTTATTTTGATAAACCACACAGTCCAAAAACAAAGCAACAACAATAAATAGAATTAAATTCTATATTAAATAAATATGGACACATGTCGTCATCAAATTGGGTTCCTTATTCAGCTAAAAGGACGTACGATTTAGCGCAGTGGTTAAGAGCTTAGGTCGCTCCACCTACTGTGTTTAATAGTCGCGGGTTCGATTCCCGCACGGGACAAATCTTTGTGTGATCCACAATTATTTGTTCCGGTCTGGGTATTTGTTTGTGAATTTTCATGTTTGTAAACGCACCCACGACACAGGAATAAATCCTAGTGTGGGGCTACGTTAAAAAAAAAAAAAAAAAAGCTGTAACACGGTTGTAACCGAGCTACAGCGCTGATTTTCAATGAGGGCCCAAAGTGACGTGCGAGCCAATGTACCCAAATTAATCACGAAACCTGTACTTTTGTTAGCATATTAATGTGTATGAGAAATGCATTAAAATAGCCTTATTGCTTTAAATAAAGATAACTTTTGTTTAATACAGCGAACTGAAGGAGTAACTGCAATTTTTGATAATTAAAAATATATGTAACATACTCTAAAAGCAATTGTAATCGATTCAGTCGCCGATTCAGAACAAACTACTTTCAGGTCTTGCGTTATTGATGTTACATCTTGTATACTTATGAGTACTAGACCTATAGTCAAGTCGTCCTATTTCAGACGTTAACGCTTATAATAAACGGGGAAATAAATTTTACATGGAACCATGGCTAAATAGATCGTTTCCTATCTAAAGGGTAAACCAAGACTCTCTGTCAGCGGTGAGCGTGTATGAGACGCACTATGAGAGTAGACGAAGCCAGAGAGGTCTGTAAGCAAAGGATTCGTTGAAACTCTGTACTCTCTGCCTACCCCATAAGGGATCCGGCGTGATGATATATATAGATCAATGCCGTTACGATATCTATTATCAGCTAAAAGACGTCTATTGCATGTCTAATGCTTATTTGAATGAATCTAGGCAAGAAAATAGTAACACAAAACGCTTGCCTCTTGGCTAGGACTTCTAATACAACAGCAGCTATCTACATTATAATAAGTAGATAGGCCCTCTATAATATGACAGAAGCTATCTACCTAATAATAGGTAGATAGGTAATAGAACAGTATATCTACATAATAATAGATAGATAGGTCCTCTAATACAACAGTAGCCATCTACATAATAATAGATAGATAGGTCCTCTAATACGATAGTAGCTATCTACTTAATAATAGGTAGATAGGTCTTCTAATACGACAGAAGCTATCTAAATAATAATAGGTAATATAAGCGGCGCTAAGTAATGCACATTGGCAAAAGAGGGAGATATATTATACTCAGTCACAGACAAAACCTCACATATAGTGCGACAAGAATCTTTTGGCTCACGGATGACACTGGCTTTGGTGTGAAATTAGAGTTGCCATTTAGTGTCTTTTTTCATTTCCAAGGGGATATTTCTACAGGTGGGTCCGTATTAAATAAAAAAATAACTTGTGTAAATTTCATAGCAATCGGCAACTCTGCGACTGTCAAGAAGTGACATTTCACTTGATGACAGCGACAATTCCGATTTTGGCCGCAGGCCAAAAGATCATTGTACGACTGTAATGTACTGAGTGACAGAGACGGCGATTTACGAGGCCGAAAGTAGCCGATTATCTCCCTGTTTAGCCAATGTGCGTTACTTACCGCGGCTTACCGTTGGTTGGTATGGCTCTATTATGACAGTAGCTATCTACACAATAATAGGTAGATATAACCGTATATTTCGTAAGGAATCTGTACGCCATCTTCATCATACACGAATATTTCAATGTCTTTAATCTTCTCTACCTTCTTTTCTGCTGATTTTTCTTCAACTTTGGCTAGTGTGTGCATTGAGATAAAATTATAAAGGTGTTTTAAAACTATTATACAAGTTATCTGTAAAACGCTATCACTGGAATGACGTGGTTGAGGCGGATTTGCGTAAGATCTAAGCTGAAGGCAGGCAGCGAAACACGCAGAACCGTTACAAGTGGCGGAATCTCGTTTCGGAGGCCCAGATCCACTTTGGATTCCTTAGCCAACGGTATTAGTATTTGTAAAATACTAATAACCTCTTAGGACTATATAACTAACATCATAAAAATCAACTTTTCTCTGAGAAATTTTAAATTTAGCGATATAATATCAATTATTTTATTGAACGATATAATATCACTGCCTCGTTGGTCTGGTGGCAAAGCGCATCGCTTTGTGATCACGAGGTCCTGGGTTCAAATCCTAGGTCGGACAAATGTAGTTTTTCTAACGAAAAATTCCCAGTATGAGTCCGGAGTCTGGAATTGGGCCCGGTATATGGCAATAGGCTCGCCCCTTATTACATGGGACCTAACATCGTCGGCGAAACGTGAGTGTACTCAGTACACCTCTGCCACCCCCTATGGGAAATATAGGCGTGACGGTGTTTTTTTTTATTTTATAGAAAAAAAATGATTGAGACTTGGCAAAATTTATGAAAACAACTCTAATTCTGAGAAATTTTAATTTTAATGAAAACAAACAAAAAAAATGTTTTATAGAATTGTTTTATAAACGCTACAAAATGCTGGTGGTTGTGCAATTACTATCAGGTATATTGCCCTGTTAGGGATATTGTATTAATAGCGTTTTACAAGTAACCATGTATAAATGCTCAAAAACTCCTAACCTAGAGATAACCTAGAGATTGTTGAAGATTGGTAAGGGTAGGGTAAGGGTAGGGTAAGGGTAGGGTAAGGGTAGGGTAAGGGTAGGGTAAGGGTAGGGTAAGGGTAGGGTAAGGGTAGGGTAAGGGTAGGGTAAGGGTAGGGTAAGGGTAGGGTAAGGGTAGGGTAAGGGTAGGGTAAGGGTAGGGTAAGGGTAGGGTAAGGGTAGGGTAAGGGTAGGGTAAGGGTAGGGTAAGGGTAGGGTAAGGATAGGGTAAGGGTAGGGTAAGGGTAGGGTAAGGGTAGGGTAAGGGTAGGGTAAGGGTAGGGTAAGGGTAGGGTAAGGGTAGGGTAAGGGTAGGGTAAGGGTAGGGTAAGGGTAGGGTAAGGGTAGGGTAAGGGTAGGGTAAGGGTAGGGTAAGGGTAGGGTAAGGGTAGGGTAAGGGTAGGGTAAGGGTAGGGTAAGGGTAGGGTAAGGGTAGGGTAAGGGTAGGGTAAGGGTAGGGTAAGGGTAGGGTAAGGGTAGGGTAAGGGTAGGGTAAGGGTAGGGTAAGGGTAGGGTAAGGGTAGGGTAAGGGTAGGGTAAGGGTAGGGTAAGGGTAGGGTAAGGGTAGGGTAAGGGTAGGGTAAGGGCAGGGTAAGGGTAGGGTACTTAATAAGCTCTAGAAGTCGAGTAACTATTGTTAAGATAACTTACTCAATAGGTCTTATTATTTGCAAGGCAATCAGTAGTTATCCATTGCACGTGTCCCAAGTTTTTTATATTTAAATACTTTTTAAAAAACTTTGATATATTGAATAAGAATGCCAGATGAAAGAATGACAAAACAGATAAACAATGTGAAAGTGGAAGGATGCAGGTACCAGGGAAGACCTAGACTATCTTACCACGACCAAATAAACCGAGTCTTATCTGAAGGAAGAGTCAAGAGTCTCCGTAACCGGCGAGCGTGTATGAGACGAACTATGAGAGTGGAGGAAGCCAGATAGGTATGTAAGGAAAGAACCTGTTGGAACTCTGTACTCTCTGCCTACCCCGCAAGGCATCTGGCGTGATGATATAGATAGATTTGATATATTGTGTTCCGTACCAGAACACTTTTCAGACAACACAAGCCTGAACGATGTATGGCCTTAATTCTAAATTTCTTTTTCATCCAAAGACCAAAGAAGTCGAAAGCAAAGTTAGACCTAGTTACGCCTTCTAACTGCTTTCGCCAAGGCGCACTGGCCGACGACAAATTTGAATGTTCAATACTAAGACGAAAACTTCGCTCAAACTTAGCCTAATCAAATGTTTTTCATACTGCGGACGTACCATTCCCGTAAAACACGCTACAAGGAAAAAATCAACTCGAACCTATCAAGAGGAAATCAGCGCCCTATTTCAAGCTTCAGGTAATTCAAGACGCATGTACCGAGCGGAGTCACGACGTCGAGACCCTGTAGCTTGAGGCAGTGGAAGGTTGAAAGGGTACAACTCGGTCACATCTCTTCTTCTATGTAGGTATTGTCAATCTTATGTGCATAGGTCTCTTTTTACATAGCATAAAGAAAGAAAGAAACAAAAGATACTTTATTAGCCAGCTAACAAGTACACCACAAAAATCAAATAAAAGGATATTACAAAAATTAAAATAAAATGTATCTATCTATATCATCACGCCAGCTCCCTCGCGGGGTAGGCAGAGAGTACAGAGTTCCAACAGGTTCTTTCCTTACATACCTCTCTGGCTTCCTCCACTCTCAGAGTTTGTCTCATACACACTCGCCGATTACGGAGACTCTTGACTTGCCCTTCAGCTAAGACACGGTCTATTTGGTCATGGTAAGATAGTCTAGGTCTTCCCCGGCACCTACATCCTTCCACTTTCGCATTGTATATCTGTTTTGTCATTCTTTCTTCTCGCATTCTTTCTATATGCCCGAACCAACGGAGCATACCCTTTCTCATCTTTACACCGATACTATCTTTCATACCTACTCGCTTTCTTACTACGCTGTTGCGAATACGGTCGGTCAGCGTGAATCCACACATCTTCCGCAGAGATCGCATTTCGACCGCATTTATCCTGCTTTCGTTCTCCTTCTTACATACCCAACTCTCACTGCCATATAACAGCGTTGGGACAAGCACTCCGTTATGCATGGCCAGCTGCGCCTTTTGGCTTAAGTGCCGGCTCCCAAGTAGCCTTCCCATCGCACCATTCACTCTATTACCTGCATTCACTCTTCTCTCTATATCAGCGTTGTATTTCCCATCCTTACTGAAGGCGCATCGAAGATATACAAACTCATTCACTTGCTCCAGCACATCGTTACCAACCACAATCCTTGCATTCGTTCTGGTTTCTTCCCGTTCAAAAACCTGACGTATCAACCGATTGCTACGTGTTTTTTGTTTGATAAAATGTACTTATAGTATTAGTCGCACTAATGGGGTACCACTCAGCGTAAAGCTGTGTTGCAGCGCAACCACAAAACAGCGCTGATTTTGAGTGGTACCCCAAGTGAGTCACTTCTGACACACTGTCATTCACTTCGGAGCTGCTTTAATTGTTGTCGATCGCAAAATTACCTCGTACAGAACAGAGAGACAGAAAAGAAAGCAAGTTTATAGAAACACTGTCATGCCTATATTCCCCAAGCGGGGGTGGCAGAGATGTACCGAGTACACCCACGTTTCGCGAACGATGTTAGGTCCCATTAAAAAATAGGGGGCGATGCCATATACCGGGCACAATTCCAGACTCCGGACTCATACTGGGAAGTTTTTCGTTAGAAAAACTACATTTGTCCGATCTAGGATTTGAACCTCGTGACAAAGCGATGCCCTTTGCCACTAGACCAACGAGGCAGTCAGTTTATAGAAACATTGTAAAAAATAAGTTCGTTAAACTTACCCACTTTCGGCATATCAACTTGGGATATCATTTTCGAAGTGCTCATTTCCTTGAGTTTTTTCTGGAAAATAAACATGATTTTAGAAGAAAAAAATATTATAGGAAGAGAAAATCATACTAATGTACCATCGGGTCTATATCCCTTAAAGACATGATTACTTATGATTTTGTTGAATGCTACACCCAAAAAATTATCTACCCTCTAAACTTTCTAGCTAAATTTATGCTTAGTATGTTTTAAACCAATATCTACAAAATGTCTAAACAATTTCAGTTACATTTAAAAAAGGAAAACTAACTTCAACTTCTTCGTCTAGCACGGGTCTGCCTGAAATGAAATGTAATTTAAAATATCGAGTCTGTTCAAGTAGAATGAGACTTTAACTTAAAAACTAGATTTAATTTTATCTGCCGGCATAAATTATTAATCACAATTTTAGATACTAACTCTCCGTATATCCTAGGGGCTGTAGCGATCCCTAAACATCGCTACATAGTTGCGACTACCTACTAGAGATGGGTCGTATTAGGTAAATCAGGTATTAAGTACACCTGTTTCTAGTCTGCATAAATACCTAATCCAAATACCTAATCCACCTAATCTCAATGATCTCATACACATACCGTTCCTTAGTGATCTTAATCCGCCTATTCTATATCAAATCCTGATATCGTATTATCGATATTTGAATGAATTGAATGTTAAATTGTTTTTTTAGTTAAGAACGGTTACAATCATAACAACACTTTTAAGAAAATGGAAGTTTCAAAATGGAATCAATTTTTTTTTTGATTAGATTAGATATTTTTGCACGAAATTGGTTGAATAAACTAATACTTGTTTTCTATTTTATCATTTAATGATATATTAGTGATGAATTGGTATCTTCCCTTCATGCTTTTTACAGGCTTAGGACTGTTAACTTACGAATGTATGAAGTTTTGAGTCTTGCGATATTAAATATTTTGCAAAAGTTTAGCGTTCGCAAGATGGCGTATTTAAAAGATTTCAATTCATTATATTTACATTAGTTTTATATCAATACGCGTTGTATAGCGCTGTCTCGCTCCCTCCACCCTTACACGTAAGCGGGATAGCAAAGCGATAAGCATATGAGTGAATGAGAGAGCGCGGGAACAGGTGTGAGTGAGCGTGCTAAACAGGCTAAATATTAGGTGGATTAGGTATTGTCAGAATTGGATTAGGTGCCGCCTATTCTCGTAAAATTTTGTTGTTCTTTGGATTTGTTCTAATAAATACGACTCACCTCTACTACCTACCAATAGATGGCGCTGACAATTCGCCATATAAGTCTAGCACGCGATATTAGCGTGCGCACGACGTGTAACATATATACAAGACCCCGACAACAACTCTCGAGGAGAGTGGCCGGCCCCGTCAGACACAACACCCGTCTGGCTGAAAGATCTTCCCTTTGACAAATCCTGCCACAATGTTCCTGCCATAGTGCCAAACGTATCAACCGATTGCTACGTGTTTTTTGTTTGATAGCTGGTAATGAGGAATCCCAAAGATTTGAACACAAGACTTCGAAATAGAAGGCGAGCGTTTAACCACTAAGCTGCTTTCTGTACAACTGTTCACATGGCATGCATATAACATCCTTGAAATCAGATCGACTCATCATGTGACGACAATGCTTGATTTCTATTAATACTATAAACGCGAAAGCTTGCGAGGATGTATGATACACTTTAACGCAAAAGCTACTTAACGGATTTTGATGATACCTTACAGTTATCCTAGAATAAATATAATCTAGAAGCCGCAGGCGCACACCGAATTGAAGCATAATTTACTACCTGCAAAGCAAGTAGCCACACGTTCGAGAGTAGACCGTCGTGTGAAATAACGTAAGGCATTCGACAAAGTCTGGCACAACGGCTTGATCTACAAGCTCTACCAAATGGGCGTGCTTGCCAGACTCGTGCTCATCATACGAGACTTTTTGTCAAATCGCGCCTTCCGTTATCGCGTCGAAATGACGCGTTCCACCCCCCCCTTCACCCGAGCTGGAGTTCCGCAGAGCTCAGCTCTCTCTCCCCTCCTGTTTAGCCTCTACACGAACGACATTCCTCGTTTGAGTGATGTCAAACTAGCCTTATTCGCGGATGATACCGCCCTATATTTTTCCAGTAGAAGCAAGGCCTTCATCACAAAAAAACTCCAGGCCGCCGCCAATACCCTAGGGGACTGGTTCAGGAAGTGGCGAAGATGAACCCGGACAAGAGCGCTGCGGTGTTCTTCTCCAGAGGTGTCACCCCGCGCCCCTCCCTGATCCACCCCAGAAGGAATCTCGGTCAAGTGACCATGTTCGACCGACCCATTCCCTAGGTCAAAGAGGTCAAATATCTAGGGGCCACCCTAAACAATACCATGTCCTTCGGCCCGCACATCAATCGAGTCCATCACCGAGCATCCTTTATGCTCGGCCGTCTCCATCTACTAATCTGCAAGCGGAGTAAAATATCCCTTAGAAATAAGGTGACACTTTACAAAACTTGCGTGAGACCCATCATGACGTACGCGTGTGAGGTGTTCGGGCACGCAGCCCACTCTCACATCGATAGACTTCAAGCGGTTCAGTCCCGCTTCCTCCGCAAAGCCGTAGGAGCCACGTGGTTCGTACGTAATGTCGACCTCCACTCCGATCTCGGTCTGGAATCTATTCACACCTATATTAAAAAGGCAACAACTCGATACTTCGCGAACGCATCTTCGCATGCGAATCCGCTAATCGGAGCCGCCGCCGACTACGAACCCAACCCCCGCCGCTACCGCCGGCGGCGACATGTTCTCACCGATCCCCCGATGCTTTGATATCGCTTCTTTCCGTTCCGGATACGGACGATGATAATGTAGATCCCTAGCCTAGCCCGCCGACCGGCGCACTTAGTACACCCCCTTCCCCTGTAGCGACTGTCCGGGCCGAGGCGTTCCTCTTTGAGGCGCCCTCGAGTATGTCGCCCCCTTGCCCTTCTGGCTCGAGCGTAGAGGTTGCACGCTCGCCCTTATGTCCGGTGAAGCTGTAAAGGCCTCACGGCCAACAGCGTATATCACTCAAACACACACACGTGAAATAACGTGCTCTGCGCGGGTCAAATTAAATTGAATTGTGCCGTCTTGTGTCGTTCCGGCCTGTAAAAAATGCTGTTAAGCTCAAAAAGAAACATGTTAAGATCACATTTCATACGGAACTAGCGCATTCAGGTGCCGTATTATTTAAATATCGAATTAATTCTTCCATCTGTAAGTGTCATAGTTTCCAAACACAGTATCGACACTGATGCAGGAAGCTCTAGATAAGGTAACAAACTGGTGCACAACAAATAGCCTCTCGGTCAACCCGACGAAGACTAATGTCATCCTGTTTACAAGGAAAAAGGTACTGACGGGTTTACAGGACCTGTACATGTACGGAAGTAAAATTAAATGGGCCACTGAGGTCAAGTATCTGGGGGTGACCCTGGACAAGCAACTGAAGTGGCATACACATGTTGATCTAACCATAGCCAAAGCACTGAGAGTGCTGAATATGTGTAGGTCAGCGTATGGAAAGGCATGGGGATTACAGCCCAAAATAATGCACTGGGTATTTATCACTATGGTAAAACCGATATTAACGTATGGATGCATCGTGTGGTGGCCTAGAACCAAGACACAGACGTGCAGGGATTCCTTGACAAAACTGCAGAGGACAGCCTGCCTGGCCATCACAAGTGCTTTCAAAACAACACCGACGGCAGCTATGGAGAGGCTACTTAACCTGACTCCATTACATATCGTCATTGAAACCGAGGCAAGGAAGGCACTCTATAGGCTAGAGAAAGCTGGACTATGGAGCATAACAGCGCCAGGCCTCGAACACACCAAGCTAGAACCGGATAAGGAACTAGATGACATAAGGAACATGAGAAGCGACAAGATCCTAACCACATACATGTTCAATAAGAGATTTAGCACTCACATCCCAACCAGGGAACAATGGAAAAGTGGTCTAAACAAGCAAGGCAAGGAGCAAATGATATGGTACACTGACGGAAGGATATAGCCTCAGCCAAAGCATGGAAAGGTTTACATCAATATTCCAGGCAGAGACCTATGCGATAAACATTTGTGCAAAAGAAATATTGGACAAACGAATCACGGGCAAGAAAATCTACATTTGTAGTGATAGTCAGGCTGCCCTCAAGGCCGTCGGCTCCTATGAGCTAAACTCAGCACTGGCTGCGGAGTGCGCATACCTTCTTGACAGATGTGGAGCGCGCAACACGGTCAGGTTAGTCTGGGTCCCTGGGCACACGGGAGTTGATGGCAATGAGCGTGCGGACGACTTAGCCAGGAAGGGAGCAATGGGAAAACCCGTTGGTCCAGAACCGTTCATAGGCATACCAGACGGTGCCTATAGAGGCGCACTCTTTAAATATGCCCAAGAACAACATAAGAAAGAATGGGAAACACACACAGGGCTTCGACACTCAAAGGAATTCCTTTCCACATGGTGTGAAAGCGATTGCAAGAGACTACTAAAATATAGTAGGCTACAACTAAGGCAAATAACGGGAGCATTCACAGGCCACTATGGCACGAAAGAACATCTACACAAGATGAACCTATGCGGCGACGTGGTATGCAGGTGCTGTGGCACAGAAACTGAAACCATGAAGCACGTCATCTGTCACTGCGACGCTCTGGCTGCGCGGCGAATGGAACTGCTGGGAGTGGCCTATCCAAACCCAGAAGAACTACGGCTCTGTCCCCCTGCTGGAATCTACAACCTAATACAGGGAGTACTGGACACCTCAGGTACGTAAGAGCATTAGGGCAAGGACAGCACAAAAGATCCCATGGGTCGAAGTGCGCCAGAGGTATCCTCGGTCCGGCAAGCCAACATAAGATAAGATAAAAGTGTCATAGTAAAAGATGCGTCCATTTTGTTAGTGTTGCTAGTAAAACAACTTTGTTTTTCCCGACTTTTATTTGCTTTGGACTTTATAAGTTCTAGTATTAGTTGGTACTAATATAGTTAACTACTTCATCACTGTTTTAATATTTAGTTAAGATGATGAAAATATATTTTCCCTACATTAAATTACTACAAACCTTAATAGTTCAAGTATATCTATTTCTTGAGTTTAATATGCATTAAAATACACGTTACCGCAACAATTATTGTATTATCATCTACTCTAATGTCGAGTTCTTAAATTTACGCGAATATTACACATGAAATAAATCTATTTTACGGATTTTATGGTGACCATGGGTGCTGCAAAGCACTCGAAACGTCGGGAACTAAAAAATCAAAAATAAACCGCGATAAAATCCGTAAAATAGTTTTATTTCATACGCTAATGTCATTAACATTTACCCCAAAAAGCGGTAATCTTTTTGGGCTGGCAACATTACGCATGGGGCATTGGTGGGAAGTGCGGGGCGTTTGTTGATCTTTTGGCTACACCGCGCGACGCATGCAATTACGACTGGAAGCGGCTTCTGGATATATTATTCTAAGACATTAATATAGCTTATACATCAGAATAACTCATAGGCTATAATCTATGAAGATATTATAAAATAAAAGCGCGCGCAGCCGCGGCTAGCGGCTAATGACTACATAGTTCATAAAACTATAACCTCTTCTCTCCCTCATATAGTTTTCCCTCTCAATCTGTCCCGCTCTCTCAACAGAAGGGGACCTCTCAATCTTGCCAATGACTGGCAGATTCAGCCTGACGCTAAGCCTGGCAGATCGTGCCACGTGATCGTTGATTATTGCCAGTCTTTGCAGGTCTTGGGTATCTTGCCAGTAGTCATCTGATATCTCCTGGATAGAGGGAAGGATGGATGGTATAGGACAAAAAGCATTGAGGATGAAGGATCTTCGAAATTGATAGGCATTATCGGACTTCCATTCAAATACTTTCCTACATTGCAAAGGAGGGAAGTGGAATTTTATTGATTCTACTCTTCTTGTTTTCTGTTCTTTTTAATTAAAGGTTAGGGGGTCCCAACACAATTACAGCGCCCCGGGACACCCCAAGGTTCAAACCTTGGTATCATCTAAGGAGACCATTGTGGATCCTGGCTTACAGGAGTTACAATGGTGGGAATGTGTGTCGGGTTTAGTCCTAAAAAATACTTTCATACCTATAAACAAAATAACTTTCTGGAAGTGTGATATTCAATCTATTTTTCAGTACTTTAGTCCTAACTTGGGATTAAGGGGACTAACTAAATTGTCTGATAAGAAATCAGCTTATACTGTCTCTGCTTAGTAAGGCCTCCCAAATCGAGTTGGGAAAGAATAGGTCGTACTCATACATGGACCCAGTGTGGTGAAGGAAGGTTTGGGGCCATCTGCGGTAGTAACTTATCAGGCCTGGCGCGGGTCACTCACTCCATTCCCTCTGATATGATCGAGAGGAGTGATAGCTGTTACAGCAGTCATACTCGTGAATGGCTGCTGCTTGTGGGGATTGATCCATCTGGAATCCTTTAGACACTCTTTACAGATAACATTATTAGATTTATATCTCGATCGTAAGGCATCACACTGGAGCTAGATAGTAAACTATTCAATTGTAACCTAAACATTGTATCCACGCAATATCATTGAAAAAAAAAGAAAAAAGAGAAAGAAGTAAATAAAAAATGTAAGCCCGCTGAGTTTCTTCGCCGGATCTTCTTAGTAGAGGCCGTATTTCGATCCGGTGGTAAAATAGTAGTTAAATTAGAATTAAAAAATAAAATGTAAATTGAGTACTTGTAAGCGCCCCGCAGGGCTTATACAAAATAAATTATTTGAGTTTTAGTTTGTCTAATAAGGCTTCCAATTTTAATATCAAGTGGCAACCGTGATCATAGCTTAACGCTCCTTGGAAATGCGGGGATGCCCTAAAATGGAAATTCCACAAATGGTCACTCATCTCAGATCGACCGCGTCGAATGCAGCTTAACCTTGGTAATCGCTAAGAACACAGTGGTCCCGTAACGCGACGAGCGTTTATTAATTCCATAATATCTTGAAATCGCTTTGTGATCACGTGGTCCTGGGTTCAAATCCTAGTTCGGAGAAATGTAGTTTTTTCGAAATATTTCCAGTCTGAGTCTGGAGTCTGGAATTGTGCCCAGTATATGGCAATAGGCTCGCCTCATATTATACGGGACCTAACATCGTCCGCGAAAAGTAGGTGTACTCAGTACACCTCCGCCACCCCCGACAGTGTTTTTATCTTGAAATGTTGAACTTACATCTTGTCCATCAAAAGACTCAGATTCCATGAGGTCAGATTCTTCTTCCTCAACTTCCGGAGTAGGGATATAGCCTTAATAAAAGACAAAGAAATATTAAATATCTAACAGAAACAATAGAGAATAGAAAGACTAAGATGATAGTACAGTCATACAAGAATCTTTTCGGTCTTTGAGGTCTATTCTGTGTTTTCATGATAAAGTTAAATTAAAATTGTTATGCTGAAGAGGTACAAAAGTCTCGACGACTTGGGCGGGGGGCACCTCTTTTGCAAAACTGATCAGTAAGGTCGGTTACCTTCTCTGTACCCGTTGAAGTACCGAACGTCTTTCGAAGCGTCCATAAACGCCAAGAATCGGTACATGGTGAGGAAATGCTTCAGGGGAATGGCTGCTGATCCGCCATCTGGCTCCTTGGACAATGACTCACACATCAGTATCATTGTGTGAGTTAGGCACTGTGGACAAAGAAATATTTTTTAAGAAAGTGACTTCTAAGCGTCTATCACTAATTCCCTCTAGCCCGTTCTGCTCTGACTTGTATTGCATTCACCTTACTTGTGTGGCAGTATGCAGGACAGTAGGTTACATATTTGTACTAGTAGTGCAAATATGTAAACTGTATAGTTACATATAGTTCAGAAATTGATCATTTAACTGCTCACTAGTGATGCGACTCGAGCCGTGTTGTGACTCGAGTGAATTTTCTCTAGCTCGGTACTCAAGTAAAAATAACATTTACTCGAGTCCGCTTGCACTCGAGTTACCGAGCGCTCCGGTACGGTCCGGTCGGCGAACCGAGTAGATTCGGTGAGCTCTAGATAGATGTCACTTTACAAGTCCACTATAGTTTACATCACCAGGTTATAAACACGTTCAAACTTGCATATTGGAAAACAAACATGAACTTAGTTTGATTTGTGCAGTGGTCGTGTTATAATTGTTTGTTCATATTATTTATTTCCTAAAGGTACCTATTTAAAAATGTTTTCGCTACAGTAATCCATACTCTCAACTCGAGTGATAACTTTTACTCGAGTTGCCAGGACTGTATATAGTATACACGAGTTACTCGAGGACTAAAGTATAACTCGAGTGACGTAATAAAATAACCCGAATGACTGGAGGCACAAAGTCCTACTCGAGTCGTGTCACTAGTGCTCACTAACGAGGTTTCCATTCTCACGCTGGTCAGTTTCAAGTCCTTTTTCTCGGTGTACTGCCGTGTGATATCAATTGTAATGCCTTTTTGATCTTATGCCCTATGTCTGGCTATCACATGGCTTCAAATTTTAAGTCGGTGTAAGTGTAATTTTACGGAGTCTGAATTTTGTGGCTCGCCTTTTATTATGTTCTTTACCATATAGACCAGTTGCCGTGTGGGTAGACTGAGCCCTTCTTTGCTATGTACAAGTTGAGCGCATTGTGATAACTTCAAAACCGTTTCCCCCACACGGTTTTCACGGCGGCGTGGAAACACTAACATATCCAACCTCCTCATGATTGCTTCCCTAAATAAATGTTGGAAGCCCACAAGACCAAGCCCCAAGACGTCCAAGATCCCTAGCCGACGTCAGACCTACGGAAGGTTTGGTGGTACCTACCTTAGTTAGCATAGCCCCGGCAACAGCGATAAAATGGAGGAAAGACACGGTCTCCTCTCGCAAGTACACCTCACAGAGACACAGGATCCTCCTCAGCTCCATCTGGTCTAAACAGAATCCTTGCCAAGCTGCCTTCACTGCTGCAAGTGGCACCATATCCATGCCTGATAGCTGGAGAAACATCATAAGAATAAATAACTACGGACGATTTGACGCAGTGGTTTAGAGCTTAAGCCGCACCGCCCACGGGTCGCATAGCCGCGGGTTCGATTCCTGCAGGGGATAAATCTTTGTGTGACCCACAGTTATTTGTTTCGGTCTGGGTATTTGCGCATGTGAATTTTCATGTTTGTAAAAACACCTACAATACAGGAATGAATTCTGGTGTGGGGCTAGGTTTTTATAAAAAAGAAACATCAACCTTCCCACGGTTGGTAAATTCCTTCTCCCACAAATCAAGGAGAGAGAGATTAAGTCATACTCCACCACGCGGAGCAAGTGTAGTGGAGACAGGTTTGTGGCCACCTGCTGTTAGAATTTATCAAGCCGCTTACCTATGTGATAACTAAGACCAACGGGTTAACGTGCCTTACAAAGCATGCCTTAATATGATAATGCCATAACGGTCGGAAAGAGAATATTAGAGTGTCGCGGAAAGAGCGCATCAGGAACTCTCGCATCCCGCAGCCTTCATGTCTGTGACATAGCAGATAAACTGCGGGATAGTCGCCTTCGATGGTACGGCCACGTCTTACGGAAACCGGCAAAATTACGTGGGCAGTAAGTGCCTGGCCATGCCGCCTCTGCCGGGATAGACCCAAGAAATGCTGGCTTGACGTCGTTAGGGAAGACATGCTTGCCAATGGCCTCGCCACAAAGGATGCCAAAGACCGCGCAAAGTTGAAAAGAGGAAGCAAGAAAGCGGACCCTGGGCTCCGAAGCAGCAGCTGAGGTTGCTACCGGGAACATGCTCAGACGAAGAAGAAGGTCGGAAAAAGAATAGACACAAAATGTTTATAACCGAGACCTACAGGAGTGCTACATTGGCTTAGCATAGTGCGAGTGGTATCACGAGGTCCTGGTCCTGATTCTTGGTCAGAAATGTAAAGTTGTCTATTAAAAAAGTACAGTCGTTATCAGGAACCTGAAATTGCGCCCAATATAATGGCAAGGAGTTCATTCTGTAGTAGGTACATTGAAAACTAAGAAGCTTAAGGTCGCCGGATCAACCTTGTCGATCACCAGGACATTTATACATATAGAGTTTTTGGCAGGAAGTCGAAAACTCGTCAATTTGTTTTAAGTTCCAAAACTTGTGTTATTCCGATTTACAATGTGCAATGTTGATGGAATATTAACCATTAGCATTCTTATATGTACCTGAGCGAAGGAAATTGAAACAAAGTAAAAAAACGTGCCTTTTTAATTACGTATACGGATACGGCCCTCGCGATTGATATGTATTGTATGATATCCATTGCTTTACTATCCAGGGTGGGGCACTTGATCATTAATTTCATTATCATCGTGTCATCAAATTCATCGGGGAGTTTAATTAATTTAGAAATACAATTATGCATCTCACTGGATATTGGCAAAATACGCTTAAAAATAGTGTGAAGTTATAATTTAAAGAAGAAGAAGAGAAGTCGCTGTCCTTCCAAACACTACAGGCGTCTCAGAATGAAGATCCACTTTGGCTAACTTTTCATTTTGATAAATCTCCAGTAGCTTAAGGCAGGGTCGTATCTGGTCGCCGAAGTGAAGTCAGCGCAAGGATTTTTTGTACATGTACCCTTGCAATAAGGCAGAGAAGAGAAACAGTGCGCTGGTAAGGTGCTGATATCCTTGCGCGACACAAAAGGCGGCGACGACTGCAGCATGGAGTCTCTGAGAATCTTCCTTTTGTATTCCTGAAGGTAGACGAGGGGCCACACTTTAAAAGATTTACTCCGTGAAAAAAAAAGTAACGCACCTGGTTAGCCAGAACCTTCAAACAGCCCCTAGTCAAGCCTCCTTCTGTGCTATAGACCGGATACTCCAAACGGAGCTTCACTGGAGGCACGCGGTGCTCAGCCAGTGCCTTGAAGTACTCGAAAGACCATCGGAGAAGATCATACGGCTGAGTTTTAATAGCAGCTACAGGAAAGATGTTTAAAAATAACTTTTAAGCCTTACACAAACGTGTACATAACTTGAATGACGCAAGACAGACATCGCTATAGAAGATTTACGAATTCAGAAGGAAAGCCAAACATCCAATTTTAAAGAGTTCTATCTATCTATCTATCTATAACCTCACGCCAGATCCCTTGCGGGGTAGGCAGAGAGTACAGAGTTCCAACAGGTTCTTTCCTTACAGACTTCTCTGGCTTCCTCGACTCTCATAGTTCGTCTCATACACGCTCGCCGGTTACGGAGACTCTTGACTTTTCCATCAGATAAGACTCGGTTTATTTGGTCGTGGTAAGATAGTCTAGGTCTTCCCCGGTACCTGCATCCTTCCACTTTCACATTGTATATCTGTTTTGTCATTCTTTCCTCTGGCATTCTTTCATTATTTCTATATATATTTAAAGAGTTATTTACTATTTATTACTTTTAGAATTTTTATAGCCAATAGCCGTACTTATATGGCCAATATTGTACTGTAAATATTAACTGCTTAGCGCTTGAATATAAACCGTGGTAGTGAGCAGGGAAGAGGTGATGAATACAGCAGAGTGTTTGCATTGCCGATTTATTAATTGCCATGTCCATTTCCCTGCTTACTGTCAAGCAAGTGGGTTAAATATAAATAAGGGGTGTTAGATCCTTTTCGTCGCAAAGTTTTGCTTGAGCAAGTGACAATCCCTGATAGATTTCGAAAAAGACTGTGGGCCGGGTTTTGAATCTTTGACCTATGTACCAGCTACTGTCACTGATTCATTCATTTTTGAATGGGAGAAAAATAAAATAAAAATATATTATTTACCTTTGCAGTACCTCTTCAAGATGTAAGGAAACTTCGGTGGTATGACGATCTGCTGAGAGCAATACATCTGCTCCACTAGTTCTGGCATTTTGGGTATTTTCGGATAACCCGCTCTGCGAGATATCAATTTATATGAATTAACCATATGAGGTATGTAAGGCATGGACTCTCTCCCTACCTCGCAGGGGATCTGAACCACTAGAACCCTCAAAAGACATGGAATGTGCAGGTGACCCGTAAGGTTGATGGATGACCTGATGTAGGTTGTAGGTAAAAGTTATAAGTATACAGTCCACAGCCGGTCGTCGTTACGATCTTTGGGGTTTTGTGTGTGCGTGTGTGTGAGAGTGATTTACGCCGTTGGCCGCGGCCTTTATTGCTTCACCGGACAAGAGGGCGAGTGTGCAACCACCACGCACCAGGTGCACCCATTTAAGGGTGACACCCGACCGAGAATTTCAAAAATTCCAAGTAATACAAATTCTTAACTATACTGCCACCTATAAAAATTCGCAAAACAAAGGTTGCATAAATGCCACGTATTTTGTTTTAAATTAAAACATTTTATTATCAGATTATTATTCATTCAGTTTGATTCTTGGGGTGTCACCTGATATCCGCACTAGGTGCCAACCACGCTACGTCACTGAATTGCCATAAAGGCTCACTCATAGCAGTTAGACGCTGCTTAACTTTGGTGATTGCTAAAAAACACCGCAGTTCCACATGGCTACGAGTGCCTCTTAGGAACTACTCTTTCACATGTATACGCCAGACCCAGTATAGGCTAACGGCGCAGATTTCCAACTGGTTCTTACAGACATCTCTCGTTTTCTTCACTCTCATAGTTCGTTTCATATATGCACGCCGATTACGGAGGTTCTGGACTCTCGTAGTGGTTATATTTGAAATCATGTTTCAAGTAATAAGCATGAAAAACTTACCATACACAGAATTTTTAGCTCACTGTTTTTGTTGTAGTTGCTATGACAACCAAATGTCGATTTTATTTGTTTACTCATTTCCAAATGTGTTTGACAGGCATGGATACAAGCCTTTTTATGTAGATATTCATCACCATCATTTTTTAAAATTAAGGCCCATTTTAAATTACACCAGGTAAGATAACCTGGTGTAAAGTATGAAGGGGCCGAATATGTGGCTCGCTGACCCAATAATGGCATATTCATTGAAATAGGCTGAAAGGCTGGAAGCTAGACCGAATTCCGAATAAACCTATACCACAGGTCACTGCTAGACATAGGCATCTAAGTTGCAATGTATTCGAGAGGCCGAGCCTTTTAAATGCACCCAATAAGTTGGCGGAAGAAGTGTAAGTTATCGAAGGAAAAATTCTCAGTCATAGTCTGTAGTATAATTGTGTCAGGTATAATTACAATAAACTGTGGCAATTCTTAGCGATTACCTAAGTTAAACAGCGTTCGGCTCAGTCGATGTAAGATGTGTTTGTTGCATTTTCAATTCGAATCTCCGTGCTTCGGAATGCACGCTAAGACATTGTTCCAGGCTACCACTTAACGTGGTACTCATTAAACTCAATTAGAAGGTTTATAATCGGCTTTATAAGTTCCAACGGGGGTGGCTACAAACCTGCATCCGCACCGCACTGGCTCCGCGTGATGGAGTAACCACTCTCACCTTGATTTCTGAGTAAAGGCGTTTTCCCAGCAGTGGGATTAAATATAGTGATTTATTACTAAGCTGTAGGATCGAGGTGACCAATGAAAGATGATTAACTTTACATTTGTTTTATTAAATTATGGAATAAATAAATGAATCCCCTCATGTTTATACCACACTATCACCGAGATACGTTGACTGACTGCTGACTATTGCTCTCTCGCTTTAGCCTCGCTGATTGCGTGTAGCACTGTTTCATTGTAATGCTGTGAATATACTGTACTCCTCGATCAAAACTAAAATAACACTTTTTAAAACAAGCTCTCATGTCGAAAATGGAGGAGTTCCTATGGTCACCTTTTGGTTCCATTATCAGATCCTGGATACCACCAACCAGATAATTCTAATGAGACCAAACATAACGGTGCTATATTGTTTACATGAGGACTTCCTGTGACCACCTTCCGGTTCTATCATGAGACCATCTACATGGTACCATATTATTGGATTAACATCAATGTTACATATGTAAGTATGCCAAATTTCACCTCAATCAGATGGTATCAACTGGAAAGAACAGTTACAAGTTTTGGACTGGAAGGACAAACCAAATAATACAAGGACCATTTGGCCCGCGGCCAAAATCGGAACTAACCTGTCATTGAGTGAAATATTGGTTTGAGTTATGTAGAGCCACGCGTGATGCGATGCCATCTTCTTTTTTATTCCGATCTAAGGAGAAACTAGTATATCTTGTTTTCGTGTAGTTACTTATGTATATAGATCAATCTCCTTTCAAATCAAGTCTGGAGCGTAAACTATGCGATTGGAGTAAGCCAGAGAGATCTAAAAGGAAAGAACCTGTTGGAACTTTGTACTTTTAGCCTACCTCGTAAGGGATCTGGCGTGATGTTATAGATATTTATCTATCTATCTAATAGATCAGTCCCCCGTCCGTGTGATCGTATTTTAAATGAATTTTTGGAAATTGAAAAGGATTTACTTTTCATCTTTTATGATAAGATGATGCTCGAAAGTCATTCCATTGCGCTTGGTGTGAAACATTTGAAGCGATCGACTCCATCTAGAGCGAACTCTTTCACGTTCGAGCAACTGACCTTAGTTCTGTATGTAAAAACAAGCGCTCCCTATGTGGGCATACGCTTATGCGGAACTTTGTCTCGAATTCCTTCGTCAGATTTGGGAGTTCCAAAAATTTTGGTGGCAATATTACCCTAGAATCGTTAGCTATAAATGACCAAATGACACTGCAGTATAAAATAAAAACAAATCAAGAAGCTATCACGGTATTGCCTACGTTTTTCTAACAAAAGCAATAAAAAAAATTACATCTATAACTTTCTCAACAGTATTCTCCACGCAAAGAGCTCAGCTATAACCAGACGAGGGACTATCGAACTTTAAGCATATTTGTACAGACATCCACGTCGTCACATCCATTGGTGTCTATGCAAAACAAAATTTATCTTTTAAAGCATTTTATTTTGCGGTTTTTGAACGACATTCGACGGCCATTTTTTTACAGTTCTTCTATCTATAACATCGCACCAGATCCCTTGCAGGGTATGCAGAGAGTTTCACCAACAGGTTCTAACCTTAAATACTTACTTCCTTTAAAGTCCTTCTTCATTTTAATTTTACTTTAATATATTCTATTGCTCCTCTTAATTCGTGCGATAAGTCCAGTCTAGTAGTACGAAAAGTATTGGCCATTATTTTCACTATAGGGAGAATAATTATATGAAAAATCTTAATTTCAATTTAAACTGAATTAAAAATATCACTGGTAATTATTAGGTCAAATTCAGTGAGCTGATTTTCGAAACACTAAATTACTTAGTGAGTATTAAATAAGGTATTCGACACAAAAATCTCGGAGCCATTTTGAATATTCCGTTCAAAAACCGCCATGATCTCATCACTCCAAAATATGTATACATTAAACATACATCGAAAAAACCAAAAATCCTTTTATCCCGCATTTATATATTTGGATTTAACTTTGGGGTAACTAAATTCTATATACACCATAATAACTTAGCACAAACATTTTTTACCGGAAAATCACCGAACAATATCTTCTTACCTTAATTAAATACAAAAAACCACTAAACACAAATTGTTTACAAGCCCAAGAAAACAATAACATTTCATTGAATTATTACCCTTTCAAAATGTACATACAATATACTTACAAGCAAAAACAAATATTTATCCGTACGCACTGTTCGATAATTTATCGCAGGAAACGAATATGAACCAATGGAGGACCATTAAACATTTAATACACTTCGTTAGATCGTTTGCGTTCGATAAATTATCTTACATCACTTTTCCCATCTCAAATTCATTTCAAGGAATCTACAAGTCTCAAATTTACACTAAGAAAACTTAAATTATTTCGATACTGGAAGAAAACTGGAATAGACCACGCTAAGTTGGAATTAAGATCGCACTCGGTAGACCTTGAAGTACATCCAAAGTAGGTACCAGTTATAAAAGAACTGTGAATAGTTAAATATAACATAGCTATGATAGGAAGACTATTATTTCAGTCATATGGAAGCATTGACGGGAAATTGACTTTTATCAGAGATACAATAAACGTAATTGGGTGGAAGAATGCCATTCATAGAACCAAGCCGTTATCTATAATTCGGAATATGTCAGTGTTGCTTTTCAATCACAATCACAACAATAATTTCCGTTCCTTTCTTCCTACCTTCCTTTTAGTCTCTATACAACTCATTTCAGTTAGGCCGATGGGCCTTTCTCATGATAACAAGCTTGAGTTGTTACTCAATGCTTGGATCTATTGATCCAAGCATTCTTATCACGAAGGGATAAATTAAGGGATGTTTAATTATGCTCTGTGATATCTATTTCAATCCACACTGGAACATGACTGGGACACCCAAGGCCTTGTAGTGAATGTAAGTGCTTATTCAATTCCAACTCGACAAAGATTATTCCTAATCATGATCGCTGTGATATTATCGAAGGATACAGTGAGAGCCAAGTGTCCTGCGTTAGACTATTAATAATAAGACTCACAAAAAATGCTAACACTTAAATAACATTGTCGTATAAACTTAGGCAATACTTAACAAGTACAGCTTACACCGATTACTGTGAGGGATAAAAAGGCGTTAACTTTGGCAAACTAATCGACAGCCAAGTTAGGCGTTCCACATGTCCTTTTTAGTGCTAAGATTTTTTTTATTATGAGGCCAGTGTCCTACAGGTTTCCTAGCATAGAAACAACTGAAATTTTTCATATAAAAAAAGTTCAATAAATACTTACATTACATAATTATCACTAAGGAAGCGTCATTTTGGAACGAATTTTAAATATATTTTTTAATTAATTAGTTATAACAAAAAATAAAATGGTTGATCGCGATTGATTAAGCGTTTTGAAGGACCCATGTCATTTTGTAGGACTAGGAAATTTAATAAATATAATAATAATAAAATTCAAACGTAAAGTCAATTTACGTAAATCAAAAGA
This sequence comes from Phalera bucephala, assembly GCA_905147815.2. Lineage (NCBI taxonomy): Eukaryota > Metazoa > Arthropoda > Insecta > Lepidoptera > Notodontidae > Phalera > Phalera bucephala. Next base: position 6,799,685 of record LR990635.1, on the reverse strand, counting down.
CTGTAATTGCGAAAAATTGTCCTTTTTCTATTTGAGATCTCTTGGGCCCCTAAGGTTTTACAGATTCCTCACAATAGGTCACGCTAATAAATTATTAAAGCCGTTTCGTTAGTACCATATAGTTGAAAAATACGACTTAGCCGATAGAGTTATAATATTAGAAATTCATCTAGATAAATAAATATGTATGGCAAATATTGTTCCAGTCACTATTCACAATTGCACTAAGCCATAATATACTCAATCACAAAGTCATATTTGGTTGTGGGTCTTCCTTCATCAAAGCGTTATTTAAACAAAATACTCCACAAATTTAACTCCACCGCTATTTGATAAAATCCGAACGCTAGATCAACTATCGAAAAACACATCGTTTCAAATCCAATACGAAATTAATTTAATTATTGTTACGCATTTAATTTGGACTTTTATTAATTACACAATTTTTTGTACGTTCAGTTTAATCTAGTCTAACTTCTCGAGATATCAATAATTTAATTCTATGACATGGGCACTTCTCTCGTCCGTTATATACAAATTGGTAGACGAAAAATTTTCAGTAGAAGCTATTTAAAATAGCACTTGGGCTTAGGAAGAATTTGATATTGAGCTTCGAAAATGTCGAAATAAAACATTTTAGGAGGGTAAAAACAGTGAAGCATCTAATACGAACAAACAATCGTCCATATTGCTTTTAATCGCATTCGCATAGCAGCTCCGAGAGGGATTACGTTATAAAATGGAACAATTTTGTCAAAAATAAATTGTATAATCTTTCTGTACACAAACTTTAACTCATAATTTAGTACCACATTTAGTCCCAACTTGGTAACAGCATAAAAATGTACTATTCCTAGCAATGTCCATTCTGTCAAGTTTTGATTACCAAATGACAGGTTTGCTTGATCATGTATTGGAGTTATACTTTTTCAATGCAATATTATTTAACATGTTTTTTGTTGAAATTAATAGTTCAGTTTGTGTACCAAAAGAATCGTCAGTTTCAATCAAAAATAGGAATGAACCCAATGTTCTACTAGCTATCAAATTAACCATTACATTGAATTGCATTTCAATGAAAAATTGTTTATCTATTATCACAATTACATGTGAATTTATTAAAGATATCAATGCGCATCTCTACTTTTACCGTTACACCTCCAAGAATCACACTACGTTTCCTAGTCACTATTCATCCGCGCAAACAATCGTTTATTAATATTATTTTAAATAACATGACACCATCTAATAAATTGTGAGGGAGAACCTTAGTTTTCTGAGAGACAATGTGGCTACAGACTCATTGTATTGTGTACGCCGCTGCCCATATTTTAAGGTAAAGAATTCACCATTAATTGCCAACATATTTCATTCACTTCCGAGCAAAAGCCACCTGCATTTTACGCCACATATGCCTAGTATTAGCCCTGTTAAGAAACTGTCCCACCGTTGGGCACGGGCCTCCTCTCAAACTGAGAGGGTTTAGGCCATAGTCCACCACGCTGGCCCGACGCGGGTTGGCGAACTTCACACACCTTCGAGAAGCTCTTAGGCATGCAGGTTTCCTCACGATGTTTTCCTTCACCGTTAAAGCAAGTGATAGTTAATTTTTAATACGCACATGCTTTCGAAGAGACAGAGGTGCATGCCTGGGTTTGAACCCGAGACCTCTGACTTTGACCTACGATCTAACCATTAGGCTATCACTGCTCTTGCTGCGCCACATATGTCTATCCTGAGCCAATCTTCGCCAGGTGTGTGTTCGCCAGGCTTAGAAATAATAGTTTGCCGTTTACGATATTTATTTATATTGACCACTTTGGTCGTGAATTTTAATAATAGATGACTGTGTTGGCTATACTTTATGTCAATATTTCTCTATCCATTCGCATATTATATCCAATACCTGTTTTATTACTAAACAAATGCAAAACTAAGCACCAGATCAAAGGCGTTCTTGGTGACATCATTACCCTCATTCGCAAGACATCCATAAAAATATGGCTGGTGTTAAGTAAAAGGATGTGATATTAAAGAGTAATGGTTTTGACTGCTTTGCATTTTGATCAAAATCATTTATTTCAAATATAACTATATCAACAGTTCGATATATTAGACAATGCCATGTCATCTTTGTTCATTATAAATATTTTTTTGCTAATTATCATTTCGTTTAACAATTTTATTTTGGATTTTTTTATTATATTATTTTACATGGGTCGCCTATGTAAATACAATACGACGAACGCATTCATAAACCTCGAGTGCAGTATGATAACCTTTGTTGGCCTTAAAACAGTTCAACATAAATTCTTTTTTATATAGGTTAAAGTCTAATTTCCTATTAAATGAATGGAAGGGTGGTTTTAATCGATAGGATTTCATTCCTTTTCATAGACTCTAGACTCATATTTGGTTTTATTAAGTTCTAGTCAAATGCATATAGTACTTAAAAACCTTACTGAGTTCTTAGATTTACGCGAATATTACACATGAAATAAAACTATTTTTCGGATTTATTTTTGATTTTTAATGATTTTATTCAATATAATCAAATCAAAAACCAAGCATAACACTGCAAGACCTCAAGACACCGTGAGCTCATTCTGCGTAGATCGGACCAACAAAAATAATTAAGAAGTTTGAGGGTACCCCGGAACAACTATGCCTTTTGGACGTCTAACACCTCAGTCCCTCCCGTGACCATGGGTGCTGCAAACCACTCGAAACTTAAAAATCAAAAATAAACCGCGATAAAATCCGAAAAATAGTTTTATATCATGTCTTAAAAACCTTTCTATAAGACTTTATTATAAAACCTTCAGTCCAAAAAGGGTTATTTTGTAAGTTGTCTAAGTTCTGATTAGCTTATTTTCCAGATAAGCTAAAATTTTATACTACAGTAAAGATACAGGTAGCATACGTATACGACCAAATCTTTATGTTTAGCATCTTGTCTATGAATACGATCGTCTATGACTAGTTAATAAACTTCTATTTAATCATTGAGCGTTTTGAAATCCTAATTGGAATTTAGGAGAACTAATTTTGCAGAATTTTTAATATTTTTAACAGTTCTGCAGACTTGTTTCAGTGTATGAATATTATTTATGTACGAAAATTTGTGATTTTTCCATGATTTTGATCATCTAGACTCAGACTAAAATGATTGGACAAAAACAGAATGATGTCGTGATGTCAGCTTTGAAATATAAGTGCATAGTATATAGTTGCATAGTACGACAAAAAATATCGTTTATTTTGACACTTAGCTGTTTAGTTAAGATTCTAGAAAATTCTGTCTAAATATTCAAATCTGAGCCATAGGTTTATTTAATTTGAATTAAATTATGATATTTATGACAGCTGTCAATATCATGTCAACTTTTTACATTGCAAAAATCACAAACTCTCACACAGATTTAAAATTATTTCTAATAAAAAAAAATCCAGCAATTATACTGAATAATTTCTGCAATAACCCTTCAACGTGAACTTTCAAAAATCTCAAAATGAACTTTTGCGAAATGCAATTAAAGTCTAAAATTGTAACGTTAAATTGTTGGCGGCTAACACCGGCGTGGTTGCCGTAATTACATTCTAGTCAATAACAGATTTTGAACTCTTTTAGATAGGTATTGAGCTGTTAAAGGTACAAAATTATTGGAATCACTATCGCTTAATAACGAACGACTCGTAACAGCCTAGCGCTTGGAAAGTGATAGATCTGTGATGTGTCATTTGAAAACAGTAACCCCCATTCTACTTAACGACGAATAGTAGGGTGCACTAATTACACCCCCTCCCCCCCGTAGCGACTGTCCAAACCGAGGCCGTTCCTCCTTGAGGCGCCCTCGAGTATGTCGCCCCTTGCCCTTCTGGCTCGAGCGTAGTGGTTGCACGCTCGCCCTTAAGTCCGGTGAAGCTGTAAAGGCCTCACGGCCAACAGCGTCTATCACTCAAACACACACACAGTAGGTGTATAGTTACACGAAGGTTTGTTTTCTTCTTTTGAATGGCACAGACGATTTAGCGCAGTGGTTAAGAGCTTAAGCCGCTCCGCCCACTGACTAATAGTCGCGGGTTCGATTCCCACACGGGACAAATCTTTGTGTGATCCACAATTATTTGTTCCGGTCTGGGTATTTGTGTAAGTGAATTTTCATGTTTGTAAACGCACCCACGACACAGGAATAAATCCCAGTGGGGCTACACTTAAAAAAAATAATGGCGGATGTCAGAAAGAGACAAACCAGTGCAGTCGTACAAGGATCTGTTGGCCCGCGGCCAAAATCGGAACTAGCGCTGTCATCAAGGGAAACGTCACTTCATGAAGTTGGAGAGTTGCGTTTGCTATAAAATTTACCCAATTCCTTTTTTTATTTAGTACCGTACGGACCCAAGTCGACAGACGGATCCAGTTGGGCTGGGCAGCATTCAGCAAACTACGTCGGGGTTTCTCTTCGCCTTTACCGCAATGCCTGAAGACGAAAGTCTACAACCAGTGCGTTCTACCAGTCATGACATACCTTTTTCTTTTTCTTTTTTTCTTTCTTTTTTTAAAAAACGTAGCCCCACACTAGGATTATATTATATTCCTGTGTCGTGGGTGCGTTTACAAACATGAAAAGTCACATACACAAATACCCAGACCGGAACAAATAATTGTGGATCACACAAAGATTTGTCCCGTGCGGGACTCGAACCCACGACTATTAGCTCTTAACCACTGCGCTAAATCGTCCGTCATACGGTGCCGAGACGCGGACACTTACAGTAGGGCTAGTCCATAGGCTCAAAGTCGCGCAGCGAGCTATGGAGCGGGCTATGCTTGGAGTCTCTTTGAGGGATAAACTCCGAAATGAAGTTATCCGTCAAAGAACCAAAGTAGTTGACATAGCTCGCAGAGTGAGCTCGCTAGAGTGGCAGTGGGCTGGCCATGTCTGTCGAAGAACCGATGGCCGATGGAGCAGACGAGTTTTAGAGTGGAGACCGCGACTCGGCAAACGTAAGGTAGGGCGCCCCCCAGCTAGGTGGACCGACAACCTGAAGAAGGTCGCAGGGTGGGACTGGATGCGGAAGGTGGAGCACCGTGTATTGTGGCGCAAATTGGGAGAGGCCTATGTCCAGCAGCAGTATTTATCTACTGTAAAACGTTTATTAGTAAGACCGTAATATAATTCATTGTCTAGAGAATTACACCTCAACAATTTTTTTTTATGTAGCAAGAGTTGAAGTGCATACACTTTAGCTCACTTTGTGCCTGGTGACGTGATACCAACGTGGTTGATATAACGTGATAAGTTCAAGTCATCATCATCGGCTCGTCAGTCCACTGCTGGACGTAGGCCTCTCCCATGGCACGCCACTGAGCTCGATCTTCAGCTCTCCTCCTCCAATCCCTGCCCGCTGCCTTACGAATATCGTCGCCCCACCTACCTACAGGGCGCCCTACACTACGTTTGCCGACACGCGGTCTCCACTCAAGAACCAGTCTGCCCCAACGGCCATCGGTTCTGCGGCATATGTGCACATACACAAATATCCAGACCTAAACAGATAATTGTGGGTCACACAAAGATTTGTCCCGTGCGGGAATCGAATCTGCGACTATTCGACCCAGTGGGCGGAGCGGCTTAAGCTCTTAGCCACTGCGCCAAATCGCGCACCATCCATTTATCTATATTATCACACCAAATCCCTTGCGGGGTAGGCAGAGATTACAGACAGAGCTATAAATTGCGTATACTAACTACCTATCGTTCTTACAGCAAAGTAAGCTTATAATAGCTTTGTGGCATGCTCTCTGCAGTTCAGTGTCTGTATTTTTAAGTCTAATTTACATTGAGCTTATTTTTGTGGCAATAAAAAGAGATATGGACATGAAAGAGGACAGTTCGAGAATGTAAACAATACTAACATTGTTGCATAAGATACAGTATGGTTGTGTAGACAGATAGAGCATTCTCGCTATGCCCAAATTTATGTAAGTAAACCGCAATAACAAATGTCCCTTTCGCACTTATAAGAAACGACTAGGATAACAATACAACACCAAACTACAGCTTGTAAAATGAGGATATCAGGCATGGATATAAAATATAGGATTGAGTACTGTCAAAAAATTGCCAAAGAAAATTAAACTCTAACTCACAGACACAACATTGAATTTTCTATGATTTAAACAACTCGAGAAACCATGATAAGTGAGAGCAATAACCAGAGGCCCGGTGTCACGCTCGCACCCATTAGGTAGAACTCATACGGACTATACCTATTTATGATGTGGTTTAAATACGCTGTAAACCACTTATTACCGAGTTCAAAACAAACAAGGTTCTCAATTCGTCTTTATATACAGAATGGATTAAGATGGGGCAGTAAGGTCAGCTATCTCAACCCTTGTAGATACAGAAAAACCGCTCTAGGGGACTATCCAAAATTTTTGCGATATTTGGAGCTGAATTTACAGATTCTGAAAAAAATGTGCAGTCAGCAATAAAATGGACAATTTAATCAATATCTTCGACTACTACTCATTTAAGATGTGGCATATGCGTAGAATGAAAGAATTACGGCAATAAACAGTGCCCGAGAATTATACGTTAATTATATAACAAGTCCATAATCCTAACCAATGTTTGGTCACCCTACTTAGAAAGAGACGTATGGCTCTCAGTGAGTATCCTTGTCATCCCGTTTTTTTCGCAGAGTGCTCAATCCATTGTAATATATCCATGATAACAGGTAATGGCAATGATTGCTGTCCTGCTCTCACTTATCAGAAACAACAAGGACAACAGTACTATCCAAAACCTCAGAACAGTTTCTGTCACTTATCATAATTGAAAAGGAGAGCAATACTTCACAAAATCTCAGAAAAAATGTACTAACGGTTAAAATAGAAATTATTATTTCCGCCATTACACTATTATGTAAGGACATGCTTATTGTGTATCTAGTTAATACATATATAACCGCTGTATTAATGAGAGTTGACAGTAATAAATCATATTTGTAACCATCACGACATGTTCTATTCCTTTCCCGAGCAAAACCCTGGCAACCCTACCACGGTAATGGCTGCCAATCATAAACGCACGAGTCTAAAACTTTTCAAATAACACATCACAGATCCTAAGCAAATACAACAGCCCCGTAAGCTTAATTGAAGGAGAAAATACCACCTAAATTATCATATTTTTATTTTTATAACCGCCCATCTGCATACTTAACTATTGGTGTCAATGTTGGGTTGGCGGGAACGGCCGCCATCTTGTAACAAATGTCAATTTTTTTTAATGTTTTTTTTCTATCGAGGCGTGAACGGAAGCTTTGAACAAAGGGGCGTTGTCGTCGAAGGTTTCAGCGTGGAAAGTGGGCATCAGGCGATGGCTAGAAGACGGGCAGCCCTCGATAAGAAGTCGAGAATATGCCGCCAGATATTGCGAAGCGCGTTCGAGCGGGAAAATAGAAATCTCCAGAGGAAGAACACTGCCGCCAATTGGGTTAGGATGTGGACTATGTGTAATCTGTGGAGAAAGAAAAAATATTATCACAAAACATATAGGTTGGAGTTTTGGCGGGAAGTCGAAGAGTGATGTTGTCAATTTGTTTTAATTTCCAAGACTTGTGTTATTTCGACTAATAATGTGTAATGTTGGTGGAATATTAACCATTACGTGTTCGTATATGTGCATGAGTGAAGGTAATTGTAACAAAGTGATAAAACGTGTCTTTTCGACTTCCCTCAAAACGGCCGTTGCAATTGGTATGTAAACTATCCACCGCTTTACTATCCAGGGTTATCATCGTTGTTCTTCATTAATTTCATTATCATCGTTGTCATCGAATTCATCGGGGAGTCGAATTAATTTAAACAAACACGATTATATATCTCACTGGACACTGGCAAAATACACTTATAATTAGTGTGAAGCCATAACTTGAAGAAGAAGAAGAAGAAGAAGAAGAAATAGGTTTTGTATGTACTAACTGCTTCGTTGGTCTACTGGCAAAGCGTATCGTTTGGTGATCACGTGGTCCTGGGTTCAAATCCTAGGTCGGACAAATTAAGTTTTTCTAATGAAAACTTCCCATTATGAGTCCGGAATCTGGAATTGTGCCTGATATATAGCAATAAGCTCGCCCCCTATTACATCGGCGAAAAGTGGGTGTACTCAGTACACGTCTGCTACTTCCACTTTGGAAATATAGGCGTGATGTATGTAAAATATATAAACAATCACAAAACACTGTTAAAATATAATGTTAAGTACAAAACATTTATAAGGATTTTGCGAGTTTGTAATTGATGACCTTTAAATTGAAGTCATTCCAAAAATGGTGCAAAGGGAAAGATGAGAGATAGCGTTTATGATTTTATTAATCGTGAATCCATCTATTAATTGCCATCGTAATTGAGAATCGATTCGTGTGCCTTCGATACAAATCTAACCAAAGATCAATTTCGCTTAGAATTGATTGACATGCTTATTAGTATAACGAGGCGCTCGTAGCGGTGTGCGACTGCGGTGTTCTTACCGATCACCAAGGTTAAGCAGCGTTCGACACGGTTGGCCTGAGATGGGTGACCGTTTGTGGCATTTTCATATTCGAGCGTCTCCGTGGTTCGGAAGGCACGTTAAGCCGTTGGTCCCGGTAACCACTTAATGTGGTAGTCGTTAAGCCGAGTTGGAAGCCTGAAAGGCGGCTTGATAAGTTCCAACAGCAGGTGGCCACAAACCTGCCTCCACCAATCCGCACTGGGTCCGCGTGGTGGAGTATGACCTAATCTCTCTCACCTCGATTTGTGAGAGAAGGCCTTTGCCCAGCAGTGGGCAGTAGAGGCTGATATTATTATTATTATAAGAAAGGTGGATATGGTATTGTACTGTACCTCCGGAGCAGTGACCTGGACTTGGGCAAGGTGTCGGGGCTCTCCTTGAAGAGGAACCTGCGGATGCCCAGCACGTACGATTCGATATACGCATCCCAGTCGATGTTTCTCACGTTGAAATCGAAGGTCCTGTGAATATGACGATTGTTCATTTTCTTTTTGGACCACCATCGCAAAAAAGCAGTGATAGCCTAGTGGCTAGACCTTTGGACTGCAAAGTCATAGAGCTCGGGTTTAAACCCAGGCACGCACCTCTGTCTGTTCGAAAAGGTTATTAAAATTTAACTATCACTTGATTTAACGGTGAAGGAAAACATCGTGAGGAAACCTGCATGCCTGAGAGTTTCTCGAAGGTGTGTGAAGTTCGCCAACCCGCACTGGGCCAGCGTGGTGGACTATGGCCTAAACCCACTCAGTTTGAGAGTAGGCCCGTGCCCAACAGTGGGACAGTTTCTTAACAGGGCTAATACTCGTATTATATTGTCCCATAAACAGATTAGCAAGGAAATATAATAATACATTACATAATTCATGACTATTGACATTTTTTCGAATAAAGACATAAAATTCAGAAGGATGGTGTTAGAACACCTGACTTCTACACGTGCTAAGTATTAATAAAATACTTCGTTTTTTCTTTTGTTATTATTATATTGTCTATCTATCTATATCATCACGCCAGATCCCATGCGGGGTAGGTAGAGGAGAGTACAGAGTTCGAACAGGTTCTTTCCTTACATACCTTATTGGCTTCCTTCACTCTCATAGTTCGTCTCATACACGCTCGCATACTCTAATAAAAAGTTATTTATTTTACAATGTAAAGTGATGAGTGGGTTAATTATAAATATTTATATATTATATATTTTTTTTACTCTGTGCTCTCTGCCTACCCCGCGAGGGAGCTGGCGTGATGATATAGATAGATAGATAGATATTTTTTTACTTAGTTCTACAGTAAGGTACCTACAGAATTGATATAATACTTATATGAAATTAAATTTATACATTCGTGCTGTTTGCCGTCAAGGAGTCCCCTGATGTCTCTTCAAAGTCCAATGGCCAATATCGATAAAACAAAAATGGGACCACTTCGGAGCTATACTAAACCCACTGCAAAACAGTCATCAACATTGGTCAATATCTGACTGAGTAATCGGTAAACATACATAAAAAGAAGCATACATACAGACGCACATAGACCCTCCTCCTTTTTGAAGTCGGTTAAAAAGCACATGTTCCATCACCGTCTGGCAAGCAATTCTTACCTGCGGTCTTCCTGCGATAAGGCGGCACATAAAGCCTGGACATTGTCATCGGCGAAGGCCCACTGACGCGTCGTGAAGTACTCCAGACACGCCGACGCCTTTTCCAGCTTGTTCTGGACACGAACCATCCTGGGGAAGACGGGAATGCGTTATCATCAGGTGAAAGATGTTGATTGCAGGACAAAGACCGTCATGGCCACAACCACTGACTTTGAGGTGTACGCATCAGAGCACAGTGCCCCAAGTTTGCTATTTTTAACATGTTTTGTAATTATGACCTGCTACACAAATCGTTCAATTACAATTGTGCCAAAAGTCAGCAATTGTTTGAACTGGTACCACGGACTATGGAAAACCATAAGAATTATTGATAGGTACCATAAGAATTGGAAAGCATTGAATTAGTAGATTGAAAACTGTCAAAACTAACAAATATGATGTCAATGATCAACAATATCTTACCACGACCAAATAAACCGAGAACTATCTGAAGGGCAAGTCAAGAGTCTCCGTAACCGGCGAGCGTGTATGAGACGAACTATGAGAATGAAGAACTGTAAGGAAAGAACCTGTTGGAACTCTGTACTCGCTGCCTACCCCGCAAGGAATTTAGCGTGATAATGTAGATAGATAGATAGATAATCAACAATTTTATTAAAATTGCTATAACGGACTTGGGGCCCAGCTCTTAAATGCGATTATATTTGATCTGGACCAAGAAGGATTCCAAAATCCGTATCGTTCGACCAATGGAACTATGCTATCTATATATATCATCACGTCAGATCCCTTGCGGGGTAATAGACAGTAAAGAGTTCCAACAAGTTCTGTTCTTACATACCTCTCTGGCTTCCTGCACTCGCAAAGTTCGTCTCTTAATCCTCTTCTTTTAAAAAAGAAAACATGGCCCCTCACTTATTCCTGCTTCTTGGATACATAGCCTGAAATTTATTTACAGCAATGCCAAAGCCAAAACATAGTTTACACATAGATTTGCCCAGTGCCGGAATCTAATCCTTGATTACTCAATCCAACGGGCGAAGCGACTAAAGCTCTTAACCAATGGACCAAGATGTGTGTCATTACTACATCTTCCAAATAATCTTTGAGAATTGTCCGGTGTAGCTGTAAAGGCCCCGCGGCCAACAGCGTAGATCATTCACACACACACACAATCTTTGAGTATTAAGAGATTAGGAAGTAAATAAATGTGGGATAAGAGGACATTTTGGGGGTTTATGAATAAAGATTTTTTACCAGATTTCCTTTTAAACTTGTAAATATTTTGAATTAAGAGTGAGAGCTGATTTCAGGACGAGAGGTGTAAGAGATATGATGATTTACGATTTCTAAGACGACTGATGTGAGACGACGGACTGAAGGTGTAATTTATTAAAATGTTTCATCATTAAAGACAAGTCAAGAGTCTCCGTAACCGGCGAGCGTGTATGAGACGAACAACGAGAGTGGAAGAAGCCAGAGAGGTCTGTAAGGAAAGAACTTGTTGGAATTCTGTACTATCTGCCTACCCCGCAATATATGGCGTATGATATGGACATAGATAGATAGATTCATGATTAAAACTTAAGCTAATTTATAATAAAGATTGAAGAAGATTTTATCTGAAGACCCCCGCGACGCAACTCCTCCATACCGCTTACAGAAATGTTTTCAAATTACTGACAGTAGTTCAAAAATATTCGTAAACATTTCACACAATAATATACCGTTATTAAAACAAACTAAGCGCTAGAAATCACTTTTTAAAACTATTAAGGCGAAAGGGAAGAAACCAGAACGAATGTAAGGATTGTGGTTGGTAACGATGTGCTGGAGCAAGTGAATGAGTTTGTATATCTTGGATGCGCCTTCAGTAAGGATGGGAAATACACCGCTGACATAGAGAGAAGAGTGAGTGCAGGGAACAGAGTGAATGGTGCGATGGGAAAGCTACTTGGGAGCCGGCACTTAAGCCCTAAGGCGCAGCTGGCCATACATAACGGAGTTCTTGTCCCAACGCTGTTATATGGTAGCGAGAGCTGGGTATGTAAGAAGGAGAATGAAAGTAGGATAAATGCGGTAGAAATGCGAGCTCTGCGGAAGATGTGCGGAGTGAAGCTGACCGACCGCATTAGCAACAGCATAGTAAGACAGCGAGTAGGTATGAAAGATAGTATCGGTGTAAAGATGAGAAAGGGCATGCTCCGTTGGTTCGGGCATATAGAAAGAATGCCAGAGGAAAGAATGACAAAACAGATATACAATGTGAAAGTGGAAGGATGCAGGTACCGGGGAAGACCTAGACTATCTTTCCACGACCAAATAAACCGAGTCTTATCTGATGGAAAAGTCAAGAGTCTCCGTAACCGGCGAGCGTGTATGAGACGAACTATGAGAGTCGAGGAAGCCAGAGAGGTATGTAAGGAAAGAACCTGTTGGAACTCTGTACTCTCTGCCTACCCCGCAAGGGATCTGGCGTGAGGTTATAGATAGATAGATAGATAGATTAAGGCGCACACGTATTAACAGAGTTGTTGGTTATTAGAAAGCCAATGGAAGACCTGTTCCGTATGTATGTATGTTTGAGTGATATGCGCTGTTGGCCGCGAGGCTTTCACAGCTTCAACAGACTAAAGGGCGAGCGTGCATTACTACGCTCAAGCCAGAGGGGCAACTAGCTCAAGGGCGCCTCAAGGAGGAATCGCCTCGGCATGTGCAGTTGCAAGAGGGCGCATAATAAGTGTACCAGTCAGTGGCTAGGGGTTCTACGACCTCGTCGGCGAGGTCGGTGTATGATGATTCTGCGAGAGGCGTCCGTATCTGGAGCGGAAAGAAGGGATGTGAGAGCATCGGGGGAATCTGTAAGAACATGTCGCGGGCGGCGGTAGCGGGAGGGGTTAGATTCGTAGTCGGCGGCGGCTACGAATAGCGGATTCGCATGGCTAGATGCGTTCGCGAAGTATCGAGTTGTCGCCTTTTTAATATAGGCGCGAATAGGTTCGAGACCGAGATCGGAGTAAAAACTACCTGTTCCGCCGCCATGCGGGCGTATTTATTACTTCTGATAGCACCATAGACAACCGTACTAAGCAGTGTTGCCAACATATTATATGTAATATTGTTATTTTTTCTTATTATTATTTTAATGTGTAATTGGATAAATATTTAATTATATGTACCGCTGTAATTACCCTACCAAATTATTACCAGTGGATGTATCAATATGTGAGAAAGAAAATAAATAAAATAATAGAAAAAATAAGGCTACCTCGTTGGTCTAGCCGCAAAGCCCATCGCATTGCAATCACGAAGTCAAATCTTTGGTCGGACTAATGTAGGTTGTCTATCGAAAACTATCTAGTATGAGTCCGGAGTCTGGCATTGTGCCCGCAATTCTAGCAATAGGTTCGTCCCTAACATGGGATCTAATAAGAAGGCAGGGTACTTACATGGGTTTCTTGCCCGTGGCCGTGGCTACGAGGTCCATGACAGCAGCGGGGGCACGGTGTTGCAGTAAGGACAAGGTTCCGTGCTTTAGACGGTTCCCGGTTATGTCCCCGCCTGGATACCATATCACCTCGCCTGGGGGCATATGAAGATAAATATGTACTTCGGTTAATAATAATATCAGCCTATACTGCCCACTGCTGTGCAAAGGCCTGCTCTCACAAATCGAGGTGAGAGAGATTAGGTCATACTCCACCACGCGGACCCAGTGCGGATTGGTTTGTGGCCACCTGCTGTTGGAACTTATCAAGCCGCCTTTCAGGCTTCCAACTCGGCTTAACGACTACCACATTAAGTGGTAACCGGGACCAATGGCTTAACGTGCCTTCCGAAGCACGCAGACGCTCGAATATGAAACTGCCACAATCGGCCACCCATCTCAGGCCTACCGAGCCGAACGCTGATTAACCTTGGTGATCGGTAACAACACCGCGGTCGCATAGCGCTACGAGCGCCTACGAACTTCGCTTACTACTCCATAAACTCTACTCTACTACTCCATAAACTCCGGGCATTAATAGCTTAAAATAAAAGAACTTAAGGCCCAGTTACCATTTATGCGGGGAGAGAGAGGAAATTATTAGTAAATAAATAAGATGTGGTAACAACGTCATCAATGTTGTTAAAGGGGAGGGCATATGAGAATAGGAGAGGAAAAGAGAGCAGCGGTCGAGAGAGATAAGAGGGCATATAAGAGGACAAAAAAGCAGCGGACGAGATAGAGGGGAGGGTATATGAGGAGAGGAGAGGACAAAAGAGCAGCGGACGAGAGAGAAGAGAGAGCATATGAAGAGAGGACAAGAGAGCAGCGGACGAGAGAGAGGAGAAGGCATATGAGGAGAGGATAAAGACAAGACAGAATGTCTTATTTTCTACAGCGTACACTGCTATAGCTAGCTATGGATACTGGATCTAGATCCACTATACATTTTTCTGTCCAATTTGATGGAAAGATAAGCCGGTGAGTTTCTCGCCGGGTCTTCTCAGTGGAGTGGCCGCGTCCCGATCCGGTGGGAGATGAGTAAGTTAAAAAATATGACACTTTGTAAACACCCCCGCAGGGTTTATGCAAAATAAACGATTTGAGTTTGGGTTTTGAGTTTGAAACAACCAGCCCGCTACACAGGTACTGTTCTGTCCTCTCCGCTTTAAAAATCGGATTTAACTGTCTACAAATCCTATTTACACGAAACCATTGAATGCAAGAAAGTTTTCTCAAACAAAGACACTGAATACTGTATTCAAAACAACGTAGTAAGAAATAAAAGATAGTATCGGTGTAAAGCTGAGAAAGAGTATGCTCCGTTGGTTCCGGCATATAGAAAGAATGTCAGATGAAAGAATGACAAAACAGATACACAATACGAAAATGGGAGGATGTAGGTGCCGGAAAAGACCAAGACTATATTACTATAACGAAATAGACCGGGTCTTATCTGAAGGGCAAGTCAAGAGTCTCCGCAACCGTCGAGCGTATATGAGACGTACTATAAGAGTGGGGGAAGCCAAAGAGGTATGTTAGTAAAGAACCTGTTGGAACTCTGTACTCTTTCCCTATTCCGGAAGAATCTGGTGTGATTATAGAGATAGACAGAGAAGATACTAACTGAAGGGATGTTTCCGCATGTATTTGAAGCTGGTCTTGACGAAGCGCTGCCACGTGATCGGATTCTGTTGGCCAGTGCAGCAGTTGTAAACCACAACACTCTCTCCTCTGCAACAATCATTATACCAAATCAAGTCAAGTCAAAGTATTTATAGCATAAATTGTGTTATTACAATGCCAGATCTTATGATCTAATTCCACGGGTTCAATATGTTACCATCGTAAGCTTGCCTGTAGAAACTCCGTACTCTCTGCCTCCCACGCAAGGGATCTGGGCGCATACTACAACCTCATTATTTTCATCTTACTTAATTGTTCGATGGAGATGTTTATAATTAGTCCACTGCTGGACATAGGCCTCTTTCAATTTGGGCCGCAGAGCCCGAGTTTCGGCTTTAGGCATCCATTTCCTGTCGTCTATCCGAAGTCCTACACTGTGTTTGCCACATCGTGGTCTCCACTCCAAAACTCTTTACGGGAATAAACGATTAAAATAGTTTAAGTGATTGTGAGATCCCATGAGAATGGAAAAAGCAAGAAAGGTCTATAAGGAAAGAACCTGTTGACACTCTGTACTCTTAGCGTACTCCGCAAGGGATCTGGCGTAAAAAAGAGAATACGGGAGTGAGTTCCATAAGTATAATGATGCAGAAAGATAGATAGATCAACTGAAAGATGTCTATTGCAGGACGAAGATAAAGATCGCCATGACGAGCGGATATGTGTTGTACGTAATAAGCCTCTATCCGCGACCTTGACCGGGTTCATAGGTTCACCTTGTAAGAGCCGATAGCCTGGTGGAGTTAAGGAGTTTATCGCCCCTAACAAAGAAGACAACAATTGGTCTTACCCGCCGTAATATTTTCTCTTCATATTTGAACTCGCGGTCACAAATTTACTTGTGATGATTCATGTTGGCAAATGGCATGATGAAAGAGTTGATGGACACCAGGTCAACAATTTTTAATGCCCGTGTCCTGCGTCGTCCGAATGAATTTTTTTTTCTAATAAAAGCTACTATTCACTTAGGATTTTGTAGCTAATCTACCTAAACCTTGCTATATTTGACTGAAAATCGACCCATAACCTTTTATCACGAACTGTTTTTAATGGCTTAACCTTAAACATAGATATTAATCTATATAATATACATCAGCACGAGTCATAAAACCTTGGTAAAAAGAAATTAAGCAGTGACGACGCAGTGGCCGTCTTGTGAATGAATTTTTAGGACACTCGGGAGCAGAAATGTGGTAAAGCAGTGGTCTTCTTAAACTTTTTATGATTGACCCTGAAGAAGATTGCGGTGTGGACGGGCCGAAGTCATTGTAAGCACTGCATCAGGGGAGGAGCCAGTTTAGTCTTTTCCCTTCGATAACGGGGTCTTCAAAGCATGACATAGAGTCGATCCAAAGTGTCAATGTTGGCCGATATTGACACTTTGGATTGACTGGCGTATTTAGTCGATAAGCGTTTGACATGCCCCGTGAGCTTCTCACGAGGCACGCGGATATCCATTGCAGAATATTTCCCTGTAAAAATAGTTTTACGACGTCTTGTTATTTCTAAACACTAGGGGGCAGAAATGTGGCAACGAGGTGGCTATTTTAATATATGATTTTTAGGGTTATATTCACTTACCGTCTCAAATGCGTTCTCCAAGCGCACACAATCATCAGATTAATGACTGTATCGACCGGCACCAGGTCAGCTACCTTGGTGCCCGTACCCAGCATGGTTCGGAAGATGCCCTTGCCGACGGCCGCTATGATGCCGTTGGGGCCGTTCCAGTTGTCCACCCATCCTTTGACCGGCTCTCGGAGAGATGAGAGCACTGGAAATTGAGATGGAAATAGATGAATTATTGGTGTTGCTGTGGGATTGGATACACGGAGGGAATAGAGAAAGGTGGGTGATAGGTTCAATGGATGCTATTACTTCCGTATTCCTGACCTATGATCACACCACTTAATTTTGACCAGAATTTTGAAATCGCCTTATTATAAGGTCATAACTACCCGTAAATAAGAATGATTTTTAAGTCATTACTTCCTAAGTGCACAAGGATCTGACGTGATATATCATAACGCCAGATCCCTTGCGTAGATAAAGTAAATACTAAATTAAGGATTAAGAAGCATCTTGATAGCCGGAGAGGTATGTAAGGAACCTGTTGGAACTCTGTACTCTCTGCGTACCCCGCAAGGGATCTAGCGTAATGATATAGATAGATAGAAAGTAGAGGGTAAGGATTACGAAGATCATGTGTCTTTAAAACAAAATTACTCATAAAAATAAAGTCCCTTGTCGTTTATTATGAATACAGCACAGGAAAATATGGCTAGTGTTTTTATTAAGAAAGAAAGTATGAAAGAACATTTCGACGGTCCCATAGAGCAAAGTTACGTATGCCAAACAAAATAAATGGCATTTGCAACTTTCGTGCCCGTCGATAAGGTCATTTATGCCAAATATAAATACTGGATTATAGGACCTTGTTCGTTCTATTGTTTGACCAACAAACTACAGGGAACAGTAAATAGATAGATAGATAGAATACTCTTTATTGTGCACACCAAATACATTATAACTAAACAAAGTAGTTGTTGTAAAATAACAAGCACAATTGGCGGTCTTATTGCTAATAGACATTTCTTCCAGACAACTAGGTCGAAAGAAATACAACAAAAATAAAGGGCAGTTGGTGGCGTACATTTATTCGAATAAAGTAACTATGCATGTACAAAATATGACATACATATAAAGTAAGAAATATATTAAATTTATACATAGTGCAATAGAAATAAACGTAACGTATAAATAAGGATAGGTAAATACAAAAGGTTAGAAGTTATAACAGCGTCATACTATTGACAACAGAGAGGAAGTGGTTCTTAACCGTCATTTTAAAAGTAGCAAATGTCTGTGCACGTCTAATTGACTCAGGTAATGCATTCCACACGCGGGCAGCTTGAACTGAAAAAGATTGGGGTCCGCATCTTCAAAATCTCAGATCTTTGCTTCCGCAGGTTCATTGAGGAGGCTGCGAAATTTTCTCCCCACTGCCACTAAAATTGCACTCGCACAATCCCTCCTTCTTCCTATCCTTGATTATGCAGACGCTAGTTATGTCCATCTTACTGAGAGCCAACTTAATAAACTTGAGCGGCTTCAAAATGTTTGCATAAGATTCATTTGCTAAAATATGATCATATTTCAGAATTCCGTGCTAAGCTCAAGTGGCTACCAATTCGTCTTCGCCGAAATACTCACTTGTTATCGCTTTTATACAACATGCTGTTCAATCCAGCATCTCCACCCTATCTCAAAGAACGATTTGAGTTTCTTCACGAAACACATTCAAGATTCCTAAGGTCATCGGAAAATCTCCGACTAAAAACAGGCGCAATCTTTACATTAATATGAACATTTGAATCTGTTTTTATTCTTGTTGACTTGTATTAATCTTAAGTCCTTTATTTAATATTTTCCTAATAAAAATACATTTTTAAACTTACTGGCTTCCCTACTCTCGGTGACCCTCTCAATGAGGCTTCACTACCCCCAGGGGGTCGAGACACACGCGTTGTAAAACACTGGTCTAAATCATAACTTTTGTTGCCATAATAAGGCGGAACACTTAAGCCCCTTAAGATACAGGACACCCTAATTTAAGAGCCAGGGTTCACGCATTTGTATAAATATTTAACTTGTACAACCAACTGATCTATCTTTGTTATTTATCACAATCTGTGATTACTTAGGCGCAAATAAAAAAATAATATTATTAGATATACCGATACACGAACGATTGTGGCGTTTTCATATTCGAGAATCCGCGTGCTTTGGAAGGCACGTTAAGCCGTTGGTCCCGGTTACCACTGAATGTGGTAGTTGTTATCCCAATTTGAAAGCCTTATAGGTAGGTGGCTTGATAAGTTCCAACAGCAGGTGGCCACAAGCCTGCCTCCACCGCACCTCACTGGGTCCGCGTGTTGGAGTATGACCTAATCTCTCTCACCTCGATTTGTGAGAGAAGGCCTTTGCCCAGCAGTGAGATAGTATGGACTGATATTATTATTATGAGGCACATTAAACAGTTACACAAATTGTGTGGAGTAAAACAGGACTCGGCCTCAACATATTGCTGGTCTATAGTTACAGTTCCCCCCTCCTATTCAGCCTTTACACGAACGATATTCCTCGTTCGAGTAAGGCGCATTTAGCCCTATTCTCGGATGATACCGTTCTCTACGTCTCATATAGGGTATAAGGGTTTCATTGGGAAACCTTCAGGCAGCCGCCCACAACCTAGGGGACTGGTTTAGGAAGTGGCGTATTGAGGTGAACCCGGACAAGAGCGCTGAGGTGTTCTTCTTCAGAGGTGTCACCCCGCGCCCCTCCCTGCGCCATCCTAGAAGTAATCTCGATCAAGTGACCAAGTTCGACCTACGAATTCCCTGGGTCAAACAGGTCAAAAATCTAGGGGTCCCTTTAAACAATACCATGACCTTCGGACTGCACATCCGAGTTGCCTTTGTGCTCGGTCGTCTTTATCGATGATCTGCAAGTGGAGTAAAATGCCCCTTAGGAATAAGGTGACACTTTACAAAACTTGTATACGGCCCATCATGACGTACGCTTGTGAGGTGTTCGGGCACGCCGCCCGCTCTCACATCGATAGACTCGAAACGGTTTAATCCCGTTTCCTCCGCAAAGCCGTCAGAGCTCCGTGGTTCATACGGAATGACAATCTCCATTCCGATCTCGGTCTCAAACCTATTCGCGCCTTTATTAAAAAGGCGACAACCCGATATTTCGCGAACGCATCATAGAAATCCGCTAATCGTAGCTCCCTTGCCCGCCGGCCGATGCAGAGCACCACGGCGAGACACCTAGCATACGCCCTCCCCCATAGCGACTGCCCCAGCCGAGGCCGTTCCTACTTAAGGCGACCTTGAGCTAGTTGCCCCCTTGCCCTTCTGGATCAAGCGTAGTGGTTGCACGCTAGCCCTCTTGTCCGGTGAAGATGTAAAGGCCCCGAGGCCAACAGCGCAGATCATTCACACGCACACACACATACACACACACAGTTACAGTGCAGCGCGGGTATTCTGGCAGAATCATTCCACGTGACACGATCACGGGCAAAGATAAATTATATATAGAGCATAATTTCATATAATAAATATAGATAAGCAAAAGGTGTGCAGAGTCACGCTGACTGATCGTATTCGCAACAGCATATTACGGAAGCGTGTAGGCATGAAAGATAGTATCGATGTAAAGATGAGAAAGGTTATGCTCCAGGTGGTTCAGTCATATAGAAAGAATGTCGGAACAAAGAATGACAATATAGATATACAAAGTGGAAGGATGTAAGGACCGGGAAGACCTAGATAAGACAATCATGACCAAATAGACCGTGTCTTATCCGAACAGCAAGTTAGGGTGTCTCCGGAACCGGCGAGCATGTATGAGACGAACTATGAAAGTGGAGGAATCTAGAGAGGTCTGTAAGGTAAGAACCTGTTGGAACCCTGTATTCTCTGCCTACCCGCAAGGGATCTGGTGTGATGATATAGATAGTAAGGATAAAATCTAAAAAAAGACCGACTTCAAAAAGCAAAAAATAGATATTTGAAGTCGGTACCGGTTAGTGCAGTCGGTTACTTGGCACCGACTTCAAATATTTATTTTTAGCTTTTAAAAGTCGGTTTTATTTATTTTGAAAAACTTTATTATATTACAATTTTAAGTGACAAGTTAATTATTTACTAATATTTATATACCTATATATATTATATTATTTTGCCGAATTGTACAGCAAGGTAGGATGTATCTTCAAAGTCCAAAGTTCAATACTGATTACATTAAAATGGGGCCACCTGGAGACTATACTAAACCCAACGCAAATAGAATCATCAAAATCAGTTCATAAATAAAGACTTAATAAAAAACACAGACGAATTGTCGACCTCCTCCTTTTTTGAAGTCGGTTAATATTCTGATTAGTTCTATGGCAGGGCACCTATAGGATTGACGTAATACCCATAATATCTCAATCTACGCATTCGTATTGTTTGTCGTTAAGGAGTTACCTGGTGTATCTTCCAAGTCCAAGGTCCAATACCGATGAAATTAAAATGGGACCACCTTGGAGCTATACTGAACCCAATGCAAAAGAATCATCAAAATCGATCATAATTGGCGGATGACCGCGTAACATACATAAAAAAAAACATACAGTCGAATTGAGAACCTCCTCCTTTTTAAAAGTTGGAAATAACAGAGACTAGTGATTAAAGAGTAGGCTGCTTCGTTGCTGGATTGTGACGGCATGATTTATATTTCCGCCGAGTACATTTTTATGTGTGACCTACAAATACTCTAAGTCTAGGTGAATGTGTAGATGTTAAAATCGACGTCTGTAAAAGTATTCACGATGCAGATATATACCTTTAGGTGAATAACTTGTCTAGTTGGAACATCGCACGCTCAGAAACGGCATTTAACCTATTTACCCATAGAATACATAAACATCTGGTGTCTGTAAAAATCATGGAATAGGTTAGCGCAGGACCGGAACTAATGGCTTAATAGAGGAGAGGCCTACCCTCAGCAGTGGATAGATACAGGCTCGTTGGTGATCAACACGCCAGATCCCTTGCAGGGTAGGCAGAGAGTACAGAGTTCCAACAGGTTCTTTCCTTACATACCTCTCTGGTTTTCTTCACTCTCATAGTTCGTCTCATACACGATCACCGGTTACGGAGAATCTTGATTTGTTCTTCGGATAAGACTCGGTCTATTTGATCGGGGTAAGAAAGTCTAGGTCTTCCCCGGTACCTACATCCTTCCACTTTCGCATTGTATATCTATTTTTTAATTCTTTCTTCTGACGATGATGATGAGAATACATAAATTGTAATACGCACACGCAAAAGCACACATTGGCAGCTTTTGACCAAATCGAACTTGAACCTAAGTACACAAGGATCTGAGGTGATATATCATCACGCCAGATCCCTTGCATAGATAGATTCCCTAAATTAAGGGTTACGAAGCACTCTAATAGCCGGACAGGTATGTAAGGAAAGAACCTGTTGGAACTCTGTACTCTCTGCCTACTCTACAAGGGATATGGTTGATGATATAGATAAATAGAAAGTAGAGAGTAAGGATTAAGAAGATCATGGGTGTTTAACTCAAAATTACTTATGAATATCCCTCCAAGATACAGGATGTTGAATCCTTGTTTGGAGAAAAGGGACTATATTTTATATTGATATCAAATTTAAGCCTATTTGTTAATCTAATCTAAATTTTAATGAAATAAAACTATTTTTCGGATTTTTTCGCGGTTTATTTTTTATTTTTAGTTCCCGACGTTTCAAGTGCTTTACAGCACCCATGGTCACGGGAGGGACTGAGGTGTTAGACGTCTCAAAGGCATAGTTGTTCCGGGGTACCCTCAAACTTCTTAATTATTTTTGTTGTTGACAAACTGCACTGACTGCAGTCTGCAGTCTGTGAACATGTCCTTGAAGATGGCTGGGTGCTTCCATCGTCTTGGGATCCGGTAATTAATATAATCAATTCCAAAACCAAAAATAACACTGCAAGACCTCAAGACACCGTGAGCTCATTCTGCGTAGATCGGACCAACAACAACAAAAATAATTAAGAAGTTTGAGGGTACCCCGGAACAACTATGTCTTTTGGACGTCTAACACCTCAGTCCCTCCCGTGACCATGGGTGCTGTAAAGCACTCGAAACGTCGGGAACTAAAAATAAAAAATAAACCGCGATAAAATCCGAAAAATAGTTTTATTTCATGTGTAATATTCGCGTAAATCTAAGAACTAAATTTTAATGTTACTATTTCTGACTTAAATAAACGATTTTATTTTTTTTATTTTTAATGTAACGACACTTGTCGTTTATTAAGAATGAAAACAGCTAAAATCACAAGAAAATTTTGACCCTGTGTTTTTTTATGATGCCATTAAAAAAAATGAAGAAATGAAATGAAAAAAATCATTTGTATGTTAGTATGTATATTCCATAAAGCGTGAAGAAAGATAATTAAGAAAGAAAGAAAGAATGAAAGAGCATTTCACACACATTGGCAGCTTCTGACCAAATCGAACTCTGGCATCACA
Source organism: Phalera bucephala (assembly GCA_905147815.2). Lineage (NCBI taxonomy): Eukaryota > Metazoa > Arthropoda > Insecta > Lepidoptera > Notodontidae > Phalera > Phalera bucephala. Next base: position 6,776,239 of record LR990635.1, on the reverse strand, counting down.
CACATATTATTTTGTGCACACACACACACACACACAGAGCGTGCGTAACTGAGGCCGATTTTAGACGCCACTGTTTTTTTTTTATTATAAAATCGTAGCACCACACTAGAATTGATTTCTGTATCGTGGGTGCGTTTACAAACATGAAAATTCACATACACAAATACCCAGACCGAAACAAATAATTGTGGATCACACAAAGAATTGTCCCATGCGGGAATCGAACTTGTGACTATTAGAAACAGTGGGCGGAGCAGCTTGAGCTCTTAACCACTGCGCTAAATCGTCCATTCGTTTTGTTATTAATACTCCGTCTAGACAAATCCGTATCAAAGAACTGAAGTTTTAAAACTTGATTTACGACTGATTTTAGTTCTGTAATTTTGTGTGTGTGTGTGTGTTTGTGTGTGTATGTGTGAATGACCTACGATGTTGGCCGCGGGGCCTTTACAGCTTCACCGGACAGGAGGGCGAGCGTGCAACCACTACGCTCGAGCCATAAGGGCAAGGGGGCAGCTAGCTCAAGAACGCCTCAAGGAGAAACAGCCTCGGCTTGGGCAGTCACTATGGGGGAGAGCATATACTAGATATCTTGCCTTGGTACTCTGCACCCGCCGGCGGGTTCGTTCTGTAATACGGGCCTTAGTCTAAGCATAAAACGTAATGTGAGGTTATTTTTAATAAATGTTTTTAGAACAAAATCAATCTGCTGAGTTCTCAAAGAAGTCTGCAGTCTATGAACATGTCCTTGACCGCACCCGCCATAACATCAGATTCAATAGACCACAAATCCTCGTGAAAGAACACCGATTCCTACCAAGGATGGTTCGCGAGGCTATTGAAATTAAAAAACATCCTAATTTCAATTGAGAAGATGGCTGGGTGCTTCCGTCGACTTGGGTACCGGTAATTAATATAATCAAATCCAAAACCAAGCATAACACTGCAAGACCTCAAGACACCGTGAGCTCATTCTGCGTAGATCGGACGAACAAAAATAATTAAGAAGTTTGAGGGTACCCTGGAACAGCTATGCCTTTTGGACGTCTAACACCTCAGTCCCTCCCGTGACCCTGGGTGCTGCAAAGCACTCGAAACGTCGGGAACTTAAAAATCAAAAATAAACCGCGATAAAATCCGAAAAATAGTTTTATTTCAAAATCAATCGTTTATTGCCGGTAAATTAATCAGTTGATACTGAGTCATATCTATAGAGATTATAATTCTGATAACAGTATTACTAAGTATTGTTCCCTGTAAAATGTCTGATTAAATAATACCAATAAATAACAATCTACACATGAATCATGTCAGGCGTGGAATAACTTAGTTACACGTAAAATCGTGTTCACAAATCCACGGACAAACTGTCAGGTCCAACAGTCGAAATGAAATAAAAAAGTTGCCAGCTTAAGATAACCTCTTGTTCACAAATCGACGGAAAAACTGACAGTTCTAATTGTCAAAAGGAAATAAAGAGTTGCCAGTTTAAGACAACTAAACTCGCGTTCAAAAATCTACGGACAAACTGACAGGTCCAACTCCTTCGGTCCGATCAAGTTCTTAAGATAACTAGCGTAGAGCTAACAACTCTCCTTGGGGCGCCCTTGAGATATTTGCCCCCTTGGTCTTCTGGCTTGAGCGTACTGGTTGCACGCTCGCCCTCTTGTCCGGTGAAGCTTTAAAGGTTCCGCGGTCAACAGTGTAGATCATTCACACATACACACACACACACACACACACACACACACACACACACACACACACACACACACAAGCGAACAACTGAACTAATCGCTATAAATAGAAAAAGAAAGAAAGAAAGAAAAATAATTTATTTTGTGCTCACACAACTAAACACCAAAAGAATGAAATGCATAACAAATGTAATTAAAATGACAAAAGAGTAACAATAAAAAGGTAGAAATGCAAAGCAGTGATTGTGTGAGACCCAAAATTGGTCCCTGCCTCAGCTCATGCCGCAGCTGTATTATGCTGCAGCGCTGATCTTCCGGCAGCGCCATATTTCGGTAACATCACGGGCGGTCTCTTTCAGATATATGTATTAAAGTCTAAAACTAATAAGGCATATATATATATATAAAAAGCGCTCGAGCAATCGAGGGGTTAACAAACTAGAATAAAAATAAAAAATATTGCCCTGTGTAAACCTAATCTTCCAAAAGATCTTTTCAAAAAAATACATATTTATTGTCTGTGGACATTTTGTAAATCGACATTTGATATCGACAGTATAAAAATGATTTGATCCGACCGATTGATCCGACCGATTTCGGCCATGGCGACCACTTTAAAGACCCCTAGTCAGAGTAATGCCGCTGATGCGCTCGAAGATGGCTTATGTAGCCTATCTTCGCGGCGAAACTCCGTGCACATTGAGGGCACGTAAGTACGCCGTTCTCATAGTTGTATGATATGGCAGCAGGTGGGCGGGCCTTTAACTGATTGCGTTTGGCGTCAAGGTCAGCTTTACGCTGAGCCTCGAACTCGTGTACTTGGCTGTTCACCATCCTGCGCCATTCTGGCCGCTGTGCTGCCAAACGTTCCCAACGAGAGGGCTCTATGTTGCATCTCTTCATGTGTCGCTTTTGGACATCCTTGTACCGGAGGAGGGGACCGCCATGATTCCGCTTGCCCTTCTCCAGTTCAGAGTAGAAGATGCGCTTCGCCACTCTTTCCTCCGCCATACGAGATACGTGACCGCACCACCGAAGCTGTCGACGCATTAAATAGGCCTCAATGCCACCAACATTGGCTCGTCGCAGAACTTCGGTATTTCGCACTCTATCGGACCATCTGATCCTCATGATGGTACGGAGGCATTTAAGGTGAAAAAGGGGGCATTCGGTTTTTAAAAATGATAATACATACATATACCATCATGCCTATATTCTCCAAGCGGGGGTGGCAAAGGTGTACTGAGCACACCCACTTTTCGCCGACAATATTAGGTCCCATGTTATAGAGGGCGAGCCTATTGCCATATACCGAGCAGAATTCCGCACTAATACTGGGAAGTTTTTGCTAGAAAAACTACATTTGCCTCACCTAGGATTTGGACCCAGGACCTCGTGATCACAAAGAGATGCGCTTTGCCACTACACCAACGAGGCAGTAAAAATGCTCATCGATATAAATATCTGGTGGGCGTATCGAAACTTCGGAGAGGCTCCAAGATCCACTTTGAACGCACCACCGAGATCCATTTGGCGTTGTTGTGAATCTCAGCATCAGCATCCGCGGATGATTAGCATTGTTCGATATACTGATATGGTTTGCTGATATTTGTTCACTCTCTTCCCTGTAATATGGTCGACGACAGGCTTGACTGGCTGCTTCTCAAGTCATACTCGTGAACGGGTGCTACTGGTGGGGACTGGTTCGTCCTCTATCCTTTGACTGATTAAACATTTACCGTAGTACTGTTGAATTTTGTGTCGTTCAGCATCACACTGAAGCTATTTTTGTACGCACCCTTTACATATTTTATAGTAACCCTTTTATTATATACCTTTATAGTTTCTATTTTGTAAATGAGAGGCTATGTAGACACTGACTGATACCATGAATCTAAGTACACTTATGTTTAGTCTATACTTAAGCACATCTATTTAGCTCGTTTTGGACTGTTCTAGTATAACCCATGAATGCATTGTTTACAAAAATAATTATAAAACTCTCATTCTTAAAAAGAGTAATCGTGGTTTTTCTTGCCCTTATTCTCCACAGAAATGACTTTCCGAACGGGTGGTAGAGTCTTAAGTAATCAATAATTTTCGTCTTGGTCGTTTTGGTCTACATAAATCAAAAACTTTTGATTTTGATATAAATTCGCGACATGATCAACGTGGGGGGAGCACACGCTTGCGAGTTTTGACCAATCATAGCATCTTCAATCTCTTATTTCTGTATTTACTAGTAAAAATTGTACCGCTATGACAAAAATGCCCCGCCCCCCCACGTAATCTTAAAAAAATTAGAAAAAAATTCCTCTTACAAAGCTTTGCAGAAAAAAAAGACTGACATTCGAAGAATTCTCCCCCACCAAATCCAAACAACAGACATAAAATTCTAAATAATTTCTCCCAATGAAACCTCCCAATGTTGTGCCGAAGTCCAATATTCGTAGTCTGTGAGTTCGACAAATCTACACTATTACATAACCTTCTCAAAGAATTCAAAGCGCTTATCGACATCAACTTGGATTGAATGATAGTGCTATCAATCTTATCACCTCGTCTAAGCCATCGGCAGTGACAATTTCACTTCCAATAATTTGATTATCTTTATTTCAAGGAAGGCTATTTTATCTGTGGAATATATTTCAATGTGTCATATAACGCGGACGTTATAATGCGCCAAAGATAATTTTTTCCCGTGGCTGATATTGCGTTGGTTTTTAATAAGGGTTAACTTTAAGCGAAATTCATTCAGGACCAAATAGTTGATTTTGCAAAATGTTGAATTCTCATTATGCTGAATTCCCGATATGTGTAATCTCAAAATGTTGAATCCCATAATGTTGAATTCCTAAAATGTTGGATTCTTATAATGTTGAATTCTCATAATGTTGAATTCCTAAGTAATTACGCCCAATGCAATCAAGTACAAAAATCCTGAAATGTTGAATTCTTATAATGTTGAATTCTCATAATGCTGAATTCCTAAGTAATTACGCCCAATGCAATCAAGTACAAAAATCCTGAAATATTGAATTCTTATAATTTTGAATTCTCATAATGTTGAATTCCTAAGTAATTACGCCCAATGCACTCAAGTACAAACATCCTGAAATGTTGAATTCTTATAATTTTGAATTCTCACAATGTTGAATACCTAAGTAACTACGCCCAATGCACTCAAGTACAAAAATCCTGAAATGTTGAATTCTTATAATTTTGAATTCTCATAATGTTGAATTCCTGAGTAATTACGCCCAATGCACTCAAGTACAAAAATCCTGAAATGTTGAATTCTTATAATTTTGAATTCTCATAATGTTGAATACCTAAGTAATTACGCCCAATGCATTCAAGTACAAAAAGATGAATATGTTTATTATTCTTATTCTATTCTATTATGCAACACCTTGTATATCGTTATAGTATTTTTTATAGGATGGGTACTGACAATTCGAATTGCCAAACGAAATTAATATATAATTCAATGGTGTTAAGGCATAAAACCATAAGCATAGAAAAGGGCCATGGCTCTTATTGCCATTGAATAAAGTATAATTTCGTTTGGCAATTATAACTATCACTAACCATCCTATGTGGAAAATACTATAGTTGTGAATGGGAATTGGGTATAAAAGATAGTATCGGTGTAAAGATGGGAAAGGGTATGCTCCGTTGGTTCGGGCATATAGAAAGAATGTCAGAAGAAAAAATGACAAAACAGATATACAATGCGAAAGTGGAAGGATGTAGGTACCGGGGAAGACCTAGACTATCTTACCATGACCAAATAGACCGTTTCCTACCTGAAGGGCAAGTCAAGAGTCTCCGTAACCGGCGAGCGTGTATGAGACGAATTATGAGAGTGGAGGAAGCGAGAGAGGTATGTAAGGAAATAATCTGTTGGAACTCTGTACTCTCTGCCTACCTCGCAAGGGATCTGGCGTGATGATATAGATAGATTGTGTGGTAACTTACCGATGGATGGTCGGACGATGGCCACGGGGAGGTTACCGCTCTCCTTTATAAGCATGTCCTCTGCCAGTGCTTTTGTAAACGTGTATGTGTTAGGGCGGTCACCTGGAAATTGAACAAAAGTTATTTCGTACATGTGCTAATAAAACTCAAGAGTCTCCGTAACCGGCGATCGTGTATGCGACGAACTATGAGAGTGGAGGAAGCGAGAGAGGTATGTAAGGAGAGAACCTATTGGAATTCTGTACTATCTGCCTCCCGCAAGGGATCTGATGCGTGAGGATATAGCTACACCTAAGTCGCTTCACCTATTTAATAATCGAGGGGTGGCTTTTTTAAAAATTTCACGATAGCTTGGTCCAGTGTTTAAGACCTTAAGCCGCTTCGCCCACAGTTTCGATTCTCATACAGCAAAAATCTTTGTGTTTCTCACAAATATTTTTTTATACGTAGCCCCCCACTAGGATTTATTTCTGTGTCGTGTGTGCGTTTACAAACATGAAAATTTACATACACAAAATTTAAATACCCAGACTGGAACAAACAATTCTGGATCACACAAAGATTTGCCCAATTTGGGAATTGAACCCGCGACTATTAGACACAGTGGGCGGAACGGCCTAAGCTCTTAACCACTGCGCTAAATCGTCCGTCGATACAAAATTGTTTGACGAACGAACGATCAGACGAACTGTGAGAGTGGAGAAAGCTAGAGAACTTCGTAAGGCGAGAACTTGTTGAAACTCTCTATTTTGTCTAACCCGCAAGGGAACCAGAATGTAATTTGCATGAGGAACCCATCATTATTCATGGTAAGGATATAATATTATCATATTAGCCATGGATATAATACAGAATGTTCCAGATCCACTTGATTGAATATGGACAAATTATTTAGCTATTATTATTTAATTTTCCCTCTCTTCCTTCTATTAATTTAGTAAAATGTACCTTTTTTCTTATTTTTTCTCTGTAAATGAGGGAACCATATAGCCATTCACATGAATAGTATAATTCGTATAATTTAACTTAGACCCACCTGATAGACCAGCCTACATCGTTCTCCCATATCCCACAACATAATGTAGATGGAAAAAGAAAATGTAAAAACACTATTTTAATAGAGTAACCGTGGAGTTTCTTGCCCTTCTTCTCCACAGGAATGACATTCCGAAGTGGTGGTAGAGTCTTTGTTACTCTTCTGACGATTCATAAATACTGTAATGGTTTACATGAATAAAAAATATTCTGATTCTTATTCTAATGGCAAGGATACTCACTGAGAGCCCTACGTCTCTTTCTAAGTAGGGTGACCAAACATTAGTAAGATTATGGACATATAAATAACGTATAATTTTCGGGCACTGTTTATTGCCGTAATACTTTCTTTATACGCATATGCCACATCTAAAATGAGTAGTAGTCAACGTTTTTGAATAAATTTTCCATTTTCTTGCTGACTGCACATTTTTTTCAGTATCTGTAAATTCAGCTCCAAATATCGAAAAATTAAGGATAATCTCTTGGGCCCTTTTTCTGTATCTACAACGGTTGAGATAACTGCTCTTACTGCCCCACCTTAATCTATCTTGTATATAAAGACCAATTGAGAACCTTGTTCGTTTTGAACTCGGTAATAAATGGTTTACAGCGTATTTAAACCATATCATAAATAGGTATAGTCCGTAGTAGTTTCACCTTATGGTCACCGTACTACATCGTAATGGGTGCGAGCGTGACACCGGACTCCAGGTTATTGCTCTCACTCATCATGGTTTCTCGAGTTGTTTAAATCATAGAAAATGCAATGTTGTGTCTGTGAGTAAGAGTTTTATTTTCTTTAGCAATATTTTGACAGTACTCAATCCATTGTTTTATATCCATGATATACGCCCTGTTAAGAAACTGTCCCACTGCTGGGCATGGGCCTTCTCATGGGCCTGAGAATGGGGCTTAAGTCATAGTCCACCACGCTGGCCCGGTGCGGATTGGCAAACTTTACACATCGAGAAACGAGAAACTCTTAGGCATGCAGGTCACCGTTAAAGCAAGTGATAGTTAATGTTTAATACGCACAGGCTTTCGAGAAGACAAAGGTGCGTGCCTGGGTTTGAACCCGAGACGTCTGACTTTACAGTCCAACGGTCTTACCACTAGGCTATCATTGCTCTAAAAATCATCCCTCAAGGAGATAAAATAGGGTATGAAAGTTTGTAAAGCTAACCCATGATGGGTTAAAAGTTAGGGATAATGGAAAAAAATAAGTCCCGTTAAAATTGGTTTAATCGCAATGAAGTAGACGATCTTACAATGTGTACAAAATGCGAAAAAAGTGACATCATTTACGAAATACCCGCCTGGAAAAAACTCAAACAAATTCGCAGGTATAGCTAGTTGACAATATATCATACGGTAGTTTGATCAGGGCTTGTGACTACGCACCTGACTCTCCTCCTAACAGCCGCTACAGCCGCCCGCGGCCTATTCTCACCGTCCCTCCAAATGCCCTTACTTCTCTTCTTTTGGATACAGATCTGACACCGACCTCGCCGGCGAGGTCGAAGAATCCCTTGCCCGCCGGCCGGTGCAGAGCACCACGGCGAGACACCTAGTATACGCCCTCCCACATAGCTACTGCCCAAGCCGAGCCCGTTCTTCTTTGGGTTGCTCTTGAGCTAGTTGCCTTTCTGGCTCGAGCGTAGTGGTCGCACGATCGCCCTCTTGTAAAGCTATAAAAGCCCCTCGGCTAACAGCGTAGATCACTTACACACACATGCAAAAAATCATGACTAGTGTACGGTACTCACCGACGAGGTCAGGCGTGATCCTGTCCACCAGGTCGTCAGGCAGGGTCTGCACGAGGGTCACCACGTGTTCAGGGTGCGCGGGTGGAGCATAAACTGTCTCCTCGACGCGTTCCCTCTCGCAGTTGCAGTACGCCGTCGATACGTGAACTAGAGCCTGGGAATATGTCATTATCTATCTATCTTTCTATCTATATCATCACGCCAGATCCCTTGCGGGGTAGGCAGAGAGTACAGAGTTCCAACAGGTTCTTTCCTTACATACCTCTCTGGCTTCCTCCACTCTCATACTTCGTCTCATACACGCTCGCCGGTTACGGAGACTCTTGACCTTCAGATAAGACTCGGTTTATTATCTTCATTATCTTCATAAAAATCGTCATGAGAGGAAGCCAGAGAGGTATGCAAGGAAAAAACCCCTCTACTCTCTTTCTACGCTGCAAGAGATCTGGCGTGATGATATAATTAGATGGATAAATGAAATCAAAATAAAAATCAAAAATTATTCATTTGTATAAGCCAATACAAAAGCTCTACGAACATCAAAATTATTACACTTCATACATCTACCAACGGATCGGAACACGGTCTCTCCACTGAGAAGAACCGGCAAGAAACTCACTGCGCTTTTAACTTAATTAGTTTCGGTTTTCTAAAAACCATTTTTTCTTTTTCAAAATTCTATCATGTAGTTATATTTATATGTTTATAGTTCTATCATTAGTTTAATGTTGCTGATAGAGGAGCTGCTGAAACCCAATCTTTTTTATCGTCAAGACTATCCCAAATTTGGTAATACCCTTTCTTGCGCAGTCTAGTTTTGATTGCCTTTTTAAACTTATTGATAGACATGTTTTGGATATCTATGGGTAATTTGTTGTAGAAGCGTTTAAATTGCCCCATGAAACAATAATTCTGTGGAGACGAGTAGAATGTACAATAAGATCATCTCTCCATCATCGTTCCGTATATGAACATGATAAATATCGTTTTTAATACGTATATAGAAGATTTTCATGTATACTCGTAAATAAGACTATACCTCTAAGCTGAGCATGCGATGGCACAGCTGTACCAGTTGCTGCGTCCCCAGCATATTGATGGTGACAGACAGCTTTAGCTTCTCGTCGAATTTCACTGTCGCCGCTGAATGAAACACCACGGACACCTGCCGAAGAAAGATATACTTACTGAGTTCTTAGATTTACGCGAATATTACAATTTTTATGGATTTTATAGCGGTTCGTTTTTGATTTTTAGTTCCCGACGTTTCGAGTGCTTTGCAGCACCCATGGTCACGGGAGGGACTCCCTTCCTAAAAATAGTTTTATTTCAAAGTCGTAGTATACTTGTCAAGGCATGACTAATGTAGTCGATATATTGGGATATTTTGTGAATGTTTACTATCAAATCAAAAGTTTTGTCAAGTTTTCTCAAATACAATGCAAAAGTGGAAGGATGTAGGTACCGGGGAAGAACTAAACTATCTTACCACGACCAAATAGACCGAGTATTATCTGAAGGACAAGTCAAGAGTCTCCGTAATCGACGAGCGTGTATGAGACGAAGTATGAGAGTGGAGGAAGCCAGAGAGGTATGTAAGGAAAGAACCTGTTGGAACTCTGTACTCTCTGCCTACCCCGCAAGGGATCTGGCGTGATGATATAGATAAATAGAACATAAAACACTCCCGTTTTTGCGTCGGGGGGTATGCTTGGGTTGAAATCGTTAACAGCGTTACAGCGTTCAGGTTTACGCGTTGAAAAACCGCCTGTGCTGACGAGGATTAAAACTCAATTTGCCCTGTGGATGTTTCAACACGACTATTGTCTAAAACTAGTGTAGACGGTGCATTTGACGGACGATTTAGCGCAGTAGTTAAGAGCTTAATCCGCTCCGCTCCACCCACTGTGTCTAGTAGTCGCGGGTTCAATTCCCGCACGGGATAAATCTTTGTGTGATCCACAATTATTTGTTCAGGTCTGGGTATTTTGTGTGTGAATTTTCATGTTTGTAAACACACCCACGATACAGGAATAAATCCTAGTGTGGGGCTACGTTGTATTATCAACACACACACCCTCACGCCTATATTCCTCAAGCGGGGGTGGCAGAGGTGTACTGAATACACCCCCGTTTCACCGACGATGTTAGGTCCCATGTAATAGGGGGCGAGAGCCTATTGCCACACACCGGGCACAATTCCAGACTCCCGACTTGTTTGACCGAAGTTTCCGTTAGATAAACTACACTTGTCCGACCTAGGAACAGAACCCAGGACCTCGTGATCACAAAGCGATGCGCTTTGCCACTAGACCAACGACAAAAAGACAACTACTTTTTTTCTTTTTTTTTAATAATTTAAAGAAAAATAGTTGTCTTTTTGTTGCCCTCAAATATGGACAATACTCGTTAAATACAATACTAATTAAACACATAATTATGCATCGATACAAAGACATAAGTAAATAAACTATGTCGTAAAAATGTAGGTTACCTAAATGAGACACGATGTTTAAAAACATTGAACTGATAAGTGGTACGTACTAGAAAAGACACCTCAACTATTTTTTTGTAGCAAGCTAATAGTGCATACTCTCTAGCTCACTTTAAGCCATGTGCTCGCCGGAACGTGACACGTGCTGAGTTTTATTTAAAAGAACCTTCATTTGCACTGAGACTCTTTAAACAACTCGAGAAACATAAAAAACACAAACATCCCTTCACCCGCGGTCATCAAGTTACGCGCCATTTCATGAGCCATTACACATCCGTTATGGGGCACTGTATTAGCTTTTATAACAAAATTCCAATTGACATCACTAAATTTAGTGAAAATAAGTTCAAAGCTTGTGTTAAACGAACACTTTGTAAGCGAGTTTATTTTTAACCGACTTCAAAAAGGAGGAGGTTCTATGTTCGGTTGTATGTATGCTTTTTTTTTTTTGTATGTATGTTCAGCGATATTTCCGTCAATTGTGGACCGATTTTGATAATTTTTTTTTGCATTGGGTTCAGTATATCTCCAAGGTGGTCCCATATTAATTTTATTGACATTGGACCTTGGACTTAGAAGATACACCAGGGAACTCCTCAACGACAAACAATAGGCATGTGTAAATTGAGATATTATGGGTATTACGTCAATTCTATAGGTACCCTACTATAGAATAATTCACTGGTCACTTAAAATTGTAAAATAAAACTCTTTTATAAAAAAAGGTAAACCGACTTCAAAAAGCAAAAAAATTAATATTTGAAGTCGGTGCCAAGTAACCGACTGCACCAACCAGCACCGACTTCAAGTATTTATTTTTTTGCTTTTTGAAGTCGGGTTACCTTTTTTTATAAAAGATTTTTATTACAACAGAAGATTATTTAAAAGATGTGCTTGGATAGATGCTATTCCAGCTCCACTTGAATAATGACAACTTATTGAAATGTTATTAGTAACCATCAGAGGTGTTACAAAAATATAATATTTTGTTTTAATCACCGTTTTTAAAACATGTTTTTAAACAGTACTTTCGACTAGATTTGCAAATAAAATATGCTTACGTAGGTATAGAAAATATTTTTCATGATTTTATTTATTTATTACTTTGATATCAACAGTCAAGAGTCTCCGTAACCGGCGAGCGTGTATGAGACGAACTATGAGAGTCGAGGAAGCCAGAGAGGTATGTAAGGAAAGAACCTGTTGGAACTCTGTACTCTCTGCCTACCCCGCAAGGGATCTGGCGTGAGGTTATGGATAGATAGATAGATAGATATCAACAACGATCTTTATCAAAAACTACAGGAAGGTAAAAAAAATTCTATACATCGAACCCAGTAGTAAATCCCACTCGACGAAACAGGTTTCTTCATAGTGACGTTCCTCTAAATATAAATAATTATGATTAGATGTTTTTTAATTATGATATTAAAAGCTATTTCTTCAAAATAATAATAATTAATTAAACATTGTTTTAAACAAATAAAACTAAAAGTTTTTTTTTATTCCGGGTATTTCCAACCTTGGGTAACATTCTCTTCCTTCTATTAATTTAACATAATGACATTTTTTCGTTTTCTTTTTTTATAAATGAGGGAACCATGTAGCCATTCTCATAATTAGTAAAATTTGCTTTATTTAACTTAGACCCCCTGACCAACCTTCATTGCCTCCTTCCTCCCATACCCCACAACAAAATGTAGATGAAAAATTGAAACAAAAAAATATTTTTAAAGAGTAACCGTGGTATTTCTCGCCCTTCTTTTCCACAGCAATGACATTCCGAAGTGGTGGTAGAGTTTTTACTTTTCTGACTAAGATTTGTAAATACTATAATGGTTTGCATGAACAAACAATATTCTGGTTCTGATTTTTTATTTGATGTAGTATTTCTAGCACGGCGTACACAATGCTCAATGTTTATAAACACCATTTCTTATTCGGGTAACCTGCTTTCTTCTTCTTCTTCTTCTGGTGCCCCTCCAACTAGTGAAGGTTGGCTGTCAATTTTTGGAAATCGTCCTGATCCTGTGCGGCACGAAAGACCTGTATCGCGCGAGCAATTCCTGTCTATTCCCGGATGTTTCGGAGCCACGACTGTTTTCTGCGGCCCACACGCCTTTTACCGGCAACTTTGCCCATCAGCATTCGCCTGTATGTCCACATTTCGAATGCTTCAATACGTTTCCCGAAGTTTTCCTTGACAGACCACGACTCACATCCGTATTGAATTATTATTATTATTTTTTTTTTTTATTATAATTCTCAAAACTGATGTACAATCTCTCATGCAATATTACAGAGTATAATACATTAGGTCTGATTGACATCTACTAGATGTGAATCCAGCATGCATATTTTAAGCAAGACAAAAATTAAGTGGGTCTAGTGTAAACTACTATAATCTGCTATGAACAAATCAAGACACTGATTTTAGACTTTACTGAGGCTACAGAACCAGCAAAGACATCCATTTCGCCGCGAATGGAGTTGGCAAGCGAAAGCATACGAGATATGGGCGAAAAAAGACCAATATTTGTGCGACTGTGGGCATAATAAAAGTTTTCCGATTAATTAAGCGGCTGCCAGTACGCGGAATACAAATATGCACTTTCTCTAAAAGCCCAGGTGAATCTATTTAGCCAATTATGGGCCAGATGTAACAGTGAAGAAGACTGGTACGCAAATTGATGTTTAAACTCCTGTTGCAAAGTACAACTCGCATAGTTTTTCTAGACGACGAAAATATTTATATTTTTTCTCTCTAAAATATAAACTGATTCACACGTGTGCAACTAAGACAATACTCGTTAGTAAATGTTTAATTATGCACCGACACATTGACAATAGTAAATAAACTAATCAATCAATCAATCAGCCTATCGCAGTCCACTGCTGGACATAGGCCTCTCCTAACACGCGCCATTGCACACGGTCCTCCGCCTTCCGCATCCAGTCTGTCCCAGCGACCTTTTTGGGGTCGTCGGTCCATCTAGCTGGGGGCCGTCCTACCTTACTCTTACCAAGTCGCAGTCTTCACTCTAGGACACGTTTGCTCCATCGGTCGTCGGTCCTTCTGCAGATGTGACCAGCCCATTGCCACTTTAGCTTACTAAGTCTGCGAGCTATGTCGGTAACTTTGGTTCTTTGTCGGATTACCTCGTTACGAATTTTATCCTTCAAAGAGACTCCGAGCATAGCTCGCTCGATAGCCCGCTGTGCGACTTTAAATTTGTGGACCAGTCCCACTGTGAGTGGCCACGTCTCGGCCCCGTAGGTCATAACAGGTAGGACGCATTGGTTGTACACTTTAGTCTTCAGGCATTGCGGTATGGGCGAAGAGAAAACGTGACGTAGTTTGCCAAATGCTGCCCAACCCAATTGGATCCTGCGGTTGATTTCTTTCTCGAAATTGTTTCTACCAAATTGGACGACTTGTCCAAGGTAGACATACTCCCGAACAACTTCGAGCTTCGAACCATCGACGTAGATCGGTCCCGGCGTGACATGTTCATTAAACATGATCTTGAACTAAGTTGTTATTTAAACGCAGTTTCTCATTCAGGTAACCTATCTTTTTTTCCTAAACGATGCATATAATATTTGTCAATTGACTCTTTCAAATAAGTAGACAAAGTCTTACTAGTGCAATTAAGAGAAGTAATAGTTAAATAGTGTTTAATAACTTGTTAAATACGTTTTTAAACACAGATTCTCCAGGTCTCCTACACTTTTAGAGTTCCGTACCTACATCGGTAAAAATGGGACCCTCATAGTATCACAATATATTTCGGTCTGTCGATAAAGGTATTAAGTCGATAATTACGTCACGTTATTCCAATGTGTAGTTGAAGCTTTTAAATAGCTAAATACAATGAAAATACATGGCAAATCTGAAATTGTGCATATGTAATAATAATAATAATAATAAGCCCGCAGGGCAGCTTGTGGCGAGCTGTTGGTGAGTAACGACACCACGGACCCGAGTGCTTCAGAGAGTCGAACAGGGCCCCTAACTCGGCGTGTCTTCGTCGGTCGAGTGGAAACCGAAGGGTGCCTGCAGGACTCTCGGCTCTGGCTAGCCTTAATTGGCCGTCCAGAGAGGAGCCGTGAGAGCTATATCGACGTAGGAAGATAATGCGTTCCTACGTCGATGTACTCCAGGGGTGGAAGTGTTAAAGGGCATAACGCCGCGAGTAACTTCGGAGAAAGCGCAGCACACCTCTCTACACCCCTGAGCCGCTCACACCGGTGTTGCCCTCAGTTGTCCTAGGACGACCGTTTGAGGGCCCATCTAGTAAGCGGCGAGTCACCGCCGGCCACGGGTAATTAGGTATCACTAATTATGGCCGGTGTCCGTCCCCTTTGAAATAGTCCAGTTTTTGTCCATCAAACCTCATTTACATAGTCCTTGTTTCTTTCCATAATTTACAATAGTCCTTGCACCTGCCGGGGTCAGTTCGCTGGTTATGTTTCTTCATTTTCAGCAAGTGATCTCAGCAGGTGGCTAACATAACATTAACTTCTCGCAAAGGGCCTCTACGTGTTGGACCCATGTCCCCATGCAAGCCTTTCAAAGGTCCGGGTAAAGCCCGTGAATCTCAGCGAGATACATATATAATAATAATTTTTATTTTCAGATAAAAAATCCATAATTTGTTAGTAACAATCTTCTTACAGACTATGTTAGTACTTATATCTAGATTTTATTTTGTTTATTTGGCACTGGACATGTATGAATTATGAATACTTATCCAGTGCCGAATAAATGGGCCATCCAGCCGATTAGCCAGCCAGTTAATGATATCTCGAAAAATCCTAGAAATAATTGAAAAATTGAAATAACGCCATATATTGGCCCCTATACAGAACTCTCAGAGCGCAAGTCTTTTTCGCACTTGGCGGGTTATTTTACTTATAATATCATTGGATGATCTGGTAGCAGATCTGAAGTTGGGATTAATATAATTATATTGGCCCTGTTAAGAAATTGTCCCACTGTTGCGTACGGATCTTAGTCCACCACTACATCACACACCTTCGAGAAACTCTTAGGCATGCAGGTTTCCTCAAGATGTTTTCCTTCACCGTTACAGCAAGTGATAGTTAACTTTTAATACGCACATGCTTTCGAAAAGACAGAGGTGCGTACCTGGGTTCGAACCCGAGACCCCTGACTTTGCAGTCCAATGGTCTACCCACTAGGCTAACACTGCTTTTCAATTTGAAATAATAAAAATAAAAAAATAAACATCGTCACACCTATATTCCCCAACCGAGGGTGGCAGAGGTGTGCTGAGTACATTCGCTTTTCGCCGACGATGTGAGGTCCCATGTTATAAAAGGCGAGCCTATTGCCTGGCACTATTCCAAACTCCGGACTCATACATGATTTTTTTTTAGAAAAACTACATTGGCGCATAATTCGCTTCTAGACAAACTAGGCAGTTTATTATCTATCTCTATTTCATTCAACGAACAAAGTCCTATATCCCAGTAGTTACATTTGGCATAAATAACCTTATCGACGGACACAAAAGTAAAGCATATGTAACTTCTTTTTATGGGACCGTCGAAATGTAGTTTTCTATCGAACAATATAATAATTGCATTGGCGCACACTGATGGCTTTGAAACGGTGCGCCTCCATGATGGCTCGTTTGCGCGGCAGTGCCAATAGTATACGAGGCATGCCTTTTAAGTTTTGTCGTTTGAAGAAAAAAACACAACTAGAACTTTATAGTACTTTTTATTGTTTTTCAAAGTATTCACCACGTAGCTTAAT
Source organism: Phalera bucephala (assembly GCA_905147815.2). Lineage (NCBI taxonomy): Eukaryota > Metazoa > Arthropoda > Insecta > Lepidoptera > Notodontidae > Phalera > Phalera bucephala. The sequence goes on along the minus strand of LR990635.1, from coordinate 6,759,478 downwards.
ACACTTTTCCATTCGCTCAAACCATTTATTATAACATTTATTCCACTCTAAAGTCGGGGTTTTCAAAATGGCAGACTTGAAAGCGTCGACTGCTTCTTCACCGGACTGGAACCTTTGACCACGAACACTTTTCTTATTTTTAGGAAATGTAAAGAAATCGTTAGGGCTTAGGTCAAGACTGTATGGAGGATGGTCAAGAAGTTCTACTTTTTCCTGCTTCAAATACTCAATCGTTTGACGAGCGCTGTTTGAGCTTGCGTTGCCGTGGTGCAGGATGATGCGTCGCTTTGAGTTAGATTTTCGAAGTTCGGCGATGACTTGTGGTAAACAAACTGTGGTATACCACTCTGCATTAACCGTTCTACGATCTTCAAGTGCAATAGTCGCAACATGGCCGGTTTTTCCAACGAACGTGGCCACCATCTTCTTTGAAGTGCTTCAAGAACGAACAACTTTAGTCGGCTTTGGCTCGTCTTGAAAGACTCAGATTATAGATTATTGCTTGGAATCAGGATCGTAGGCATAGATCCAAGATTCGTCACCACTGATGATGTCGTAGACGTAATTTGACTCTCCTCGGTTTAACCTTTGCAGAGTTTTCTTACACCATCTAACGCGGGCCGACTTGTGATCGTCGGAAAGCAGATGCGGTATCCAACGGCAAACTAGCTTTCTCACACCAAGCGCTTCATGCAAGATCTTCTGAATGTTTGTCCCTGAGATGCCTAATAGAGCCTCTATCTCTCGATACGTCACATGACGATCTTCGAGAATTAGTTGTCACACAGCAATGATGTTATCTTCAGTTACAAATTAATTATTGTGTAACACACACACATAATGTAATTTTTTGGATAAATTCATTGATATTTTTGACATTTTATTTAACATTTTATAATCTAATGTAATTTTTTATTAACGATTTATTACCTATGGACATGTCTGAAATAAATGATTATTATTATTATTAATAAGTCCGGAGTCTGGAATGTGCCCAGTATATGGCAATAGGCTCGCCTCCTTTTATATGACCTAACATCGTCGGCGAAAATTGGGTACATTACACCTCAGCCGTTTAAGAATATAGACATGACGGTGTTTATTTTTTTCCTTTTTTATAATAAAACGTAGCCCCCACACTAGGAATTCTCGTGGGTGCGTTTACAAACATCAAACTCACATACAGAAACATCCAGACCGAAAGATACATTTATGGGTCACACAAAGACTGACTCATGCGGGGATCGAACCTGCGTTCTGACCTCGTGGGTGGATCAGCTTAAGCTCTTAACCACTGAACTAAGCCGTCCGCCAATGTGTATGAGATGAACTATGAGAGTGGAGAAAGCCACAGTTTTTGTGTGTGTGTGAATGATCAACGCTTTTGGGCGCGGGGCCTTTACAGCTTAACCGGACAAGGCGAGCGTGCAACCACTTTGCTCGAACCAGAAGGGCAAGGGGGCAACTAGCTCAAGGGCGCCTTAAGGAGGAACAGCCTCGGCTTGGGCAATCGCTATGGGGGAGGGCATATACTAGGTGTCTCGCCGTGGCACCGTGGCCCGGCCGGCGGGCAAGGGATTCTTCGACCTCGCCGGCGAGGTCGGTGTCTGATCCTGCTTGCGGTATCTGTATCCGAAAGAAGGAATGTAAGGGAATCGGGAAGGTCGGTAATAACTTGCCGCGGACGGCTGTAGCGGCCGATAGGAGGGGAGTTAGGTTCGTAGTCGGCGGCGGCTACGATTAGCGGATTCCTATGATTGGACGCGTTCGCGAAATATCGGGCTGTCGCCTTTTTAATAAAGGCGCGTATAGGTTTGTGACCGAGATCGGAATGGAGAAAAGCTAGAGAGGTCTGTAAGGAACCTGTTGGAAGTCTGTACTCTTTGCCTACTAGGCAAGGGTTCTGGCGTGATTAATAATGTTAATATGCTACCTTTTGACATAACATAGCCTGGTCTGCGGAGCTAATGCCCAGCTCTGGTTCGGTGATGTCGCCCACTATTGGAACTATCTTGTTCAGCTCCTGAGGCCGTTCTCTCCGTAGCGTTTCGAATAACTGTGGACAAAAATTACAATGAATAAATATCAATGTGAAAGTGGAAAGATGGGGAAGACCTAGACTATTTTGCCATCTCCAAATAGAACGTGTCTTGTCTGAAGGACAAGTCAAGAGTGTCCGTAACGGGCATGACAAGAGTGTCCGTAACCGGCGAGCGTGTATGCTGCGAACTATGAGAATAGGGGAAGCCAGAGAGGCCTGTAAGGAAAGAACCTGTTGGAACTTTGTCCTCTTTTTCTTCTTTTATTCTATCTATATTTCTTATATATATTTTTTTCTTTTATTTTATAAAACGTAGCCCCACACTAGGATTTATTCCTGTATCGTGGGTGCGTTTACAACCATGAAAATTCACATACTTAATACCGAGATTGTGGATCACACAAAGATTTGTCCCGTGCGGGAATCGAACCCGCGACTATTAGACACAGTGGTCGGAGCGGCTTAAGCTCTTAACCACTACGCTAAATCATCGTATGTGTCTACCCCGCAAAGGATCTGGCATGATGATAAAGATAGATAGAAATATCAATACCTATTTAATTGAGTATTGACTCAAACTTTAACACACGATAATCTAGGTACATTCTACTAATAATATAAATGTGAAAGTTTGTATGTTTCTTACTCAACCATGCAGAAACGGATTTAGTAAAATTTGGCACACAGATAGTTTATTACCTGGATTAACATATAGGATACTTTTTATTCCAGAAAAATGTAAGGTTCCTGTCTAAACATTATTTGTATTTGTGTATGTGAATTTTCATGTTTATAAACGCACCCACGACACAGGAATTAATCCTAGTGTGGGGCAACGTTTAAAAAAAAAAAAAAAAACACAACACAGACGAAATCGCGGGCAGAAACTAGTGTTACATAGACGTCACTTAGGATTAGACTAAAGAAACTACTGAGCTCTGTTAGGAAATAATTTGTTAGAACTCTGTACTATCTGCATACCCTGCAAGGGATCTAGATGTGATGATATGAATAGGTAGGTAGAGAAACCCTGTTAGGTTGCAACAAAAGGTACTTAAAACTAAGACATTTACCATCCCTACTCCATACTACAATGGAAAGCGCAGCGTGGGACGGCCACCACCGCCAGATGGACCGACGATCTAGTGAGGATCGCAGGAAGCCGTTGGTGTAGCGAGCTTATGGAGCCGCGTACACAAATAGGGTTTATGTTGCTGAAGCACTCATATATATGAATTTATAATTAAAATGGCTTGCTAGTGTTAATATATTGCTTTATTAATATTTATTTTAAGTTTATGGAACTTAACAACGTAACGTATTTCTTATAGAGAAAATAATTCACATTCGCCTCACACGGCGGTAGACAAGCAAGCAACTACCACAAAAATTAAATTGGCACACTTGCCAATATAAAAAATACAACTAAGTTCGGATGCGAACAACAAAATAATTATAAATAACAATTTTATGTTCAGAGACGAGTTGGACCTGCAGATAGCGCCTCATAAAACCGAGGCGCTATGGTTCCATAAACTGCCTAGGAGCAGGGAACCGCCCGACTCGTGGGTTCGCGTTGGATATTCGTCAGTCCGGGTGGGGCGGTACCTAAAGTACTTGGGCCTCACCCTGGACAGTCGCTGGGGCTTCGAAGAGCATTTCGAGCGCCTTGTCCCCCGAGTTGAGAGGGTAGTGGGTGCCATGCATAGACTGCTACCCAACCTCGGGGGACCGTCAGAAGAGGTACGCCGCCTCTACGGGGGGGTCTTGCGATCGGTGGCCCTGTATGGGGCGCCCGTATGGTCACACCGACTGTCTGGCGTCCGGCGCTGCAGGACCAAGATCTATAGCCTGCAGCGCAAGATGGCCATCCCCATCGCACGAGGATACCGGACGAGCTATCCTGCCGTCCTTCGAAGCCTGGCAACAGCGGAGGAGTGGGCGAATCTCCTACAGGCTTGCTCAGATAATCACCGGTCACGGCTGTTTCGGTGATTATTTGAGCAAGATTGGACGCGAGGTGACGGCAGCCTGTCACCATTGTGGTGGGGACCGGGATTCCGCAGAACACACGCTCGTTGAGTGCCCAGCGTGGGCCTCCGAGCGGCAGATCCTGGTCGACCGGATTGGACCGGACCTCTCCCTACCGGCAGTAGTAGCGGCTATGCTGGCAGGGGAATCGGCGTGGGGGGCCGTATCCTCCTTCTGCGAGACAGTGATGTCTCAGAAGTAGGAGGGCCGATCCCGCTCGGCGAAGGCGACGGCGCCGGGGTGGAGGCACAGCCCGCCCAGGCCCCCCAGCCCAATAGCCCGGGGCTTTATAATACGGGCTAACATGTGTCCCCCGCTGTAACATCTGGCGGGGGACCCCCCCTGTACCAATATCCGCAGGGGGGCCCTTGAGGTCGTGGGGCGCTGGGGCGGGGGCCCGTAAGCGTCCTTCACGTGCGACCTCGAGGAGGAAGGTGGCGTGGTGTGACCCATGCTGCCGTGATCACCGCGATGGTGCAGGGGGGGGAAGCGGGTCCATAGGCTCCCCCCCCCCCGAAGGCGGGCTTTTCGGAGCACGGTACAAAGGGGCACCGGTGTGTTCCTAACGGAGATCCCGGAGCCCCTCCCTGAAGTGTCGATGCCGGCCACCGTGGGGTTTTAGTCGGTTAGAGTCCGACATGCCCCGCCAGCTGCCCCTGAGGCTGGCGGAAGTCCATGGGAATTCCCCACGTAAAAAAAAAAAAAAAGATAGCCACTGGGGAGGCCTATATTCAGCAGTGGACAAGTATAGCCTAAAATGATGATGATGATGTGAGGCTGTGTCTATATTTTTTCAGCCAGCACTGGGCAACAGTAGTTCCGAACAAAAACGTGAATTATTTTATTCCTAGTATTTTATTATTACGGTTTCTGTATTCAGACTATTGGGCAAAGCAGCCGTGGCAATATTTAATAATAACTAGTGGCCGCCCGTTGGTCGAAATTCGACCATAATTAATTTAAATTATAAGTTTAAACATTATTAAGGTTCTATTGTCAAAGACTATACTTCTATAATCACAGATTTCGCCAAGGGTACACTGTTAATTTGCCTATTTTTTTCAAATAAATTGTATGAAACTTAAATAAAAAAAAAACAATTAATGATTAAAATAAAGAATACCTTTTTTTTAATTGTTTTTTTTTATCGTAACAAAAAACCATGCGATAAAGAAAATGCTATCGATTGAACTTGACATACATATTTCGATAATTTAATTAATGATACAAAACTTCTTTGAAAGCGATGTTTTTTGTAAAAACTCTTTCATCGTTTGCTGGTTATGTTTGACATTCAGTAAGACTATAATAAATACAAATACATGGTAGTGTGATTAATGTTTTTTTATTGATTTAATGTATTTTTTATGCATAATTTAAAAAAATATTAGCATTCTCTTCTCTATATAAACTATAAGTGTGGGAAATTTCATACTCCGTCCGCGCAATTTTCGTAAAAAGGGGTACAAAGTTTTTGCTTCACGTATTAATGTAATGATATATTATATTACAGATTAAATATTGTGACAAGAAACAAAATGGAATATAGTCATGATGGTGTAGTAATTTATTTATTTAAAATAAACAATTTATATTCTAAGTATCGTTCCAGTAGACTGGAAGATGCATTAGGTACCAAAGAGCATTATAGACAAACAAAATAATCGCTAAGCGCAAGCGTCCTTTGTGATGTAAAGGTTCCGTATTTTATCACACTAGGTTTTGACCGCGCGTTCCACATAATTCTTAGTGTAAGCACTTATAAGGCTTCCAACTCGGCTTAACGACTACCACCCTAAGTGGTAACCAGAACCAACAGCTTAACGTGGCTTCCGAAGCACGGAGACGCTCGAATATGAAAATGATACAAACGATCACCCATCTCAGGCCGACCGAGTTGAACGTTGCTTAACCTTGGTGATCGGTACGAACACCGCGGTCTACAGCGCTACGAGCGATATTTTTTAATTCTAATCTAAGTGATCACTCATCATCGATCAAAAAGGCATCTACTCCAGGCCCCTTCCAAAGGTTTCCATGACGACCAGGTTTGTACTGTACCTACGTTTCCAGCTTTCACCCGCGACCGGTAACCTGGTGAACCAGGTCATCGATCATCCTTGTTAGGGGCCTGCTAAGTCCACAACCATTACGCTTACATTCATCTAGCGGGGATGGGACAATTCCAGACTCCGGACTCATACTGGGAATGTTTCATTTGAAAAACTACATTTGTGCGATTTACCATTTGAACCCAGGACGTCGTGATCACAAAGCTATGCGCTTTGCCACTAGACCAACGAGGCAGTCAATCGTAAAATGTATTAAATTACTAGGTTTTAGCACCATCAGCAAGGAACCCTAAAAACTCTCGACTCTCGAAGACCGCGGAAGGACTAACAAATAAAGCATTTGTGTAAATGTTAATACATGAAGCACTAGAGGAATAAACATTGACAAGAATTCCATAAGCTTCGCCTTGACTATGTGGGTTCTTATTTACGGCTATGGAAAATAGTCTTTGCATTATATAAAGTTATCTCCTGCCCGCGACTTCGACGACGTCGACGACGTCCGTGTTGACTTTAGACAGGAACCTAACATTTTTCGCGATAAAATGTATCTGTTTGGGTGTGTGAATGATCTACGCTGTTAGCCGCGGGATCTTTACAGCTTCACCGGATAAGAGCGTGTTACCACTATGCTCGAACCAGAAGGGTTGGGAGGAACTAGCTTAAGGGCGCCTCAAGGAGGAACGGCCTCGGCTTGCGAAGTCGCTATGGGGAAAGGCGTATAGGTGTCTCATCGTAGTGCTCGGTACCGGCCGGCGGACAAGGAATTTTTCGACCTTGCCGGCGTGGTCGGTGTGTGATCCTGTGTGCGGTATTTGTATCCGAAAGAAGGGATGTAAGGGCATCGGGAGGGTCGGTGAGAAATTGCCGCGGATGGCGGTAGCGGCTGATAGAAGAGAAGTTAGGTTCGTAGACGGCGCCTACGATTAGCGGATTCCTATGAATGGACGCGTTCGCGAAACATCGGGTTGTCGCTTTTTTAAAAAAGGCGCGAATAGGTTCGAGACCGAGATCGGAATGGAAAAGTATTTGATGAGACGAACTCTAAGAGTGGAGGAAGCCAGAGAGGCCTGTAACGAAAGAACCTGTTGTAACTCTGTACTCTCTGCCTACCCTGCAAGGGAACTGGCGTGATAATATAATAATAATAAATAATAAATCATTTATTCATTCATCACAAAATCAGTACGCGTAACAATCTTATTGGAACTTATTTAAGTAGGTATAATTAACGGCTTGCCTGAACTAGGTTGAGACCTGTGTTTCAGGCAGGATTAGTGCTGTAGCATTGTAAAATCCAATGGTTTATTTACAATAACAAACTTATTTGATTGATAAGTAACTTAACTAATAACATATGTTTTAATCTACTTTTATAATAAAATTAAAATTATGATATGCTATAACATAATACGTTATCTACAAATTGCAAGTAATTGTTGACGGACGATTTAGCGCAGTGGTTAAGAGCTTAGGTCGCTCCACCTACTGTGTTTAATAGTCGCGGGTTCGATTCCCGCACGGGACAAATCTTTGTGTGATCCACAATTATTTGTTCCGGTCTGGGTATTTGTGTGTGAATTTTCATGTTTGTAAACGCACCCACGACACAGGAATAAATCCTAGTGTGGGGCTACGTTTTTTAAAAAAAAAGAAAAAAAAAAAAGAAAAAAAAAAGAAAAAAAAATGAAAAATAAAATTGTTCCGTCTGTTCGTAAGACATATTTTGTAAATAACTAAAAAGCGTTTGTTTACAGCTAAAATTATTTAATTTGTATATATTTAGTTCTCTATTTATTCTATTGTACAAAAAAGGACCTAAAAAAGTGAAAAATCTATTAGTATATATATGTTTTGAGGTTGAGTTTGAAAGGCAGACTATATCTTTCAGTCTCTTATTAATGGTAATGTCAGCAGCATAAGCGAGTGTTGTGTGCTGTTTAAGTAATACGTACATAATGAAAAGTTCGCGGACTGTTAACACCTTGCAGGACTTGTATAACAGGGTAGTGGGAAAGCTAAAAGGATGGAAATTGGCAACTTTTAGAACTGCTCTTTGGGCACGTTCGAGGGGCAGTAAAACAGTCTTTAGGGCTCCTCCCCATGAGGTGATACAATACTGAATTATAGATAATATAGATATATATAAAGTATCTTATGTGTTAATCCAGAAAGTATCTCTGTGCCAAATTTCATCTAAACCCCTTCAGCTGTTTTTGCGAGTTTCAGTAAACAAACATCCAAACAATTTTTCACATTTATAATATTACTGTCTTGTTGGTCTGGTGGCAAAGCGCAATGCTTTGTGATCACGAGGTCCTGGGTTCAAATCCTAGGTCGGACAAATGTAGTTTTTCTAACGAAAAAATCCCAGTACGAGTCCGGAATCTGGAATTGTGCCCGGTATATGGCAATAGGCTCGCCCCCTATTCCATGTGACCTAACATCGTCGGCGAAACGTGGGTGTACTCAGTACACCTCTGCCACCCTCTCTGGAGAATATAGGCGTGACGGTGTTATTATATATAATATTACTAGTTTCTGCCCGCGACTTCGCCCGCGTCGACTTTAGACAGGAACCTTACACTTTTCCTAGATAAAAAGTATATATCAGCCTATACTGCCCACTGCTGGGCAAAGGCCTTTTCTCACAAATCGAGGTGAGAGAGATTATGGTTATATTGGTGGAGTCAGGTTTGTCGCCACCTGCTGTTGGAACTTATCAAGCCGCCTTTAAGGCTTCCAACTCGGCTTAACGACTACCACATTAAGTGGTAACCGGGACCAACGGCTTAACGTGCCTTCCGAAGCACGGAGATGCTCGAATATGAAAACACCACAAACGGTCACCCATCTTAGGCCGACCGAGTCGAACGCTGCTTATCCTTGGTGATCGGTAAAAACACCGCGGTGTATGCACAAAAGTATGCTGTGTGTTAATCCAGGTAATAAACGATCTCTGTGTCAAATCCGTGACTGAGTAACAAACATCCAATCATACAAACTTTCACATTTATGATATTTGTAGGGCAACGTCTTCTTGGTTAAGTGGCTAGTAGAGTGCAGGCCTAACACAGGCAATGCGATAAGACATATTGGATTATGTCGCTAGGCGTGAAATAACTCTAACGCCTTACATGCTAGCATGCTGGATAAACTTTTTACACTTGTTTCAAGGATTGTAATGTACTGACCTATACACTTCACTGTGCCCCGCTGTTTCATCTGCCGTTTACCCGAAACTAATCTGGTCGAAACGCATCGCCCGTCCGAGCTATTAATTTATTTTCGCTTAATGTTATCTCAGATTTTTTTCCTATTTGCTCGGTTCCAACGGGTCCTAGCGTAATGTGAAATAATCTATAACCTTCCTAAAGAAATGGGCTATCAAATGCAAAAATATTTTTTTTAAATCTGACTGGTAGTTCCAGAGATTAAAGCGTTCAAACAAAAATAAGCTCTTTAGCTTTATTATATTAGTATTGATTTTGACTTGTGGACAAGATTATGCTCACGGGTTGACAATTCTGGATCAGACACAGACCGCGCCGGTGAGGTCGAAGAATTCTTTGCCCGCAGGCCGGTGCAGAGCACCACGGCAAGACACCTAGTATACGCCCTCCCCCATAGCGACTGCCCAAGCCGTTTTCCTTGAGGCGCCCTTGAGCTAGTTGCCCCCTTGCGCTTCTGGCTCGAGCGTAGTGGTTGCACGCTCGCCCTCTTATCCGGTGAAGCTGTAAGGCCCCTTGGCCAACAGCATAGATCACTCACACACACAAAAAAAGGGTCGACAATATTTGCACCGTGTAAGAAAAGTCGTGCCCGTGCCAGCTCAGGAGCGAGTTCATTCATTTTTTTTAAAAAAACTTATTGCCGATGCCACCCATGCCAGCCCTGCAGACGGGAATTCTTTCTGTATTCTTTTAAGAAACTTAACTCTTTTTCAACCCTGCTTGAGAAATAAAAGCGTGACAAAGTTTTATTTTTCTTTATATTGTGAAATGTATTGTATGAATTGATTTCTACAAGAGATTTGAAGAAAAATGTTGCAAATCTTTACAATATCTTTACGATCTACCAAATTAAATCGTCAAAATTATAGTTACTATCTGGGCCGACTAATCCGCCACCGACCGGTTGGTCGTCCCAGGTATCGCTGGAAGGACGTGGCTGAGACGGATCTGCGTGAGCTCCAAGCCGAAGACTGGCAGGGAATCGTGCAGAACCGTGAGAAGTAGCAGAATCTCGTTTCAGAGGCAAAGACTCACTTTGGGTCGCTAAGCCAACGGAGTAAGTAAGTATCAAAAATAGGTTAATCCTATACAATGCCTAACAAGTAAAAAAGTTTAAAAAACCCAAACCCAAAAGGTTTATTTGGTTATTTACTTATTAATTTTGTATGCAAAATTCCTAGAGCTAATAATCAGACGTCATTTCGTCATTTCATCAGGCGCTCCAACATGCCCCCGGGCGTTGAAAGGTCCCCTTTCAAGAAGAATCTGATGGTACAGGTAGCGGGCATAATCTGTTGAAGGCTCGACGTATTTTGTAGGAAATCACTGTCGCAAATTACACAAAATCTTTTTTTGATCCCAATTGATCCTGTTTCTGATAAAGATCAAAAATATCTCAAATTCAAATAGTTTATTTTGTGTAAGCGGTGCGGGGGCTCTTACAAATAGTAGTCAATTTACATATTTTTTTTAAGGTATTTTAACTACTCATCTACCACCGGATCGGAACGAGTCCTCCACTGAGAAGATCCAGCAAAGAAACTCAGCGGGCTTGCCTTTTTTTATTTAATTCTCTTTCTCTTTTTTTCTTTCTATTTTAAAATCAAAATCAAAAGTTTTTTATTCATGTAGACCAAAAGGCACTTATGAATAGTCAAAAAGAGAAAATTATTAATTACTTAAGACTCTACCACCCGTTCGGAAAGTCATTCCTGTGGAGAAGAAGGGCAAGAAACTCCACCGTTACTCTTTTTTTAAAAATGAGTTTTACAATTCTTTTTGTATACATTGCATTTATGGAGTATGGGAGAACAATGCAGAACGAGCTAAATAGATGTGCTTAAGTATAGATTAATCATAAGTGTACTTAGATTCATGATATTGGTCAGTGTCTACATAGTCCTCTCATTTACAAAATAGAGATGTTGTAGAGGTATATAATAAAAAGCATAATAATAATAGTAAGAGAAAGTGTTACTATAAAATATGTAAAGAGCGCGTACAAAACAACTGGTCATAGCTCCAGTGTGATGCCGAACGAGACAAAATTCAACAGCATTATGGTACACGTTCAGCCTGACAAAGAGCAGGGGACGGACCAGTCCCCACCAGCAGCACCCGTTCACGAGTATGACCTAAGAAGCAGCTGGTTGAGGAGAGTGATCTCTCCTCAACCATTTTAGAGGGAAAAGAATGACCCGCTCCACAGAGCCGCCACTCGCAAAGATATTTTAGTGAGCATGACCAATCCACGACCCTGTCGAAATCGTTCGAGAATAATATTTAAAATCAATGAACGCTCGCTAGGCAGGACACGCTGCACTTAACATTATAATCTTCTAGATTTCAGTTAATTTGTGTAAAGGCATTTTTATCATTTAAAAAATCATTTAGTGTATAATATCCTTTACTCATTAGTGAAGATTTAATATACTTTTTAAATCTGTCAAGAGGCAACTCTAACATGGGCTTTGCTATCTTATTGAAGCAGCGAATACCGACTCCTACGAAGGAAGTAAATACTTTTTTAAGCCTAACAATTGGTAATACCAGTTTATGTTTATTTCTAGTGTTTAATTTATGAACGTCACTCACTTTATTAAATAAATGGATATTCCTACGTATGTGCACTATGTTGTCGTATATATACTGTGAAGCGACCGTGAGAATGTTGATCTCTTTAAAAAGTTCTCTGAGGGAAGCCCTAGGTCCAAGATTATAAATGGCACGGATAGCTCTTTTTTGCAGTATGAATACATTTTCCACGTCAGCAGCGTTACCCCACAGTAGGATACCATAAGACATAATGCTATGGAAGTAACTAAAATAAACTAGACGTGCTGTATCCACATCCGTAAGTTGCCGTACTTTCCACACTGCATAAGCAGCGGAGCTAAGTTTACCCGCAAGTGATGAGATATGGGCCCCCCATTGGAGTTTGGAGTCTAGGGTAATGCCTAGAAAGACAGTGGAGTTCACGAGGTCCAGCTTTGTGCCATTAATAAGAATATTCGTAGCATTAACTTTTACATTGGGCATAGTAAATTTAATACACTTTGTCTTTTATTCAATCATATTACAATACAATGTTTAGGTTACAATTAAATAGTTCACGATCTAGCTTCAGTGTGATGCTGTAAGATATGAGACTAATGATATTATTTATAGAGTGTCTAAAGGATTCTATTTGGACCAATCCCCACAAGCAGCACCCGTTCACGAGTATGACTACTGGAACAACCCAGCACTCTCCTCGACCATATTGGAGGGGAGGGAGTGGCCTGCGCCAGACAGCCACCGCAAGCAGAGACATTATAGTGAGCATGACCAAACCAGAACCCCCTGACGTTGGTCAGACTGCGTCTACAAAACAGGTTGTATCTATCAGACCAACTAAGGTTGGAGTACTAGAAAAATTAGAAATCGCACGAAACGATTCCATACAAAATGTACGAGTATGTACACTGTACATATAATAATATCAGCCTATACTGCCCACTGCTGGAGAAAGGCCTTCTCCCACAAATCGAGGTGAGAGAGATTAGTTCATACTCCACCACGCGGACCCAATGCGGATTGGTGGAGGCAGGTTTGTGGCCACCTGCTGTTGGGACTTATCAAGCCGCCTTTAAGGCTTCCAACTTGGCTTAACGACTACCACATTAAGTGGTAACCGGGGCCAACAGCTTAACGTGCCTAGCAAAGCACGGAGACGCTCGAATATGAAAATGCCACAAACGGTCACCCATCTCAGGCCGACCGAGTCGAACGCTGCTTAACCTTGGTGATCGGTAAGAACAACACGGTCGCACAGCGCTACAAGCGCTACGAGCGTCTCGTAGCACAATTTAGGAGTGCATACACTCTAGCTCACTTTGTGCCAGATGTTTCCCGCAATAGAACACTTTCGACTGCTATGTTTTATTTAAAAAATATACCTTCATGTGCACTGTGATACTTTTTAAACCACTCGAGATACAAGATTTTAATATCTCTTGTGCTGGTTCGATTCCCGGCTACAGAGTAAGGGGCTAAATACCCTTCACTGGTGACCCCGACGTGATCAGAAGGTTGCGTGTTTAAATCACGTCGGGGTCACCAATATGGCAGGAACGTTGTGGCAAGATTTGTCAAAGGGAAGATCTTCCAGCCAGACGGGTGTTGTGTCCCGCGGGGCCTACCATTCCCCCCTAGAGTTGTTGTCGAGGGCTTGTATATATGATATGCGTCGTGCGCACTCTAATATCGCGTTCTAGACATGTATGGCGAAACGTCAGCACCACCTATTGGTAGGTAGTCGCAACTATGTAGCGATGTATAGGGGTTGCTACACTACTAGCGACCCGCGCCAGCTTCGCACGGGTGTATTATACACAAACATTCCTCTTGAATCAACTCCGTCCATTGGTGAAACTCGTATGAAAATCCGCTCGGTAGTTATTGAGTTTATCGCGTTCAGACAGACAGACAGCGGGGGACTTTGTTTTTAACCGACTTCAAAAAGGAGGAGGTTCTATGTTCGGTTGTATGTATGCTTTTTTTTTTTTATGTATGTTCAGCGATATTTCCGTCAATTGTGGACCGATTTTGATATTTTTTTTTGCATTGGGTTCAGTATATATCCAAGGTGGTCCCATATTAATTTTATTGACATTGGACCTTGGACTTAGAAGATACACCAGGGAACTCCTTAACGACAAACAATAGGCATGTGTAAATTGAGATATTATGGGTATTACGTCAATCCTATAGGTACCCTACTATAGAATAATTCACTGGTCACTTAAAATTGTAAAATAAAAATCTTTTATAAAAAAAGGTAAACCGACTTCAAAAAGCAAAAAAATAAAAATATTTGCAGTCGGTGCCAAGTAACCGACTGCACCAACCAGCACCGACTTCAAATATTTTTATTTTTTTGCTTTTTGAAGTCGGTTTACCTTTTTTTATTAAAGATTTTATAATATGTAGTGATAAAAACACAAATACATGGAGGAAGTCAGAGACGCCTGTAAGGAAAGAACCTGGTGGAACTTGATACTCACTACCTACACCTACGATATAGATAGATAGATTGTACACAAAGCAACAATATAATAATCTTACCGGTGACTGTGTGAGTTCGGTGAGTCGAGAGGCAACATCTTGGCCCCGTTTAGGCCGCATCAGCAGATAGATCTTCTTGATTTTAGGACAACTCCTCAACAGTTTCTCAACTAAAACCTGGGGATAAAATAGCATTTTTTTATATTTAAATCGACGGACGGCTTGCTTCAATGGTTAAGATCTTGATGCACTCCGCCCACTGGGTCGAGAAATCGCGGGTTCGATTTCCGCACGGGACAAATCTATGCGTGGCCTGCAAACATTTGTTTCGGTCTGAGTATTTGTGTATGTAATTACATGTTTGTAAATGCATCCATGACACAGGAGTAATTTGTTAGGGCTACGTTTTATAACGTGTTCTATTTAAAGAAGAGAAATTAAAATTATTTAATACTTTTCTGTGGACGAAGCGAGAACCCTCTAGCCGGAAACCTGACCATGAAGCCAAATTTGAGTTTTTAGAATAACTAACGCTAATAGAGAATAGAAAAATTAAAACTAAAATTAAAAATAACGTGACAAATGAATCATAGCTATGAGCACTCTCGACCAAGTCACTTTTTAAACAAAAAAACGAAATCAAAATCGGCTCATCCGTTTAGGAGCTAGGATAGCACAAACAGACACAGATACACACTTTAAACTTATAACAACCCTTTTTTTGCGTCCAGGGTTAAAAATGAACGGAAATGAGAGTTAACATGGTCAGAACAACGCTATTGATTGCGAAGACAATTGCTTAAAGAAACAGATTTCTTACCTTTCCCATGAACCCGGTACCGCCAGTAACAAAAACGGATTTGTCAGCGTAAAAATCAGCCACTGGAACATACTCCTGGCTTCCCGGCCCATAGTGCCCGGCAGACAGACAGGACGCCATCTTTGTACACCTTAGTTAAGCGCGCCAATTGTCAAATGCATCAATTTGCTGGAGGCGTACAAATCACATATGCCTTTGACGTTTTTGGAGACTTTTTAAATTCTGCTCTTAGGAAGAGTGCGGTAACTTCAACATGGTTGGTCTGTTACGCCTGGAACAAAAGAAAATTTAGATTAAGTTTAAAAAACTTGAGTGAGGTTAGCAAGGAAAACGTGGAGTGGTCAGGCCTCTTATAGTCAAATGATTGAGCGCAGGGCGGGGTAGGCAGATAGTACAGAGTTCCAACAGGTTATGTCCTTACATACCCCTCTGGCATCCTCCACTCTCATAGTTCGTCTCGTACACGCTCGCCGGTTACGGAGAGTTTTGACTTGTTCTTCAGATAAGACTCGGTCTATTTGGTCATAGTAAGATAGTCTAGAACTTCCTGGGTACCTACCTACATCCTTCCACTTTCACATTGTTTCGTCATTCTTTCTTTCGACATTCTATCTATATGCCCGAACCAACGGAGCATACCCTTTCTCATATTTACTACGTTGTTGCGAATACGGTCGATCAGCTTCACTCCGCACATCTTCCGCAGAGCTCGCATTTCCACTACATTTATCCTACTTTTATTCTCCTTCTTACATACCCAGCTCTCGCTGCCATATAACAGCATTGGGGTAAGCAGTCCGTTATGTATGGCCAGCTGCGCCTTTGGCTCAAGTGCCGGCTCCCAAGTAGCTTTCCCATCGCACCATTCACTCTGTTCCCTGCACTCACTCTTCTCTCTATGTTATCGGTGTATTTCCCATGCTTACTGAAAAAACGAACCGCGATAAAATCCGAAAAATAGTTTTATGTCACTAAGGGCCTACCGCGATCGACCATTTATCGATCGGAAAAGTGACAGTGACGAAGTTACTTTATAAAAGAAAAATAAGGGACGGGTTTATTGATCACACGGTCGGAAATAAACGACGTATGTGCAAAACATAATTTTATCATGTTCTAAAATAACTAAAGTATGAATTAAAAAAAAAAACTGCTGTACTAGAACCTTACTACAATTATTTTCTATGTTTTAAGTAAATTCTATCAATTAGTTGCTAAGCATATCGCGTTGGAATCAGAAAATGTAAAGCAATAGAGATGACTTAAGTATTTTTTTCTACCGAAAAAACTTGACTAAAGATTTCACGCTTATTAGTTAGCCTACCTGGTTTTTGAAAGGACGATCAACGTGAATTTGAATGATCTGTGACATACACATGTATGTCTTTTATTGACATTTTTTCTTCGCATATTTCTATCTATCTATCTATCTATATGATCACGCCGGATCCCTTACGGGGTAGGCAGAGAGTACAGAGTTCCAACAGGCTCTTTCCTTACATACCTCTCTGGCTTCCTCTACTCTCATAGTTCGTCTCATACACGCTCGCCGGTTACGGAGACTCCTGACTTGTCCTTCAGATAAGACCCGGCCTATTTGGTCATGGTAAGATAGTCTAGGTCTTCCCCGGTACCTACATCCTTCCACTTTCGCATTGTATACAGTTTTGTCTTGATGACTTAAAGTATGTTACGTTTTTGATGTATACCATCTTTCCTCTCGGTTGCTGGATATTTTTTGTGGGAGTGATTTCGGAAAAGGGACGGAAATGTGTTACAGGAAACCGGGGAAGCGCGCGCTATTTGATTTGACCAATGAACGCGCGCTATTTGATTTGACCAATGAGCGCGCGCGGTGGCGGAGAGATGGCTGTAAGATGGTGCCAACAGGAAACCGTAGAAGCGCGCGCTATTTGATTTGACTAATGAGCGTGCGCGGTGGCGGAGAGATGGGTGTGAGATGGTGCCAACAGGAAACCGGGGAAGCGCGCGCTATTTGATTTAACCAATCAACGCGCGCTATTTGATTTGATGCAGATCTTTTTCATAGTAGGATAACATGTCAGACGTTACACATCATATGCGACTCCTGTAAGGCTCGCTGTTTTTTTTTGTAATTATCAATTATTGCTGTTAATCGTTCAGTTCACTGTATTAAACAAAATTTAATCATTATTCAAAGCAATATGGCTATTTTAAATGCATTCCTATTACACACACATCAATATGCACACAAAAGTTGATTATTTGTTAAATTTCATGGTTAATTTGGGTACCAAAGAGCTTAATAAATGGTACCTTGTATAATTATAGGTTTTTATAAGTCAGTAAGTAAGTATTGTAGGTACCTACCAAATACCTAATGATATTGGGTCTTGCCGTTTCGATGAACTGAAACGGATTAACTAATTTACTTATCTCAATGATACACCTATTACCGTGCACTAGTCAAATAAGTGTATGCCTATAATAATAATAGCCCTGTTAAGAAACTGTCCCACCGTTGGGCACGGGCCTCGTCTCAAACTGAGAGGGTTTAGGCCATAGTCCACCACGCTGGCCCAGCGCGGGTTGGCGAACTTCACACACCTTCGAGAAACTCTTAGGCATGCAGGTTTCCTCACGATTAAATCAAGTTGTATTTATTTTTTAATACGCACATGCTTTGGAAAAGACGCCTGGGTTTGGACCCGAGACTCTGGCTTTGCAGTCCAACGGTCTAACCACTAGACTATCACTGCTTTTTAAATACTTGTTATGCAGATTCTAATTAGAACCCTTAACCTTTTTACGATGTGTGTACTACCTTGTGACACAATCTTCATAAATTATTGTGATTGTTTCGACGAAACATTTTGTTTATAAACTGTTATTTTAAAGTATCTTACCGAAATGGCAAGGTTTTGACATGTTTAAGATTAGTCTAAATTGTTTAGGGCATATTAAATATTATGTATGCATAATAAAACACACACACATTTGTGGGCGCACCAATCTGCTGCGAACACATTTGTCCGTGTGGAGTGGAGGTAGACCGGTCAGGTCTCCACGGTCTTTCATGCCGAAAAAGTGCCGGCAGGTTTTCCCGCCACAGCTCGATAAACGATATTATTAAAAGGGCTCTTGCCACCATCAACGTTCCTGCTGTCTTGGAACCGATAGGAATGTTCCGTGATGATGGCAAGAGACCCGATGGCGAGACACTGATCCCCTGGAATCGAGGTCGGGCCCTTGTGTGGGACGCCACATGCGTCGATACTTTGGCTCCGTCCCACCTCAGGGAATCAGTGTCTAAGGCGGGAGCTGCGGCTGAGAAGGCGGATCTGGGCAAGCGGCACAAGTATGTATCTATTAGTAGAGATTACATTTTTGTGCCGTTTGCGGTGAAAACGCTAGGCCCGTGGAGTAACTGCGCTAAAAGTTTTTTAAAATCTCTAACACCTAGATTGATTGCCTCTACAGGTGACAAGAGGGCTGGCTTATTCCTCGCGCAGAAAATTAGCTTAGCGGTTCAGCGAGGCAATGCAGCCAGCTCTCTTGCCACCATACCACGCGGACAAGATTTAGACTTATAATTAGTGTTAGTATTTCGTGTTGTTTTTTATTGTATTTTGATTTTAATTGTAAACTGAATTAACAAATAAATTAATAAAAAAAAAAAAAAACAAAAACTATTTTACGGATTTATAAATAAAAATTAAATTAAATTCAAGTCCGTCTGTGATTTTAAAATAATCGACTTTTCACGAGGTGGAGATGACAGAGGTGGAATGTACACCCATTTTTTTCCGACGATCCTATGTAATAGGGGGCGAGCGTATTTCCATCATACCGGGCACATTGCTCTCTAGAATGATACTGAAAAAAAATCTATAGTATCATTTTTTTCCGACCTAGCATTTAACTAACCGAGTATTATTCTCCACTAAACCAACGAATCAGTCTTATTTTCTTTTTTTTTTTTAAAAACGTAGCCCCAAACTTGGATTTATTCCTGTGTCGTGGGTGCGTTTACAAACATGAAAATTCACGAACAAATATCCAGACCGGAACAAATAATTGTGGATCACACAAAGATTTGTCCCGTGGGGGAATCGAACCCGCGACTATTCGACACAGTGGGCGGAGCAGCTCAAGCTCTTAACCACTGCGCTAAATCGTCCGTCAAATACATATGTTATACGCACGATATACCTAAGTTATTGTACAGTATAGTTTACCAACCTTATCACAATGATTAGATAATAATTTTGAAACTCTGATAGCTGAATTTTACGAAGTGATTCCTTTTGAGTAACTAACTATTCGTGAGGGCTATGCGACCGCGGTTTTCTAAGCGATCACCAAGGTTAAGCAGCGTTCGGCTCGGTTGGTCTGAGATGGGTGATCGTTGAAGGCAATTCTACGTTATGAAGTCAAGTTGGGAGCCTTATAAGTTGCTTGATGAGTTCCAAAGCAGGTTTCCTAATGGAACCCAGTGCGGTACGATGGAGATCAGTTAATACTGATCTCCATCGTACCGCACTGGGTTCGCATGGTGGAGTATGACCTAATCCTATAAATTCCCATGACCTGATCTCTCTTAACTCGATTTGTAAGAGATTCATTGTTTTTAAAAATCTTTCTTCTTCTTCTTCTTAGCGTTTCGACAACGAACGTGATATAAATTATATGGATGCGGCCCAGAAAGCGGTCACACTAATTGCATTTTCGGAAGCAGACATCAAGTCTTCCTGCGTACAGGAGTAAAGGCACGCAGGACAAGATAAAAGGTGAGACATCGTTTGGGTTGCATCACACAAACACTCCAGATTCGTGATGTCAGTGAGTTTCCACCTTAGAATGGTTTCCTTGCTCCGACCGACCTGGGTCCGAAGTCTATTTAAAGACTTCCAGACCAGCCATGGTAATTTATGTCCAGGTGGAAGGCTCTCAGCAGGTGTAACAAAAGGATTAGGTTGCGATGCTTATTTCCTCCAAAGATTACACCTCGCTTTTGTTGGCTCCAGGGTTAAGAATCATTAAAGCGGTTTGATAATATCCAAAAGCCGCAAACTTGCTCCCATCTTAAAGCACTGGGTCCGCGGGGTGCAGCAGTACCTAAACTCTCTTAACTCGATTTGTAAGAGATTTATTGTTTTTAAGAATCTTTGAAGTGGTTTGATAATATCCAAAAGCCACAAACCTGCTTACATCACAACGCACTGAATCCGCATGGTGGAGTATGACCTAACCACTCCCAACGCGAGTTCTGGGCAAAGGCCTTTGCCCAGCAGTTAGTTCAGTTCTGATTTTGATCTCGATAATTCTACGAAAAGTCTCCGAAAAGGTGGTCACAAACTTGACTCCACTGCTCCGCACTTGCTGCCCGTGGTGAAGTATGACTTAACCTCTCTCATCACGATTTGTGAGCGAAAGCCTTTGTCCAACAGTGGGACAAAATAGGATGATTCATCATTGACGAACATAATAATATCTAGCACTAATAATAAAATATCACCTAGACCATAACATTTCTGATTTGATCTCGATAACTCAACGACCTCAAATCTGGGTGCTGGCTGGCATTATGCGAAAGAACGAATATTAAAATAAATAAATAAATTAGATTATATTCAGAGGTCAGGGTTGGATGCTAAAGTGTATTTTTGCATTTCCGAATTATTTTTAGTTGCTCTGACTAGTAATTATTATAACTATTGTTTATTTTAGTAAGTCTGGAATATACTAAGGAAATTCACTAAATAATACACGGTGTAACTTTAGTTGTTTTATTTTAGAAGAAAATTTCAATAGGATGTAGGTACCGGGGAAGACCTAGACTATCTTACCATGAACTAATAGACCGTATCTTACCTGAAAGTCAAGTCAAGAGTCTCCGTAACCGGTGGGCGTGTATGATACGAACTATGAGAGTGGAGAAAGCCAGAGAGGTCTGTAAGGAAATAACCTTTTGGAACTCTGTACATTCTGCCTACCCCGCAAGGGAACTGGCGTGATGATAATGATAGATAGATAGATTTCAATAGGTCACATCTCTACAACAATACTTAGTAAGTGCATTCATAAACCAACTTTAAAACCTATACCAAGCACAAAATGTTATTGAGAGGCGGCGCGGCTCGTCAGCTGGCCGGTAGATGCCTTCGGTGTTCCGAATTTTTAACGGTCAGTGGGTACATAGATGTTACTTATTGAATAAGAATAATAATAATATCAGCCTATACTACCCACTGCTGGGCAAAGGCCTTCTCTCACAAATCGAGGTAAGAAAGATTAGGTCATACTCCACCACGCGGAACCAGTGCGTATTCGTGGAGGCAGGTTTGTGGCCACCCGCGGTTGGAACTTATCAAGCCGCCTTTAAGGCTTCCAACTCGGCTTAACGACTACCACATTAAGTGGTAACCTGGACCAACGGCTTAACGTGCCTTCCGAAGACGGGGACGCTCGAATATGAAAATGCCACAAACGGTCACCCATCTCAGGCCGACCGTGTCGAACGCTGCTTAACCTTGGTGATCGGTAAGAACACCGCGGTCGCACAACGCTACATGCGCCTCGTACTTATTGAAGTGTTATTTTCATTCATTTTTATTACCAGTGAACAGTAGACATTGTACACATCACCTGGGCTTACGCTCCAGGACGACTAAAATTACACCTTGAGTCTTACTAGCTTTTACCTGCGGCTGCGCACACATTTATTTTGTATATTCATATAGTACTATAATATGAGTAGGATTATTATGTTCCAAAGCAGGGGTGGTAGAGGTGTATTATGTAGACGTACATTTCGCTGTAGATTTTAGGTCCCAATGTAATAGGGGACGAGTGTCCTGCCCTTATTTCAAGCACAATTCCAGATTTTGGACACTGTCCGACGTAAAATGCGAACCCAGGTCCTCGTGATGAACTACCTGGTGTTACAGTACATACCAATCTATATATCTATCTATATCATCACGACAGATCCCTTGCAGGGTAGGCAGAGAGGAAAGAGTTCCAACAGGTTCTTTCCTTACATACCTCTTTGGCCTCCTCCATTCTTATAGGTCGTCTCATACACGCTCGCCAGTTACGGAGACTCTTGACTTGTCCTTCAGATAAGACTCGGTCTATCAAAAACAAACTAAATACTAATAATATAGAAAAACTACCCTATTTACTCTCATAAAAATCAGGGGGGCCACTATGAATTCGCGTACGTCGAAAGCGCTTTCCCTTACTTTCATTCTTATTCACTAAGCTCACAGAGTGAAAGGGATGGTATGAAATCTCGATATCAAAACATTACGTAAGGAGTACTTGCTCGCTAATGGGACATTCATGTCCCTACTTAACGGATTATTCGTATTTACGTTATAGAAGCGTCTTACCAAGCGATAAAGAAGAAAATTGTTGCCTCCAAATTGTCAAAATTGTCATGCACTCAAGTCGTTTCGATCTAAAAAAAACATGTTTAACACTATAATACTCTTAGTTTCAACAATAATTATGTTTTCTAATCTATCCGCTATAGATTTGTTGGTTTAGTTTTGTATTTAACGGCAAAATTATGTATAAATCGGCTGTGACAGTGACATTTCACGTAATCTTTGCCAAACATTTATTTTTTAGGCGTTTGCGGCCAGTGACGATGGTTTTTTATCTATGACAATGTTGTATCGTTGATATGAAAAGAGATTTTAATAAATGGATCAGATCTAAGCATTTGCACGTCTTTAATCTATGGAAGAGTAATCTTAGCTGTGCATCGTGCATGTAATATTCGCCTATACTTTACTTGAGGCGCTCGTAGCGCTGTGCGCCCGCGGTGTTCTTGGTGATTACCTAGGTTAAGCAGCGTTCGATTCGGTCGGGCTGAGATGGGTGACCGTTTGTGGCATTTCATATTCAAGCGTCTTCGTGCTTCGGAAGGCACGTTAAGCCGTTGGTCCCGGCTACCACTTAATGTGGTAGTCGTTAAGCCGAGTTGGAAGCCTTAAAGGCGGCTTGATAAGTTCCAACAGCAGGTGGCCACAAACCTTCCTCCACCAATCCGCACTTGGTCCGCGTGGTAGAGTATGACCTGATCTCTCTTACCTCGATTTGTGAGAGAAGGCCTTAGCCCAGCAGTATAGGCTGCAATTATTATTATGCTTTAGTTACCAATGTGCCTGTTCTTTGTCCCAATGATAGGCAAGCTCGTAGATGAATTTTTAGTCTGAGGACCTCTTTCACCAACCTCGAGTAAAGTCCGAAGTATACTAATCAAAAGTCTTTGTACAAATTTCACCATTTCGAAGTAGCCTTATCCAACGGTTAAAACCAGCCTGTTTTAACTATTCAAAAACGCTAATCATAAAGTAACTAACCATCACTTTACTCAAGGGTGGTAAAAGAGCCCTATAGGTGGCTATAAGGGCTTTTAGATAGCTGACGAGATTTTTCTAAGTTCCTAATTAATTGAAACGCCCTTCACGCCTCTAAACTTTACAGGTGTACGCGTAGGTGTTTTAATAAACCTATCTATCACAGAAATATTTTGGTTATAAAGTAAATTGGGTTATAAGGGGTAAGTATATTCTTAAGCCAAAAGGCGCAGCTGGCCATGCATTATGAATTGTTTGTCCCAACGCTGTTATATGGCAGTGAGAGTTAATATGTAAGGAGAATAAAAGCAGGATAAATGTGGTCTAAATGCGAGCTCTGCGGAAGATGTGCGGAGTCAAGCTGTATCCGCAACAGCATAACAAAACAGATATACAATGCAAAAGTGAAAGGATGTAGAAACCGGGAAGACCTAGATTATCTCACCATGACCAAATAGACTGTGTTTCATGTGAAGAGCAAGTCAAGAGTCTCCGTAACCGGCGAGCATGTATGAGACTAGAGGAAGCCAGTGAGGTCTGTAAGGAAAGAACCTTATGGAACTCCGTACTCCATGCCTACCCCGCAAGGGATCTGGCGTGATGATATAGATGTCGCTTTCCGTCGGCCAAATTTGACATGTCTTATTAGATATGTCGTCTCGCATATGGAGGATTCCTAACAATTTTTCATGTACAGCTTTAAAAATTCCGAGGCCTATAGCAAGGACTCTTCTACAGTCGTTAACGCTAATAGGAAAGGAAAAAAATGTATGAGATTCATATTTTACACGAAAAGGCACGTGGTCTGAATAAGGCCCTACGGATTGCGGGAACAAAGTGAATAGAATCTAAAAATTCATCCATTTAAACTATTATAGTATTTATGATTCATCGGAAAAGTAACAAGGACTCTACCAACACTTTGGAATGTCATAATTCTGAAGAGGAAGTCCACGGGTAAAGAAGCCACTGCTGGAAAACCATCCTTCCATGACTCCCCATTTAAACCGATTCTCCACCGCTACTCTTAAATAAAATCACCTACATTTTGTTGTGGGGTATGAGAGAACAATGAAGGCTGGTCATCAGGTGGGTCTAAGGTAAATATATCTGAAATGCTTTCAACTTGTCTGCCCTTAGAAGTGCAAGTTAATATTCAAATCCATACCAAACTATCACTGCATTAGTCAGTAATCATTTCAATTTCTGACGCTTCTCAAGAGTGGGTCAGTAAAATGTGTCACTCTTTCCGGTCGGCTTAGAAGGAAGGCAATTGAGTACAAACTATTTTAGCTCATCATGTGCGTTGATTTTGTAGTCTTTACTTTTAGTATGTGGTCTTCTGGAGTGTTTTGGGCAAAGGTTTTGATTACCTAAAGCACTCGTCCTGCAAGGCCGCCGTGCTCGTAGTAACTACCAAGGTTAAGCAACGTTTAAGTGGATCAATATGACATGGGTGACCGTTTGTGAAAAATCCATTTTAGATTAACTAACCAAACTGGAGGTAAAATTCTGACTGGGGTTATTGTTGTAACCTATTTCTGTAATGAGATTGGTTGACGTCCGCCGTTGTGTTTGTGTTTAAAGTTGTGGGCGAGCTTATATCATTTATCCGGTTTTTGGTGGTCTACCGGAGCGTACGTCTAGTATTTATGGGTTCACCCCCACCTAAGTCGTGTGCCCCACAAATATTTGTTTCAATCGCTAAAGTTGTGTAGTTTTCATTAAATTTTGCTTAATACAGAAAACTGGAACATCTTATTTTAATTAATGGCCGCACACTTGAACAGTGTATTTCGCCAATGTCAAGTAGTAATAGAGTATAACAGAAAATTATAAAAATTGGCTTCTTGTCGCCATTACGGCAAAAAAAAAACCAACCGAAAGAAAATTGGAACAACTGACAGCGATTTCAGTCAATATATCGTCGTTGTCAAATGAATATTTGCTATGTTACATTTTTGGAAATATCGACTTTTTGACTATTATGATTAGTGAACTAACCAATTTTGCTTGATATGAGTCTATGAGTGAGCATTATACGTCGAACCAGGGTTGCTAAAAAAATTTGCTTAAAAAATCTGCTTCATATAAAAATTTACAGGAAAATGTTCTTTTCAAATATCTCAAAGTTATGCTTTTGCACATAGCAACAATATTCATTTGCCAACGACGGTATCTATTTTATCACGCCAGCTCCCATCCGAGATAGGCAAAGAGTACTAACTTCTCACAGGTTTTTTTCTTACATACTTCTATGGCTTCCTTCACTGTCATAGTTCATCTCATACACACCCACCGGTTACGGAGACTCGGAGAATGTAAAAATTAGATTTATGGTTTGTATTTAATAATATTAGCCCCGTTAATAAACTGTCCCACTGTTGGGCACGGGCCTCCTCTCAAAGTGAGAGTATTTAGGCCATAGTCAACCACGCTGGCCCAGTGTGGGTTGGCGAACTTCATACTCTCCTCTCCATCGTTATCCATTTAAAACAAACTAATTCTAGGTCTTGCGTTTATTATGTTACACTTTGTATATGTATCCGAAAGTAGGGAAGTAAAGGCATCTGAAGGGGTTAATCTACTTATAATGATCCTTGAAATATACATTACCCACTAAACGAATTTCAGGTAATCTTTTGGTAAAATTGTCACCGGACTTCTGTTATCGGTCGATAAGCGAAGAAGCGTGACGCACAAATATTTGTGTACTGATAACTTGCGATATTTATCAGAAATTTGGCCCCAATATGACTTATCAATCAAGGTGTGTTATGTAACTTAATCGCCAAGCTACAGTTTTCCATATTGTAGAATAATTTTCCGTCTTCTTCTTTTTAGCGTTTCGACGGCAAACATGATACAATTATATGGATGCGGCCCAGAAAGCGGCCACACTAACTGCATTTTCGGAAGCAGACATCAAGTCTTCCTGCGAGCAGGAGTTAGGGCATGCAGGACACGATACAAGGTGAGACATCGTTTGGGTTGCACCACATAAACACTCCAAATTCGTGCTATCAGTGAGTTTCCAACTTAGCATGTTTTCCTTGCTCCGACCGACCTACGTCCGAAGTCTATTTAAAGACTTCCAGACTGGCCAATGGTAATTTGTGTCCAAGTGGAAGGCTCTCAGCAGGTAAGACAAAAGGATTAGTGAGCGATGCGACTTTCCTCTATTTTCCGTAATTAACTGAAATTGGATGAGAATACCCGAATATCGTATTCAGTGACGATCATCATTTGAAGATGATGAAATAACTTACCATTGAGTTAATAAGAAAGAAAAGAGCATTTCCTCTCTGTATGATATATATTATTATATATTAGTATATATTTATATCAGTGACTTTTGTCCTCCTGCGGATCTCCTCGTTTCTGATTCGATCCCGCAGGGTAACTCCGAGCATAGCTCTCACCATCGCCCTTTGGGTGACCTTGAGCCTTCTTATGGGGCCCATCGTAAGCGACCATGTCTCAGTGCCATAGCACTCAGAATTGCTAAACTTAAGTGGCAGTGGGCGGGGCACATCGCTCGTAGAACTGACGGCCGTTGGGGCAGAAAGGTTCTCGAATGGCGACCACGTACCGGAAGACGTGGAGTGGGTAGGCCCCCTACAAGATGGACCGATGACCTGGTGAAGGTCGCGGGTGGAAGTTGGATGCGTACAGCACAAAGCCGGTCGTTGTGGCGGTCTTTAGGGGAGGCCTTTGTCCTGCAGTGGACGTCTTTCGGCTGAAGACTATATATTTATAATACATATAAATATATAAGTATGTATAATGCACCTATTTAATGTAGTATTTTCGTTATTTCCTCATAAATCTACCATTGTTGTACAATTGCCCTCACTTCCATATAACTGTTCTGTCTACACTCAAAGGTTAACTGGTAGATAACTTATACTGAGTTAAGTTCGCCTTTGTATATCATTTGTAGAAGTATGCTCACAAAATTGTTATCTTTTTGTACAATAAAGAATAAATAAATAAAATGAATAAATATATACTGAGATTGACGAACTACTTGAGATGATGAACAAACTAACTAACCATTGAGTTATTATATTATATAGAGATGGTGAAATTTGTAAATAGGCTCCTAGGGCCTCGAATCGACACTTAAAATTGTAAGTAAGTCACCATCTTTGGGTAGCCCTATCCGCCGGTTAAACTGGCCAGTTTTAATTGCCGAGTATTGCTAATCGACACGTAACCAACTAGAACTTTACTCGAAGATAGTGAAAGAAGCCCTAAAGGTTTGACAAATAGCCGATGGAGCGCGACGGGGGCGCGACGGAAGCGCTCGGCTGCGTTCAGTTGTGCAGTTTGCCGTCGCGCCGAGCGGGGCTGCAGAGTGTGGCGTCTCCCGTACATTTCAATACATCAAACTCAAACTCAAATAATTTATTTTGTACAAGCCCTGCGGGGGAGCTTACAAATCGTCAATTTACATTTTATTTAATCTAATTTAACTACGCATCTACCACCGGATCGGAACGCGGCTTCCACTGAGAAGATCCGGCGAAGAAACTCAGCGGGCTTGTCATTTTTATTTAATTCTCTTTTTCTTTTTTCCATTCAATTTTTTTATCATAATTTTATCATATGTGTGACTACAATGTTTAGGTTACAATTACATAGCTTACACTCTAGCTCCAGTGTGATGCCGAGATAGCCGAGATGCCGACCGAGATATGAGACTAATGAAGTTATTTATAAAGAGTGTCTAAAGGATTCCAGATGGGCCAGTCCCCACAAGCAGCACCCGTTCACGAGTATGACTACTAGAAAAGCCATCACTCTCCTCGACCATATTGGAGGGAAGGGAGTGACCCGCGCCAGACAGCCACCGCAAGCAAAGACATTACAACTCCCCAAGCCGCGCTACCGTAAACCTTAAGCCTCATTTTCAATAAGAACCCTAGGGCTTAGCACGTATACTTTGACGTTACCGTGACGATAGTAATCGTGCTGTCACATTCAAATCAACTAGCTAGCGTGATGGTAACGTTAACCTTACTTGCTAAGTTCATATATTAGCTTACTAGTTTCCGCCCGCGACTTCATCCGCGTTAACTTAACACAGGAACCTATTGTTTTTCCGGGATAAAAAGTATTCCATGTGTTAATTCGGGTAATAAGGTATCTGTCTGACAAATTTTATTTAAATCCGTTCAGCCGTTTTTGCGTGATTGAGTAACGAACATCTAGACATACAAACTTTCAAATTCATAATATTAGTAAGATTAAAAGACGATTTAGCGCAGTGGTTAACAGCTTAAGCCGGTCCACCCACTGTGTCTAATAGTCGCGGGTTCGATTCCCGCACGGGACAAATCTTTGTGTGATCCACAATTATTTGTTCCAGTCTGGGTATTTATGTATGTGAATTTTCATGTTTGTAAACGCGCCGACGACACAGGAATAAATCCTAGGGAGGGGCTAAGTTTTTTTAAAAAATGAAATGAAAAAATCTCCGGGTTGGAGGTTTCCTCAAGATGTTTTTCTTGAAGCGATCCAATTTTTCTTACAAATGCGGTAAACATGTTTTGTGTCTCTGGATTGGCAATATTAACCATCTGAGCCAAACTAAGCCATAGGTAGAAAACAAAGATGTGATAAACCTAGCTGGTATAATTACAAGGTACCAACCCCCTGTTGTGATGATATATGGATCAGAGACGTGGTCTCTTAAAAAAGCTCAGAGTTGCTCAGCGAGCTATGGAGAGAGCTATGCTCGGCGTTTCTCTACGTGATCGAATCAGGAATGAGGAGATTCGTAGAAGAACCAAGGTCACCGACATAGCCGTTAAGATTAGCAAGCTGAAGTGGCAATGGGCGGGCCACATAGCGCGAAGATCGGACGGGCGTTGGGGCAGAAAGATTCTAGAGTGGAGACCACGTATTGGCAAGCGCAGCGTGGGACGACCACCTGCCAGATGGACCGACGATCTTGTGAAAATCGCAGGAAGTCGTTGGATGCAGGTGGCATCGGACCGGTTACGCTGGAAAGCGATTGGGGAGGCCTATGTTCAGCAGTGGACAAGTATAGGCTGAGATGATGATGATGATGAACCCCCTGTTTCCACCTTTGGGTTTTAGAGCCAAACAGCTTTTTTTGGACTTCGTCGCCATTTATTTTTATAAGCTTTGATTTAACTTGTAATGTTCGTATGTCGGTCTTTCTGTCTGTCTTTCCGGTTTAAATCTGGTCAGTTTTTGTAGTACCTATTTGTGTCCGATTGAGCCGAGGTTGGTGACAATGCAATAAAATGGTACCATGGAGCTGGTCTGGTGATGGAGGCGAAAGGTGGCCACAGGAATATGTGAACTATACAACGTAACCCCCTCGTGTTTGGGCTTGCTAAATTGGTATTGACAAGTGCTATACAACTAGACAGTGTTTAAGCTGAAAGGTGGCCAAAGGAACTACCTAATTACTCAATAAACCGAACACGGCGGAGTTTGGGCTCGTTGCATTTGTCATGGCGAGTACTTTAGACTCCAATGGAGTCCAAGGTCTGATGATGGAGCCGAAAAGAAGCCATAGGAACTCCTCAACTAAGCAAGACATCTCCATTGTGTTTTTGCTAAAGAAGCTTGTTATTAAAAAGGTCTTGTTACATTAAAATTATTGATTTTAAGTTCCCGACGTTATGATTGGTTCTTTACCTCAATTGGTGAAAATGTGTGTATTCGTATCAACTTGTTGTCCGTCAGTCCATCCAACGTTTAAGTCTCTTTTTCTTAGAAACAGGTAGAGGTATCTAGGTAAAATATGTCTATGGTCTCTTGGTGGTGAAAATTAAAGCTTCTAAGTCAATGCAATCAAAAGACACGGCTATTTAAATTCACTTGTCAAAACTTATACGGTATTTCCCGTTGAACTAAAATCATGAATTTTGGTAAGACGCTAAGTTTTACAGTATTAGTAATGAAAAAAATATCTGAAAATTGTTAATTTTGAATTATAAATCAAAGCAAGAAACAGCGCCCTCTATTGGCACACATATGGAACCCCACAGTTTTTACAAGCTTTTATTTAACTTGCAATGACTGTCTGTCGGTCTTTCCGGTTCAAATCTTGTGATCCATTTTTGAAGCACTTGCGGGTATCCGATTAATCTGAATTGTGGCATAGGTTTAGGCTTGTTAGATTGGTATTGATAAGTACTATTCCACCAAATAATTTTCAGGGTCTGATGATGAAGCCGTAATGTAGTCAATGGAACCACCCAACTACTCAATATAAGCCTGCCGTGTTTGGGCTAGTTGGATTTGTCTTGATGAGTACTTTTGACCAGGATGGTGTCTAGGGTCTGATGATGGACCTGAAAGAAATACCTAAGAATAGCTTTTGCTAATACAGCTTGTTTTAAAAAGGTTTTTTTTACATTGGGGTGTACTTATACTATATACATCTCTACCTACCTCCATCACATATTATTATGTTATTGTTATATCAATAGCTTATACAATAGATTCGATGTTATGTCCTAACACGACCACAAATTATGATTGTATAGACATGTAAATGACTAATAAATGAAGTTCACAATGTTCTTTACTCTGTAATAGTATACTGTCACGACTATATCCTCAAATGGGTAGGCAGAGTTGTTATACGAGGAGTCAAAGTCAAAATATTTTATCATTATATTAATACGTGAAGCAAAAACTTTGTACCCCTTTTTACGAAAATTGCACGGACGGAGGAGTATAAAATTTCCCACACTTATAGTTTATATAGAGAAGGAGTGCAGCATGCTTATATTTTTTTTACATTATGCATTAAAATACATAAATCAATAGGAGTCTCCGTAACCAGCGAGCGTGTATGAGACGAACTATGACAGTAGAGGAAGCCAGAGAGATACGTAAGGAAAGAGCCTGTTGGAACTTTGTACTCTCTGCCTACCCCGTAAGGGATCTGGCGTGATGATATAGATAGATAGAAAGATAAATCAATAAAAAAAGCATTACACACACTACCATGTATTTGACACACACGCACACACACGCATATATAATCTTTTGTTTATTGTTAAAGTCTGTGGTCAAATTGAGAATAGATTAATATTGTTTGTCTTTAATATTCTTCTTCTTCTTCTTTAAGTTATGGCTTCACACTAACTTTAAGTGTATTTTGCCAGTGTCCAGTGAGATATATAATCGTGTTTGTTTAAATTAATTCGACTCCCCAATGAATTTGATGATAACGATGATAATGAAATTAATGAAGTACCCCACCCTGGATAGTAAAGCGGTGGATACTTTACATACCAATTGCAACGGCCGTTTTGAGGGAAGTCGAAAAGACACGTTTTATCACTTTGTTACAATTACCTTTACTCATGCACATATAAGAACACATAATGGTTAATATTCCACCAACATTACACATTATTAGTCGAAATAACACAAGTTTGGAAATTAAAACAAATTGACAACATCACTCTTCGACTTCCCGCCAAAACTCTATGTCGTCTTTAATATTATTTGTCTATAGTCTTACTGAATGTCAAACGATGAAGGAGTAGGTCGAATTTCAAACAATGGGCGGCCACTAATATGTATAGATAGGCCAACAAAAACGCTACCAAACGTCAAAAATTAATACATTTTTTACAACTACCACCGGATCTGAACGCGGCCCCACACTGAGACGATCCAGCGAAAAAATCAGCGGACTCGTCTTTTAACTTAATTGGACTGGCCTTTCTGTCCATCATTATTTTTTACAAACTTATATTTTATTAATAATGTATTTTACATTAATGTATTGAGGAGTTGCTCAATGAGGAGCTGCTCAAACGCAATCAGTTTTATCGTTGATATATTCCAAAATAATATAATATCCTTAGGGGCCGGATCTAGTCCGATCATATAGCTTCGGAATTCGGTCTAACGTCAGCTTCAGCCTATTTCAGAGTAAATAGGTTATCAGAATAAGAATATTTTTTATTCATGTAAACCATTACAGTATTCATCAATCGTCAGAAAAGTAACGAAGCCTCTACCACCACTTCGGAATGTCATTCCTGTGGAGAAGAAGTGCAAGAAACTCCACGGTTACTCTTTTAAAATAGTATCTTTACATTTTATTTCTCCATCTTTATTTGTAGGATATGGGGGAACAATGTAGGTTGGTCTATCAGATGGGTCTAAGTTAAATTAAACCAATTATACTATTCATGTGAATGGCTACATGGTTTCCTCATTTACAGAGAAAGAAATGGGAAAAGAAAAGATAAATTTTACTAAATTAATAGAAGGAACAGAGGGAATATTAATGTTATTACTGAGTCACCGAGCCACATCTGCGGCTTCATCGTCACTTTCCATCAGATGAAATAGGAGTTATTCGCTGACCAGTCCTCAATAAAAAAGTCGTTCAGACAACAACCTGAAATGTCAGTAGTTTTATCTATAATGTAATTAGTGTTATAAAGATTGTGTGCTTTGCTCGGCCTGACTGCACGGACGGGTCACTACACACGCGGGCTAAAAACACGAAATGTTCTATCTAGACGATTTAGCGCAGTGGTTAAGAGCTTAAGCAGCTCCACCCACTGTGTCTAATAGTCGCGGGTTCGATTCCCGCACGGGACAAATCATTGTGTGATCCACAATTATTTGTTCCGGTCTGGGGATTTGTGTATGTGAATTTTCATGTTTGTAAACGCACCCATGACACAAGAATAGATCCTAGAGTGGTAGCACGTTTTTTTTTAAAATAAATAAATAAAAATAAATATCTATACCATCATGCCAGTTCCCTTGCGGGGAAGGCAGGGAGTACAGAGTTCCAACAGGTACTTTCCTTACAGACCTCTCTGGCTTTCTAAAATATTTAAACAACAAAAAATTTCATATGAGTCACAAGAAATTTATTTTTCAAACGAGTAACAGTCATTAATATAGGTTGTTATATAATATATTTATTTTCGTTTTTATTCCTTCGTCTCCTTTTTTAACTTCTGGTCTCTTTAACTTTGGACTCGGATCGGCCGGAGCAAGGAAAACATGTTCAGATGGAGACTCACAGACAATACCAATCTGAAGTGTTTGTGTGGTGTTACCCTAACGATGGCCCGCCCACCTTACATGTTGTGTTCTGCATGCCCCAACACCTGCTCGCGGCAGGATTTGATGAATGCTACCAACAATGCGGTTGAGGTGGCAGTGTTCTGGGCCGCTTCTATATAGATTTGAGTTGACCACACTCTTTCTACACCACCCTCAGGTAGACTGGAAAATGCCCCAGGCATTAAATCCCCCTATGAACATCAGTGCTTGAAAAGTAAATAAATAAATAAACATAAAAAGTTTAGTTAAATTAATAACATACGAATTACTGCCTCGTTAGTCTGGTGGCTAATAATGCGCATAGCGATCTCGGGGTCCTGAGTCCAAATCTTAGATCGAACAATGTGTATATTTTTCGATGCAAAAGTTCCCACCGTCATCATTCAAACCGTCGCGATGTCTGACATTATCCCTGATATAATGGCATAAGGTCTCCCGCTGTTACAATAGAAAGTTAACATGATCGGTAAAAAGAGGCTGTAGAGCAACACGGCGAGACACCTAGTATATGCTTTCTCCCATAGCGACAGCTCAAGCCGAGGCCGTTCCTCCTTGAGGTGCCCCTTACCTAGTTGTCCCTCTTGCCCTTCCGACTGATGCGCAGTTGTTGCGGGCAGGAATCTTCTCTTCTTCTACTTCCTAGCCGTTTCGGCCACGGCGACCACTGTTTTCCTTAATTGTTGTTAAGGCGTCGTTCATGTGTCTTATTATGAGTTTTTCTTTTTACCGCGGGCAAATCCTGCATAGGACTTCCGCGAGCTTTAGGGTAAGCTCGCGGGGCGTGTCGGATTCCTATCGACAAAAAACCCCAGGGTGGCCGACATCAGTACTTTGCAGGGGCTCCGCGATCTCCGTATGGAACACACCGGTGCCACTCTTGTTCCACGCTTTGAAGAGCCCGCTATCGGAGGGAGACGTGATGACACGCTTCCCCCCGCACCGACGCGGTGGTCACGGTGACGTGGGCCCTGCCAGATATTACGCGGGGGACGCAAGTTAGCCCGTATTCTTAAACCCCGGGCTATTGATCTGGGGGGCCTGGGCGGGCTGTGCCTCCGCCCCGGCGCCATCGATTTCGTCAAACAGGATCCGCCCTCTCCCGATCCCGCTCGGCCTCCTCCTTCTGGGGCATCACCGTCTTGCACAAGGAGGATACGGCCCCCCTTCGCCGATTCCCCCGCCAGCATAGCCGCTATTACTTTCGGCAGGGAGAGGTTCGGTCCGAGCCTTTATATGACTACGGTAACCTATCTTGGCTTTAAGAGTTCACAAACTTATGCGACACGTCAGGATACCATTAACGAAGGTATATTCCATATTTGATGGCGGCCTATTTTTGTGCTTATTACGTTTGAAGTCCAGGTCTTGTTGTCTGTCATCTTCAAACCAGGGAACACTCCGTTGCACCAATCACCAACACTTGTAACGATTTTACGCAAGCACCTCCCAACAAGGAGCTTCTATGTTGCATCTTCTCGTGTACCTTTTCTAAACGTTTTTGTTTCTGAGGAATTGACCACCGCTCTTCCACTTACCATTTTAGAGTTCAGAACAGAAGATACGCTTTTTTACCCTCTCATCGGGCATCCTTGCAACATGCCCACACCAGCGCAATTGACGCCTCATTAGATAATCCACTCCAGCAACATTGGCTCTTCTCAATACTTGATGAGGCAGGAATATGCTACTAACAGTCATACTCTCAGGCATACCGAGACGAACGCTGCTTAACCCCGGTGCTCACTATGAACACCGCGGTCACACAGTGCTATGAGTGCCTTAACAAAGCCATAACGATTGCCCAAATCAAGGTCGCTCGGCCGTTCCTCCCTTGACGCCCTTGAACTACTTGCCCCTTGCCTATCCGGCTGGAATGTAGTTAATTTGATACACGCTAGCCCTAATCAATTAAACTGTAAAACGCGAACAACAGTATACTTATACCGTGGAGTTTATCGCCCTTCTTCGCCTCAGAAAAACATTCCGAACGGGTGGAAGAGTATTAATCACTTTTCTTTTATTAAAAAAAAAGCTAGCCCTACACTAGGATTCCTGTGTCGTGGGTGCGTTTACAAACATGAAAATTCACATACACAAATACCCAGACCGGAACATATAATTGCGGATCACACAAAGATTTGTCCCGTGCGGGAATCGAACCCGCGACTATTAGACACAGTGGACGGAGCGGCTTAAGCTCTTAAACACTGCGCTAAATAGTCCGTCAAAGTCAAGTCTTAATCACTATTCTTTTATTTAAAAAAAAAACGTAGTCCCACACCAGAATTCTTGTATCATGGGTGCGTTTATAAACATGAAAATTCACATACACATATCCAGACCGAAACAAATAATTGTGGGTCGCATAAAGATTTGTCCCGTGCGGGGATCGAACCTGCGACTATTCGACCTAGTGGGCGGAGTGGCTTAAGATCTTAAACAGAGCGCTAAATCACTTTTTCTATGTTGAGTTTTAAGTAATCATTAGCCTTATTTCTTGACTATTCATAAGAACTTTTTGGTCCCTCACCTATAGAGATAACACAGGCGTTGCGACAAATTCTATCACGGATTTTGTCGCTCTAAGGGAATGAAACCGTTTTGCCTTGCTAGCTTGGCGTGCCGTGACAAAAGTTCAGGTTCAGGGAACCCAGTACGGCTCTTTAGTCAACTGAACTTTTTATTGTTACTCTTAAGTATAGTGGGCCGTTAAAAAAATCAAATGTATTGTTTAACCTCCCTCCTTGCGTCGGTTTTCCTCATTACTGAGGGTCGTGGTCATATCTTAGAGAGCAATTTTCTGCGGATGATGAGTCGCCATACACTCCTATCTGCAGTCGAGTGAAGAGCATCGTGAATCCTGGTATCAAGAGCTGTGTGAACTTGATCCGTCCAGCGTGTTGGGCTCCTTCCTCGTGGTCGCTTGCCTTCAATTTTACCGGTGACAATCAGTTTTTCGAGGTTGTCACTGTCTTTCCTAGCAATGTGACCAAAATACTCCAGAACCCTGCGTAAGTAGTGGACAGTCAAGTTTAGATCTTGAGTTTAGCTAGGATTGACATATTAGTGCGGTGTGATGTCCATATTGTTTAACCTACCCTGCATGGAATCTGGCGTGATGATATAGACAGATGCGTAAAAAGGAAACTATTCAAACTCCTCGAGTAGTTAAGTCTAGCTATGACTGTACTTATTCGGCGAAATAGAATGACACCACACTAAAATATTTGTGTCAAGCGTGAGTGTTCTGAGATTATGGTTCCATACATTATATTTACTTCCGGTTGAAGCGTAGTTGTTGCACGCTTGCCCTTTCGCCCGGTGAAGCTGTAAAGGCCCCTCGTCCAACAGCGTAGATCGCTGACACACGCACACACATATTACTAGAATATTGAATTTTCATTCTTGTGTATGTATTTTAATATTTCAACTATCTCGTGCCGCAAGGGTTGTTTTCGTGTGATATTTTGCGTGTTGATTATCACGAGGTTTTGGGTTTAAATCATTGTAAGAAGATCGTGTTATTGAGATAATTCTATTAAAGTATCGAAAAATTCTTATATATGTATATGTAGGTATAATGCTATGCTTAAACCCTGTTTATATCTCTAATCAGTTTGATTTACTTAAAAATTTAAAAAAATGTTAATTCCATATATTTAGTATTTTTTTTTGATTTTATTGAATACTACTATTTAGGTACTATAAAAAGATTGCTAAAAATTTCAATCAATAAGAAACAAAAAAAATAATGGTATCTTAAGTATCATATAATGATTTATTAAAAACACCCCTTTTAACGACAATTTTTAGAACATTTTAAAATGTCATAAACCTAGATATTATTAAACCAAAACATACAAGGCAACCAACACTTAAGGAACCCTAAAATGATGGCTCGTCTAATACCAATTGTATTTTTTTCCACGCAAAAGATTTAGGTCGAATCATGTTAAACTCTTTTCACTTTTAATGGTTTGAAAGCAAACGCCGGTAGGATGGTCAAGGTTTTATTTAGAAAGTTAAGGCATGTTATATGAGGTCAGTAATTTGATTGGTGACCGCAGTTATTTAGGCCTATATACAACGGTATATTATTAAATAATCCTAGATTAGGATAAATAACTATTCAAGAAAAGGGAGACTGACTTATAAATATAAAATATTTATTAGTCGGTGCCAGTCGGTTGGTGCAGTCGGTTACTTGATGTCTGCTTTAGAGAGAACTCTTTAAAGATAAATGGCCTGGACACGGAACATTGTATATTTTATTTATTTCTATCTATATATCACACCAGATCCCTTGTGGAGTAGGCAGAGAGTACAGAGTTCCAACAGGTTCTTTCCTTACATACCTCTCTGGCTTCCTCCACTCTTATAGTTCGTCTCATACACGCTCGCCGGTTACTGAGACTCTTGACTTGTCCTTCAGATAAGACTCGGTCTATTTTATTTATTTAAGATATCTAAACATGATATTGATCATAAAAATGAACTGCATTTTCTTGCGAGAAGACTGACACGAAATGTACTGAAAAAACTTTGTTACGTACTTAGCTCGCATCTTTTTTAAATATTATTATATCAGATTACGATCTCTGGCAGCGTAGGTAGAAAATATTTAAATCAGCCATTTTACAATAAAAAGATTTTATAATATAAAGATACACTGGTAATCCTTCTCAAAAAGCAGTATTATTATATTGCATATGTATTTTTATGAGACAGCGTAAGCGTTGAATAAGTTAGCGCTATAGATTTGTTTATATTTTACAAAGTTCACCTATGAGGGCTAAGACTGAACCCGGTGATAGAGATTGTTGATAGAAATGAATCTAGCGAATCCGTTAATCGTAACCGCCGCCGACTACGTTCCCCCCGACCCCTGCCGCCCCCGCCACCGCCGGCCGCGACATGTTCTCACCGATCCCCCCGATGCTTTGTCATCCCTTCTTTCGGCTCCGAATACGGGCGACGACGACGTCGAAGTCGTAGATCCCCTCCCCTAGCCGGCGGTTGACCGGTGCACTTAGTAGTGCACCCCCTCACCCCGCAGCGACTGTC
Source organism: Phalera bucephala (assembly GCA_905147815.2). Classification (NCBI taxonomy): domain Eukaryota; kingdom Metazoa; phylum Arthropoda; class Insecta; order Lepidoptera; family Notodontidae; genus Phalera; species Phalera bucephala. The sequence continues at coordinate 6,720,722 of LR990635.1, read as the reverse complement.
CCAACTGAAGCCGCCTCGTCAAGGCGCCCTCGAGTATGTCGTCTCTTGCCCTTCTGGCTCGAGCGTATTGGTTGCACGCTCGCCCTTAAGTCCGGTGAAGCTGTAAAGGCCTCGCGGTCAACAGCGTACATCACTCACACACACACAGAAATGAATCTGATGGAAGTTGATAAAATATATTTGATGTATATAAAAGTTATCGCCACACTGTTTTTGTGGGATAGCTGTTATTTATACTAAAATGGCTAAAAATGGAAAAAATGGCTAAATGGAATTGAAACTTTATATGAAGGTGTCTTACATCGTGAAATAATAAATAGAACACGCGGAATAGGTATTATTGCTTCATAATAAAATAGATGAACGGATTTTAAAGAAACTAAGTATTAAAGTATCTTACGTCGTGAAATAATCATTACATTAGAACGTGAAGCAAAAACTTTGTACCGCTTTTTACGAAAATTGCGCGGACGGAGGAGTATGAAATTTCCCTCACACCCACAGTTTAAGTCGAGAAGGAGTGCAGAATGCTAATATTTTTTTTAAATTATGCATAAAAAATATATTAAATCAATAAAAAACACATTACACACACTACCATGTATTTGACACAACACACTTTAAATTGAGAATAGATTAATATTATTTGTCTATAGTCTTACTGAATGTTAAACATAACCAGCAAACGATGAAAGAGTTTTTACAAAAAACATCGTTTACAGAGAAGTTTTGTATCATTAATTAAATTATCGAAATATGTATGTCAAGTTCAATGGACAGTATTTTCTTTTTGGTTGTTTGTTTCAATAAAATATATTAAAAAAAGTTTTATAAAAAAAAAAAACAACACCGTCACGCCTATATTCCCCAGAGGAGGTGGCAGAGGTGTACCGAGTACACCCACGTTTCGCCGACGATGTTAGGTCCCATGTAATAGGGGGCGAGCCTATTGCCATATACCGGGCACAATTCCAGACTCCGGACTCATACTGGGAATTTTTCGTTAGAAAAACTACATTTGTCCGACCTAGGATTTAGGGTTTTATTTTTATTTTATATAAATTTCATATAATTTGTTTGAAAAAAATAGGCAAATTAATAGTGAAGCCTTGGCGAAATCTGTGATTATAGAAGTATAGTCTTTGACAATAGAACCTTAATAATATTGATACTTATAATTGAAATTAATTATGGTCGAATTTCGACCAACGGGCAACCACTAGTAATACGAAATAGGTACTTTGTGTACATACTAGATCATGCCAATATTACCCGTATATGTGATATATAAAAACACACCAATACGCATTTGAATGATTTTTTTTGTTTTTTTTTTTAACGTAGCCCTACACTAGGATTTATTCCTGTGTCGTGGGTGCGTTTACAAACATGAAAATTCACAAACACAAATACCCAGACCGGAACAAATAATTGTGGATCACACAAAGATTTGTCCCGTGCGGGAATCGAACCCGCGACTATTAGACACAGTGGGCTCAAACTCAAGCTCTTAACCACTGCGCTAAATCGTCCGTCATTTTCCGGCCTGCATGAAGGCCCAAAGCGATCAATCTTATTTTGGCTAAATTAAAGCCTTGCAATCCTTCGACTTCCCTTTTCGTTCACAGGTGGATGGAGGCCTGGGGAGCTGTTAAATTTACTTATTTTAAAGTTGATGACACTTGGAAAACGTAGACCACTCAACTTATTTTGTAGATGCAGGTACGATTCCCGCAAGGTGCACGAACACAAATAAACAAAATGGATGTGTTTGGAATAAAAAATATTTTAAGCTTATATGACTATTACGATAAAAAATGATTGTTTGTCTGTGTTAATATCCAGAACGGAGGAACCACTTTTAAATGGACTACAAAATGCAGGGTTTTCAGAGATTGTTTAAGGCTTCTTCTTAACTCGAAAATGTAAGATTCCCGAGTGATAGTTTTTATTTCTCCATATTAACACGGCTAAATTGATTTTAAAGAAACTTAGTATGGAAATGTAGAAGTAATGCTTTCTTGCAAAGACCTGTGAAATTATAAAAAAAACGCGTGCGCAGTTGAAGTGTCTGTTTGTGTTGTAAAAATACCACCTTTTTACTAAATGCATATGGAAGTATGTACGGTACCTACTTATAACAAAAAAAACAATTTTGTAAAATATTTGTCTACATAAAGTTGGCTTTAAAAAAAATTCCAACATCAGTAATGTATTTCGAAAATCTCGTCGGTGCAAGTAGGGATTTGAACCCTCACCATCGTGTGGCGTACTTAGTAATGCAAAATTTTATGTCCCAGTGGCGAACCTCATGAATAAAGGAGGAGCATTTCACCAACCAACTTAGATATTTCTAATATGGCATGATGATAAACATATCCTTATTAATATATTATAAATGCGAAAGAAACTCTATCTGTCGCGTTTTCACGCCAAAACTATTGAACCGATTTAAATGATATTTGGTACACAGATAGTCTAGAGCCCGAGAAAGGACAAACGCTACTTTTTAATGCGAAAAAAGGGTTGTAATGGGTTGAAAGGGGGGGATGAAAAGTTGTATGGAAGTATCGTCATTTTTAGAGCTAGAAGCTTGAAACTTATTTTTTAGGCTGTTGATTCGATATACATACAATAAATATGACATACAAAGTTTGTAAAAGTTTTAACCTAAAGGATGTAAAATAACCATAGGGAATAGGGGATGAAAGTTTGCTAGGTTATAAGGTTTGTAAGGTTTATGATTTAATAAGCTCTTTGCAGAGAAACTCTGCAAATAGCTCATAAAGTATTTATACGTATGTGTCTTATTTGTAAAATAATTAGCCTAAATAATTAAAAATGCTACCTAAAGACACTATTCCACGCGGACCAAGTCGCGGGCACAGCTAGTAATACATATTCTAAGTCCTATTGTCTATTTTCCTATAGAAACACAAATAGTTAAGTCGGCTAAGTTGGCGTACGAAGTAGGACGGGTAATGTAGACAACAAAAGACTAAATAAATAAGAATATACAAATCTACAATGCCCCACTGCACAGCAAAGACTTCTCACAAATCGAGGTGAGAGAGAGGACCTGATCTATCTACGTATCATCACGCCAGATCTCTTGCGTGGTAGGCAGGGAGTACAGAGTTCCAACAGGTGCTTTTCTTACAGATCTGTCTGGCTTTCTCCGCTCTCATTGTTCGTCTTAACATGCTCGCCGATTACGGAGGCTCTTGCCCTTCGGATAAGACACGGTCTATTTGATCATGTTAAGATAGATAGTCTTGGTCTTTACCGGTACTACATCCTTCCACTTTTGCATTGGATATCGGTTTTGTCACTGTTTCCTCCGACATTCTTTCTATATGCCCGAACCAACGGAGCATACTCTTTCTCATCTTTACACCGATATAATCTGTCATAGCTACACGCCGTCTTACTACGCTGTTGCGAATACAGTTGGTCAGCTTGACTCCGCACATACTTCGCAGGGCTCGGATTTTAATCGAATGAAAAATGTTTAGCACAGCTCATCAGAAAACAGAACATAATATAAAAAGTTATAAAAACAAGCTACAATGAGCTGTTAATGCTATATGAAAAGTATGCTTCGGTGTAAGCTGTGCCGAAAGGCATTTGTCTCAGCATGTGCTGGAGGGGAACAGAGTCTCCTCCGATGATGGTTTCCAGCCAAACCTGTTTCAGCTATAAAGCTAGTTCAGTTCAGTACCTTCAGTGAATACATACCTCTGTCTTGTCGAAAGCATGTGGCGAAAGCTTTAAAGGTGAAGGGGAACATCGTGAGGAAACCAGCATGCCTAAGAGTTTCTCGAAGGCGTGTGAAGTTCGCCAACCCGCACTGGGCCAGCGTGGTGAACTAATGCCTAAACCCTCTAAGTATGAGAGGAGGCCAGTGCCCAACAGTGGAACAATTTCTAAACAAGCCTAATATTATTATATCACCAATAGGATTCCTGCAAATTTCATAAGTATCCAAAACGAAATCAAAATCAAAAGTTTTTTATTTATGTAGACCAAAAAGCATTTATGAATAGTCAAATCAAGTCAAAATAACACTGACTGTATTTAGGTTATGTGTTTTTTTTAATGTGTGACGTCATAAATAAATTTCCATATTATATCTTGAGTTTTGATTTATTTCTCAAACACTTGTCTTAATGATATTACTAGATGAACACTTTCACCACAAGGTCAATGACTAGTCGATGCGCCCGCGCACTCGCGACCGGATCGTTGCGCTCGCGTCGACCAATAGTCACGCACCAATTGTTGGAAGTACTAGATGAAGCGAGTACAGTTGATGGTGGGTGAGAAAGAGCCACAGTTATGTGTTAGAAAGAGAAGCAATTACAATGCATTTAATACAATGGGAATTTCGGGAGTAAATATTTTCCTCCGTTAGCAAAAATAAACTTACGCACCAATTCGTTGGAAGTACTAGATGAAACGAGTATAGTTAACGGGGTGTTAGCAAGAGACGGCGTTATGTGTTAGAAAGAGAAGCAATTACAATGCACATACAAGATTGGGGACCAAGTGCTAGACCAAGCGATCAAGGCAGCAAGCGAAATAGCTCATGGTATATAAGAAAGAGACGCAGTTATGTGTAAAAACGAGAAGTAATTATAATGCATTTACTAGAATGGGAGATTCAAACCAAAATTCTATCGAAAGTGTAGATTTCTTCCTTGAGTATGTTTTCTTTAGACTACAAAAGTGACAAATGTTATATAGATTTTGAAAATTAACTATAATACCTTGGACATCGTGTTATAAGGGGAGTGTTTAACTATCTTAACTGTCACCGCTTAAACTTACTTTTAACCTACATTTCATAACAGCGTTAAGAACAGCTGTCTAATTCTGCGAATGTCAAAGTCAAAGTAAAAAAATAAATAATGTATACGTCTTTAAAATACTTGCAAAACGTTCAAATTATAACATTTTTAAGCCTACCACCGGATCGGAAGGTGGCTTCAAATGAAAAAAACTGGCGAGGAAGTCAGCCGACTGGTGTAACTTAAATTGTTTTATTTATTTTGTACCTAAATTATACGAGAGGAATATTGAAGAGGACTAAACTTACCTACACAAAAATCTTGAGCTGGGACTGCAAGTACTTGTGTCCCGTTCCGTATGAGTAGGATGAATAAATATCATCATATTTCGGCTAATTTACCCAAAATAGTCATAAAATACATAGCTTAACCTTTCTCATAAATCAGTCAATTGAATTGGTGAAAACCAAATTCAAATCTGTGGGACAGTTTCGGAGATTATCGCGTAAAACTTAGAAAAAACTGGCGGGTGTCTTTAATTAATAAATGCAAAAAATAATGCGCATAGCGATCACCAGGTCCTAAATTTGAAAACTAGGTAAAAAAAGCTTAAACTTTCCAATAAAAAAGTCGATAACGGCAATAGTCTTGTCTCCTATTACATAGGACCTAAAATCATCGGCATACACTGTGTATATAATGTACAATGTGTACACACACTAAAGTTACACTCACACATTATACATCTGCCACTCCTCACTTGTTTATTGAGTGACGGTGTGTGTTTTATAAATATTGTGGATGTGTGATTACGGAAATAAATGAATACACGAGCAATTCAATCCTAACGCACCACCACTGTTAGAACGGACTGAGTCAGCTGTTATTTTAAGCTGTAACACTATAATGCGTTTCGAAGAATCGTTTGATATCTATCTATCTCTATCTATATCATCACGCCAGATCCCTTATGGGGTAGGCAGAGAGTACAGAGTTCCAACAAGTTCATTACTTACATACCTCTCTGGCTTCCTCTACTCTCATAGTCCGTCTCATACACGCTCGCCGGTTACGGAGACTCCTGACTTGTCCTTCAGATAAGACCCGGTCTATTTGGTCATGGTAAGATAGTCTAGGTCTTTCCCGGTACCTACATCCCTCCAGTTTCGCATTGTATATCTGTTTTGTCATTCTTTCTTCAGACATTCTTTCTATATGCCCGAACCAACGGAGCATACCCTTTCTCATCTTTACACCGATACTTTCTTTCATACCTATTTGCTTTCTTACTACGCTGTTGCGAATACGGTCGGTCAGCTTCACTCCGCACATCTTCCGCAGAGCTCGCATTTCCACCGCATTTATCCTACTTTCATTCTCCTTCTTACATACCCAGCTCTCGCTGCTATATAACAGCGTTGGGACAAGCACTCCATTATGTATGGCCAGCTGCGCCTTTCGGCTTAAGTGCCGGCTCCCAAGTAGATTTCCCATCGCGCCTTTCTCTCTGTTCCCTGCACTCACTCTTCTCTCTATGTCAGCGGCGTATTTTCCGTCCTTACTGAATGCGCATCCAAGATATACAAACTCATTCACTTGCTCCAGCACATCGTTCCCAACCACTATCCTTGCATTCGTTCTGGTTTCTTCCCGTTCAAATACCATAATTTTGGTTTTCTTCACATTCAAATGTAAGCCATTTTTCATGCAGTCGTCTTTCATAGCTGTGACTAGTGATTGCAGATCAGTGGCTGTTGGCGCTATCAAAACTGCGTCATCTGCATATAGAAGATGATTTACCACTAGAGCTTAATGAGGCATGCAGCGCTCGGCTCGGTCAGTCTGAGACGGGTGACCGTTTGTGGCATTTCAAATTTCGACGTTTTCGTACTTCGTAAGGAACGTAATCCCAGTTACTTCTTCAAATGGTAGTCGCTAAGCCGTGTTGGAAACCTTATGGGTGGCTTGATAAGTTCCAACAGCATGTGGTCACAATCCTGACTTCACAGCACCGCACTGGGACCGCGTGGTGGAGTATGTCAAATTCTTTCTAGCCTCGATTTATGAGTGCCTTTGTCTTTGGCTGCAATGGGACAGTAGTGATAGGACTGAATATAATTTTATACTGACTGAAAATAATTTTAAAATAAGCTTTTATAATGACAACATGACGGAGATAACTTAGTGCCCCTCCTATCAGCCGCTACCGCCGTCACCAACCCTCCCGATGCCCTTACATCCCTTCTTTCGGATACAGATACCGCACACAGGATCGGAGACCGACCTCACCGGCAAGGTTTCTCCTTGAGGCGCCCTTGAGCTAGTTGCCCCCTTGCCCTTCTGGCACGAGCGTAGTGGATGCACGCTCGCCCTTTTGTCCGGTGAAGCTGCAAAGGCCCCGGGGCCAACAGCGTAGATCATTTACACACACACACACACATACAAAAAAGGAGCCTAAGGCCGACTTCTGGCTCCATCACCAGACCAGTCCATTGTACTATATGCATTGACACTGAACTTACATAATTTTCCAAATTGATCACAAATTAGAAGAATCAAAATATGTATGTTTCTTTTCAAGCATCACCCTAAACTAGTGTATCAATAGACCTAGGCAGTGATGAGGACTAAGTTACAAGCAGAATATAAAATTCTTTGAGGACGTCGGAGGAAAGAATGTGAGTACAGATATTCAATACAAGAGTATATCTCAAGTCATACTCGTGAACGAGTGCTGGTGGAAACTGGTCCGTACTCTATCCTTTGACTGATTAAACAGGTATCGTAGTAATGTTAAATTTTGTCTCGTTCGGCATCACACTGGAGCTATAACCAATTATTTTGTACGCACTCTTTACATATTTTATAGTAACCCTTTTTTATCTTAATATTATTATACTTTTTATAATATACCTTTACAGTCTCTATTTTGTAAATGAGAGGCTATATAGACACTGACTGATACCATGAATCTGAGTACACTTATGTTTAATTTATACTTAAGCACATCTATTTCGATCGTTCTGCACTGTTCTCCCACACCCCATGAATGCAATATATACAAAAAGAATTGTAAAACTCTCAGTTTTAAAAAGAGTAACCGTGGAATTGCCCTTCATCTTCGGCTGGTAGAGTCCTAAGTAATCAATATTTTTTTCTTTTTGTCAAATCATAAGTGCTTTTAGTCTACATGAATAAAAATCTTTTGATTTTATTTAATATAAGGATGTAAGTACCGGAAAGATCTTGATTATGTAACCAGGACCAAATACACTGTTTTATATAAAGGACAAGTGAATTGTTCTTAACTGATGAGCGTGTATGAGACGAACTATGAGAGTGGAGAATACGAAAGAGTCCTGGAAGGAAAGAACCTGTTGGAATTCAGCACACACACACACATGATGTTAGAGAAAATGACGAAACAGACGTACAATTCGAAACTGGAAAAAATTAGGAAGACCAATCTTACCATGACCGAATAGTAGTGTCTTATCTGATGCAATCAAAAGACTCCGTAATCGACAAATGTTTAGGAGACCAACTATGAGAGTGGCGAAAGCTAGAGAGGTCTGTAAGGAAAGAACCTGTTGGAACTCTGGACCCTCAGCCGGCAAAGGATCTGGCGTGAGGACATAGATATAGTTATAGAAATTTCCCTGATGATGTTAGAGAAAACAATAACAAAACAAGTACAATAAAAAGTAGACAGATGTAGATACGGGGGAAGACCTAAACTATCTTACCATAATCAAATAAACCGTGTCTTATCTGAAGGACATGTCAAGAGTCTCCGTAACCGGCGAGCGTGTATGAGACGAACTATGAGAGTAGAGGAATCCAGTGACGTCTGTAATAACCTGTTCGATCTTCGTATTCTCTGTCTATCCGGCGAGGAGGTTGGCGTGATGGCATAAATTTTCCTTTCAAGAGGAAAGTGAAGGAGTACGATTGTATTCCGAAATCAATATACATGAATGTAGAAAGTTGACACGCGATGAACACGAGACTCGTTGAGTCATTAACGGATATAATGCATTCAAACCATGAAGCAAATATAAAGAGCAGATGGCATTATTAGTTTGCTCTATACATTCTAGCGTGTCACTGCGCGAGGTGGTGCAGGATGAAGAGGATGTTACACCCCGCCCACTTATGTATTTGCCATCTAGCTGAAAATGACAGACTGACATGACATAAAATTATTTTTATTTTATCGCGGTTTATTTTTGATTTTATGTTCCCATTTCGAGTGTTCCCGTTTCGGGTACTTTGCAGTTCCTATGGTCACGGGAGGGACTGAGGTGTTAGACGTCCAAAACGCATAGTTGTTCCGAGGTACCCTCAAACTTTGAATTATTTTTGTTGGTAGGATCTTCGCTGAATGAGCTCACAGTGTCTTGAGGTCTTGCAGTGGTATGCTTGGTTTTGGATTTGACTTTATTAATTACCACCATGATGACGTCAAGGCCTAGTTGGAAGACACAGTGCACATTCGCTTAGGACACAATAATTTATATCTGTCTAATTATTGGCTTTGTAGATTTACGCGAATATTACACATGAATTAAAACCATTTGTCGGTATTTTTTCTTTATTTAAGTTACCCACGTCGAAGTTTCAAGTGCTGTGCAGCACCCATGGTCACGATAACATCCGATAAATAGTTTTATTTCTTCTGTCTAATTAATTATAGGGGACTGCGGCGTTGGCCTAATAAAGAATAATACGTGTAGCGATCACGAGGTCCTGGGTATAAACCCCTAGTCAGACAAAATGTAATTTTCCAATAGAGAAAATTTTCCAGTGTCAATCCGGAGTCTGGTATTGTGCCCGGTATAATGACAATTGGCTCGCTCCCTATAACATGGAACTATCGTCGGCGAAAAGTGGGTGTACACAGTACATCTCCGCCATCCTCCCTTGGGGAATATTTCTATTTGTTTTTTTATTCTATTTATCAACGAAGTCCTTATGAATGTCAAGATATCTACTTATAGTAGATATTTACAACTCTATGACCCGTCCGAATGTGATTCCTGTGGAGTAGGTCAAGGCACTCCACGGTTACTCTTTAAAAATAAGCGTCCTCACGTTGACTATGGTTGGATCGAACTTATTCCAAATAAGACCACACCCATACTTGTGCTCTTAAGGTCCACATAGCCAAAACAGCGCGATGAAAGCGCGACGGTGGTGCGGCTTGGGGAGTTGTAATGTACGGGAGACGCCACACAGCGTAGCCCCGCTCGGCGCGACGATGGCGCGGCTTGGGAAGTTGTAATGTACTGAAATGTACGGGAGACGCCACACAGCGCAGCCCCGCTTGGCACGACGGTGACGCGGCTTGGGGAGTTGTAATGTACTGAACTGTACGGGAGACGCCACACAGCGCAGCCCCGCTCGGCGCGACGATGGCGCGGCTTGGGGAGTTGTAATGTACTGAAATGTACGGGAGACGCCACACAGCGCAGCCCCGCTCGGCGCGACGGTGGCGCGGCTTGGGGAGTTGTAATGTACTGAAATGTACGGGAGACGCCACACAGCGCAGCCCCGCTCGGCACGACGATGGCGCGGCTTGGGGAGTTGTAATGTACTGAAATGTACGGGAGACGCCACACAGCGCAGCCCCGCTCGGCGCGACGGTGGTGCGGCTTGGGGAGTTGTAATGTACTGAAATGTACGGGAGACGCCACACAGCGCAGCCCCGCTCGGCGCGACGATGGCGCGGCTTGGGGAGTTGTAATGTACTGTAATGTACGGGAGACGCCATACAGCGCAGTATAAATAATATATCCATTGTTTATAATTAAATATGCGTGTATTACTTAATAATTAGAAAATCCATACCAATACTATAAATTCGAAAATTAATATGTCTGATTTTGTTAAAATTCGGCATAGACATAGATTTTATCCAAGGCAAGCACATCGGCTAGCTGTGCTTGGCCTTTGTCTAAAACAAAACTTAAGTGTGTGAAATATACGCCTGAAAATAAAGCGAGCGAAGTTGTGGGTACAACTAGTAATTAAATAAATATTAAAATTACCAGTTATTTATGAGTCAAGAGTCTCCGTAACCGGCGAGCGTGTATAAGACGAACTATGAGAGTAGAGGAAGCCAGAGAGGTATGTAAGGAAAGAACCTGTTGGAACTCTGTACCCTCTGCCTACCCCGCAAGGGATCTGACGTGATGATATAGATAAATAGATAGACCAGCGCCTATAGCCAAGTAGACAATCTACAGTCGTTAACGCTAATAAAAAGCGGAAAAATGTAAGGGAATGACATTTTGCAACGAAAAGTCAGGTGGTCAAGACAATGCGCTAACGATTGCGACAAGAGAATAGAAGTTTTTTTTTACGGAAAGTCGAAGAGTGATGATGTCAATTTGTTTTAATTTCCAATACTTGTGTTATTTCGACTACTAATGTGTAATGTTGGTGGAATATTAACCATTATGTGTTCTGAGTGCATGAGTGAAGGCAATTGTAACAAAGTGATAAAACATGCCTATTCGACTTCCCTCAAAACGGCCGTCGCAATTGGTATGTAAAGTATCCACCGCTTTACTATCCAGGGTGGGGTACTTCTTTAATCTCATTATCATCGTGGTCATTAAATTCATCGGGGAGTCGAATTAACTTTAACAAACACGATTATATACCTCACTAGACACTGGCAAAATACACTTATGATTAGTGTGAAGCCATAACTTGAAGCAGAAGAAGAAGAAGAGAATAGAAACAAAACGCTTGCCACTTGTCTAGGCCCTCAGTTATTTATGTTCACATCTACAATAATGCCATACGATTTAGCGCAGTGGTTAAGAGCTTAACCCGCTCTGCCCACTGTGTCTAATAGTCGCGGGTTCGATTCCCGCTCGGGACAAATCTTTGTGTGACCCACAATTACTTGTTTCGGTATGGTTTTCATGTTTGTAAACGATGATTATGCGCCATTCTTCTTAATTTCTTATCGCTTGGTGCAAAGATTATAATATTGTTTGTTGACAAGTTTGACATAACGAGGGTGTTTTTGGTTTTTGATTTGACATTTTTATTTACGTCGTATTATGGTTATGTTAATTTGTGTTATATGGATTCATAGAGATAGGGTTTATGGATTCGTGCTCATAGACAACATAGATACACATTCTTCACTGTAAATGTAATTGTATTTTATTTATAAATTTATTTGTATTGTATTTGCCTTTTGTGAGCTGAGTGCTGTCTTATATATGTCAGTTTCTTCTGCATACTTATTTTTTTACTATATATATATATATATATATATACAAGCTGTAACATAATAAACACAAGACTTGAAAGTAGTTTGTTCTAAATCGGTAAATGAATCAATTCCAACAATTTTTAATGTATTTTAAATTTTTTTTAAATTTGCAAAATATACTTGTACTCCCTCAGTGCGCAATAAAAAATTAAATTTATTCTTGATTTATAGCAAGAAGAAGATTCTAAACGCATTCCTAAAACGTATTTCTCAAAACGCACACATACACGTACAAGTTTCCTTGTTAATTGGGGTATAAAAGTGCTTTAAAAAAGGATCAAAACCTTAAAATTTGAAATTTTCGTTTTGACTTTATGAAGCAATTCTCTAATCGGGGTGTCTGAGGTCTTGCGTTTATTATGTTACACCTTGTATAATTATAGGTTTTTATAGGTCAGTAAGTAAGTATTGTAGGTACCCACCAAATACCTAATGATATTGGGTCTTGCCGTTTCGATGAACTGAAACGGATTAACTAATTTACTATCTCAATGATACACCTATTACCGTGCACTAGTCAAATTAGTGTATGCCTATAATATAATAATAATAGCCCTGTTAAGAAACTGTCCCACCGTTGGGCACGGGCCTACTCTCAAACTGAGAGGGTTTAGGCCATAGTATATATATATATATATATATATGTACAGGTTATTTTATTACCCGTGACACCACTTACAAAGGTTCTGTCAGAATACCAGCGCTGCATTATAACCATAGTGCAGCAATATGCTGAGGCAGAGTCCTGTTTGGCCCCCACACAATTGTGATAAATGTTTTTGTTTCTTCTTCTTTCTTTCTAAACGCACCCACGACACAGGAATAAATCTGAGTTTAAAAAAAAAATTACAAGATCCGTTTTGTAAAAAAATAAATAAAATGCATAGGCCACTCAAATCACAGAACAAAGAGTACTGCTTTATTCCGTGGCTTAAATAAGGAAACGTGTCATGGACAATTGTGAGAATATAAAAAATTATAATAAACATGCTCCATTTACATATGTTAAATATACGAAGTGTGTGCGCGTGTGCCTAAACTAATATTGTACCTCGTAACTAGTATATACATATAGCTACGTAGGTAAGACACACCCCTTTGATTTTTCAATTGTAGTACTAGCCGCTAGACCCTTAGTTTCCTAAGTGGTCCAGGTGGACCCCGGGGGTCCACGGGACACTCGACGGGGGTCTACGTTGGTGTGACAGAAAAATGGGGGTTCACAATTCGTAATCGGGGGTCCACGAAAATTTATTTGCTTTCGATAGTGAAGAACTAAAATGTTGGCTTGACTTCACCTATCAATGTAGGTAGATAATATTTTAATAAGCTCAGCGACTGTTACTTGTAAAAACTTGCATATTCCATATTCAGTACAACGTGTCGAGACTATTAATTCGTGGTTGGAACTCAGCTGCAATGCAAATTTTCATAGTAAGATCTAATCTTCATATTTTTTTTCGAGTTTTGGGAATATGGTAGAAATGTAGCTGCAGGGGGTCCACCGGAACCAGCTAAATTTTGAAAGTGGTCGATAAGAAAAAAACGTCTGGGAACCTCTGCGCTAGACCAATAAACGCATGTCTGTTCATTAAGAAAGTGTTTTGCTTTCCTTGTCCCTGGTATTCTGTTAATAACATATACCATAAATTACACATAAATACAAATTAAACGACATGATTATTTATTAAATCCAAACCAAGCATAACACTGCAAGACCGACAACAAACCAAGCATAACACGAACAACTATGCCTTTTGGACGTCTAACACCTCTATCCTTCCCGTAACAATGGGTGCTGCAAACGTCGGGAACTTTATCTATCTCTCTATATCATCACACCAGATCCCTTGCGGGGTAGGCAGAGAGTACAGAGTTCCAACAAGTTCTTTACTTACATACCTCTCTGGCTTCCTACACTCTCATAGTTCATCTCATACACGCTCGCCGGTTACAGAGACTCTTGACTTGTCCTTCAGATAAGACTCGGTCTATTTGGTCATGGTAAGATCGTCTAGATCTTCCCCGGTACCTACATTCTTCCACTTTCGCATTGTATATCTGTTTTGTCATTCTTTAAAAACGACGGGAGCGCGACTGTGACGCGACTTGGAGAGTTGTAAATTATTGAAATGTATGGGAGACCCCACACAGCTCAGCCCCGCTTGGCGCGACGGCAAACGTCACGACCGAACGTAGCCGAACTCGTCCGTCGCGCTCACGTCGCGCTCCGTCTTAAATAAAATTTAACCATACCATGGACCAAACCTTAATCTCTTACCAATAATACATCGATATTTCAGCTATATAAAATTAATTGTAACTAACGACAAACAAAAACTAAAAATAAAAAAGCCAGTTAAAAAGAAGCAAACACAAGGTTTGAGGGCATTAATTATATGCTAATAAGTTCAAAAATATTGCCAGATTTAAAACTAATATTAATTGGTAAAGTGTCAGGTTATTATAGGGAGGGAAATGAAGGCTCATTTTGGCACTGGATGGGGTTGTTAATTTTTTGAATTGGCGATTCACAACAGTTTCAAAATTTGACCTTCAATTCCTAGTCACACCTCCTAGTGGTCCCTCCTGGTAACTGATAGTGCACTTTTCAAAATCGAGTATTTAAAATAATTGATCTTGTAAGGTGCACTACAGGCCAACGTGACAGGAAGACTCACCAAGACGCTTGGCCAGCGTGGTGTTTTATGGCTAAAAACCCCTCTACAAAATGAAACACGCCAAAAAAGTACGGCCCTCAGTCCCCGGCAGCTCCGCTATTCCGGACTATGGCAGCGGTCCTGGTTCCGGCGGAGCAGAGGGTGCGAATACTCCCCGGAAGAGATCCGGCTGCCAAACGATGACCCTCGCTACGTATAATACAAGGACACTGAGTACCGATGAACGATTGTATGAATTAATACAGGAACTAAATTGCATAAAATGGGATGTAATAGGTCTGGCTGAAGTAAGACGCAAAGGCGACGATCTAATTAAACTCCCCGATGGCCATCTATTCTACTACAAAGGCCACGAAGAGTCAACTTACGGAGGAGTCGGATTTATTATACATGAAAGATTATCTTCAGCTCTAAAGAATGTATCAAGTGTATCAACTCGGGTGTGTTACATGATATTAAAATTGAACAAGAGACTAAAACTAATTCAGGTTTATGCACCCACCACAAACTACGCCGACAATGAAATAGAGTCTTTTTATGAAGATATAGAGAAAGCGTACCATGAAAATTCCTGTTACTATACGGTCATACTGGGAGATTTTAATGCCAAAATCGGTCTGCCATTAGACGGAGAACAGTCTGTAGGAACGCATGGGCTAGGAGTTCGTAATGCTCGAGGTCAGGTTCTGGTTAACTTTTTGGAGAAAAACCATCTTTACGCAATGAACACGTTTTTCAAAAAGCGTCATACTAGGAAATCTTATAGATTACATTATATGCCCACAGAAACATTGCATAACCGATGTTAGCGTATTAAACTACTTTAAAACTAGCAGTGATCATCGTTTAGTGAGAGCCACGTTTAGCTACAATGTGCAAAAAGAAAGATCAAAAATGGTAAAATCCCAGTGCCATAAAGGTGTAATAGATTTTGAACCTCTTCGGAAGGAGTTCCAGTTAGAGTTGAATAACCGTTTTGAAGAACTTGATGTAGATCAGAGCGTAGACTCACTAAATGACGACATTTGCAACACAATTATTAACGCTACCAAAAAAACTGACAGGGTGTAAGCAGCCGAAAGAAAACAAACTATCACCGAGTACACTGTCCCTGCTTAATCAAAGAAGAGAACTGAAAATCAACACCAGAGATGATCTAAAAGAGTTACAGAGCCTGACTAAGAAAATCCACAAAGTGATAAGAAAAAATTTAGGAACACACAGAACATAAATTATTACAGAAACTATAAAAAACAATAGAGGCCCAAAGGTATTTAAACGAAAAATAAATAGTGGAAAATCGCAAATTAACAAACTCACAGATAAAGCTGGAAATATCATTACAGATCGTGATATGATATTGCGCGTTGTTGAGGAGTTTTATAAAGAACTATACAAATCGAAAACAGTGGAGCCGCCGACTACAGAAGACTTAGACCCTAGAGCGAAACCAGTTGAACGTTTAGGTGATGCCCATCTACCGCCTATCATGGAAGACGAGATTGGTTTTGCCTTAAAAAGTATGAAGCGTGGAAAAGCTTCTGGAGACGATGGCATATCTATAGAAATGCTGCAAGCTGGAGGACAACCTTTACTAATGGTTCTCAAGGAACTCTTCAACAATGTGTTAACCAATTCAATTACACCTTCAGCATGGAAAAAAGCAATAGTTACAATTTTGTGCAAAAAAGGAGATAAATCGAAACTTTCCTATTATCGACCCATCAATTTACTTTCACAAGTATACAAGCTATTCGCTAAAGTCCTATGTAACAGATTAACTCTACCCTTAGACGAATATCAGCCGGTTGAGCAGGCTGGCTTCCGGAGAGATTACTCAACAATGGATCATATCCATACCATCAAGCAAGTGATGGAGAAATGCAGGGAATATGTTCGACCACTGTGGATAGCTTTTGTCGATTATGAGAAAGCTTTCGACAGTGTCGAACATTGGGCCGTCTTTCATTCTCTCCATCGTTGCAATGTCGATAAAAGATACGTTGATATCTTCCGGGAGCTATATGAGTCAGCCACAATGCAGGTGCAATGCAATGCGCATGCATGAACTAACTCAACCAATACAACTAAAAAGGGGCGTGCGACAAGGTGATACCCTTTCTCCCAGGCTCTTCACCAATACCGTCAAGAGGCGTCAATATCAATGGTAAATTTATGTCGCATTTGCGTTTTGCCGACGACCTGGTCCTCCTAGCAAAGAACGATGCAGATCTCAAGACCATGCTTTTTGAATTGCAAGAAGCATCTCTAAGGGTTGGCTTCGGGATGAACTTGACCAAGACAAGGGTAATGTCAAATCGCCACACCAGTCAATGTACACCATCCTTATCGGTAACTCCCAAATAAGACGAGAGGTAGTAGACGATTACATTTATCTTGGGCACTGTTTATCCTTTGGCTCTGAGTCTATTAGCAAAGAGATCGCTAGACGTGTCCAATTGGGTTGGGCTGCATATGGAAAACTTGATAGTATATTTGACGCTGACATCCCACAGTGCCTGAAAACCAAGGCATTCAATCAATGTGTCTTGCCAATCCTTACTTACGGTGCCGAGACCTGGTCGCTTACTAAAGGTAGCCTTTATAAACTCAAAGTGGCACAGAGAGCGATGGAGCGAGCCATGTTGGGCATCTCACTTGTCGACCGAATACCAAACATAGAAATCCGAAGGCGGACTAAAGTTGAAGATGTTGGTAAACGGATCACAAGGTTAAGTGGAGATGGGCAGGACACTTGATGAGGCGTGAAGATGGCAGATGGACCAAGGCCGTAACAGAGTGGTGGCCCAGAACAGGACGCCGACCTATAGGCAGACCATCGGCTAGATGGAGCGATGACATCGTGAGAGTGGCTGGCAAATGGTGGAATAGATTAGCACAGGATCGGAACGAATGGCATGATAGAGGAGAGGCCTACACTCAGCAGTGAGTAGATACAGGCTGATTGATGATGATGATGATTATTTATCATTTATCATCATTATATTAATACGTGAAGCAAAAACTTTGTACCCCTTTTCACGAAAATTGCGCGGACGGAGGAGTATGAAATTTCCGACACTTATAGTTTATATAGAGAAGGAGTGCAGAATGCTAATATTTTTTTTTAATTATGCATAAAAATACATTAAATCAATAAAAAAAAAACATTACACACACTACCATGTATTTGACACACACACGCATATATACTCTTTTGTTTATTGTTAAAGTCTGTGGTCAAATTGAGAATAGATTAATATTGTTTGTCTTTAATATTATTTGTCTATAGTCTTACTGAATGTCAAATATAACCAGCAAACGATGAAAGAGTTTTTACAAAAAACATCGTTTACAGAGAAGTTTTGTATCATTAATTAAATTATCGAAATATGTACGTTCAGTTCAATGGACAGCATTTTCTTTTTAGTTTTTGTTTCTATCTATCTATCTATAACCTCACGCCAGATCCCTTGCGGGGTAGGCAGAGAGTACAGAGTTCCAACAGGTTCTTTCCTTACATACCTCTCTGGCTTCCTCGACTCTCATAGTTCGTCTCATACACGCTCGCCGGTTACGGAGACTCTTGACTTTTCCATCAGATAAGACTCGGTTTATTTGGTCGTGGTAAGATAGTCTAGGTCTTCCCCGGTACCTGCATCCTTCCACTTTCACATTGTATATCTGTTTTGTCATTCTTTCCTCTGGCATTCTTTCTATATGCCCGAACCAACGGAGCATGCCCTTTCTCATCTTTACACCGATACTATCTTTCATACCTACTCGCTGTCTTACTATGCTGTTGCTAATGCGGTCGGTCAGCATTTTTGTTTCAATAATAAAAAAAAGGTATTCTTTATTATAATCATTTTTTGTCTTTTTTTTATTTAGATTTCATGTAGTTTGTTTGAAAAAGATAGGCAAATTAACAGTGTAGCCATGGCGAAATCTATGATTATAGAAGTATAGTCTTTGACAATAAAACCTTAATAATGTTCAAACTTATAATTTAAAATAATTACTGTCGAATTTCGACCATTGGGCGACCACTAGTAATTATAAACTCTCTAAAAATATATAGAGTACATACCGAAATATCCAAAAAATTCTTCAAATGTCAAAAAAACCACACTGATTAATTAAAAAATATCACTACACAATATTTAACAGTGAAAACACTTGTTCAATATCGATCGGTGTATGCGTGCGTTACTACTAAATGTCAGATGCGCGGGAGTTCGACGCGCGCTCTCTGCAGTGGCCGGCGGGTACTGACTCCGCTCTGCGCAAACGCACCTTATAAACGATACCGCGGCCCAAATCACGAGCAGCCGCGACTTTATGAAAAAAAAAATACCGTCGCGCAAATAGTCCCTAAGCAGAGGTGACAGACGTATACACACTCAAGATAATAAACAATAAGTGCCATAAAAATCGTTTCTGTACGCGCTCCAGGCGCAACTAATGTGAAGCATAGTGTAGCCAGAATATAGTAATAAATATATACATAGATAGATAACTCTTTATTGTGCATCAATAAGATACATCTCAAAATATAAAAAAGGACTAAAAGTAACGCAAACGGCGGCCTTATCGCTAAAAAGCAATCTCTTCCAGGCAACCTAGTGAAACCTGTATGTGAGTTCCTAAGAAAATACGAACCTCCATCACACCTTATAAAAGATACCTCGGCCCAAATCACAAGCATTCCCTTAGCATCATAGCAGTGAGGTAATAAAATAATAATTAATTAACTCTTCAAAACTGGAACACAGATTTTCGTCTTAAAATATGTAAAGCAAACGTCTAATTAGGTGTCTGATATCTTGCGTTGTATAATCATGCCAAATCTTTGTTCATAAAGTTAGGTTCTTTTCTTATAGACCTCACTACCTTCCCACCTCACTACCACACTACCTACCCACTATCATAGTTCGTCTCATACACGCTCGCCTGTTATGGAGACACTTTACTTACCCTTCAAATAAGACACGGTCTATTTGGCCATGGTAAGATTTGCTCTTCCCCGATCCCTACGTCCTCTCACTTTCGCCTTGGGCATGTTGTAAAAAGTTTTTAGTAAAATGGATTGAAAAAGTTACTGCCTCGTCTAATAGCGCATATTACAAGATCAAAGGCTCAAATCCTACGTCGGCCAAAGTAAGTTTATTACAAGCTTTTATTTAGCTTAAATATTAACTATCACTTTCTTTAACGGTGAAGGAAAACATCGTGAGGAAACCTGCATGCCTAAGAGTTCCTCGAAGGTGTTTGAAGTTCGATAACCCGCACTAGGTCAGAGTGGTAGCTATAGTCCAGTCATTATAGTAAGTTCACCTCGGAATTCGAGATACCCAGCTGTAAGTCTTTAAATACTTGTATATTGACACCCTAAAAGTTATCTCAAAACCTACATATGGTAGGGTGTACGCAACTATTAAATTTCAAGGTCAAAGGTCACAAAAATCGGTTTTTTGCGCTTTTTTTGTAAATATCACATGTCCTATGGGTTTTTTGCTATTTGTATTTATTATCAATATTGTAGAATACAAAATTCTCTACAAATTTTGTTTAAAAATATTTTTTATACGGTGAACCGTTTTCGAGATAGAGGGCGGAGAGCGCGCGGTCACAGGATCACTTCACGTCAACCGGTGCCTCCGGTCGAAAACGCGCCATATATAGTTGATGAACTATCGATAAATCAATGATTATAAATATTTGTCAATTTTTATTAACTATTATATTATATTTTATCATTTTCTTCATGCATTAAATCTATATCTATTCAATAATACTGATAACCGTTTCCTAAAATTAAAAAATAATTAAGGGAAAAACTTAAATCATGATATAATTATATTCCCATTTACACTAATGACATTTTAAATAGAAAATAATTAAGTGCATCTTCTTTAAAATCTGTAAATTTTAAAATCTTCTACTACGTCAGCTTAAATGACTGGACTACTATGGCATGAGCCCTCTCAGTTTGAGAGGAGGCCCGTGCACTACGGTGGGACAGTTTATTAACAGCGCTTATATTATTATTTTATTTAACTTGCAATGTTTATATGTCTGTCTGTCTTTTTTTGCCGGTTCTAGTCTTCCATTCGATACATATTTCAAGAACTTGCGGATATCCGATTGAGTTAAAATTTGGCATACGCATGTTCGATGACAATGCAATAATATGGTACCATGGAGCTAGTCTGATGATAGAGTCGGTAGAAGGCCATAGGAACATGTGGAATATAGAAAGTAACCCTTCGTGTTTAGGCTTATTAGATTGGTATTTAAATTGTTTTATTTCAAAATGGTTGACAAGTTCGTTACATTATTTGATGATATAGAGTACAGTAACTCAGATAAATTATAGATCCCCTGATTAACAAACTAGGTTTATAAACCGGTGACTTGAAAGTCAGTGTACCTCCATTTTTGTATGAAACAGTTGCACATAAATAGAGATCGTCGGATTACAGTGAATTTAAGTAAAGAAAAGCTTTAGTGGCTTTAGCGTGTATGTTCTTTAAAACTAAAATAACTGAAATTAATATAAATTATAAAACAGAGAGTACAGAGTTTCAACAGGTTCTTTCCTTACAGCCCTCTCTGGCTCCCTCCACTCTCATAGTTCGTCTTATACACGCTTGCCGTTTACGGAGACTCTTGAATTGCCCTGTTGGAACTCTGTTCTCCCTGCCTACCCCGCAAGGGAACTGGCGTAATAATATAGATAGATAGATAGAAAATATATGACAACCAAGAAGGTGTGTGTATGTGCATGCATGTGTGTTTGTGTGTGTAAGTGTGAGCGGTGCGACTACGGTTTGTGGAGACATACATTTTTCCATTTCATCGTAAATTAGTGACAACGAACATAGTCTCACTTTACTCTTACATTCGCATAAGTTTACATTATACATGTGAAGGATATGATTAATTTTGTTATTTAGTTTATCACCAAGATAGTAGAACTGATGTCTGGCAAAGGTAGTTTTAAACTTGATATTAGCGAAGACAATATTCGTACGCCGTTTTGTGGGCATTATGAAAGGAGTACGATGTTTCCTAAGCATAAATTGTAGCACAAAGAGCTTTCTCACAGTCAGCACATTACAGTCCTTATAAAGCTGTTCGGCCACAGAATAAAGCAGTACTTTTTGTTACGTGATTTGAGTGGCCAACGCATTTTATTTATTTTTTCAAAAACCTCATATCGTGAACATTATTGTAGATATAGCACTGGTAATTATAATAATTATTTAATTACTAGCTGTACCCGCAACTTCGCTCGCGTTATTTCTAGGCGTGTATTTCACACACTTAAGTTTTGTTTTAGACAAAGGGTAGCCGATGTCCTTGGCCTGGATAAAATCTATGTCTGCCGAATTTTGTCAAAACCGTGCAGCGGTTTGGGCGTGATAAAGTAAAAGGTGCCACAGACGAGCCCAGAGGCGAGTTTGCGGCAACAGAATCCACAGAGGACATCACTATGGAAGAAGTTGAATGGGCGATACGAAGTATGAAAAATGGTAAAGCTGCGGGAATAGACATGATATCTGCCGAGATGATTAAATATGGTGGAACTTGCGTCCGGGACGCTTTTTGGGTCCTCGCAAATCTTTGCTGGAAGACCGGTAGAGTCCCTACAGATTGGCGCCGCGCAGTCATAGTACCCTTGTATAAAGGCAAGGGCTCACAACATGACTGCGCCAATTACAGGGCCATCAGTTTGATCAGCTTGGCAGCTAAGGTGTATGGTAAAATTATTGAACGGAGAATGCGCGAGAAGTCCGATGGAGTGTTGTGTGAGGCACAGGGAGGTTTCAGGTCTGGAAGAGGATGTTCGGATCAAGTTTTCTCCCTCCGCAACATCGTAGAAAAGCATCTGGCAGTAGGCCGGAAGGTTTTCTGCGGTTTTGTGGACCTGGAAAAGGCGTTTGATAGAGTCGTGCGAAAGAGGCTTTGGGACATTTTGCCAGAGTATGGTATAAACGGCACCCTGTTGCGAGCCGTCCAGTCCACCTACGTGGACTATTCTATTTTATCTCCTGATTGTAGTTGATGGTTATATTGAGAAATGTTTCCTGCTTTAGTTGAATTTATTTTGCCTTTATCTATGCCAAATTCGATACACATACTTTTAGATTTTTTCCTGTAATACAAGTCAGGTGGTTGGGGTCATTTTGTGTAGAAGCATCAAGTTTTAAATCATTTATATATAGAAGATCGTTGAGGGTATATTTATTTGTTGGTCTGTTTGTTCGTCATCATGTTTGGTATTGAAATTTAGTAGATATCCTCGGTTTTCTGAATTTAAAATATTCGACATGGGATTAAGGGAGAGGCAAAACCATAGCGAGTTCTATTCGGGTTGGGTCTGATTCTATGTTCCCTTGTTTGCGTACGTGAATGGGAAATGGGAGACATGTACGCCCCTTATTTGCTAAAATGGACGAGATTTTTTTTGGAAACCTAGCCCCACATTAGGATTTATTCCCGTAACGTTGGTGCGTTTACAAACATGAAAATTCACATACACAAATGCCCAGACCAAAACAAATAATTGTGGGTCACACAAAGATTTGTCCCGTGCGGGAATCGAACCCGCAGTATTAGACCCATTGGGCTGAGCGGCTTAAGCTCTAAACCTCTGCGTCAATTCGTCCCGTAATTATAATTATTAGACTGCCTCGTTGATCTAGTAGCAAAGCGCATCGCTGTGTGATCACGTGGTCCTGGGACCGAATCCTAGTTCGGACAAATGTAGTTTTTCTAACGAAAAATTCTCAGTATGAGTCCGGAGTCTGGAATTGTGCCCGGTATATGGCAATAGGCCCGTCACCTATTACATGTAACCTAACAGCGAAATGTGGGTGTACCTAGCACACCCCTGCCACCCCCGCTAGGGGAATATCGGCGTGAAGGTAAAAAAAATATTAGCGACGTCAAATTTAGCATGTATGCAGGTGATTGTAATAACTAATTACTATTTGTAGCATTTTTATGAAATTCCCACGGGGTAACGGATAATAAACTCTATACAAATACATAAAGTGTTGGAGTATTGGAGTGTCAGTCTATGAAACGCGTGCAAAATCACGGACAACAGCTAGCTCACAACAATTTACGTTGTTATGTTTACGTTGGTGTGAAATTAGGGTGATAATTTAGTAAAATTTCCTATTTCCAGGGAAATATTTCAAAAGATGGGTCCGCACGGTTACTAATTAAAAAAGAATTTGGGTACATTTCATAGCAAATGGAAACTCTGCGACTGTCTTCTATCTATCTTTCTATATCATCACGCCAGATCCCTTACAGGGTAGGCAGAGAGTACAGAGTTCCAACAGGTACTTTCCTTAAATACCTCTCTGGCTTCCTCTACTCTCATAGTTCGTCTCATACACGCTCGCCGGTTACGGAGACACCTGACCTTGTCCTTCAGATAAAACCCGGTCTATTTGATCATGGTAAGATAGTCTAGGTCTTCCCCGGTACCTACATCCTTCCACTTTCGCATTGTATATCAGTTTTGTCATTCTCTCTTCGGACAATCTTTCTATATGCCCGAACCAACGGAGCATACCCTTTCTCATCTTTACACCAATACTATCTTTCATACCTATTCACTTTCTTACTACGCTGTTGCGAATACGGTCGGTCAACTTCACTCCGCACATCTTCCGGAGAGCTCGCATTTCCACCGCATTTATCCTACTTTCATTCTTCTTCTTACATACCCAGCTCTCGCTGCCATGTAACAGCGTTAGGACAAGCACTCCATTATGTATGACCGCTGCACCTTTTGGCTTAAGTGCAGGTTCCCAAGTAGCTTTCCCATCGCGCCATTCACTCTGTTCCCTGCACTCACTCTTCTCTCTATTTCAGCGATGTATTTCCCATCCTTACTGAATGCGCATCCCAGATATACAAACTCATTGACTTGCTCCAGCACATCGTTACCAACCACAATCCTTGCATTCGTTCTGGTTTCCCGTTCAAAAATCATAATTTTGGTTTCGTCACATTCAAATGTAAGTCATTTTTCATGCAGTCGTCTTTCATAACTGTGACTAGTGATTGCTGATCAGTGGCTGTTGGCGCTATCAAAACCGCGTCATCTGCATATAGTAGGTGATTTACCATTAGATTACCCATTTTTACCCCTTCATTCATCGCATTCAGTCTTTGAAAACTTTTTCCAAATATATTATAAACAGTTTAGCGGACAATACGCTACCCTGCTTGACGCCGATTTCAGCATCAAATCAGGGTGACCACCCACCCGTACGCATGCCTTGCAGTCCACATGTGTGGACTGGACGGCCGCAGCAGAGTGCCATTTATACCATACTCAGGTAAAATGTTCCAAAGTCTCTTTCGCACAACTCTATCAAACGCCTTCTCCAGATCCACAAAACCGCAGAAAACCTTCCGGCCTACTGCCAAATGCTTCTCTACGATCTTGCGGAGGGAGAAAACTTGATCCGAACATCCTCTTCCGGACCTGAAACCCCCTTGTGCCTCGCACAACATTCCGGACTTCTCGCGCATTCTCCTTTCAATAAGTTTTACCGCACACCTTGGCTGCCAAGCTGATCAAACTAATGACTTTGTACTTGGTGCAGTCATATTGTGAGCCCTTGCCTTTGTACAAGGGTACAATGACTGCGCGGCGCCAATCTGTAGGGACCCGACCGGTCCTCCAGCAAAGGTTTGCGAGGACCAGAAAGGCGTCCCGGACGCAAGTTCCACCATATTTGATCATCTCGGCAGAAATCAAGTCTATTCCCGCAGCTTTACCATTTTTCATACTTCCTATCGCCCATTCAACTTCTTTCATTGTGATGTCCTCTGTTGTTGTTATTCAATCCACCGGTTTAATACAGCTTGTGTATCTGCAAGAATGTCACCATCCTTAGATTTTACTTTCAATTCTGGAACCTGACGAATCACCTCGAGACTTTCTCACTTTGCTCCAAAAGAGTTTAGTGTTGTTCTCGAAGTTCTTCGCCAGCCTCTGCTCCTCAATCGCACTGGCTCTTTCACGCTTTTCTTTCACTAGAGTTTCGGTGGCATTCTTGCATTGCCGGTATATTTCTTTCTTCATCTCTGTCATACTGGCATTCAGGTCTAAAGAAGAAACATAGTCCTGCCACGCTTTCTTCTTACTTGCTACGGAGCTTTGTAACTCCGCATTCCACCATGTATCACCTTTTGCTGTACTATGCTTCCTTGAGCAACCACATACTTCTTTCGCGGATTCTACCAAACTCTCTTTCAGGCTATTTCAGCATTCATCTATATTTGAGTCCGAAGAACCTGCTGTCAAACCTTGTCCCGGACTCTGTCTACATACATTCTTCTCACGCTTTCATCTTGCAACTTTTCAACCTTTATTCTTTTAAGCTTTCAAGCTGCCCCATGTGAACGCAGTAAACCGAATTGAATTATAGAACACACATAAAAAATAACAATAAGTTTTGAACATTCGTACTAATTAAAAAACGAACTTGTGTGTGTGTGTGAGTGATTTACGCTGTTGGCCGCGAGGCCTTTACAGCTTCACCGGACTTAAGGGCGAGCGTGCAACCACTACGCTCGAGCCAGAAGGGCAAGGGGCGACATACTCGAGGGCGCCTTGAAGAGGCGCCCTCGGTTGGGATAGTCGCTGTGGGGGGACGGGGTGCACTACTAAGTGCACCGGTCAACCGCCGGCTATGGGAGGGGATCTACGACTACGTCGTCGTCGCCCATATTCTGAGCGGAAAGAATGGATGACAAAGCATCGGGGGGATCGGGAGGGGGATCGTAGTCGGCGGCGGGCGAAGTTGGGTTAATTTCATAGCAAACGGCAACTTTGCGACTGTCATATAGACATTTCACTTGATGACAGCGTTAGTTCCGATTTTCGGATAATTCCTTCCTCGGACTGTATACTGAGCAAAACGACAATCTTTTTATTTTTAATATAAATGTTTTATTCCGTAGCCAAGTAGAAATTGGCAAACGCAGTGTAGGACGCCCCCCCGCGAGATGGAGTGACGACATACGTCGGATAGCAGGCAGGAACTGGATGCCTAAAGCCGAGTATCGGGCTCTGTGGCGCACATTGGAAGAGGCCTATGTCCAGCAGTGGACTGATTTGGGCTGATGATGATGATGATGAAGTAGAAATTACAGTAACAGTGCCTGAGATCCCCTTTTAAGTACATATAATACTTGTGCTTGTGGATCCCGCTCTCCATTAATAGTTAGTTTAGTAACATGAATAAAATAGTACAACGAATTATATTCAAAAATGCAATAGTATTTAAAGTAGTAACACTTTAGTTATGTATTAAAGGATAGTAGCTAGATACTTCATTTTTCCTAATAACTAGGTAGGTAAGTACGAATATTAAATCAAAAGTGGGTAACAAAAGAATAGTATATTAAAATCTTTTGGTAGCAACAATTATTTTAAAAGAAAAACTCAAATAACAAATTGTCCGATCCACGGAATAAAGAATCCGTTGGGGTCAAGGGACGCTATGGCGAGGGCCCTAAGCGTCTTTCACGCGCGAACATATTAATCGTGGAAATAAAAATTTGAATTCTTCACAAAAATCACGTTACGACGAACTATGAGAGTAGAGGAAGCCAGATAGGTACGTAAAGAAAGAGCCTGTTGGAACTCTGTACTCTCTGCCTACCCCCGTAAGGGATCTGGCGTGATGATATAGATGGATAGATAGATAAATTAGTTATTGTATGCCTATGCCCTGCAATGGACTTCTTTGCGCTGATGTTATAGTTATTATAATAATAAATATGTATGCATTAAAGGACGTTGTTCTGCGCCCAGACATGATTTGCCCCAGAACCAGCAGCAATGAAAAAATACTTGTATGATTTCAAAGCACCCACAAAGGCGTTTATTATTAAACGGACAAGCGGGGGTATCGCAATATAGCACAAAAAATATTAGATTTTGTGGTTATAATTCAGTAGCCATTAACATAAATGAGGTTATATGGTGTGTTTTGACAATCAGTAAAGATGTCGACGACTTCGATATAAGTACTTACAATACTTTGAAATATTCGTTTTAGATTGCAAATTGTCCTTTTGATACGGATATTTGCCATATTTTAATAAAATAGATAAATGGGGCAATTTTCGACAATGTCCTTTGTCTTTCATAGATTTCACACAAATAAAATAAAATTATAGCATAATACAAATAACAAAAGTTCTCATAATTACAGCAGTGGACACAGGCTGATGACGATGGTAAAAAAAAAAAAACAAAATAAAATAATATAAATAGAAATAAAGAAGCGCTCTTACAAATCAACATCTATACTAATATTATAGAGGAAAGATTTGTATGTTTGTTTGTAATGGATAAACTCGAAAACTACTGGACCGATTTAAATAATTCTTTCACCATTAGAAAGCAACATTATCCAGAAATAACATAGGCTACATATCATAGACCCGGTAGATGATGCTGTTGTCGACCGGGTGCGAAGCCGCGGGAAACTGCTAGTTCATATGTAAAAAGAAAAGTCCTCAACTCAAACTCAAATAATTTATTTTGTATAAGCGGGGGCGCTCGCAATTAATCAATTTGCATTTTTTTTTAAATCAAATTCAACTACTAATCTACCGACGGATCGGAACGCGGCCTCCACTGAGAAGAGCGGGCTTGTCTTTTTTATTTAATTCTGTTTTTTTTTTTCTTTCCTTTTTTTCAATTATATTGATAAAATGTTTTTTTTTTTAACGTAGCCCCACTCTAGGATTTATTCCTGTGTCGTGGGTGCGTTTACAAACATGAAAATTCACATACAAATACCCAGACCGGAAAAGATTTGCCCCGTGCGGGAATCGAACCCGCGACTATTCGACACAGTGGGCGGAGCCGCTCAAGCTCTTAACCACTGCGCTAAATTACATTAATTAATTAGGTAACAATTAAATAGTTTACGATTTAACTCCAGTGTGATGTATACGATCGAGATATAAATCTAATGATGTTATTTGTAAAGAGCGTCTAAGGGATTCCAGATGGAGCAGCCCCCACAAGCAGCACGTTCACGAGTATGACTACTGGAACAGCCAGCACTCCCCTCGACCATACTCGAGGGAAGGGAGTGACCCGCGGCCAGACAACCACCGCAAGCGAAGACATTATAGTAACACATCTGACACACTCACTGTCTGACTAATCAACACCCAGCCCAAACCCGTGGATCTAGAAAGCTGAGATTAGCAAAGAGAGATTTCCTTTATAATGTAGACAACGAATTTCGGAACTTCTACAGGATAGATATAAATTGGGATTCGTATTTTCGCTTTAAAGTTTCCTTATTTCCGAAATTATAATTATTAGACTGCCGCGTTGGTCTAGTGGTAAAGCCCATCGCTATGTGATCACGAGGTCCTGGGTTCGAATCCTAGGTCGGTAATGTAGTTTTTCTAACGAAAAAATCCCAGTATGAGTCCGGAGTCTGGAATTGTGCTCGGTATATGGCAATAGGCTCGCCCCCTATTTCATGGGACCTAACATCGTCGGCGAAACGTGGGTATACTTAGTACACATCTGCCACCCCCGCTTGGGGAATATAGGCGTGACGGTGCTTCACATTTCCAAAAAAAAAACAATTTTTGTAATTTAAAAATTTCAACCCCTTTTTTACGCACTTTTATACCCCAATTAACAATGAAACTAGGACGTGTATGTGTGCGAGTTGAGAAATACGTTTTAGAAATGCCTTTGAAATATCCGTATTGCTTTGTAATAATAAATTTAGTTTATTACAGCGCACTAAGGGAGTAACAGCATTTTTTGCAAAGTAAGAAAAAATGTAATATACATTAAAAATAGTTGGAATCAATTCAGTTCTTGATTTAGAACAAACTACTTAGGTCTTGCGTTTATTATGGTGCACATTTTTTTTTTTTAATTTTTTAAAAACGTAGCCCCGCACTAGGAGTTATTCCTGTGTCGTGGGTGCGTTTACAAACATGAAAATATACATACACAAATGATACCCAGACCGAAACAAATAATTGTGGTTCACACCAAGATTTGTTTCGTGCGGGAATCGAACCCGCGACTATTAGACACAGTGGGCGGAGCGACTTAAGCTCTTAACCACTGCGCTAAATCGTCCATCAACACATTGTATATTATAAACGTCAAATTTAGCTTGTATGCAGGTGAGTATAATCACTGATAACTATATATAGAATTTTTGAATTTTCCAATGGATAACGAATATATAATACAATAAATATATAAAAAAATAAAATCCATACAAATATATAAAATTGAAGTGTCTGCCCATGAAACGCGTGCGAAAAATTATAAACTCTCTAAAAATATATAGAGTACTTACCAAGATATCAAAAAAAAAACACTGCACAATATTTGACAGTAATTTAAAATCACTTGTTCAATATCGATCGATGCATGCGTGCGTTGCTACTAAATGTCAGATGCGCGAGAGTTCGACGCGCGCTCTCTGCAGGGGCCGGCGGGTACTGACTCCGCTCTGCGCAAACGCATCTTATAAACGATACCGCGGCCCAAATCACGAGCAGCCGCGACTTTATGAAATAAAAAATAAACACCATTGCGCTAATAGTCCCTAAACGGAGGTGGCTGAGGGGTACTATATAATAGAATACTCTTTATTGTACGCCAATACATTTACATTGAGAAAAAAAATAACCGAAGAAGGTACAATTGGCTTGGTCTTGTTGCTAATAGCGTTAGTTCTAGACAATTAAAAACGTAGCCCCACACTAGGATTTATTCCTGTGTCGTGGGTGCGTTTACAAACATGAAATTTCACATACACAAAAACCCAGACCGGAACAAATAATTGTGGATCACACAAAGATTTGTCCCGTGCGGGACTCGAACCCGCGACTATTAGACGCAGTGGGCAGAGCGGCTTAAGCTTTTTAACCACTGCGCTAAAACGTCCGTCGACTGAAACTGAAAAAAACAAGAAAAAAATATACAAAAAATAGAGTAGGTGGTGTACATTTCGCCTCTTTGCGAGAACAATGTTACATATCGAAAAAAGCGATATTTTTTTTATTCGATGTACAGAACCGCCGCGATCAACTTTATTTTCTACAAAAACATAGTTAGTCCAGTCATTATAGTAAGTTCACCTCGGAATTCGAGATACCCAGCTGTAAGTCTGTTCACCGTTCGGTTCACCGTATAAAAAATATTTTTAAACAAAATTTGTAGAGAATTTTGTATTCTACAATATTGATCTATCTATCTATCTATCTATATCATCACGCCAGCTCCCTCGCGGGGTAGGCAGAGAGTACAGAGTTCCAACAGGTTCTTTCCTTACATACCTACAATATTGATAATAAATACAAATAGCAAAAAACCCATAGGAAATGAGATATTTACAAAAAAAAGCGCAAAAAACCGATTTTTGTGACCTTTGACCTTGAAATTTAATAGTTGCGTACACCCTACCATATGTAGGTTTTGAGACAACTTTTAGGGTGTCAATATACAAGTATTTACAGACTTACAGCTGGGTATCTCGAATTCCGAGATTCTTACCTAATTTAAGCTTAAATGACTGGACTAGGTAATTTTTAAGTGGGAAACAGCGAATCTATGAGCGAAAGTGACGATGCAACAGTAATATATTGTATTGTTGCGTTGTCCCTTTCAGACGGGAAAACTGCTTCAACAATATGTCAAGTCTGTTGTCACTTATCATTCGAAGGATAAGGTGCTCCTACATTTTTGCAAAAATGTGACAACACAAGGATACCACGACTTGACAGCAAAGGTATGTTTAAATTTAATGATCATATTATTATTATAAAGTGGTTATGTGTATTTGTCTCACTCTTTTTGAAAAACATATAGAATGTGACCGTATTATGAAAAGTGTAATAAAAAACGGATATCGCGTTATTGTTGAAAAATTAACTATTTTTCTTTGTGATATCTTAGGATGAAACATTGTCGATGATGTATGGTTTTCTAATACAAAAAAATATTTGTTGTTGTTCCAATTTTACCGATATTTTTATCACCTGAACTTAAGGTATATAGTATATATTACGTTGTAAGCACTAAAATAAAATAACTCATTACAATTATTTTTTCAGATGGGGTCGCGCACGGGAACCTAGTTTTATTAGCAACAAATAAAATTAATGACTCTCAGCATAGTCATTTCAGTTCTCAAACGTAAATCATCATCATGAATACATATAATAAAACTAGGACCCAAAACTACTACTAAACTAAAAGCCAAATACCCAAAATACCAAATGTACATTAAATATTTTTTGAAAATTTTTATTGGGTTAACTTATCGATCAAGAGGCCGAATTATTTTGATAAAATTATTATCTGTCTGTCTGTCTCTTTATGTTTCAATCACGCAAAAACTACCCAATGGATTTTATTGAAATTTGATATGGTTATAAGTTAAACCCTAACTTAAAATATTAAATACTTTTTATCCCGAAAAAAATAAGCAATCCTGGATTATCGCGGGATATCACCTTTGAAAGGCTTGCATGGGGACATGGGTCCAACACGTAGAAGCCCTATGCGAGAAGTTAATGTTATATAAACCACCTGCTGAGATCACTTGCTAAAAATGAAGAAACATAACCAGCGAACTGATCCCGGCAGGTGCAAGGACTATTGTAAATTATGGAAAGAAAACAAGGGCTATGTAAATGAGGTTTGATGGACAAAAACTGGACTATTTCAAAGGGGACGGACATTATTATTGCTAGTAGTACGCTACAATGTTACTTTGAAATGTGTGACGAATTCCTCCATGGACTGATAATGGACTCGGGATCGTCTCCTCATGAAGAAAGTCTTCAGTGGTTAATAGCACGCGCCCGAAATTATCAATACACATTTGATTTAGGTACTCAGACATGATTTCTTGCATGAACCAATAATGCAGTCAAGATTGTTTCTTCGGGAGTGAACTCTTTAACAATGAATGGCCCAGATACGAAAGCTTGCATCGTCTTTTGTTTAAGGAAAAAATGCACGATTATTGCGAGATAGCTTTTATTTCTCCATACTAACACGGCTGAACGGATTTTAAAGATACTTAGTATGGAGATGTCTTAGGTCATTACAGGATCTGTGCCATCCCAGAAAGGTCGGTCCACCTATGTCAAATTACAAAATAAACGCAGCCGTAGCCGTGGGTAACAGCTAGTCAATGAATCCAGCATCCAAAGTGAGAAAGTTGACGGTTCCCGTATTCCTGTAGTTGCAGTAGATAAGTATTTTTTTTTTGTTATTAGTATTTGTTGGTTTGAAATCTGTATGGATTTGCCATGACAATAATTTAGTTATGACTTTTTAGACCGATAATGGTCGAAAACAGATTGTTTTTCAATGCTGTTTCTTGTTGTTATATTTATGTTGATTAATTTGCAATTTTATGGATAAAGAAAATGCAGAATCCAAAAAGTCGTTTCCGTTGTGAATCCACAAGCAGTATCGGTAGTTCATCGAGTACAAGTAGCAATAGTAGTAGTACTAGCAGTAACTCAGCGAGAGAAGGCCCATCTTTCTACGAAGGTACGAGATTTAATAAAATTTAGACAATTAATTTGACCGGATTTGATTTGGATTTGTCTAATATTGTGAATTATTCCATAACATTTTTTTTAGATAGTGATGAACCCGGTAAAGATCCCAACTATCGACTTATGGAACCAACACCTATACAAAGTCTCTCAAAATCTGAGGATGAAAATGTATTCTAGCAACAATATCACGAATGACCAATATTTTATAAATTCTGTCATCATCATCATCATCATCTCAGCCTATACTTGTCCACTGCTGAACATAGGCCTCCCCAATCGCTTTCCAGCGTAACCGGTCCGATGCCACCTGCATCCAACGACTTCCTGCGATTTTCACAAGATCGTCGGTCCATCTGGCAGGCGGTCGTCCCACGCTGCGCTTGCCAATACGTGGTCTCCACTCTAGAATCTTTCTGCCCCAACGCCCGTCCGATCTACGCGCTATGTGGCCCGCCCATTGCCACTTCAGCTTGCTAATCTTAACGGCTATGTCGGTGACCTTGGTTCTTCTACGAATCTCCTCATTCCTGATTCGATCGCGTAGAGAAACGCCGAGCATAGCTCTCTCCATAGCTCGCTGAGCAACTCTGAGCTTTTTTATGAGACCTATTGTAAGAGACCACGTCTCTGATCCATATATCATCACTGGTAACACACATTGACTAAAAACTTTAGTCTTAAGGCACTGAGGTATTTTGGATGAGAAGATGTTGCGCAGTTTCCCGAACGCTGCCCAGCCGAGTTGGATTCGTCGATTGACCTCTCTCTCAAAGTTGGACCTACCTAACCGGACTACCTGTCCCAGGTAAATGTATTCGTCGACAACTTCAAGAGTAGAGTTCCCAACGGTGAGTGCGGTGGGTACGACATGGACATTAAACATTATTTTCGTTTTGTCCATGTTCATTTTAAGACCCACTTGTTGAGATACTCTGTTGAGGTCACCGAGCATTCGTCCTAGATCTTCCAGCGACTCCGCCACGACCACAATGTCGTCGGCAAATCGAAGGTGAGTGATGTATTCGCCATTGATGTTGATGCCAAGTCCTTGCCATTCCAAGAGCTTGAAGGCGTCCTCTATGGTGGCCGTAAACAGTTTCGGAGAAATGACGTCTCCCTGCCTTACTCCTCTTTTTATGGGGATCGCCTTCGTGCACTGCCCCTGTACTCGGACTGACATGGTGGCGTTATTATACAAGCACCTCAACACCTCAATGTACCGATAGTCAATGCGGCATCGCTGGAGAGATCTAAGAACCGCCCAAGTCTCGATCGAATCGAAGGCTTTCTCATAGTCCACAAACGCCAAGCATAGTGGCCGATTATACTCCTCGGTCTTCTGTATAATCTGCCGCAGCGTATGTATGTGGTCTATGGTACTAAAGCCTTTCCGGAAACCGGCTTGTTCGGGAGGCTGGAAATCATCGAGCCTGCGTTCGAGACGATTCGTGATGACTCTCGAAAACAACTTATAAACATGGCTCAGCAGTGTGATGGGCCTATAATTCTTCAGTAAAGTGTTATCACCTTTCTTGAAAAAGAGTACCACCACACCCCTGTTCCACGCTTCCGGCGTTTTTCCTTCGAGCAAGACGGAATTAAACAGCCTCTGAAGGACTTTAAGTACCGGCGATCCGCCCGCTTTCAGAAGCTCTGCGGTAATTCCGTCTTCACCCGGCGCTTTGTTGTTTTTAAGGTGTTTGAGAGCCATCCCAATCTCGTACAGGCTGATGTCCGGGATATCTTCAGTGTAGTGTCGGGTTAGCTTGGCTCTTGGGTCTTTTACCAAGTCAACAACAGGTTCAGCTACTGAGGTATACAACTGCCCATAGAACCTCTCTATCTCCCTGAGCACCTCTGACCTATTCGACGTTACGTTTCCGTCCTCAGTGTTCAGCTTCGTCAACTGGCTTTACCCAATAGACGCGTCTCTTGCAAACACTTTGGCGCCCTTGTTCTGCTCTATGGTCTCCTCAATACGTCTTGTATTGAAGGACCGTAAATCGTGTCGCAAGGACTTCAATATCTGTCCATTGAGCTGCCTATAGGACTTAGCATCATCGGAGGTTTGGAGTGTCATGGTACGTCGCTCAGCCATAAGGTTTCGGGTGTAGTCAGATAGCTTTTGAGGCCTATTTTTACGGTGGGGCTTAAAATGCTTGGACCCGACCGTATGGACAGTCTCTACCAACCTATTGTTGATTTCGTCCACTGATGCGCTGCTGTCTAGCAATTCGAAGCGGTTTGACAATTCGAGTTGAAAGTTCTCGGGGTTTTGGATATGTGCATTAGAAGGTCGGAGCGTAGACTTCATCAGACGCGATCTTTCCATTTTGACATTAATATTTAATGTGCCTCTGACCATTCGGTGATCACTGCCGGTTTTTACCCTGTGAATCACGGAGACATCATTAAATATTTGTCGCTTGGTGCTCATGATGAAGTCTATCTCATTTTTTGTGGAACCATCAGGGCTCATCCAGGTCCATTTCCTATGAGGCGGCTTCCGGAAGAAAGAGTTCATCATAAAGAGTCCCTCCTTCTCCAGATATTCGGCCAGCCTCTGACCCCTGGGGTTGCGTTGCCCATATCCAAATTGCCCCACTCTCAACTCATCATCGCCCCGTTTGCCCAGCCGCGCATTGAAGTCACCCATAACCACTGTAAAGTGTGCTTTGGAAGTATGTATGGCTCTACTAATGTCCTCATACATTACTTCGACGTCATCATCTGAGTATGCCGAGGTCGGTGCGTAGACCTGTATGACCTTCAGCGAATATCTTTTGGATATTCTGAGTATCAGGTACGCTACCCTGCTCGACACACTAGTGATGGACACAACGTTGTCTATGAGTGACTTGTGGACGATAAATCCGACACCACCTTGGGACTGCTGTTCGCCCTCCCGGTAGTAAAACAAGTTGCCGGATTTTAAGGTTATCGTGTCCTCGCCCTTTCTTCGGACCTCCGATAAACCAACAATATTCCACCGCAACTTGTTTATCTCTTCTTCCAGCTCAACAAGCTTCTCATCTGTCCTTAACGTGCGTGCGTTGTATGTCACCAGGGCCAATTTTCGGTGTTGGTGGTAGCCGAATCTCTGCCGGAGATTCTTAGCACCCCTTGTCCTGTCGTTACCATGGCTGCTACCGTGGCCAGGACGAACAGGACCGCCGGGGACTAGGGGCCTGGTTTTATTCTTATCTTCCATTTTAATAAATTGGGGGTGTTTGCCATACTCGCCACGCTTGGCAGGCGGGTTGGCGAGCGCAGTTATTGGTCGTCGAAGTGCTAAGGGAACGCTGCTGCCCATTCCCTAGTTTTCCCTTAGTCGCCTTGTACGACACCCGATGGGATGAGATGGGTTGGTCCTATTCTAAGCCGGGAACCACGCGGCACGATAAATTCTGTACACCTGTTTATACGCTTACACAAAATGAAATCGAAATCGACTATAACTTTTAAAAGAGTATTGGGATTTAAGAAATATTGAAAAAAAATGATCTTTTGTAGCAAATAGTGTTCAACCAGTAGTCCCAACACATGAGTTATTACAATATTTGAGAATAAAACAAACATAATATCATCTACATGTGACAATCTCATTTGTTACCTCATTCTTTTTATATATTTTCAGAATAAACGTAACATACTTTTCTTTTTTTTTATTAATTGCTATTTAGTCCCAAAACCTAAAAACAATTGAGGATATTTTTGTAGTTTTAGAAAGGGTATTAGTTAATTTACGTTATTAATTTTAAATACAACATAAAAAGATGTTCACAAACTAGTCATTTTATTTTTTAAGTTTAAAAGTCGCTTCCTGAAATTTGCATTTTCCGAGATAACACAGTATTCTCGCAAAGAGGCGATTTATTAGTTACTTTTATTTTGTGTAATATGAACCTTTGTTCGTGTGCTTTTAAATATATGTTCTATCCTATTATTTGAAAATCAGTTAATGGAATGGCGAGCAGTTATTTTCATTTTAGTAACCTTGTAATCTTGTCATAGACATACTCTATGATTGCTTGAGTGTGTTTAGTTGTGAAGCGATCACAGATGACTGTATCAGATGACGAATTACCGACGACAGATAGTCGATGTAAGATGGCGGACGGCGCGGAGCCGCTAACTTTACTGCATTTCTTGTGACTTAATCGCCGGACGAGACCCCCAGTGTTATTTCAAGATTTCCTTTATGTTCGGCCACCATGCGGACGACTATGATAGATGATAAATCTACCTTTCACCTCTACCGGCATTGAAACGGCCATCCAGAAAACCTAAGCGCCGTTATATACAAGGTGTAACATAATAAACGCAAGACCTCAGCCACCCCGATTAGAGAATTGCTTCATAAATTCAAAACGAAAACCAAAATTCCAAATTTAAATGTTTTTAACCCTTTTTAAGCACTTTTATACACCAATTAACAATGAAACTTGTATGTGTATGTGTGCATTTTGAAAAATACGGGTTAGGAATGCATTTGTAATCTCATTATTGCTATGAATCAAGTATACAAATAAATTTAGTTTTTATAGCGCACTGAAGGTCTAAAAGCATTTTTTGCAAATTAAAAAAAAAATGTAACTTACATTAAAAAAAAAATGTTGGAATCAATTCAGTTATCGATTTAGAACAAACTACTTTCAGGTCTTGCGTTTATTATGTTACGGCTTGTATATGATACATAACAATATATAAATATACATAAAGATAGGTATAAGGAAACGAAATGATGGGTGATAGGTAGGAATGATAGGTGACTTATTAAAGAATAGTCGAAAGGAAAGTGGTTCGGAACCATTCTTTAAAAAAGGGTCAATGACTCTGCGCGTCTTACTGATACAGGCAATGCATTCCATAGACGAACAGCTTGGACAGAAAAGGATTTATAAAAAATATCTTGGAATGCATTGGTGTTTCTAGTCCGAGATTTTCCGACGACGAAAAGCTTTTCTGTACGCGCCCTAGGCATAATAAATGTGAAGCGCATTGTAGCCAGAATATGGTAGTTAATATATCTGATTTCCTAAGAAAATACGAACCTCCAACATTAAACGATACCTCTGCTTAAATCATAATTAACTTTTCAAAACTGGAACATTGATTTGCGTTGAAATTTGTAAAGAAACATCTAATTGAGGTGTTTGATATCTTGCGTTGCATAATCACGCCAAATCCCTTGCGGAGAAGACAGATAGTACAGAATTGTAACAGATTTTTCCTTACAGACCTGGCTTCCTCCACTCTCATAGTTCGTCTCATACACGCTCGCCGGTTATGGAGACTTTTGACTTACCCTTCAGATAAGACGCGGCCTATTTGGTCATGTTAAAATAGTTTAGGTCTTCTCCAATACCTACATCCTTCCACTCACGCATTGTACACTGTTTTAAAAAGTTTTTAATTAAAATGGATTTCAAAAAATGACTGCCTCGTCAAATCGCGCATATTTCCAGTGGCAATTACAAGATCAAGGGCTCTATCCTAAGTCGGACAAAGTAAGCTTTTTATAAGCTTTTATTTAACTTGCAATATTTGTATGTTTATCTGTCTGTTTTTCCGATTCAAGTCTTTCATTCGATCCATTTTTCAAGAACGCGATTGAGCTGAAATTTGGCATACATATATAAGTTCGGTGACAATGCAATAATATAGTACCACGGAGCTGGTCTGATGATGGACTCGGAAACTGGCCATAGGAACATGTTAAATATAAAGATTAACCCTCTTGTGTTTAGGCTTGTTAGATTGGTATTGACGAGGACAATATAGCCAGATAGTGTATAGGGTCTGATGATACAACCAAAAGGTAGCCAATGGAACCATTCAACTACTCAATATGACGGACGATTTAGCGCAGTGGTTAAGAGCTTAAGCCGCTCTGCCCACTGCGTCTAATAGTCGCGGGTTCGAGTCCCGCACGGGACAAATCTTTGTGTGATCCACAATTATTTGTTCCGGTCTGGGTATTTGTGTATGTAAATTTTCATGTTTGTAAACGCACCCACGACACAGGAATAAATCCTAGTGTGGGGCTACGTTTATAAAAAAAAAAAAAAAATATAACCTCGCCGTGTTCGGGCTCTTTGGATTAGCCTTGACGAGTACTTCACACCCGGATGGTGTCCAGAGTCTGACGATGGAGGACGAATGAAGTCAAGGGAACTCCTCAACTAAGCAAGATATCTTCGTCGTATTTTTGGTATAAAAGCTTGTTATTAAAAAGGACTTATTAAATTAAAATTATTGTATTGAGAAATTCTTAATATGGTGCAGTCAGATGCTGAGGCAAGGCATGCTTTGAAAGATCTACATGGGGACATGGGTCCAGCAAGTAGAAGCCTTTTACGAGAAGGTATTAATTATATATGTATCTCGCTGAGATTCACGGGCTTTACCCGGACCTTTGAAAGGCTTGCATGAGAACATGGGTCCAACACGTAGAGGCCCTTTGCGAGAAGTTAATGTTATGTAAGCCACCTGCTGAGATCACTTACTGAAAATGAAGAAACATAACCAGCGAACTGATCCCGGCAGGTGCAAGGACTATTGTAAATTATGGAAAGAAAACAAGGGCTATGCAAATGAGGTTTGATGGACAAAAACTGGACTATTTCAAAGGGGACGGACACCGGCCATAATTAGTGATACCTAATTACCCGTGGCCGGCGGTGACTCGCCGCTTACTAGATGGGCCCTTATTAATGGTTACAAGCTTGCCTCCAATGACATTGGGACCTAACATTGTCCTTAATAAGTGGGTGTAAACAGTACACTTCTGCCACTCTACGACGGCTTGTTCCAGTGGTAAAGAGCTTAAGCCGCACAGCTCCACTGGGTTGAACTGTCGCGCGATGGAACACCACACAGGACAAATCTTTGTGTTTCTCACAAATAATTGTTTTGGTCTGGGCGTTTTTGTATTTGAATTTCATGTTTGCAGGCACGCACGACACATAAATAAGTTGTATTGCAAGGTTTTTTTTTTAACAAAACCTTTTTAGAGAACCTTTTAGAAATGCATTCTAAATCTCCGTATTGCTTTGAATCAAGAACAAATTTAGTTTATCATAGCGCACTGATCTCTCGCGCGCTCTCGTAACTGCAATTTCCAAAAAAAAAAAACCGTAATATACACAAGAAATAGTACACAATTCACTTACCTTATAAATGTGATGGCATTTCTTTTGTTACTATCATATATTAACATTGATTTACTGTGTCGTATCTGAAAGGCAAGTCAAGAGTCTCCGTAAACGGCGAGCGTGTATCAGACAAACTACGAAAGTGGAGGTCTGTAAGGCAATAACCTGTAAGAACTTTGTACTATGCCTACCTCACAAGAGATCTGGCATGATAATGTAGATAGACAGAATATAAAGACATCGACATTCCTATTAAATTCAGTAATGTAACATATTACAGACATCAACAGAGCGTGTCTTATCTGAAGATCAACTCAAGAGTCTCCGTAACTGGTGAGCGTGTATGAGACGAACTACGAAAGTGGGGGAAGTCAGAGGTAAGGAAATAATCTGTTGGAACTTTAAACTCTCTGCCTACCTTAAAAAAGATCTGCGTTATAGTATAGATAGACAGAATATAAAGAAATCGTAAGAATATAAATACCTATTCAGCCATCTAACATAATCGATATCGACAGAGCGTGTCTTATCTGAAGATCAAGAGTCTCCGTAAACGGCTAGCGTGCATAAGATAAACTATGAGAATGGAGGAAGCGAGAGGTCTGTAAGGACATAACCTGTTGGAACTCTGTACTCTCTGCCTACCTTACAAGGGATTTGTCGTGATAATATAGATAGATAAACACCGACAAAATGTATAAGTCAAGGTTGATTGAAATAAGCAGTTTGGACTCGAATCCACTCTCGCGGTGACTTGTGGTCACTGGTCCAAAGCGCTTTACGGCTTGTGACAGAGCGTATGGTAAAAGCCTAGAGCGGTAGCGATTTTTTGTTCAATAATATATCATCCCCGTATGGGATCTGGCCTGAGAATATAGATAGAGAAATATATCATTTGATAAATCCATTGGTTTAAAGCTTAAGTCGCTCCTTTTAGTGGTATATATTCATGTCAGCAGTGAAAGCCTAGTAGACCGTTGGGCTGCAAATCAAATCAAAAGTTTTTATTCATGTAGACCAAAAGGCACTTATGAATAGTCAAAAATAGAAAATTATTGATAACTAAAGACTCTACCACCCGTTCAGAAAATCATTTCTGTGGAGAAGAAGGTCAAGAAACTTCACGGTTACTCTTTTTAAAATGAGAGTTTTACAATTCTTTTTGTATGCATTGCATTTATGGGGTGTGGGAGAACAGTGCAGAACGAGCTAAATAGATGTGCTTAAGCATAGATTAAACATAAGTGTAAGTAGATTCATGGTATCAGTCAGTGTCTACATAGTCCTCTCATTTACAAAATAGGGTCTTGGTAAAGGTATATAATAAAAAGTATAATAATATTAGTAAGAAAAAGGGTCACTATAAAATATGTAAAGAGTGCGTACAAAATAATTGGTTATAGCTCCAGTGTGATGCCGAACGAGACAAAACATGCAAAGTCAGAGGTATCGAGTTCAAACCCAGGCACGCTCACACAGGCACCTCTGCCTTTTCACTTGCTTTAGCGGTGAAGAAAAACATCGTGAGGAAACCTGCATGCCTGAGAGTTTCTTGAAGGTGTGTGAAGTTCGCCAACCCGCACTGGAACAGCGTGGGGGACTATGACCTAAACCATCTCAGTTTGAGAGGAGGCCCGTGCTCAACGGTGGGACAGTTTCCTAACAGGGCTACTATTATATATTCATAGCATCTAGTATATATTCATACTAAATATCAGATCTCGAATAAAATCGATCTATCTTTCTATATCATCACGCCAGATCCCTTGCGCGATAGGCGAGTTCAGAGTTCCAACAGGTTCTTTTCTCAAAGACTTCTCTGGCTTCCTCCACTTTCATAGTTCGTTCATCGTTCCCCGTCTCATACACGCTCCAAAAAAAATAATATACTTTTGCAAATAAATAAAAATAACTAAGTAATTATTTTTTTCTTCTATAACCACTCGTAGCTAACAACTGCAGAAATTAGTTTTATATTGTAAATGACCTCAGATCTTTTTATTATGCTAATTTCAGCGAACGAGCATTTATCGCGTCCTCGCGTTGGCTCGGATTGAATTTAACTAATTCTAAATAAGACCAGATCCAATACTTGTGTTCTTATTTTCGGGGTACACACACCCTCTCCATTCCCATTAACTTGCAATGTTATTTAAGTTTGGCCTCTAAGGACACATTTTTTTTGTAACTTCACCCATCAAATGCCAAGCCTAGTTAACTGTAGCTTAACTCGCCGTCGGCACGCGGCGCGTGTAAATGCCCTATTGTCAGGATATCCTCAATTTAACTTCATTATAATAGGGAGCAATAAGTTGTATGTAAGGTCAACATATTAACTGTTCCATTTTAATTTTAATCTATCTATATCATCACACCGGATCCCTTGCGGGGTAGGCAGAGAGTACATAGTTCCAACAGGTTCTTTCCTTACATACCTCTCTGGATTCCTCCACTCTCATAGTTCGTCTCATACACACTCGCCGGTTACGGAGACTCTTGACTTGCCCTTCAGATAAGACCCGGTCTATTTGGTCATGGTAAGATAGTCTAGGTCTTCCCCGGTACCTACATCCTTCCACTTTCGCAATGAATATCAGCTATATATTGTGTATCGCATTGTATGTTTTAATATTTATCTATCTATATCATCACACCGGATCCCTTGCGGGGTAGGCAGAAAGTACAGAATTCCAACAGTTAATTATTAAGAAAAACTCACAACTCAAATAATTTATTTGATATAAGCCCTGTGGGCCGATTACAAATAGTCAAAATACATTTTTTCTTTCAAATCTAATTTAACCACTAATCTACCGTCGTATCGGAACGCGGCCTCCACTGTGAAGATCCAGCAAAGAAACTCGGAGGGCTTGTTTTTTTTACTTCTCTTTCTCTTTTTTCTTCTCTTTTTTTGCAATTATATTGTGTGGATACAATGTTTAGGTTACAATTAAATAGTTTACGACCTAGCTCCACTGTGATGCCTTACGATCGAGATATGAATCTAATGATGTTATCTGTAAAGAGCTTCTAAAGGATTCCAGATGGACCAGTCCCCACAAGCAGCACCCGTTCACGAGTATGACTACTGGAACAGCCATCACTCTCCTCGGCCATATTGGAGGGAAGGGAGAGATCCGCGCCAGACAGCCACCGCAAGGAAAGACGTTATAGTGAGCATGATCAGTGTGGAACAGTGTGAAACCAAATATAGAGTGGAAGTGGTAGGATGAAGATTAATATCAAAAAAGAGAGAAAAAGCCAAGTAAAATATTGTAGCCTGGGTCATTAGCCGCTGGGTGATCATTGGAGAATAATTACCGTCACGCTTATATTTCCCAAGCGGGGAGTGGCAGAGGTGTACCGTGTACACCCACTTTTCGCCGACGATATTAGTTCCCATGTAATAGGGGGCGAGCCTATTTTCATATACCGGGTAAAATTCCAGACTCCGGACTGATACTAGGAGTTTTTCGAAAGAAAAACTACATTTTCATGTTCGTAAACGCTCCCACGACACAGGAATAAATCCGAGTGTGGAGCTACGTTTTTAAAAAAAAGAAAAGTGAAAGAAAGAAAGAATTTGTCCGGCCTAGGATATGTACCCAGGACCTTTTCGCCACTAGACCAACAGGCAGTCTCGCCTTTATTACTTAAATGATTATAGTGGAATACACCGCACCGGGAAAGATCTAGACTTTCTTACTATAACGGTCTTATTTAAAAGGCAAGTCAAAAGTCTCCGTAACCAGCGAGCGTGTATGAGACGAAGTTTAGAGTAGAGGAAGATAGAGAGGTCTGTAAGGAAAGAACCTGTTGGAACTCTGTACTCTCTGCCTACCCCGCAAGGGATGTGGCGTGATGACATAGACAGTTTTTAAGGCTTTGTATGTGTCTATTTTTTTGCTAGGTACGTATACATTTCCGACTCCATTCTCGAAAAAATAATGTCTATACTGCTGACCTTACATTTATTGGTACAAGAAAAAATATGTGTCACTTGTGAATGCTCTTTGACAGTTGATCTCGAAAACTGGTGCCCCAATTTCGATGAAACTGATTTTAATTTCATTATTCATTATACTCACATATAATATTGAGAGTAAATTTATTATAGTGAGGGTGTACTAAGTACACCCATGAGTACCACTGTTTTTTTTGTTATTAAATCAGCCTATTATGTCCCAGTGGTGTGCAAAAGCCTTCTCTCAGAAATCTAGGTGAGAGAAATTAGATCATACTCTGCCATACGGTCCCAGTGCGGTGCGGTGGAGGCAGGTTTGGGCCTGAATCAGAATCAGAATATTTTTTATTCATGTAAACCATTACAGTATTTATGAATCGTCAAAATAGTAACAAAGACTCCACCACCACTTCGGAATGTCATTCCTGTGGAGAAGAAGGGCAA
The DNA here is from genome assembly GCA_905147815.2 of Phalera bucephala. NCBI lineage: Eukaryota > Metazoa > Arthropoda > Insecta > Lepidoptera > Notodontidae > Phalera > Phalera bucephala. The sequence goes on along the minus strand of LR990635.1, from coordinate 6,675,768 downwards.
GAAACTCCACGGTTACTCTTTTAAAATAATATTTTTACAATCTTTCCATCTACATTTTGTTGTGGGGTATGGGAGAACAATGTAGTATCAGGTGAGTCTAAATTAAATTAACCAAGTTAAACTATTCATGTGAATGGCTACATGGTTCTCTCATTTACAGATAAAGAAATGAGGAAGAAAAATGATAAATTTTATTTAACTACTAGAAGGAAGAGAGGGAATAATAAATAATAATAGCTGAACATGTTATCCACATTCTGGTGGAGCTGGAACATCACCTATCAAGCATTTTTATCTTTTAAATAATCATCAAGTGTATAGTAAGCTCGCTACCAGAGCGTACGTTTAATACAGGATTTGAATTTATTTTCACTAAGTTGAGTGACGTCAAGTGGAATTTTATTATAAAATCTAACAGAGTACCCCATGAAAGACGTGTGAATTTTAGACAGACGAAATTGCGGTTGATCCAATTTATTTCTATGTCGCGTGTTATAGCAATGCCTATCACCTAGCTGATTAAATAGATCTAAATTTTTCCGTGTGTACATTATGTTTTCATAAATATACTGACATGGGACCGTCATAATATTGGCTTCTTTAAACAATTCTCTCAAAGAGTCGCGACTATCTAAGTTATAGATGGCCCTAATAGCCCTTTTTTGTAAGATAAAAATAGAGTCAATGTCAGCTGCCCTACCCCACAATAATATACCGTAAGACATGACACTATGAAAGTAACTGAAGTAGACCAATCGCGCGGTGTCCACATCAGTAAGCTGTCTGATTTTTCTTACGGCATAGGCAGCGGAACTGAGTCGTTTACCTCAAGTCTTAATATGAGGGCCCCATTGCAACTTAGAGTCAAGCGTAATCCCTAAGAAAGCTGTATCATTTATAAACTCAAGTTTCTCGTTATTAAGTATAATATCACATGTAGTACTTTTCACATTCGGTAAAGAAAACCGTATACATTTAGTTTTCTTGTTATTAAGCACTAAATTTTTGCATGTGAACCGCAAGGCTTGAAGAGGATTTTAAATATTTAGTCGTCTCTATTGGAATATAAGTAAAAAATCTTTCAAATTCGAGAGCTACTTGTCTATCTGTGTTAAAGAGACCGCGCGAAGTCTCAAGGGTGAAGACTGTACTGCGTCGTTTAGACCTCCCGGTTTCATTATTAATAATTTTCCAGGTGGCCTTTATTTTATCATCTGCAGATTTAATTTTTGCACTTATGTGAAGCGCTTTATCTGCCTTACACACTCTTTTAAACGTTTTGGAATAATTTGTAACATACCTTGCAAAGTTTTCATGAAAATTATGATTTTGGGATTTGAGATCATATAATTCAAAGAGCCTCTCCCTACTTCTACGAATTCCCGTAGAAGCCCAATCACTGAAGATAAAGTTGGGCTTAATATATTTCATTTTAACAGGAAAGCTACTAGTAAATTCCTTTTGTATAATCAAAAAGAAGTCAGCATAGGATCTACTAGGATTTTTTGGAATATACTTGAAAACACCTAATTTATTACCTAAAACGCTATTAAATTTATGCAGATTCTTAGGTGTTATATGTCTACATTTAGAGTTGGTAGGTAACTGATTGTCCTGTGTGATCTGATGGGATATAGTTAACTACTGCTTAATCTATGTAATTGCAATTACAAAAAATACTATCGATGCATGTAGCAGAAGTTGCTGTTATTCGAGTCGGTTCGAAAAAAACGTTAATTAATTTAAAAGAATTAAATAAACTTAAGAGTCTGTCACTGTGCCATGTTTGTTCTAAAATATTTATGTTTAAGTTACCGCAAACTACAACAGATTTGTTACTCATGAAAGTTTTATTGAGCACATCTTCCATTACAGATTCAAATGCTGAAAAATTCTGACTGTTTGGGGGTCTGTATACACACACAATAATATGTTCATCCAGCTCAACACAAGAAATTTCAACACACTGTTCAACTGACAGCCCAACTATATCACTACGTTCTCTGGACTTCAAATTTTTTTTTACCAAAATTAATGTACCCCCATGAAGCCTGGATTTACGACTATAGCAACTTAAGGCCAAATAATTTTCATAATTGACTAATATTTCATATGATTTAAGCGTGAAGTCCGATGGAATGTTGTGCGAGGCACAAGGGGGTTTCAGGTCCGGAAGAGGATGTTCGGATCAAGTCTTCTCACTCCGCAACATCGTAGAGAAGCATCTGGCAGTGGGCCGGAAGGTTTTCTGCGGTTTTGTAGATCTGGAGAAGGCATTTGACAGAGTTGTGCGAAAGAGACTTTGGGACATTTTGCCAGAGTATGGTATAGATGGCACTCTGTTGCGAGCCGTCCAGTCCACTTATGTGGACTGCAAGGCATGCGTACGGGTGGGTGGTAACAGGTCACCCTGGTTTGACGTTAAAATCGGCGTCAAGCAGGGTTGCGTGTTGTCCGCTAGACTGTTTATAATATATCTGGACAAAAGTCTTCAAAGACTGAAAGCGATGAATGAAGGTGTACAAATGGGTGACTTAGTGGTAAACCATCTACTTTATGCAGATGACGCGGTTTTAATAGCGCCAACAGCCACTGATCTGCAAACACTAGTCACAGTTATGAAAGACGACTGCATGATCAATGGCTTACACTTGAATGTGAAGAAAACCAAGATTATGGTTTTTGAAAGGGAAGAAACCAGAACGAATGTAAGGATTGTGGTTGGTAACGATGTGCTGGAGCAAGTGAATGAGTTTGTATATCTTGGATGCGCCTTCAGTAAGGATGGGAAATACACCGCTGACATAGAGAGAAGAGTGAGTGCAGGGAACAGAGTGAATGGTGCGATGGGAAAGCTACTCGGGAGCCGGCACTTAAGCCATAAGGCGCAGCTGGCCATACATAACGGAGTTCTTGTCCCAACGCTGTTATATGGTAGCGAGAGCTGGGTATGTAAGAAGGAGAATGAAAGTAGGATAAATGCGGTAGAAATGCGAGCTCTGCGGAAGATGTGCGGAGTGAAGCTGACCGACCGCATTAGCAACAGCATAGTAAGACAGCGAGTAGGTATGAAAGATAGTATCGGTGTAAAGATGAGAAAGGGCATGCTCCGTTGGTTCGGGCATATAGAAAGAATGCCAGAGGAAAGAATGACAAAACAGATATACAATGTGAAAGTGGAAGGATGCAGGTACCGGGGAAGACCTAGACTATCTTACCACGACCAAATAAACCGAGTCTTATCTGATGGAAAAGTCAAGAGTCTCCGTAACCGGCGAGCGTGTATGAGACGAACTATGAGAGTCGAGGAAGCCAGAGAGGTATGTAAGGAAAGAACCTGTTGGAACTCTGTACTCTCTGCCTACCCCGCAAGGGATCTGGCGTGAGGTTATAGATAGATAGATAGATAGATTTAAGCCAATGCTCACAAATACAAACAATATCATATTTTGTCTTTTCCAAAAATAACTCAATCTCTAATGATTTTGAAGAGAATCCTTGTATATTCTGATGGAATAGTTTCAAACTACCAGGCCTCTCTTCCTCCCTATTCAAAGTATGCGAATTGCTAGAGGTACTCCAATGTACTTCTGTTGTCAACCTCTGTCGTTTAAACAGTTTATCACAGTATTATTAGAAAAACTATATAATACTGGCTCGTCTCTTATCCTAGATATTGTTATATTACTTGTAACAAAGTTAATATTGTAAGCTAACAAATTAGCAACTTTTAGTTTACATTTCTTAGGAAGGAACATCGCTTCCTGAGTCAATTTAAACCCACTAACAAACTTGTTAGTGTCAAAAAATAAAACATTGTCATTATAACTTGACAACATGTACATCATCATCTCAGCCTATACTTGTCCACTGCTGAACATAGGCCTCCCCAATCGCTTTCCAGCGTAACCGGTCCGATGCCACCTGCATCCAACGACTTCCTGCGATTTTCACAAGATCGTCGGTCCATCTGGCAGGTGGTCGTCCCACGCTGCGCTTGCCAATACGTGGTCTCCACTCTAGAATCTTTCTGCCCCAACGCCCGTCCGATCTTCGCGCTATGTGGCCCGCCCATTGCCACTTCAGCTTGCATGTACATAAAGTTATTCAAATAATGAATAAATTTATTTTGTTTTTCTGACAAGTAGTCAGAGTAAGGAAAAGCACATAAAATTAATTTTCCTAATTGCAATTGCAATAAGGTGTTAATAACATCCACAATATCCTTTTTTTGTATACCTAGGCTGTTTCCTAATAACAAAACAACTGTAGTTGTACTATCCATTTTTGTCTGTGAAATCCTATTTATTAATGAATTATAGGGTAAATTATGATAACATGATAACAGTTGGTTACGTTGTGGTTAAGTTTACTATGTAAAAGTGAACCAAAGCCTGTCCCAATTTGGTCGGAGAAAACTAGTGTTTTGCAACCCACTGTAGGTTGAGTGAATTTTTGTACAGGTGTTACATGCCTGGACCCAGACGAGGATGTCAAGGGGGTACAGGTACATGAGAGATTGTTGGTCAGAGACTCATATCTCTCCGCATTATATTTCACTAAATCGACCAACTCACTAGCTTCCTGCATGCGGTGACATAATTGTATCTGAGCGGCTTCATATTTAGCAAAGATATCCTTTAAAGTTAATTCCCTAACTAACAAGTCATTTCGCAATTGTTGAGTATCTAAATCATACCTAGATTTGTTGTGTTCTAATTCCTTGGCACATGAATCTAGTTTATTTATTAATTGGAAGCGCTCTTTTCTTAAACAAATATTTGTAATAAGATAATTTTGCCTAGTAAGTGCTTTTTTAGTTTTCTTAATAATATTCTTAATTTTTAAATACATCTTAATCCTATTGTGCCCTTTGATAAAAGGAATATTGTTTTTGGTATCATCACCAGTCAAATTAATAATGGGTGGCATGTCACACACAGAACTGGACCCTTTACTGACTAACTCCTCATACAAGCTTTGAGTAGCCGCAGCCTGCTTACTGACTTGGAGGGATTCCAGATCTGAAATGGTCTTATGGGCTTCGCTTAGTTCTATTTCTAGCTCTGATATACGTCTCAGAGCCAGTTCATGTGTGTCACCGCACTGTTCCAAGTTAGATATAATATCACAGAGCCGTTGATATTGGTCCAGAATGTCCATATGTTGTATGTGCAATTCGGCCAAATTCGGCCTGCTGTTGAAACTTATCAAGCCAACTTGGTTCAGTGACTAAAAGTAAGTATAGTAGTAAGACCATATGAAGTGGTAGTCGTTAAGCCAACTTTGAAGCTATGATAAGTTCCAACAGCAGGTGGCAACAAATTTACCTCTGCGAATCCGCATTGAGTTCGCGTGATAGAGAATGATCTATTCAGTCTCACCTTGATTTATGCGTGGTCTTTGACTAGCTATAAATTAGTATTATATTCAAGCATCTCCGTGCTTTGGAAGATAAGACATTCCGTTGGTTTCAATTACCACATAATATGGTACTCTTTATCCAAGTTGAAAGCCCTGATAAGTTCCAACAGCTGGTGGCTACAGACTTGTCTCCACCAATAAGCATTAAGTCCACGCGCATTCTCTCTTATCTCGATTTGTGAGGTCTTTGCCCAGCAGTGAGTCCGTATTGTTTGGTATATTCTTTTATTTTCGAGAGTTCCAATAAGGTAGCCAAGTTGGAAACCTTACTAAGTTCATACAGCGGGTCGCCATAAACAAGCTAAATTTAAAATTATACTGAGCGACCACGAAATGTGACAACGGCGTCTAGTCCAGGACTAACGGACTAGTAAATTATCCATGAGTTTTTATCCATGAGAAGCAATTGTTATAGATAGGTAAGTCATGTGCAAACAAAATGCACGGATATCGAGTAACTTTAGGTAGGTCATTAATGTACAATAAAAATAATAGTGACCTAAATACACTACCCTGTGGCACACCCCAAGAGTTGGATTTGTAGCGGGATCTTTTTAGGACCTGATCATTAATTTCATTTATTCTCATTACTTTAACGCATTTTTTCACTTAAGTAGAATTATAACCATTTCAGAGCAGGTCCATTGATTCCATTTTTTTTTAAGTTTTTCCAACAATAATTTATGCGAGACAACATCGAACGCCCTTGACATATATACATGAAAAAATAATGTGAGGCAAATCACAAAGAGTCTACGTATAGGCGGTCTCCATCGCATAAATTATGTCATTCAATTAGCCTAGTGTTATCGTGTTACATGGCCAGCTCAATTTAACATTGTTCCAAGCGACCACGACGTTTGACAACAGCATTTACTCTAAATACAATAGCATGAACTAGTTTAAAATATAATAATAATATTACCCCTGTTAAGAAACTGTCCCACCGTTGAGCACGGGCCTCCTCTCAATCTGAGAGGGCTTAGGCCATTGTTCACCACGCTGGCCCAGTGCGGGTTGGTGAATTTCACACACCTTCGAGAAACTCTTAGGCATGCAGGTTTCTTCACGATGTTTTCCTTGACCGTTAAATATATTTAAAAGTGATATATATTTTTTTAATCATAATTTAAAGAAGAAGAAGACAGCTGCATGCCAGGTCTAACCACTAGGTTATTACTGCTGTTAGCCTAATGGTTAGGTAGTTTAAAATAAAATATATTATCAGCCTATACTGTCCACTGCTGGGCAAAGCCTTCTCTCACAAATCGAGGTGAGAGAGATTAGGTCATACTCCACCACGCGGACCCAGTGCGGATTGGTGGAGGCAGGTTTTGTGGCCACCTGCTGTTGGAACTTATCAAGCCGCTTTTAAGGCTTCCAACTCGGCTTAACGACTACCACATTAAGTGGTAACCGGGACCAACGCCTTAGCGTGCCTTCCCAAGCACGGAGACGCTTAAATATGAAAATGCGACAATCGGTCACCCATCTCAGGCCGGCCGAGTCGAACGCTGCTTAACCTTGGTGAACGGTAAGAACACCGCGGTCTCACAGCGCTTTAAGCGCCTCTCGTTTAAAATATCCATGTTTTTTTATTATAGAAAAGGCCCTTTTAGCATTGTGCGACTGCTTTGTGCTTAGCATTCACTAAGGTTAAGCAGCGTTCAGCTTAATCGATTTGAGATGGGAAACCGCTTGTAGTATTTTCATAATCAACCATCTCCGTGCATCGGCAGACATGCTAAGCCGTTGGTCCCGGTTACCGTTTAATGTGGTAGTTGTTAAACCCAAGTTGGAAGCTTTTTAAGCGGCTTGATAAGTTCCAACCGCAAATGGCCGCAAACCTGTCTCCACCGCACTATTGGAGCATTGTGTCGCTTACAATCAACTTACAATCTGGGTGGCAAACCACATTTGTTTTCGTATCACAATCAAATCGTAATTATGAATAAAGAAATCTCTGACATGTCTTCTGTTGTCGCAGTTTCTTTTTTAATCTGCCTATATGGGTTAGTCTCAGAATGAAATCAAGTGAAGTAATAAGAAATGACTCTATGACTAGTCTTAAAGTTATATTTGTAAGTAGATATACATATCAGTTTAATATCAAACCGCCGATTGAATATTTTTTCTCTTTAATTTACTTTCTCTTACATTTCGTGTGTAATCTATTAGGAGCTGGTGAACGAACCTAGATAAGTCTACTTTGTCTAATTTTCTCACACCTTAAAATTAGCGAAATTAAACATAATCTATCTCCAGATTCCTTGCGGGGTAGGCACAGAGTTGAACATAATCACATTAATATTTCTACTAAACAAAGCTACTTATCACCATTTATGTCGGAAATAACCAAGAGTTCTTCAAAAGCATGTATTTAAATAGCCAAGTATGTAATTCGGCCACACCGTATTACATACTTGGCTATTTTATTAGCGGAATTTTTATGCCTCGTAGGTCTGGTGGCAAAGCGCATCCGCTTTGTGATCACGAGGTCCTGGGTTCAAATCCTAGGTCGGACAAATGTGGTTTTTCTAACGAAAAATTCCCAGTATGAGTCCGGTATATTGTTCCCGGTATATGGCAATAGGCTCGCCCCCCATTACATGGGACCTAACATCGTCGGCGAAACGTGGGTGTACTCAGTACACCTCTGCCACCCCCGCTGAGGAATATAGGCGTGACGGTGTGTGTGGAATTTTTATATCGTATCTTATGTGTCTGCATCTTATTTGCAATATTTACTGTAAATATTAATTATAAAAATTATGGCATTGAAATAATAAGCACGAGTTTAATGGCATGCATTTCATACCCGTGCGGGCATAGGGTTATCGTCTCATGGTAGTGATGTGCATCGCATGTGGGCTGGTCTAGTATTAGTACATTATCCATTAGTTAGGCAGTACCTACCTCATAAGAATGCTATACACACTAATGATTACCACGCAAATAAAATAATGCCAATCATCATACTTACCTAAGAATATTATTAATTAACATATGTTTACATTCAGCATATAATACGATTGATTGCCTGTATGCAGTGCGCGCCACTGTCTCACTACTGTATTATAAAAACACCTCACCTCACCACACACAAAAATTTACCTTTATCATCAATCAATCAATCAATCAGCCTATCGCAGTCCACTGCTGGACATAGGCCTCTCCTAACACGCGCCATTGCACACGGTCCTCCGCCTTCCGCATCCAGTCTGTCCCAGCGACCTTTTTGAGGTCGTCGGTCCATCTAGCTAGGGGCCGTCCTACCTTACGCTTACCAAGTCGCGGTCTCCACTCTAAGACACGTTTGCTCCATCGGTCGTCGGTCCTTCTGCAGATGTGACCAGCCCATTGCCACTTTAGCTTACTGAGTTTGCGAGCTATGTCGGTAACTTTGGTTCTTTGTCGGATTACCTCGTTACGAATTTTATCCTTCAAAGAGACGCCGAGCATAGCTCGCTCCATAGCCTGCTGTGCGACTTTAAATTTGTGGACCAGTCCCACTGTGAGTGTCCACGTCTCGGCCCCGTAGGTCATAACAGGTAGGACGCATTGGTTGTACACTTTAGTCTTCAGGCATTGCGGTATAGGCGAAGAGAAAACGTGACGTAGTTTGCCAAATGCTGCCCAACCCAATTGGATCCTGCGGTTGATTTCTTTCTCGAAGTTGTTTCTACCAAATTGGACAACTTGTCCAAGGTAGACATACTCCCGAACAACTTCGAGCATCGAACCATCGACGTAGATCGGTCCCGGCGTGACATGTTCATTAAACATGATCTTGGTTTTATCCAAGTTCATGCCGAGACCGACACTTCTAGAGGCTCCATTTAGGCTATGCAGCATTTGAAATGAAATGAAATGAAAAATATGAAATGAAAAATATTTAATCAACACAGCGCACATTTGAAAATCACAAAATGTAGGACAGGTTGCGTAAAAATAAAAATAAAAATAAACAAATACAGAAAAAGACAAAAACAAAATAAAATTAAGCTACAATAGGCTGCTGCTGCAGCATTAGCCTTGGTGTGAGCGTAACTGTTCCAGTGACTCTGCCACGATGACGATATCATCGGCAAACCGAAGGTGTGAGATGTATTCGCCGTTGTCGTTAATGCCCCGCCCAGTCCAGTCCAGCGTCTTGAAGACGTCTTCGAGTGCATTGGTAAAGAGCTTGGGGGATATTATATCCCCCTGTCTTACACCTCGACACAGCTCGATCGGGTTGGTCTTTTGGTCTTGGAGCTGGACGGTCATTGTGGCGGTATCATATAGACATCTCAGCACCTCGATATAGCGCCAATCGATGCCACATCGCTGCAGAGCATCCAGAACCGCCCAGGTTTCGATGGAAGTTAAAGTCAATTCAGATTCAAGTCGTTAAAAATACTAACAGTGCCATCTAAAAATAACAGATAACTGTATTCCGTTATTCAAATCGTTAAAAATACTAACAGCGCCATCTTTATATATTTTGGAGGTTGACTTATTTGTCAAAAAAAAATCCGATATTGTTTACACAAATGTCTGAAATACGTAGAGGTCCATTAAGAGCCCAATACTGAAATGCTTTATGCAATAAAGTATGTAAGACTGCGCTAGTAAAAAAATGTTCTGGGAATGGCGCCAAAAATATACAATAAAGTAGTCAATAAGTCCGTGACTTTTTGAATGAAACACAGGTTTTTAATAAAAAGCTATTTTACATTTCACAGTCTCCTTTGAGTTCTATACACTTAGTCCAACGTTTCTCCAATTTTTTTATCCCTTCCGAAAAATATGATATGTCGAGGTCATCAAAATCGGCATTTGTTTGTGAGATGATTTCGTCGTTAGAGTCAAATCTCTTTCCGCCGAGTCGTATTTTTTTCAATTCCTCATTTTATCGACCCAATAAGTTGGTATAATATTCACCATTGATTGTTTTCCCCTTTTGAAGGTAGTCAATGTGGATTATACCGCGTGCATCCCAAAAAACGGTCGCCATAACTTTATTGGCTGACAAACCCACCTTTGCCTTCTTTGGCGCCGATTCACTCTGAGAAACCCACTGTTTTGACTGTTGTTTGGTCTCCGGTGTGCTGTAGTGGATCCACGTTTTGTCCACTTTTTGGCGCAAAAACTCGTCCATATTGCGGTTGAACAACGCCAAACATTCCTGCGAAATTGTCACACGGTTGCGTTTGTGGTCGATTGTGAGCAAACGATCACATCATTGATCATTCAAAATTGAAACCACTGAGCCATGTGAGATGCCTATGGCTTCTACAATCTCTCTCACTTTCAATCTCCGATCGGCTAAAACCATATCGTGAATTAAAATTTAGCCTTGGTTTGAGTGATGGTTTATTTCAGCAAAAAATAATGCTTAATAAGCACACGAAATTCACTTTTTTCCATTTTCTTCTCAAAACGCGCGGCAGTCTGCTATCAACGGCTGCCAAACACAAATTAAATGACGCTGCTTGTTCAAATTTTGACAGGAGTCAACTGACAGTTACCTCTTGACAGGAGCAATGTTGCCATTTCAATTAAGAGGCGGGAAATTGAAAAAGTCACGGCCTTATTGACCCGACCTCTATATAAAAGATATGCAACTTGACAAATTTAGAAAAACACTGTGCTCAATATTAGTAGAAAAATGTTATTATTCTGTCGAGATATTTCTGATTGACAATTTTCTAAAATAAATAGGACAAAATTTATTATCAATTATAATTATAATTTAATATTCAATTTTATCTATCTATCTATCTATCTATAACCTCACGCCAGATCCCTTGCGGGGTAGGCAGAGAGTACAGAGTTCCAACAGGTTCTTTCAACAGGTTTATTTTATAATGTAATATTAATTATATTGCATGATATTTGACATAATAACGTAAATCATGACTTATGTTAATTTTATTATCAACTTTGTGACTACCCGTGTTTAACAAATAAAGGATTCTGATTCTGATATACTCTGAAACTACTGAACCGATTTTAATAATTCTCGCATAATTAGAAAGCTGCATTATCCTGTACATAGATCTGATAGGCGGTGTAGTTGTCAAACGGGTGCGAAGCTGCGGGAAACAGTTAGTATATTATAGAAATCGCGCTTCGAACTACATAATAAACTTACTTGTTAGAATATGAGACGAACTATGAGAGTGGAGGAAGCCAGAGGTCTGTAAGGAAAGAACCTGTTGGAACTCTGTACTCTACCCGGCAAGGGATCTGGCGTGATGGTAGATATGGATAAATTATTCTATCATGTTCAATACGAATGACACTAGCCTAAAAAATGCCTTAATTTTTAGTTAAATCTTGATCTTTTTATGGTTTGCATTTCTCTGTTTTTTGGATTTTGTACTTAATTTTTTGTTCTGGTATCCTGATATTGTTATTGTAATGGCATTTTCTGAACTTTTGGACTGCCTTTTTGGTTTTGTGGCGAACAATGCGCGTAGCGACCACGATGTCACGGACAAAAATGTATTTTTGAATAGAAAATATTCCAATATCAATCCGAAGTCTGGATTTATGCCCGGGCCTGACATCCTCGGCGAAAAGTGGGTGCACAAAGTACACCTCTGGCACCCCCGCTTGGGGAATATAGACGTGACGGTATTTTATTTAACGCATATATTAAGCTTTCTTTTGGTCGTTTTATAAATATTTGTATCGCGTTGAAAGAAAATTTTACAATTTATTTTCAGGACAGAGCGGGCTTCTAAAAATTTGTTGTCTTGAAAATTTACATAGGTACATTAAATCGAGGCAGTGATAGACTAGTGGTTAGACCGTTGGACTGCAAAGTCAGAGGTCTCGGGTTCGAACCCAGGCACGTCCAGGCACCTCTGTCTTTTCGAAAGCATGTGCGTTATAAAAATTGACTAATACTTGCTTTAACGGGGAAGGAAAACATCGTGAGGAAACGTGCATGCCTAAGAGTTTCTCGAAGTTGTGTGAAGTTCGCCAACCCGCACTGGGCCAGCGTGGTGGACTATGGCCTAAACCCTCTCAGTTTCAGAGGAGGCCCGTGCCCAACGGCGGGACAGTTTCTTAACAGGGCTAATATTATAATGTAATAGAGCTTAACAAAATTTAATTATGAAAAAACTGATTTGATATTTGGGTGACTGATTTGTGGGTTTGAAGTTCCCGACGTTTTGAGTGCTTTGCAGCATCCATGGATACGGGAGAGACTAAGGTATTTGACGTCAGTCATTGATATTCAGAAGTACCTAAGCCGGATTAATATAATTAAAATTTTAATTGCTTGATCCTACAATGAAAAAAATGATTGAACAATGCCTAACTCTGATAGAGAGTCTATTGGCATTAAACCGGGCACAATTTTTAGGTTATCTCAAACATGGATGTTCTCTCACGGTATTTTCTTCATAGGGGCTTTTGCACGAGATACAAGCCCGGTTTCGAACCCACGACATGATTACAAAGCGATCTTACGAGCAATTAAGTTATCATTCTATAACGAGTACAAAAAACACGCCTTTATCACAAAAAAAAATCATCACCAAATTGTCCAGACGATCCCACAGCGCATGCGTAACACCCATTCAGGAACGTCGCGAGAACGAGACGCGAGACGTGAGAGCGAGAGAGACCCAAATAGGATTCCCAAAAATTAGGGAAACCCAGTCTTAACCTCCAATGAACGCACATAAATCAGTCATCACGTTATGTCACTGACAATTAATTTTAAAATTAACACCTAATAACCTACATTCCATTGAAACTGGCAACCTATAAATATAAATACATCAATAAATAATGAAATATCCAGTAATTTACTCTCTTGTTTTACGTTAAATCATCACATAACACATCGTTTATCTAATTGTTAGTTAACACGATTCTTATGTGCTAGTCTGTTACTAACCGAATTAAGTCGAGATTTTTAGGTCACACATACATTATAACATCTAATACACATATAAAACAGAATTACTCACTTTTATAACAGCTGCCGTGTCCACACGTCGATCCATACCACAATTCACAATTAACAAACCGAAACTGTACCAAATAATGTTGAAAATAATATCGTAAGCCGCTAAAAGGTTATGAACCAATTAAACTGTCTATAACGTGATTTATTTTAGTACGCGCATAGAACAACTCATCTTATATTTAAAGATTTATATTTATCCACGCGGACGTGCGGTTTGTGTTGAAATTATCGTGTTGAAGGGAAAAAATCAATTGTATACGAACAAGTTGGTAGCCATTTTGTGTCTGTCTAGGTTTGCTGGGACGTTTCTACGGCGCATGCGTGAGACGACCGCCCGAAGTACGTGGGAATCGTGGGATAAACTAGGAGAAAAAATTATACCACCACAAACGCTTTCCAGAAGGGTTATGCAGACATGTTTAGAACAGTGATTCTTTAAACAGATCCCATGAAACTGAAGAATTCCGTAGACAAATTTATAGACAAAATAAAATTAGCATTGTAACTTTTGTATTCTTTTTTTAAAAGTAAAATAAACGCCGTTTAGCCATTATTCCGCAAGTGGGGGTGGCGTACATTCTGACCCACTTTTCGCTGACGATGTTATGTCTCCTGTTATAGGGGGCGAGCCTATTGTCATAAACCGAACACAATGCCAGACTCCAGATTGATAGTGGAATTTTTTCTATGGAAAAAATATATTTTATCTAGCCTAGGATTCGAACGCATGATCCCGTGATCGCTACCCGCATTAGTCGGCTCTAGACCAACGAGGCAGTTATCATTAATAAATGTAAAAATATTATTATAGAAGAATAACCGTCGAGTTTCTTGCTCTTCTCCACAGGATTGACATTCCGAAGTGTTGGTAGAGTCTTTGTTACTTTTCTGTCGTTTCATAAATACAATAATGGTTTCATCATCATCATCATCTCAGCCTATACTTGTCCACTGCTGAACATAGGCCTCCCCAATCGCTTTCCAGCGTAACCGGTCCGATGCCACCTGCATCCAACGACTTCCTGCGATTTTCACAAGATCGTCGGTCCATCTGGCAGGTGGTCGTCCCACGCTGCGCTTGCCAATACGTGGTCTCCACTCTAGAATCTTTCTGCCCCAACGCCCGTCCGATCTTCGCGCTATGTGGCCCGCCCATTGCCACTTCAGCTTGCTAATCTTAAGGGCTATGTCGGTGACCTTGGTTCTTCTACGAATCTCCTCATTCCTGATTCGATCACGTAGAGAAACGCCGAGCATAGCTCTCTCCATAGCTCGCTGAGCAACTTTGAGCTCTTTTATGAGACCTATAGTAAGAGACCACGTCTCTGATCCATATATCATCACTGGTAACACACATTGACTAAAAACTTTAGTCTTTAGGCACTGAGGTATTTTGGATGAGAAGATGTTGCGCAGTTTCCCGAATGCTGCCCAGCCGAGTTGGATTCGTCGATTGACCTCTCTCTCAAATTTGGTAATAATGGTTTACGTAAATAAAAATATCCTGATTCTGAATCGTTGGATTTTATTTGACTGTTAAATAAATCCACAGTTATGTAAAAAATATTTTGTAATTACGCAAAAATGTAATGAGAAGAACCCATAATTGTAATGTTGGACATAATACCGAACTTTAAAACAATGTATTTGCCGAATGAAATATTGGCTAATTAAAAAAGAAACAGGATACAACCAAATTTTATTGACCAGAAATTAGAGTGTTAATTCAAATAAAGGAAATATTCCAGTTAGGTGACGATTTTTTTTAAAAACTGAAACAATTTTATTTCTCACATAAAAAGTTTAAGAAAAAAATAGATTCTTTTTTATACGATTTCAAATAATAGATTTTGTACGTATTTAAAATGCAGTTTTAAATCATGAATGAATTCCTTGAAGAAAAAAAACTGTTCCACTTTTAAAATTACGATAGTCTCGCAAAAACGCAAAAGTTGCTCGACCCGTTTGAATTTAATTTTTTTATTGTTCGCCTCAATCTTAGTTTGATTTTGGAAAATAAGTAAATTAGGAAAAGCCTAAATGAACATCCGAAAAACAGAAACTGGTAATTTTGTATGGAAATGCGGATTACTTTTAATAGATGGCGTTGGCAGTCCATCGAAAAAATCGAAGTTGGTGGTTATAATCAAACCAAAAAAAATTTTGGTGGTATTCGTACTACCTTTCACAGTAATTTGTTAATATTTTAAATTGCAGCGTCTTTTATATTTGTGATCATTTGATGTGAGGTTATATAAAAGGGTTTGTTGATTGTTCCGTTACCTTAAAATTTAAATAATCTCTCTATCTATCTATCTATATCATCACGCCAGATCCCTTGCGGGGTAGGCAGAGAGTACAGAGTTCCAATAGGTTCTTACCTTATATACCTCTCTGGCATCCTCCACTCTCATAGTTCGTCTAATACACGCTCGCAGGTTACGGAGACTCTTGACTTGTCCTTCAGATAAGACTCGGTCTATTTGGTCATGGTAAGCTAGTCTAGGTCTTCCCCGGTACCTAAATCCTTCCACTTTCGCATTGTATATCTGTTTTGTCATTCTTTCTTCTCACATTCTTTCTATATGCCCGAACCAACGGAGCATACCTTTTCTCATCTTTACACCGATACTATCTTTCATACCTACTCGCTTTCTTACTACGCTGTTGCGAATACGGTCGGTCAGCTTCACTCCGCACATCTTCAGCAGAGCTCGCATTTCTACCGCATTTATCCTACTTTCTTTCTCCTTCTTACATACCCAGCTCTCGCTACCATATAACAGCGTTGGGACAAGACCGATAGATACAACGGTAACGATAGAATGTCCGTAGAGGCAGCAAAAAGGGTGCCGGCGGACAGAATCCTCGTCGGATTCACCTCAGCGCAGGGAATCCTCATCAGGTTCACCTTAGGTTAAACTGACTTTGACGATCGGCTTGGTCCAGTGTCCAAGAGCTAACTTGAGTCGCCTACTGGATAGAGTAGTCGCGGGGTCGATCCCCGCAAGGAGTAAAATTAGTGTGACTCACAAATATTTGTTTTCGTCTGGTTGATCGTGCATGTGAATGTTTTTTATGTTTGTAAACGCTCCCACACAGTAATAAATTCTAGTGTGGGGGCCACGTTTAAAAAAGAAAGATTTTTTTTTTGGATGTGTTATAGGCGCCTTGAGACTGGTCACGTCCGTGACCAGTGACGGGGCGATGAAGATCACGGCACTGGTTTGGATAGCTGAGCCATAATTCTGTCACTTACGGCCGGTTTCAATATTTAACTATAGATTTGCCTACTACGGATAAAAAATATTTCGAAATTCCACAGACAGTAACCAAATCTATCCTTGAAATGAATATTGAAACCGGCCATTAGATGAATTCCTTGTCTAGGTGGACCATAGCGCACGCGGAAACGGCATAAAATTTATCTACCCATAAGAAAGATAAAGGCGGGGCAGGCAGGACTCGGAGGATGCTCGGTGACGGACCCGCTTGATGTGCGGGCCGAAGGACATGGTACTGTTTAGGGTGACCCCTAGATATTTGACCTCTTTGACCCAGGGAATGGGTCGGTCGAACATGGTCACTTGACCGAGATTACTTCTAGGGCGGCGCTGGGAGTGGCGCGGGGTGGCACCTCTGGAGAAGAACACCGCAGCGCTCTTGTCCGGGTTCACCTCAATACGCCACTTCCTGAACCAATTCCCTAGGGAATTGGCGGTTGCCTGAAGGTTTCTGGTAATGAAACCCTTATTCCTATGCGAGACGTAGAGATCCGTATCATCCGCGAATAGGGCTAGATGCACCTTACTCAAACGAGGAATGTCGTTTGTGTAAACGCTAAACAGGAGGGGCGAGAGAGCTGAGCCCTGCGGGACTCCAGCTCGGGAAGAAGTCTCGTATGATGAGCACGAGTCTGTCCGGCACACCCATTTGGTAGAGCTTGTAGATCAAGCCGTTGTGCCAGACTCTGTCGAATGCCTTCGCGACGTCGAAGAAGAGGGCGCCCGTGTAGACGGGTTTGGGTCTGTTAAGACCGGAGAGGATGTGCTCCGTGATGCGGTGCACTTGGTGGACGCAGGAGTGTTTGACTCGAAAGCCGAACTGCTCGTCGATAAGGATACCCCTGGACGTTACGAAGTCTTTGAGCCGCGCCAGAAGTAGGCGCTCGTAGACCTTGGCCAGGGAATTGAGGAGACTGATAGGGCGGTAGCTCGCGGGGAGATTACGAGGTTTGCTGGGCTTGGGAATGCCTATGACGTCCGCTTCCTTCCCTTTAGCGGGGAAGGTGCAGTTCGTCATGGCGGCGTTCAATATGGCCACTAAGAGACAGATGAGTTGGGCGGGCAGGCATTCCAGAACGCGATTCGAAGTGCCGTCAGAGCCTCCACGGGAGCCGATCCTGTCATTACGCACGAAGTTGTAGTTTGCGATCCTAGGGTCGCGTTGTGCGGGCTTAAGGAATGTTTCCTGCACCAGGAGGATATCAAGCTGGTGATCTCGAAGGAAATCAGAAACCTGATCTCGCTGGGAGCGAAGGCCATCGGCGTTAAAAAACGCTAGGGATAGGTTGTGGGGCTTAAGACGGGAAGGTCGTAAATCTATTATTGGGTGCGGGGGGGTTGGGTTGTGAGGGACTCCAGGACGTCAGAGACGTCCCTGTATTTCGCGGTCAGGAGAACCTGGTCCGCCAAGTTGGTGGCGGCGCGGAGTTTGAGGGCAAGTTCTTGGACTCTGGGGATCAACGCAGGGCTTAATGCTGCCGATACTTTCATAATCAGGGTGAACTCCTGGCTGAAGTTTGTGGACGGAGGGGGACAAGCCGCCGCCGGCGGGAACGCTGGCGAGCGCTTTGGGGGGCGGGCAGGGCCTACTGGCGGGTGGGAGGCCGCGGTGTAAGACAGCGGCTTCACCCACGCGTTGGCGCCGAGCGACGGCCTAAGAGGGGGGAGGACTTCAGCGTCTGCGGCGCGGGAGCGCGGGGAGCTAAGGTCCCTGGGGGGAGGGGCGCTGAAGGCGCCGGATGGAGGTGCACTGAGGGCGCGGGGGGGTGTTGCGCTGAGGGTGCAGGGGGGCGGGCATCCGCGCGAGGGCGGCGGCGGCCACGCTTAGTGCGGCGCTTCCCCCTCGGGACCCTGGGGCAACCGCGATAATTCGCGGTGTGCCCCTTGGCGCCGTAGAGGACGCAGCTGGAGGGCTCGACCGCCGTCTCCCTCGAGCGGGTGCATTGGGACGTCTCGTGGTCCCCGATGCATTTCACGCATCGAGGGCGCACGTGTCAATTACAGGCAGAGTGCCCGTACAGCTGGCAGTTGTGGCACTGCCCGGGCGTGCCACGTTTTTGCGGGGCCTCTACGGAGAGGCCAGAGATATGGCAAACGGCCGTAAGGTTAAAAACCTTACGACCGGACTCGGTGCGGTCGATGACGATCAGCACCATGTCATAGGCCTCCTTCGAGCGCCCATTGACCATTCTGTGCACCTGGCGCACAGGATGGTCTTCTTTGATGACGGCGGTGTCCAGCTCCCTAGGGACACCGCGGATGACTACTCTGAGCTCCCTTTCCTCCTCAAGGGTGTACGTGTGATAAGCGATCTTATTAGATCGCAGGAAGGCGGATAGCCGTCGATGGTCGTCCGAGGACACCACCTTGACGGCTATACCTTGCGCGGTGGAACGCGCATGCGTATAATTGATCTGGCGATTGTAAATCGCCTTAGAGATTGACTCCCAGGCGCTCTTGTCCTGAATGACAAGCGGCTGGGGAGTTATGGCCGGACGTGCGGGGCGCGGGAGGGGGGAGGCCCTCGCGGCCGCGTTAGGAGACGGCCGGGGTCCGGGGATGCCGGGAGGAACGCCGTCATCCCCGGCCTTTTGCACCTTCGGAGGTGGCGAGTCACGCGGCTTGCGCGCTCGCTTCCCATTGGCGATGGGAATAAAGTCATCCTTCGACGAGGACGACGATGACAATGGGCACGAGGGGGGGCAGCGCGTCGTGCGGACGTGTGCTCGACCTCCATATCAGAGTCCGAGTAAGGTACCGAACCGCATGGCGAGACGGGGCGGTCGGCGGGGGTCGAGGGCGGCGCAGCGATCTCCGTTCTCGGCGCGGCGAAAGGGGTCGCGGGGCGCGCAGGAGGCGTGGGGTGCGCGGGAGACGTGGGCGACGCGTGCACGGGCGATGCGTCGGGCGAGGTGGGCGAGTACGTCGCGTTGAATTGGCGGAGGAATTCGGGAGAGAACTCGTCTGCCATTTCCTGAGGGGAAATGACAGGGCGGGTGAACTTAAAAAAGGGCCCTAAGACCCGGCGTGAACAGTGCCCTTCGCCTTGTGGGCGAAAGGGCAAGCACCAAACCCTAGCTGCTCCGGGGCGAAGAGAACCGCCGCACGGAGAATAGGATGGCGGGATGGGTGTAGGTAAAGGTCCTGGAGAAATCAGGAGCCCTGGCTAGGGAAGCCCCCAAGGACAAGCTCAAGCCCTTCCGAGTTGGCCGCCCTCTGAAGAAGGGAGGCGAGCGCTCGGGTCTCGCTTAGTGACACCGTTAGGCGTCCACCAGTCTTACCACGAACGGACAAAAGTCGTGGTTTTAAAACCAAACACTACTACCTAACCGAAAATCGTTACAAAAAACGCGGGAACGGTCGACCGCCGTCAGAACAGCGCGTCTACCTATCGACCCGCGTAATTAGTCACACGCGAGCGAAACGCACAGACGTGATCACACAAAGACGTAGTTGCATACACGCGAGCGAATGAAAACATGCAATTGCGCAACCACGCAAGCACGTAAGCTCGGCGAGACGAACTACGTAGAACTCAACACGAAAAACCGTTAGGAAAACGCGGGAAGACCTGTCGCCTCACGTAGTTAATTACACGCGAGCCAACGCAAAAACGCAATTACATATGCTTAAAAAACGTAATCACGCCAGCGCGGGCGAGACCAACTACGTAAATAGATCGCGATTAATACGCGCGAGAGATAGCGAGCGGGCGGGCTGCGCAGTGACACGACCGAACTCGCGGGCGGCACATCCAGTATCTTTCCTGCCATTCGGTCAGGATACTTTGTATACATTATATATTGAGTGTACTTTGTATAGTGTAACCCACTTTTGGCGAACGACATTAGGTCCCATGTAAAGAAATGCGAGCCAATTGCCATTATAAACACAATGCCAAACTCCTGACTGATATTTGAAAATTTTGTATCCCAAAATTACATTGGCTGGCCCAGAAATCAAAACCAGGACTTCGTGGTCTACATTTAGGTTTTTGAAACATGGGGCTACCGACCTAGGATTTATTCCTGTGTCGTGGGTGCGTTTACAAACACAAATACCCAGACCGGAACAAATAATTGTGGATCACACAACCATTTGTTTTATACGCGAATCGAACCTGCGACTATTAGACACAGTGGGCGGAGCAGCTTAAACTCTTAACCACTGCGCTAAATCATCCTTCAAATCCGTGTCCGTCAAGTCCGTTACATGTCTTATGGTGTTAATTTTTTTAAGTGTAACGCAGTTTCCGAAATGCCTGTCACACTTGTATTTTAAACATGGAAACCATAATAATATGGAACCCATAATAATGAGATACTAGAAGTGGCAAGCCGCGTGATCTTGTCGCCACACATGTGAGAAAATTATTCCAAAATGCTTCAGGACTACGCGGGCCAATGTATATGACACAGTGCCTAAAGTAGGTATAAAAGTCTTCCAAAAGTTGTAAAGGTACAGCCAAACCAACGCATGAAGCCGCGGCCGCGGTGGCACAGTGGCGATCAGCTCCTGTAGTAATGTTGGTATAGAAATGTCCCCACCAACGCGTCCTGCGTCCTGCACGCGCTATCTGGGCGGCGTGTGTGTGTGTGTGAATGATCTACGCTGTTGGCCGCGGAGCCTTTACAGCTTCACCGGACAAGAGGGCGAGCGGGCAACCACTACGCTCGAGCCAGAAGGGCATACGGGCAACTAGCTCAAGGGCTCCTCAAGGAGGAACGGCCTCGGCTTGGGCAGTCGCTATGGGGGAGGGCGTATACTAGGTGTCTCGCCGTGGTGCTCTGCACCGGCCGGCGGGTAAGGGATTCTTCGACCTCGCCGGTGAGGTCGGTGTCTGATCCTGTGTGCGGTATCTGTATCCAAAAGAAGGGATGTAAGGGCATCGGGAGGGTCGGTGAGAACATGCCGTGGACGGCGGCAGCGGCTGATAGGAGGGGAGTTGAGATATGGAAATACTGATCGCCGCCCGGGACGCCACCGCAGCCGCGGCTGAACGCGTTGGTTTCGTACCTTTACTGTACTAATAGGGTTTTACAATTCCTCGGAAAATATTTTTACTGCAATAATCTAAGTGTTTCTTCTTCTTGTTTAAGTTATGGCTTCACACTAATTTTAAGTATATTTTGCCTGTGTCCAGTGAGATGCATAAGCCGACTTTCCGATGAACTTGATTATAATGAAATTGATGAAGTACCCCACCCTGGATTACTATCCAGGTGATGGATACTTTACAAACCAATTGCAACGGTCGTTATGAGGGAAATCGAAAATAATAATAATAATTCGGGCAACAGAAATTGACAAAAATATTTTTATACAACTTACTGGCCCACGGAATAAACTCGTATACCTTACAGACTAACATACATATAATAATATATTAAAAAGGCACGTTATGACACTTAGTTGCAATAATCTTTACTCATGCACACATAAGAATACATAATGGTTACTATTCCACCAACATTACACATTCGAAATAACATAAGTTATGGTAATTAAAACAAATTGACGACAGCACTCTTCGACTTCCCGCCAAAACTCCATGTGAGTGTTTGTGAGTCTGTGTCTATTTTTTTTAACTGTGCATGTATGGCAAAGGGGGTATAGTGGTTTAGAATATAATCGTGCGCTATTTCACTTCTAGTGTTTTAATATTATGATTCCTCTGACCTAACCTGTATTTTAAAAGATTTATTAGATGTGTGGCAATATTATTTACACATTCTATTATAAAACACGAGAATCTGTAATCAGTCGGGAAAATTACTACCCACTGCAATAAATAATAATTTTAATTTAATTAAAAAATATTATGATGTATTGAGTTCTTAGATTTACGCGAATATTACACATGAAATAAAACTATTTTACAGATTTTATCGCGGTTTATTTTTGATTTTTAGTTCCCGACGTTTCGAGTGCTTTGCAGCACCCAAGGTCACGGGAGGGACTGAGGTGTTAGACGTCCGCCGCTCAAAGAAGTCTGCAGTCTGTGAACATGTCCTTGACCGCACCCGCCATAACATCAGATTTGATAGACCACAAATCCTCGTGTAGATAGATAGATAGATAAATCATTTATTGCTTCGAACATGGTTTTATACAAGGTGTTTGTTATAATAATATTATTATTTCAGTGCTACATGTTTCGCCGAGAGCTTGGCATGCAAATTTGTCATATTCATAACATCTCTAACATTAATCATAACAATTATAATATCATTATATATGTATCTCGCTGAGATTCACGGGCTTTACCCGACCCTTTGAAAGGCTTGCATTGGGACATGGGTCCAACACATAGAGGCCCTTTGCGAGAAGTTAATGTTATGTAAGCCACCTGCTGAGATCACTTGCTGAAAATGAAGAAACATAACCAGCGAACTGACCCCGGCAGGTGCAAGGACTATTGTAAATTATGGAAAGAAAACAAGGGCTATGTAAATGAGGTTTGATGGACAAAAACTGGACTATTTCAAAGGGGACGGACACCGGTCATAATTAATGATACCTAATTACCCGTGGCCGGTGGTGACTCGCCGCTTACTAGATGGGCCCTCAAACGGTTGTCCTAGGACAACTGAGGGCAACACCGGTGTGAGCGGCTCAGGGGTGTAGAGAGGTGTGCTGCGCTTTCTCCGAAGTTACTCGCGGCGTTATGCCCTTTAACACTTCCACCCCTGGAGTACATCGACGTAGGAACGCATTATCTTCCTACGTCGATATAGCTCTCACGGCTCCCCTCTGGACGGCCAATTAAGGCTAGCCAGAGCCGAGAGTCCTGCGGGCACCCTTCGGTTTCCACTTGACCGACGAAGACACGCCGAGTTGGGGGCCCTGACCGACTCTCTGAAGCACTCGGGTCCGTGGTGTCGTTACTCACCAACAGCTCGCCACAAGCTGCCCTGCGGGCATATATCATTATTATTATTACATTATCATTATTATGTATGCATTTATTTAAATACAATTTCTTATAAAATATATAAAAAAATACAAAAAACAAATATTCTTATATATATTATATACAAAATGTGCTCCACTGACAACGGGGTCTACGACCCAAGCTACCGGTGGTCAGGGCTCCAAAGAGAGAAATCTCCTCACGATGCGCGCCGTGTCCAATACTACCGCCCACCCAACTGCCAAGCGAGAGCTTCTCGAGGTGTTTATCGAAGCTCTTCGCTATTAGGCCGTTGACTGATACGACCATCGGTATAATGATAGTTGAATCAACATTCCACATGGCGGTAACCTCATGAGCCACGTCCAAATATTTAGATTTTTTTTTTTTCGGCCTTCACAAGGTTCTCATCATGCGGAATGGTGACATTACACGACGCATCGATCGATCTATTATCACGATATCAGGCTTATTGGCTACAATAGTCCTGCCCGTGATAATAGATCTATCCCAGTAGAGCGTGATATAACCACTTTCGAGAACTGGAAGAGGCTGGTACTGGTAGTACAGTACTTCAGAATCCACAAGGCCATATTTAAGAGCAAGTTGCTGATGGATAATCTTAGCCACTTGGTTGTGTCTGTGCAAGTACTCTCCATTAGCAAAACGAGAACAACCGGAAACTACATGTCTAATAGACTCACCGGGACGGTGGCATGCCCGACAAATGCCAACCGTGCCGTCCTTTAGTATGTGCTTCCGGTAGTTGTTCGTCATGATAACTTCGTCCATAATTGCAAATACAAACCCTTCAGTTTCCCCAAAAAGGTTGGTAAAGCGTAGCCAGGTCACGGAAGCAAGCTGGTCCACATCAGGCCCTGTAAGAGCCCGATAGAACCGTCCGTGTAGCTCCTTGCCCTTCCATATGGCTGTGCGGTCCGAAATACTTAATACCTGGGGCCTTCGCCAGTTCTCGTTTGCCAAGGAAAGCGGAGTTAGGCCTCTATCGATTGCGGCAACATCTCGATACATCACCACGGACACACTCAAAAAGTAGTGTATGAGATTGCACACCTCGCGGTTGTGTAGTGTCTTAGCGTTTAAAAACCCACGACCACCGCACTTCCGCGGGATGTACACCCTCATAACAGACGAACGCGGGTGATGCATACGATACGCTGTCAGCAATCGACGGAGCTTTCTATCCAGGGCATCCAGTTCAGACTGAGTCCACCTTAGTATGCCAAAAGAGTAAGTAAGAACAGGCATGACCCAGCCATTGAAAGCTCAGACCTTATTTCCACCTGATAGAAGGCTTTTTAACACTTTTATCAGGCGGGCAAAGAACCGATCTTTCAATGATTGTTTCATATCCTGTTCAGCTATACTTAAGGCTTGTGACATACCAAGATACTTGTATGAATCCATTTCAGAGAGAGACCTGAGGGATATATCTTCAGAGAGCTGTAGATTAAAAGAATCTTCAACTCTACCTCTTTGTACATGGATGACCGCACACTTGTCTACTCCAAACTCCATTCCGATGTCGTTGCTAAAATTGTCGGTTATTTTGAGCATTTCCATCAGGTCTGTTTTCTTCGAAGCGTACAACTTGAGGTCATCCATGTACAGTAGATAAGATATAGGCTCACTCTCCCTCCGCAAATGGTAACCTAGCTTTGAATCCTTAAGTATAGCACTTAATGGATTCAAAGCCAGGCAGAACCACAATGGACTCAAACTGTCGCCCTGAAAGATACCCCTACTTATCTTTATCAAGTCCGACGAGCCAGAAAAGCCTCCATATCCTGGATGACGAAGAACTGTGGTCCACTGCCCCATACACAAACCGAGGAAAGAGCAAAGCGCCGGGTGTACTTTGTATAGCTCTAGCACCCTCGCCAGCCATGTATGAGGCACCGAATCATAGGCCTTCTTATAGTCGATCCAGGCCATGGAGACATTCTTTCTAGATTGTCGCACCTGTTGGAAAATGGCCATATCAATAAGGAGCAAATCCTTTGTACCCCGGGACCCCCTCTTACACCCATTCTGAATAGGCGATAGAATGTGCTGTGCCTTAAGGTGATTATTGATTTTTATTCTCAGAATGGATGTAAGGAGTTTATAGACCGTAGGTAAACATGTAATCGGTCTATAATTTTTAGGTTGCAAAGTACTGCCAGATTTGTGAATCAAATGAGTGACACCTGTTGTAAAAAGGCTAGGCAGCGATCCCAATTCAAGAACTTCTTGGAATTGAGTTGCTAGACGAGCATGCGAACCCTGGAGCCTCTTTAGCCAGAATGCGTGCAGTCCATCCGGCCCCGGACTTTTCCAGTTCGGCGCCGCACGGACCGCACAGGCTACATCGTCACGGATGATTACTACGGGCTCCATTTCCTGAATGGGCTCACACGATCGTCCAACAACATCAATCCACTCGCCCTCGGAGTGATTGACGGGCACTGACCAAATTTTACGCCAAAACGCAGCCATCGTGGCCGCATCTGGCAAGTTCCCATCAGTCACTCTCTCTTGGGGCGCTCCCAAGCCTGGTATACACTCTTTTGATTCACTTGGAAGGTGCAATTCACGTGGTATCGGTCTGCTCTTTCCCTATACCAGCGAATCCTGTTCGCCCATGCATAAACTTTTTGCTTCCAGTAGTCTATACGTTCAGTGACCCCTGCCATATAGTCCACAGGAGCGACTCCTGTGCCTACAAAGGCTTGGGCCACGAAACGCACAACTCTCGGGCGGTTGTTCCCGGCTTGGAAGCACAACAATTTCGCTATGAGTGTCCTAGCCATATTTATACGCCGCTCTATTCTGCACTGCCAGAGCGGCTTAGTATTTATGGGCCGGGCGGCTCGATGTAGATTAGGAAATCTTACACCTGCCACCCGACACACCGCCACTGCTCCACAGTACAAAATAGAGTGGGTATCACTTAAGTCCACACTGGTTTCCCAGTGTGATTTTAAAACATTGTCTAGGGCACCCACAAGCGAAATATTACGTCTATGCATAGGGAAACGGGGTAGGCATGGTCTTAGAGAAATCGGTGCAGACCGATACTCCGCAAAGGCATCCTTCAAAGCTCTCCTCACCTGCTCCTCATTATTATTATTATTCATCATCATCATCATCTCAGCCTATACTTGTCCACTGCTGAACATAGGCCTCCCCAATCGCTTTCCAGCGTAACCGGTCCGATGCCACCTGCATCCAACGACTTCCTGCGATTTTCACAAGATCGTCGGTCCATCTGGCAGGCGGTCGTCCCACGCTGCGCTTGCCAATACGTGGTCTCCATTCTAGAATCTTTCTGCCCCAACGCCCGTCCGATCTACGCGCTATGTGGCCCGCCCATTGCCACTTCAGCTTGCTAATCTTAACGGCTATGTCGGTGACCTTGGTTCTTTTACGAATCTCCTCATTCCTGATTCGATCGCGTAGAGAAACGCCGAGCATAGCTCTCTCCATAGTTCGCTGAGCAACTGTGAGCTTTTTTATGAGACCTATTGTAAGAGACCACGTCTCTGATCCATATATCATCACTGGTAACACACATTGACTAAAAACTTTAGTCTTAAGGCACTGAGGTATTTTGGATGAGAAGATGTTGCGCAGTTTCCCGAACGCTGCCCAGCCGAGTTGGATTCGTCGATTGACCTCTCTCTCAAAGTTGGACCTACCTGACCGGACTACCTGTCCCAGGTAAATGTATTCGTCGACAACTTCAAGAGTAGAGTTCCCAACGGTGAGTGCGGTGGGTACGACATGGACTTTAGACATTATTTTCGTTTTGTCCATGTTCATTTTAAGACCCACTTGTTGAGATACTCTGTTGAGGTCACCGAGCATTCGTCCTAGATCTTCCAGCGACTCCGCCACGACCACAATGTCGTCGGCAAATCGAAGGTGAGTGATGTATTCGCCATTAATGTTGATGCCAAGTCCTTGCCATTCCAAGAGCTTGAAGGCGTCCTCTAAGGTGGCCGTAAACAGTTTCGGAGAAATGACGTCTCCCTGCCTTACTCCTCTTTTTATGGGGATCGCCTTCGTGCACTGCCCCTGTACTCGGACTGACATGGTGGCGTTATTATACAAGCACTTCAACACTTCAATGTACCGATAGTCAATGCGGCATCGCTGGAGAGATCTAAGAACCGCCCAAGTCTCGATCGAATCGAAGGCTTTCTCATAGTCCACAAACGCCAAGCATAGTGGCCGATTATACTCCTCGGTCTTCTGTATAATCTGCCGCAGCGTATGTATGTGGTCTATGGTACTAAAGCCTTTCCGGAAACCGGCTTGTTCGGGAGGCTGGAAGTCATCAAGCCTGCGTTCGAGACGATTCGTGATGACTCTCGAAAACAACTTGTAAACATGGCTCAGCAGTGTGATGGGCCTATAATTCTTCAGTAAAGTGTTATCACCTTTCTTGAAAAAGAGTACCACCACACCCCTGTTCCACGCTTCCGGCGTTTTTCCTTCGAGCAAGATGGAATTAAACAGCCTCTGAAGGACTTTAAGTACCGGCGATCCGCCCGCTTTCAGAAGCTCTGCGGTAATTCCGTCTTCACCCGGCGCTTTGTTGTTTTTAAGGTGTTTGAGAGCCATCCCAATCTCGTACAGGCTGATGTCCGGGATATCTTCAGTGTAGTGTCGGGTTAGCTTGGCTCTTGGGTCTTTTACCAAGTCAACAACAGGTTCAGCTACTGAGGTATACAACTGCCCATAGAACCTCTCTATCTCCCTGAGCACCTCTGACCTATTCGACGTTACGTTTCCGTCCTCCGTCTTCAGCTTCGTCAACTGGCTTTGCCCAATAGACGCGTCTCTTGCAAACACTTTGGAGCCCTTGTTCTGCTCTATGGTCTCCTCAATACGTCTTGTATTGAAGGACCGTAAATCGTGTCGCAAGGACTTCAATATCTGTCCATTGAGCTGCCTATAGGACTTAGCATCATCGGAGGTTTGGAGTGTCATGGTACGTCGCTCAGCCATAAGGTTTCGGGTGTAGTCAGATAGCTTTTGAGGCCTATTTTTACGGTGGGGCTTAAAATGCTTGGACCTGACCGTATGGACAGTCTCTACCAACCTATTGTTGATTTCGTCCACTGATGCGCTGCTGTCTAGCAATTCGAAGCGGTTTGACAATTCGAGTTGAAAGTTCTCGGGGTTTTGGATATGTGCATTAGAAGGGCGGAGCGTAGACTTCATCAGACGCGATCTTTCCATTTTGACATTAATATTTAATGTGCCTCTGACCATTCGGTGATCACTGCCGGTTTTTACCCTGTGAATCACGGAGACATCATTAAATATTTGTCGCTTGGTGCTCATGATGAAGTCTATCTCATTTTTTGTGGAACCATCAGGGCTCATCCAGGTCCATTTCCTATGAGGCGGCTTCCGGAAGAAAGAGTTCATCATAAAGAGTCCCTCCTTCTCCAGATATTCGGCCAGCCTCTGACCCCTGGGGTTGCGTTGCCCATATCCAAATTGCCCCACTCTCAATTCATCATCGCCCCGTTTGCCCAGCCGGGCATTGAAGTCACCCATAACCACTGTAAAGTGTGCTTTGGAAGTATGTATGGCTCTACTAATGTCCTCATACATTACTTCGACGTCATCATCTGAGTATGCCGAGGTCGGTGCGTAGACCTGTATGACCTTCAGCGAATATCTTTTGGATATTCTGAGTATCAGGTACGCTACCCTGCTCGACACACTAGTGATGGACACAACTTTGTCTATGAGTGACTTGTGGACGATAAATCCGACACCACCTTGGGACTGCTGTTCGCCCTCCCGGTAGTAAAACAAGTTGCCGGATTTTAAGGTTATCGTGTCCTCACCCTTTCTTCGGACCTCCGATAAACCAACAATATTCCACCGCAACTTGTTTATCTCTTCCTCCAGCTCAACAAGCTTCTCATCTGTCCTTAACGTGCGTGCGTTGTATGTCACCAGGGCCAATTTTCGGTGTTGGTGGTAGCCGAATCTCTGCCGGAGATTCTTAGCACCCCTTATCCTGTCGTTACCATGGCTGCTACCGTGGCCAGGACGAACAGGACCGCCGGGGACTAGGGGCCTGGTTTTCTTACATTCTTCCATAATTGGGGGTGTTTGCCATACTCGCCACGCTTGGCAGGCGGGTTGACGAGCGCAGTTATTGGTCGTCGAAGTGCTAAGGGAACGCTGCTGCCCATTCCCTAGTTATTTTATTACATTATCAATATTAAATTACAATTATTATGAATGTCATACAATAATTTTGAGTTTAATAATAACAGTTACATCATCAATAATTGGCATTTTAAAATAAAATAATACACACAATGTCCATAATAAAATGTCAGGACTGGATGCAATGATTAATACGTCATAATTAATGAAGTATATCTGAGATTATCAAGCTCCAAGGTTACTTATTTTCTAAAAATTCTTTCATATTATAAGAACACTTTTCGATGAGCCACTTAGTCAATGTGTTTTTAAATTGATTCATTGTCATTTCTCTTATGGATTTTGGTACATTATTAAATATTTTTACACACATATAATAGGAGTTCTTTTGGTGAAGTGAGGTTCTAGAACTTGGTAATAATAGTTTTGTTTTATCTCTAGATAAATGAATCTTATATTCACTGGCTTTTTGAAATAAACGCGGATGCTTTCTTACAAATATTCCAACGTCCAAAATATAAAGTGAAGTTAACGTTAAAATTTTTGGTCCTATGTTGGCAATCGATCTAATACACTTTTTTTTGTGACACGAACACCTTATGAACATTCGTCGCGTTTCCCCACAACATCTTGCCGGCCTTGAGTAAAATTTATGAAAAGATCCTACTCAATCAATTGCTTAACCACTTTAATGAGAATAAGCTGTTACACGGTGATCAATATGATTTTACTAAGGGACGTTCAACCACAGACGCGGGAGTAGGTCTGCTTCAGCAAATTTACGGTGCCTGGGAGGCATCGCAGAATGCAATTGGTGTATTCTGTGATCTCTCTAAGGCATTCGACTGTGTTGAGCATGCAACCCTTATTAAAAAGCTAAGGCATTACGGTATTAAAAACACTGCCCTTAATTTATTAGCTTCATACTTAGGTGAAAGATCTCAATGTGTTGAGATTAACGGGGTCAAGTCTCAGGAAGTTAATATTTCAATTGGTGTTCCACAGGGCTCCATCTTAGGACCCTTTCTTTTTTTTTGTATATATTAATGACCTGCCGAACTTTGTCCGTGATGTCTGTGACATTGTACTATTCGCAGATGATACCTCCTTGATCTTCAAAGTTGACAGAGCTAAGCTTAATTTTGACGATGTGAATGGTGCTCTTTCACGGATATCAAATTGGTTCGAAATAAACAATCTATTGCTTAATTCACTCAAGACAAAGTGTATTAAATTTACTATGCCCAATGTAAAAGTTAATGCTACGAATATTCTTATTAATGGCACAAAGCTGGACCTCGTGAACTCCACTGTCTTTCTAGGTATTACCCTAGACTCCAAACTCCAATGGGGGGCCCATATCTCATCACTTGCGGGTAAACTTAGCTCCGCTGCTTATGCAGTGTGGAAAGTACGGCAACTTACGGATGTGGATACAGCACGTCTAGTTTATTTTAGTTACTTCCATAGCATTATGTCTTATGGTATCCTACTGTGGGGTAACGCTGCTGACGTGGAAAATGTATTCATACTGCAAAAAAGAGCTATCTGTGCCATTTATAATCTTGGACCTAGGGCTTCCCTCAGAGAACTTTTTAAAGAGATCAACATTCTCACGGTCGCTTCAAAGTATATATACGACAACATAGTGTACATACGTAGGAATATCCATTTATTTAATAAAGTGAGTGACGTTCATAAATTAAACACTAGAAATAAACATAAACTTGTATTACCAATTGTTAGGCTTAAAAAAGTATTTACTTCCTTTGTAGGAGTCGGTATTCGCTGCTTCAATAAGATACCAAAGCCCATGTTAGAGTTGCCACTTGACAGATTTAAAAAGTATATTAAATCTTCACTAATGAGTAAAGGATATTATACACTAAATGATTTTTTAAATGATAAAAATGCCTTTACACAAATTAACTGAAATCTAGAAGATTATAATGTTAAGTGCAGCGTGTCCTGCCTAGCGAGCGTTCATTGATTTTAAATATTATTCTCGAACGATGTCGACAGGGTCGTGGATTGGTCATGCTCACTAAAATGTCTTTGCTAGTGGCGGCTCTGTGGAGCGGGTCATTCTTTTCCCTCTAAAATGGTTGAGGAGAGTGATGGCTGCTTCTCAGGTCATACTCGTGAACGGGTGCTGCTGGTGGGGACTGGTCCGTCCCCTGCCCTTTGTCTGACTGAACGTGTACCATAATGCTGTTGAATTTTGTCTCGTTCGGCATCACACTGGAGCTATGACCAGTTGTTTTGTACGCGCTCTTTACATATTCTATAGTAACACTTTCTCTTACTATTATTCTTATGCTTTTTATTATATACCTCTACAACATCTCTATTTTGTCAATGAGAGGACTATGTAGACACTGACCAATATCATGAATCTAAGTACACTTATGATTAATCTATACTTAAGCACATCTATTTAGCTCGTTCTGCATTGTTCTCCCATACTCCATAAATGCAATGTATACAAAAAGAATTGTAAAACTCATTTTTAAAAAAAGAGTAACCGTGGAGTTTCTTGCCCTTCTTCTCCCGGGAATGACTTTCCGAACGGGTGGTAGAGTCTTAAGTAATTAATAATTTTCTCTTTTTGACTATTCATAAGTGCCTTTTGGTCTACATGAATAAAAAACTTTTGATTTTGACTTTTTGATTTTGAATAACCCGTACCTTAACACTGACTGTACATACCCGTAATAAGCTGTTATTGCAGCCCTTTCGCTTACTGTTCTTCGTATCCTTCTCAGTGCATATACGAATCTATTTATCCTTTTACTAACAGTTTGTGTATGTGATTTCCAACTGCAGTGCCTATCTAGAATAATGCTCAAAAATTTAAAGTCAGTGGCGTTTTCAATTCTTATGCCTTCATATGATATGTTTAAATGTTGGTTGTTTGCTTTATAATTCTCAAATTCTACAATTTTTGTCTTTGATAAGTTTACACTTAAGTTGTTACTACTTAACCAGTTTGTTAGAGATTCTATAACCAACTGTAAGTAACTATCATATTGGGAGTCCTCTTTCTTGCCAGCTATAACAACAGATAAGTCATCCGCAAACAACGTGCACTGATGAGCGGTTAATTTTGGTATATCATTAATATAGAGCAAGAAGAGTAAGGGCCCCATAACACTTCTCCTTGGGGAACTCCTGTTACGTTCATTTCATAATCCGATTAAAATAAATGTGGCTAGTGAACGTTTTTCATCATTTCGCTCGCTTTCTACGCATTGTATTCGATTTTTGAGGTAGCTACTTATTTATTCCAGTGCTTTTCCGCGGAGTCCGTACCGACCACATTTATTTAATAAAATGTCATGCTTTACAAAATCAAATGCTCGGCTCATATCAAAAAATACAGCGGTAACACGATTTTTCTTGTCAATATTTTCAGTAATATATTTATTTAAATTAAATGCAGCGAGAGTGGTAGATTTATTCTTTTGGAACCAATTTTGTTCTTCTCTAAAAATTGTATAATACGTAGATAGCCCTTTCAAAAATTTTGGAAAAAACTGGAACTAGTGTGATTGGTCGGTAATTATTTAAATCTTGTTTGGAGTTCTTTTTGTGGAGAGGTCTCACAATAGAAGTTTTAAGTTTTTCAGGAAATATCCCTTGAACAAACGAAAGATTTATTGAATGGGATAGTACTATTGCAATTTCGTTTACACAGTTTTTAACAATATATATACATACAGAGTCATAACCTACAGCGTTGGTATTCCTAAGACCTTTTATTATTTTTATTACTTCCTCCTCAGAAGTGGGTTTTATAAATATTGTAGAATCTAAACAGTCAATTTGTGAATATTGGGGATTAGTTTCACTTTCTGTATTAGACGCGGTAATATAGTGCTTATTAAAGGCATTAGCTATTTGTGTCGCGTCATAGATTATTGCCCCATTGTATTCTATGCTGTCTATGATGTTACTATTACAGTTTTCGTCCAGTTTATTTTTAATAATCGTCCAAGTTGCCTTGCATTTGTTTTTTGATCTACTTATAAAGTTATTACATACAATCTTTTTTGAGGTTCTTATACAATCGTTTAGTAATTTATTATATCTTGTGTAATTAAGTTTATTTTCTTCAGAATTATTTTTATAATATAAGTATCTATATTTCCGTTTAGTTATTGTCGATGTTCTGATACCTTTAGTTAACCATCTAGGTCCTGTATTGTTATATGTCATTTTTATTCTATTTACGGGAAAACTTAAATTATACAGCAATGTAAATATTTCATGAAATTGATTAAAAGCTTCGTTACAATTTGTTTTATTGTAAACGTCAGCCTCATGTTAGAGATGATAGATATTTTCTGAATTTCAATATATGTTCTTTGTTAAAATCCCTTTTGTGAGTGTACCAAAACGAAGAATTCAATTTTTGTTTTAAAATTGGAACAGTTAACGTTTGTGCTGTTTCGTGATCGGATAAGTACACATAATGAATTTTACCTTCAGCGTTTTCGATGTTACTCACGATATGATCAATGCATGATTTTTGACGAGTGGGTTCTTTTATATGTAGATATAAGTTATGATTCAAGAGTACATCCATATATTTTTCCGATGATGAATTATTTTTCAATATATCAATATTCGTATCGCCAACTAAGATAATTTTATTCTTAGATTCTATGCTCAATTTTATTTAAAAGAAACTGCAGATTATTAAAAAATATTGTCGTATCTGAATTGGGTGTTCTATATACGCATAATACGATACCCTGCTGTTTTGGTATCTTTATGCCGCAGCACTCGAATGATTTTTCCATAGCGATATCATTGCAAAGCTGTATGGGTTCACATTCAAGATGTTTACTTGCTAATATGCAAACACCTCCGCGTTTTTCGCGTTGCCTAAAAAATAGCTTACCAACTTGAAGTTTTTAATATTAATATTCCATTCATCTCCTAATCGTACAAATGTTTCACACAGGCATATAATTTGAACTGAACTACCACTGGCTGAAAATTCATTCAAACATATTTGTAACTGATCCATTTTATTCAATAAGCCAGCAATATTTTGATGTAGTAAAGTTATTTTACAGAGATTTTTCCCCTAGGTGTACTCATCATCATCATCATCTCAGCCTATACTTGTCCACTGCTGAACATAGGCCTCCCCAATCGCTTTCCAGCGTAACCGGTCCGATGCCACCTGCATCCAACGACTTCCTGCGATTTTCACAAGATCGTCGGTCCATCTGGCAGGCGGTCGTCCCACGCTGCGCTTGCCAATACGTGGTCTCCACTCTAGAATCTTTCTGCCCCAATGTCCGTCCGATCTACGCGCTATGTGGCCCGCCCATTGCCAATTCAGCTTGCTAATCTTACCGGCTACATCGGTGACCTTGGTTCTTCTACGAATCTCCTCATTCCTGATTCGATCGCGTAGAGAAACGCCGAGCATAGCTCTCTCCATAGCTCGCTGAGCAACTCTGAGCTTTTTTATGAGACCTATTGTAAGAGACCACGTCTCTGATCCATATATCATCACTGGTAACACACATTGACTAAAAAATTTAGTCTTAAGGCACTGAGGTATTTTGGATGAGAAGACGTTGCGCAGTTTCCCGAACGCTGCCCGCTAGGTGTACTATTACTCAAGAAAAAAGGTAGAACTTTGCTCACCTCCGTTCATTTTACACTTTTTAGTGGGATCTGATTGTATAATAGAAAAATAAAAGGGGATGGTGCCCTTTTTGTGTACCTGCATTTGATTTTTGCAACTTAAATCACAATTCCCATTATTTTTGTTTACTTTACTAATATTGGAATCAAACTGCTTTTTAATCGGAAAATAAAAGATAATTGTTCCCTTTTTGTACTTTGGTTGTTGTTTATTACTACGAAAAAAGATTGGGTTCTTTTTAAAATTTAGAAAATTTTGGGTGTAATAATCATGTCAATAACGTAATTAATTTTATTACCTGTCTCGAATAAATATGAAGTATGTAAGAACACTGATTCCTACCAAGGATGGTTCGCGAGGCTATTGAAATTAAAAAAACATCCTAATTTCAATAGAGAAGATAATCAAATCCAAAACCAAAAATAACACTGCAAGACCTCAAGACACCGTGAGCTCATTCTGCGTAGATCGGACCAACAACAACAAAAATAATTAAGAAGTTTGAGGGTACCCCGGAACAAGCCTTTTGGACGTCTAACACCTCAGTCCCTCCCGTGACCATGGGTGCTGCAAAGCACTCGAAACGTCGGGAACTAAAAATAAAAAATAAACCGCGATAAAATCCGTAAAATAGTTATATTTCATGTGTAATATTCGCGTAAATCTAAGAACTCAAAATTAGTATAATTGTGAACTAAAGGACTGTTGTGTCAGTTCCTAGATTATTCATCATCATCATCATCATCTCAGCCTATACTTGTCCACTGCTGAACATAGGCCTCCCCAATCGCTTTCCAGCGTAACCGATCCGATGCCACCTGCATCCAACGACTTCCTGCGATTTAACGGTGAAGGAAAACATCGTGAGGAAACCTGCATGCCTGAGAGTTTCTTCCTCAGATTATTCTTACAACTCACGATTTAGTGAAGTTTATTAGTTTACATAAACTATAGTCTTTGGGTAGATTTTTGAGCTAAGAAAAGCTCAATCATGTACGACTTATAAGGTGGGGTAAGGTATGCCTTTAAACTACTTACACGTGTATATAATGTTTTTTTATTACTGTAGAACAAAAATATTATAGCCAAATGTGCCGCCCCTCTAAAATTTGCCGCCCTAGGCTCCAGCTTATTCAGCCTGCTGGTAAATACACCACTAGATACGGCAGAACAATCTCCAAAAGGAATGCACCGGTGCCCCTCTTTAATGTTTCGGTCGATTAAGCATTTTGGGGAGTAAGAATCGTTTTCCCTTCCCCTTATCGACGACTTAACATGAGTTTTCTGAACTCTAAACACCCATATCTACGTGATATTAATAGTCGTGATTATGATTAACAACTACTAACGCCATCTAGGTTGATTATTTTAAACTACAACGTGACCCCATTTGAAACTTGCCCTCCTTGAAATAACATCTAGATTCTAATTATTGTCAAAAGATAGAGTGATACTTAAAATTGTTACATATTATAAAATGATTGTTTATTATATTATTATTGTATTACTAATTTAACATTTAAATATTACAATATATCATTTAAATTTTTATAGTTATATGATGTTTTTAATTACGCAACTTATCTCAATTGAATTCATGAGTCACTATTAGAATTAAAATTACTATAATTAACATTAGTTTAATTGTTATCATAACAGACACTTGGTATTAATTCAATTTTACATGTTTTAGTATATATTTAACTATTAATTAAATAATTTATAAATTTCCGATACAATTATTGTTTTCTTAATTGTTAGGTACTTTAAGTTCTTGGATTATTCCTAACGATATTTGCACGCCTAAAGGCAGAATATGGCGTACGACCAATGTAATTTTAACACCTTTCGCAAATAAACTGATTTGATTTATCGCATATGGATCCTATGTTATCCGAAATAAATGATTTTGAATTTGAAAATAATTTAATATTTACACTAACAGAGAAATTAGGGTACTGGTATTTTTTGAAATTACAGAATTAATGAAATCTTTATATACGTAGATATTTATATAAATAACAGTAACCGCTCACACGGTAATTACGATATACTTATCTTGACCTCTACCTACACTCTACCTTCAAGCTTTAAATATGACATATATAATCTGAGTCTATAATGTTCCTTTGCATGAATAAAGAATGTTTCTGATTCTGTACTCTCTGCCTACCCCACAAGAGACCTGGCCTGATAATATAACTATTTCGACGTCTTCAGAAGTACTCTCCTTCATATTACATTTGTTATAGACTGCAATCACAACTAAAATATCTAAGACTGGTCATGGTTAGTTTAAAAAGTTTTAAAGTTTGATAGGAATAGTCTATAGATGTCCATGGTAATAAATACTCTGGCGGGTAAAAAGTCAGGTTTATCCGCATTGACGCATTATCGTCCGATTAACAGGTAAAACTTCGGGAAAACGAATTATAAACATTCAAATGGATAATCAATTTCATAACGCGTAATGTCTGTATAGATTGCACTCTACACAATATGTCCTAATGTGTGTGATCTACAATTTGTTTCTCTTTGTGTGTGATAGTTATCAAACCACAAGAAAATACTAAACAGAATATTACAAAAGGAAAATGGTGACTTCTTTGATACTAACTATGTTTTTAATAAACTTCGGGTTTATTCAATGTGGTATGTAATTTTTTTTTAATTTTGTTATTTATATTAAAAATGAGTGGTTGGACTCCAAAGTCAGAGATCTCGGGTTCAAATCCAGAACCTCTGTGTTTTCGAAAGCATGTGCGTAATAGAAATTAATTTTCACTTGATTTTACGATGATGGAACATCGTGAGGAAACCTGCATGCCTAAGAGTTACTTGAAGGTGTGTGAAGTTCGCCAACCCGCACTGGGCCAGCGTGGTGGACTATGGTCTAAACCCTCTCAGTTTGAGAGGAGGCCCGTGCCCAACGATGGGACAGTTTCTTAACAGGGCTAATATTATAGACTCATATTAAATTAAAAATTTCAAACCTCTGCCACTCCCGTTTTGGGAATGTCGTGACGGTGTCCTAATTAAGCAGACGGCGGTGACGGTGTGTGACCCACAAATATTTATTTTGTTCTGAGTATTTGTGTATGTAAATTTCATGTTTTAGCACGCACCCACAGGCATTATTTCTAGTGTGTGTATGATCTACGCTGTTGGCCGCGGGGCCTTTATAGTTTTACCGCACAAGACGGCGAGCGTGCAACCACTACGCTCGAGCCAGAAGGGCAAGGGGGCAAGGCAATAATTCCCTAGTGTGGGACTACGTTTTATTAAAGAAAATAATATATGTATGGCCCCTAAACCCCAAATAACAACCATGATGGTTCCTAATCCTATCTATCTATTTATATGTTGATATATATATCCCGCAAGGGATCTGGCGTGATGATGCCAGATCCCTTGCGGAGTAGGCAGAGAGTACAGAGTTCCAACAGATTCTTTCCTTTACCTATCTGGCTTCCTCTACTCTCATAGTTCGTCTCATACACGCCCGGTTACGGAGACTCTTGACGTGTCCTGTCCTGAGTACCTAATCAATTATTTTTTTTCAGATTTTAATATAACCCTAAAAGTGCCATCAAAAACAGACAAGCCATGTATAGTTAAACCGGTATTCCATGTGAAATACAAGGAAATTGTGAATATATATTTAAATAAATCGGATCTCAACAATTACACCAGGGTTAGGTAATAACTTCTATCTATCTATCTATCTATAACCTCACGCCAGATCCCTTGCGGGGTAGGCAGAGAGTACAGAGTTCCAACAGGTTCTTTCCTTACATACCTCTCTGGCTTCCTCGACTCTCATAGTTCGTCTCATACACGCTCGCCGGTTACGGAGACTCTTTACTTAAACTAACTTCTACTATTAATTTTATTTTTGTTATTAAACGATAGTGTGAGGCGCTCGTAGCGCATCACGCATTTTTTACTTCATCATCATCATCATCATCTCAGCCTATACTTGTCCACTGCTGAACATAGGCCTCCCCAATCGCTTTCCAGCGTAACCGGTTCGATGCCACCTGCATCCAACGACTTCCTGCCATTTTCACAAGATCGTCGGTCCATCTGGCAGGCGGTCGTCCCACGCTGCGCTTGCCAATACGTGGTCTCCACTCTAGAATCTTTCTGCCCCAACGCCCGTCCGATCTTCGCGCTATGTGGCCCGCCCATTGCCACTTCAGCTTGCTAATCTTAAGGGCTATATCGGTGACCTTGGTTCTTCTACGAATCTCCTCATTCCTGATTCGATCACGTAGAGAAACGCCGAGCATAGCTCTCTCCATAGCTCGCTGAGCAACTCTGAGCTTTTTTATGAGACCTATAGTAAGAGACCACGTCTCTGATCCATATATCATCACTGGTAACACACATTTTGGATGAGAAGATGTTGCGCAGTTTCCCGAACGCTGCCCAGCCGAGTTGGATTCGTCGATTGACCTCTCTCTCAAAGTTGAACCTACCTAACCGGACTACCTGTCCCAGGTAAATGTATTCGTCGACAACTTCAAGAGTAGAGTTCCTAACGGTGAGTGCGGTGGGTACGACATGGACGTTAAACATTATTCGTTTTGTCCATGTTCATTTTAAGACCCACTTGTTGAGATACTCTGTTGAGGTCGCCGAGCATTCGTCCTAGATCTTCCAGCGACTCCGCCATGACCACAATGTCGTCGGCAAATCGAAGGTGAGTGATGTATTCGCCATTGATGTTAATGCCAAGTCCTCGCCATTCCAAGAGCTTGAAGGCGTCCTCTATGGTGGTCGTAAACAGTTTCGGAGAAATGACGTCTCCCTGTCTTACTCCTCTTTTTATGGAGATCGCCTTCGTGCACTGCCCTTGTACTCGGACTGACATGGTGGCGTTATTATACAAGCACTTCAACACTTCGATGTACCGATAGTCAATGCGGCATCGCTGGAGAGAACTAAGAACCGCCCAAGTCTCGATCGAATCGAAGGCTTTCTCATTGTCCACAAACGCCAAGCATAGTGGCCGATTATACTCCTCGGTCTTCTGTATAATCTGCCGCAGCGTATGTATGTGGTCTATGGTACTAAAGCCTTTCCGGAAACCGGCTTGTTCGGGAGGCTGGAAATCATCAAGCCTGCGTTCGAGACGATTCGTGATGACTCTCGAAAACAACTTGTAAACATGGCTCAGCAGTGTGATGGGCCTATAGTTCTTTAATAAAGTGTTATCACCTTTCTTGAAAAAGAGTACCACCACACCCCTGTTCCATGCTTCCGGCGTTTTCTCTTCGAGCAAGACGGATTTAAACAGCCTCTGAAGGACTTTAAGTACCGGCGATCCACCCGCTTTCAGAAGCTCTGTGGTAATTCCGTCTTCACCCGGCGCTTTGTTGTTTTTAAGTTGTTTGAGAGCCATCCTAATCTCGAACAGGCTGATGTCCGGGATATCTTCAGTGTAGTGTCGGGTTAGCTTGGCTCTTGGGTCTTTTACCAAGTCAACAACAGGTTCAGCTACTGAGGTATACAACTGCCCATAGAACCTCTCTATCTCCCTGAGCACCTCTGACCTATTCGACGTTACGTTTCCGTCCTCCGTCTTCAGCTTCGTCAACTGGCTTTGCCCAATAGACGCGTCTCTTGCGAACACTTTGGAGCCCTTGTTCTGCTCTATGGTCTCCTCAATACTTCTTGTATTGAAGGACCGTAAATCGTGTCGCAAGGACTTCAATATCTGTCTATTGAGCTGCCTATAGGACTTAGCATCATCGGAGGTTTGGAGTGTCATGGTACGTCGCTCAGCCATGAGGTTTCGGGTGTAGTCAGATAGCTTTTGAGGCCTATTTTTACGGTGGGGCTTAAAATGCTTGGACCCGACCGTATGGACAGTCTCTACCAACCTATTGTTGATTTCGTCCACTGATGCGCTGCTGTCTAGCAATTCGAAGCGGTTTGACAATTCGAGTTGAAAGTTCTCGGGGTTTTGGATATGTGCATTAGAAGGTCGGAGTGTAGACTTCATCAGACGCGATCTTTCCATTTTGACATTAATATTTAATGTGCCTCTGATCATTCGGTGATCACTGCCGGTTTTTACCCTGTGAATCACGGAGACATCATTAAATATGTGTCGCTTGGTGCTCATGATGAAGTCTATCTCATTTTTTGTGAAACCATCAGGGCGCATCCAGGTCCATTTCCTATGAGACGGCTTCTGGAAGAAAGAGTTCATCATAAAGAGTCCCTCCTTCTCCAGAAATTCGGCCAGCCTCTGACCCCTGGGGTTGCGCTGCCCATATCCAAATTGCCCCACTCTCAACTCATCATCGCCCCGTTTGTCCAGTCGCGCATTGAAGTCACCCATAACTACTGTAAAGTGTGCTTTGGAAGTATGTATGGCTCTACTAATGTCCTCATACATAACTTCGACCTCATCATCTGAGTATGCCGAGGTCGGTGCGTAGACCTGTATGACCTTTAGCGAATATCTTTTGGATATTCTGAGTATCAGGTACGCTACCCTGCTCGACACACTAGTGATGGACACAACGTTGTTTATGAGTGACTTGTGAACGATAAATCCGACACCACCTTGGGACTGCTGTTCGCCCTCCCGGTAGTAAAACAAGTTGCCGGATATTAAGGTTATCGTGTCCTCGCCCTCTCTTCGGACTTCCGATAAGCCAACAATACTCCACCGCATCTTGTTTAACTCTTCTTCCAGCTCAACTAGCTTCTCATCTGTCCTCAATGTGCGTGCGTTGTATGTCACCAGGGCCAATTTTCGGTTTTGGTGGTAGCCGAATCTCTGCCGGAGATTCTTAGCACCCCTTGTCCTGTCGTTACCATGGCTGCTACCGTGGCCAAGACGAACAGGACCGCCGGGGACTAGGGGCCTGGTTTTCTTACTTTCTTCCATAATTGGGGGTGTTTGCCATACTGGCCACGCTTGGCAGGCGGGTTGGCGAGCGCAGTTATTGGTCGTCGAAGTGTTAAGGGAATGCTGCTGCCCATTCCCTAGTTTTCCCTTAGTCGCCTTGTACGACACCCGATGGGATGAGATGGGTTGGTCCTATTCTAAGCCGGGGACCACGCGGCATAGCCGGGGACCACGCGGCATGGCCGGGTACCACGCGGCATAGCCGGGGACCACGCGGCATAGCGGGGGACCACGCGTCGGTTTTTTACTTATGCTTTACTATTATTTTAGTCATAAAAGTTTTCAAGTATCAAATCCATTTACTCCCAGTTAATCCAGGGTTGCTCAACCTAATTTATTTAAACTAGTGGTCGCCCATAGGTCGATATTCGACCTACTCTTTCATCGTTTACTGGTTATGTTTGACATTCAGTAACAATATTAAAGACAAACATCAATTTGCCGTGTATTGTGTCAAATGCATGGTAGTGTGTGTAATGTTTTTTTTTCATTGATTTAATGTATGATTTATGCATAATTTAAAAAAATATATATATCCTGCACTCCTTCTCTATATAAACTATAAGTGTGGGAAATTTCATACTCCTCCGTCCGCGCAATTTTCGTAAAAATGTGTACAAAGTTTTTGCTTCACGTAATTATATATAGATTTGCCGCCTTTTCCCATAGCTGAGAGTGCTCAGCTTTCATTAAACAGACTCTAGTTGTTACGGCAAGTTGGAAGTCATATAGGCGACTTGATAAGCTCCAACAGCAGGTGGCCACAAACCTGCCTCCGCCAATCCGCACTGGGTCCGCGTGGTGAAGTATGACCTAATCTCTCTCACCTCGATTCGTGAGAGAAGGCCTTTGCCCAGTAGTGGGACAGTGAAGGCTAATATTATTATATTATAAACGATAGTGTAATGGTATTTATTCTATAGGCCACAGGTAAGGGTTAAATGATTATTTCATGACATTATAGTAACGCGCCGCGTTAAGAGTTGTTAAAAACGTGTTTTTGTGCTCCATGCATATGCACTTATTTTCTTTTTTTATAATAATGGCATCACGACGACGCGTATTTTGCCAATGTCAAGTATTACAAATATTCGATTCTAAATTAATTCATCTCCCCGATGAACCCGATGACAAAGATGATTATGAAATTGATGAAGTGCCCCACCCTAGATGGTAAAGCCATGGATCCTTTACATACCAATTGCTACGGCCGTTTTGAGGGAAATCGAAGAGGCACGTTTTATCACTTTGTTACAATTACTTTCACTCATGCACATATAGGGATACAAAATGGTTAATATGCCACCAACATTACACATTATAATTCGAAATAACATAAGTTTTGGAAATTAAAACAAATTGACGACATCACTCTTCGATTTCCCGCCAGAATGGGGTCATATGCACTTCAATAAGTATACGTAAATAATAAGTATATAATAATAATTTAATAAGAAAAGCCCGGGTTTCACTGTGAGCGGAACGAACTCCTTACGGAGTTTGTTGAACCCGCTACAGTAAATTTCCTACAAATGATTCCACCAAAAAAGATTTAAGCGGAAAGGGCTCAGCGAGTTAAAATAGTTGAAATCTAACTTTTTTGTGTGTGTGTGAGTGAGTGATCTACGCTGTTGGCCGCGGGGCCTTTACAGGTTCCCCGAACAAGAGGGCAAGCGTAAGCCAGAAAGGCAGGGTGCAACTCAAGGACGCCTCTAAGAGGAACGGCCTTGGTTTAGACATTCGCTATGGGGGAGGGCGTATACTAGGTGTCTCGCCGTGGTGCTCTGCACCGGCCGGCGGGCAAAGGATTCTTCGAGCTCGCCGGCGAGGTCGGTGTCTGATCCTGTGTGCGGTATCAGTATTCGAAAGAAGGGTAATATCGGATGAATATGTTAAGAGCTTAAGCCGCTCCGCCCACTGTGTCTAATAGTCGCGGGTTAGATTCCCGCACGGGACAAATCTTTGTGGGATCCACAATTATTTGTTTGGGTCTGGGTATTTGTGTATGTGAATTTTCATGTTTCACATACACAAATACCATGATACAGGAATAAATCCTACGGTTGAAAAAAAAAGAAAAGATGGGTATCGGGATGGTCTGTGAGAATATGCCGCGGGCAGCGTTAGCGGCGGATAGGAGGGGAGTCAGTTACGAAGTCGCGATGGTTCGATGCGTATGCGAAGTAGCGGGTTGTCGCTTTTTTAATATAGGCGCGAATAGGACAGCCTCACTGCGTTCCTACGCTTTTGCAGTGGAAAGCAAATAATTAAAACTCTTACTTAGTGGAAGAAAACACCTACTTTAACTAGTTGTGCTCTATTCTGCTCGACTATTTCTAGTTCATTAACCTTTTGCAGTAAAATCCAGGCTTAAAGTTTGGTCAAATAACCGACGGAACTCGAAGTAGAAGTTCGG
Organism: Phalera bucephala; assembly: GCA_905147815.2. NCBI lineage: Eukaryota > Metazoa > Arthropoda > Insecta > Lepidoptera > Notodontidae > Phalera > Phalera bucephala. Next base: position 6,630,959 of record LR990635.1, on the reverse strand, counting down.
CTGGCGCTCGGCCTGCCGTCGACAGCGAAGCGCGCACGTACATTGGGACCTTGACGTCGCGCCGGCCAAGCGGCTGCTCAACATTGGCATCCCGCTCGCACGCATATTGGTGTCTCGCTCCTGCCGTACTTGGCTATGCTATGCGACGTCTTCCATACAATTCAGTACATCACAACTCCTCCGGTTGCGCCACCACCGCGCCCCCGTCGCGCCCCTTTAGCACTGCGTCGGCTATGTAGCAAAACCTTTAATATTTCCGAATATTTTTTTTTTACTGTAACGTAAACGTTTAAATGAAGTCGTTTACAAAATACATGCTTGAAAACTGAAAATAACGCTTACTTTCATTTCAGAATTTCTGATGTAAATGCGGATAGTATATTTTCGTTTCCACGAACCTCTGAGTGCATAGTAAGTCATTTATTTTCAATATTTTGAGCGCACATACACCTACCCTACCTCCCACTCCACGCACACACATAGACATGGCAAAAGTTTCTCACTGTTCAGATTCGATCATTTGTATTTGAAACGGTGAAAAGTCTTCCTCCGTAAAGCCGTAGTAGCTCCCTGGTTCGTACGGAATGTCGATCTCCACTCCGATCTAGGTCTCGAACCTATTCGCGCCTATATTAAAAAGGCGACAACACGACACTTCGCGAACGCATCTACCCATGCGAATCCGTTAATCGTAGCCGCCGCCGACTAAGATCGCCCTCCGACCCCTGCCGCCACCGCCGGCCGCGACATGTTCTCACCGATCCCCACGATGCTTTGTCATCCATTCTTTCCGCTCAGAATACGGGCGACGCCGGCCGAGCCGGTGGTTGACCGGTGCACTTAGTAGTGCACCCCGTCCCCCCACAGCGACTGTCCCAACCGACGACGCCTCTTCAAGGCGCCTCGAGTATGTCGCCCCTTGCCCTTCTAGCTCGAGCGTAGTGGTTGCACGCTCGCCCTTAAGTCCGCTGAAGCTGTAAAGGCCTCGCGGCCAACAGCGTACATCACTCACACACACACACGGTGAAATGATTCGATTCCCAATATGTTTTAAGAATCAGCTAAATTCAAGCACAGTTAGCCCACCAACCGACATGCAAGACGGCAAGTTTAGTGAATGTAAGACCGAAAATTCAGTTTCAGAATGGAATGAACTATGAAACATCTTGTCTGTTCTGTAAGATTAGCGCCTTTGTATACTGACTGGTATACATTCACCAATCAGTATAGTCAGGTCGAGATTCAGATACAAATTTGGCATATTTCCTGTATAACTGTTTCGAATCTTGTAGTTCTCGTTCATGTTTCATATCAGTAAAGATTGGCATATGTCTACAAACACACACACATATACATATCCACATATAATACACACATTGTTACTTAAAATTTTACAAGTCTCACATTTGGAAATTACCGATGATCACTCTATAGATATAGATCAATTACAATCAATCAATCAGCCTATCGTAGTCCACTGCTGGACATAGGCCTCTCCTAACACGCGCCATTGCACACGGTCCTCCGCCTTCCGCATCCAGTCTGTCCCAGCGACCTTTTTGAGGTCGTCGGTCCATCTAGCTGGGGGCCGTCCTACCTTACGCTTACCAAGTCGCGGTCTCCACTCTAGGACACGTTTGCTCCATCGGCCGTCGGTCCTTCTGCAGATGTGATCAGCCGATTGCCACTTTAGCTTACTGAGTCTGCGAGCTCTGTCGGTAACTTACATAACTGGATCAATTACAACTATATTTTATTGTCTAAATCCTACTAATGTCATAAATATGAAAGTTTGTATGTTTGTTACTCAACCACGCAAAAACGGCTGGACGGATTTGGACGAAATTTGGGACACAGTTTATACTTATTACTACTACACTGTTACAGCAGAAACTAGTGTAATAAATTGTCTTTGTTAATACAGTGATTTAGCGAAGTGGTTAAGAGCTTAAGCCGTGTCTAATAGTCGCGGGTTCGATTCGCACGGGAAAAATCTTTGTGTAATCCACAATTATTTGTTTTAGTCTGGGTATTTGTGTGTGTGAATTTCCATGTTTGTAAACGCACCCACGACACATGAATAAATAATTGTGTGGGGCTACGTTTTTTTTAATACATAGGGGTCGGTAACGGTGACAGTGTCGCGAGTTCAATGGGTTATTCCTATCTCAAAAAATGCCAACGTGCATGTGTATCTATGTACGTACATACACAATATATGTACATACTTATATATACAGAAGTGTCGATAACGGTAAGAGTGTCGCGACTCCAATTGTTCTTTCCCATATCAAAAAATGCCCAACGCGCCTAAAGAAGTTTTCACTTCAAAAATAAAAACACAATATAAAAAAAAGTAATGGTACGGTAATTTGCAGTGGAGGTTTCGAGCTGAACGCAGTAATCATACTTGGAAGTTTTCATTTTATACAAAAAGCGATGAGCATATGATGTCTAACGAAACTTGGAATGAGAAAATATCATGTGCGACTAACATATTACTATGTAAGTACTGATTATTCATTATCTTCACAGACTTTGATGGTTTGGTCCTAGCGAATAGCGTCCGCGGTTGATCAGCATTATTTTTGGCATCAGCATCCGCGTGTGTGTGTGTGTGTGTGAATGATGTACACTGTTGGCCGCGAGGCCTTTACAGCTTCACCGGACTAAAAGGCGAGCGTGCAACCACTACGCTCTAGCCAGCCAGAAGGGCAAGAGGCGACATACTCGCTGTAGGGGGACGGGTGCACTACTAAGTGCACCGGTCAACCGCCGGCTATGGGAGGGGATTTACTACTACGTCGTCGTCGTCGCCCGTATTCTGAGCGGAAAGAAGGGATGACAAAGCATCGGGGGGGTCGGTGAGAACATGTCGCGGCCGGCGGTGGCGGCAGGGGTCGGGGGGGAGATCGTAGTCGGCGGTGGCTACGATTAACGGATTCGCATGGGTAGATGCGTTCGCGAAGTGACGTGTTGACGCCTTTTTAATAAAGGCGCGAATAGGTTCGAGACCTAGATCGGAGTGGAGGATCAGCATCCGCATTGATCGATGCTAATATTGTTTGCCGATATTTGAATCGCGCCATGACGATATGTGGCGGTAGTTACGGCATCTGCTTTTGAATTTGGAGAAATCGTAGCGTCTCAACACACAAATAATTTATTTTGTATAAACCCTGTGGGGGCGCTTACAAGCAGTCAATTACCATTTTTTTACCACCGGATCGGAACGCAACTTTCACGGAGAAGATCCGACGAAGAAACTTAGCGGGCATGTCTCTTTTTATTCAAGTCTCTTTCTCTTTTTTCCTTTCTTATTTTTTAATCATATTGTGTGGATACAATGTTTAAATTGCAATTAAGTTTATGATCTAGCTCCAGGATGCTTGCAGTGTCTACTTGGTGCGGGCAACATCCTTCCCTCTAATATGGTTGAGGGAGGTGATGGGTGCTCAAGTAGTCGTACTCGTGAACGGGTGCTGCTTGTGGAGACTGGTGCACCCAGAATCCTGTAGCTTTTAATTATAGCATATATTTAAAAATATTCCTCTAACTCAGTCAAAAATGTTTATATCTACACAAAAAATAATGAAAAAGCAATGAATGGAGAACTAAACAAAAAAGACAAGCCCGCTGAGTTTCTCGCCGGATCTTCTCAGTGGAGGCCGCGTTCCGATCCGGCAGTAGATTAGTAAGTTAAAAAAAATATGTAAATATGACACTTTGTAAGCACCGACTTGGGGCCCTGTTGGAACTTATCAAGCCTATAAGGCTCCAACTTTATGCAACGCAGGGTTTATGCAAAATAAACTATTTGAGTTTGAGTTTATGAGACTAATAATGTTATTTATAAAGAGTGCCTAAAGGACTCTAGATGGACCAATACTCAAGCAGCATCCGTTCACGAGTATGACTCCTAGAACAGGCTTCATGCCTCTTGATCATATTGGAGGAAAAGGAGTGACCGGCACCAGACAGTCACCGCAAGCAAAGACATTATGGTTAGCATGACCAAACCAGAACCCCAAAGACGGTGGTCAGATTATGCCTACAGTGAGGTCAGAGTATGTCTTCATTGTCGTCGTCATCGTCTTTGGTTTTAATAATTACTATAAAAAAAACAAACATGCACAAAACTCGATGGTGAAGCCACGTCGTTCAACGTTGCTCGATTTTATTCGTCCTCTTCCGGCTTTTCCAGCAGCATATTTGTTGGCAAATGAATACGAGGCTCCATCATCATCATCTCAGCCTAGAGTTTTCCACTACTAAACATAGGCCTTCCCAATCGCTTTCTAACGTAACCAATCCGATGTCACCAGCATTCAACGACTTCCTGCGATCTTCACAAGATTGTCGGTCCATCTGGTAGGCCGTCCCATGTTGCGCTTGCCAATACGTGGTCTCCACTCTAGAATCTTTCTGCCCCAACACCCGTCCGATCTTCGCGCTATGTGTCCCGCCCATTGCCACTTTAGCTTGCTAATTCGAGGTTTATAGGGGAGAAATACTTCTAGATACCCCGCAATAATAATGAATTATGGACGTCAAAAGCCTCAGTCTTTCCCGTGACCATAGGTACAGTAAATCACTCAAAAATTTTGAAACTTTAATTAAATATTTATTAAAACTTAAATATTAAGTCGCTAATCCATATACTTCTTAAAGCGTATGGAAAATAAGAACAAGTTTTTTTAAAGTAGTCAATTAACGAACTGGAAGACCACTCGCGTCAGCAAATTAACCGAACGTAAAAATGGCGGATAAAACGCAACTTTAAATGGAATTGCGAACTTTAGTGTCACTCAAACATATTTAGGATACTCCTTTATTTAGAGATGTTTTATATCTTCTTTACATATAAACTTATGGCAATATGAATAGGATATAGAGTACTAGTTAAGACAAAAATTGAATATCTTAAATATTTTTTAGTGCCTCAAGATCCTAAAAATATGACAAAGGAGGAGAATGACGAACCGAATGAAACATGGCATGAGCCTCAAAAATCTAAGAAAGACTCAAAACCTGGTAAGTATTATAAGGGTATACAAATTAATAATTTAAGAAAGTCTTTTATAGTCAAAACACATTAGAGATAAGTATCTTACTCAGTTGGAGAGTTCCTATGGCCTCCTTTCGGCTCCATCAGCAGACCCTGGACACCATCTGGTAGCAAACACATCGACACGCCTATATTCCCCAAGCGGGGGTGGCAGAGGTGAACTAAGTACACCCACGTTTCGCCGACGACGTTAGGTCCCATGCAATAGGCCGGGCACAATTCCAGACTCCGGACTCGTACTGGGAAGTTTTCGTTAGAAAAACTACACTTGTCCGACCTAGGATTTGAGCCCACTACCAGCCAGGACAAAGCGATGCGCTTTGCCACTAGACCATTGAGGCAATCTGATAGTAAAGTAATATTAAATACTAATCTAACAAGCCTTACACGAGGGGGTTATGCGGTGTAGTTAACATGTTGCTATGGCCACCTTCCGACTCTATTATCAGACCATCTCTATGATACATACTATATTATTGCATTGTCACTGAACTTACATAGGTACCTATACCAAATTTCAGCCCAATCACATAACAGCAAGTGACTGAAAAACGTATCACAAGATTTGAGCCGGAAATAAAGACAGACAGACACACGAACATTGCAAGTTAAATAAAACCTTGAAAAAGCACTCCAAATAAAAAAAAGCGTTAAAAACTGTAACCCTAGTCGGGATAAATACTTCACAGGCCTCTCTGGCTGGAGCCATATAGATATTGTACATTATTAAATATGAAGTATCTTGTAGCGCTGTGCAGCTACGGTGTTCTTACCGATCACCGAGGTTAAGCAGCGTTTGACTCGGTCAGCCTGAGATGGGTGACCGTTTGTGGCATTTTCATATTTAAGCGTCTCCGTACTTCGGAAGGCACGTTAAGTTGGTCCCGGTTACCACTTAATGTGGTAGTCGTTATTACAAGTTGGAGCTTTATACACTTGATAAGTTCCAACAGGGTCCCACGTCCGTTATTGCAAAATTTTTGATCATTGACTTCACAATTGTTTTCAATCCTCTAATTCAATGTTTTCCAATTCTTATGGTAACTGTTTCATGGTTTTCCATAGTCGAAGGTACCAGTTCAAACAATTCCCGACTTTTGTCACAATTGTAATTGAACGTTTTTTGTCTCTATCTGTCTATCTATATCACCACGCCAGATCCCTTACGGGGTAGGCAGAGAGTACAGAGTTCCAACAGGCTCTTTCCTTACATACCTCTCTGGCTTCCTCAACTCTCATAGTTCGTCTCATACACGCTCGCCGGTTACGGAGACTCCTGACTTGTCCTTCAGATAAGACCCGGTCTATTTGGTCATGTTAAGATAGTTTAGGTCTTCCCCGGTACCTATATCCTTCCACTTTCGCATTGTATATCAGTTTTGTCATTCTTTCTTCGGACAAGAACGACAAAACGATTTTTGTAGCATGGTTATAATTACAAAACACTTAAAAAATAGCTGACTTGGAGCACAACAGGTGGCTATAAGCCTGCCTCTGGATGACTGATGATATTCTCTTTCACCTTGATTTGTAAGAGAAAGCCTTTGCCTAGCAGTGGAACAGTACTGATTCTTATAATAATATTTATTGCAGTTGACTGGCTTCCTCTGGCCATTGGACTGGGAACTGGGGACTTGCTTTTGATAATGGTGCTGGTCCTCGTGATCTTTTACTTCAGAAGAAAAGGTAATCTTATTATATAATGACGGACGTTTTCGTCCAGTGGTTAAGGACATGGGGTAGTCGCGATTCGATATCCGCATACGACAAATATTTGTGTGACCTACAAATCATTGTTTCGGTGTGGGTGTTTGTGTATGTGAATTTCATGTTTGTAAACGCACCCACGATACAGGAATGATTCCTCGTGTGGGGCTACGTTTTTCTTAATAACCTATTTCGTCCTACTGCTGAGCAAAGATGTCTCCCACGACTTAGTCCGATGTTTGGCTACTTCCAGCTATTCTTTTCATAAGCATCAAAGTCATCGCGCCATCTTTTTCTAGATCTCCCCCTGCGTCGGTGTCCGTCAGTGGTGATTTTCATCTTCACTTGATTGATGGTGTTGCGAACTCGATCAGATAGTTATATTCCATATTTGAAAATACTGCGTTTATTATATATAAGTCCTAATAATAAACACCTTTATAATAGGTCTTACTTTAATCGTTCAATCGTGAATCATTGCCCTTGACATACGTCGTCCATACATCATACATTTTGGTCAGTCTGAGATGCAATTCCACTATGCTTTGGAAGGCACATTAAGTTATTGGTAGTCGATAAGCCAAGCTTCATCGTTTGCTGGTTATGTTTGACATTCAGTAATAATATTAAAGACAAACATCAATTTGCCGTGTATTGTGTCAAATGCATAGTAGTGTGTGTAATGTTTTTTTCATTGATTTAATGTATGATTTATGCATAATTAAAAAAATATTAATATCCTGCACTCCTTCTATAGATAAACTATAAGTGTGGGAAATTTCATACTCCTCCGTCCGCGCAATTTTCGTAAAAATGTGTACAAAGTTTTTGCTTCACGTATTCATATATAGATTTGCCGCCTTTTCCCACTCTCAGCTTTCATTAAACAGACTCTAGTTGTTACGGCAAGTTGGAAGCCTTATAGGCGACTTGCTAAGCTCCAACAGCAGGTGGCCACAAACCTGCCTCTACCAATTCGCACTGGGTCCGGGTGGTGGAGTTTGACTCTCTAACCTCAATTTGTGACAAAAGGCTTTTATTTTGGAAGGTTTTTGTAATTAAGTAAACGTAGGACGCATTCTTCGTTAATTAATATTTTATACAAGTTGTAGTTTAAAATATATTACGTTATAGCTAATATTTGTTTTCATTAATATTTCTTTCATCCTCTTTTTTCTACTTTTACTTCGCCTTTCTAACTCTGCCGCAGTCCATTAAAAAACCGTTTTCTTACCTACTTTAGGTACTATATTCTCGTTTTACACACGTTAATATGGTGTTTTCATTGCTTTCTAGTGATAGCCTACTTGTTAGACCGTTGGACTGCAAATTCAGAAGTCTCGACTTCAAACCCAGGCACGCACCTCTGTCTTATCGAAAGCATGTGCGTATTAAAAATTAACTATCACTTGCTTTAACGGTGAAGGAAAACATCGTGAGGAAACCTGCATGCCTGAGAGTTTCTCGAAGGTGTGTAAAGTCGGTGAAGGAAAACATCGTGAGGAAACCTGCATGCCTAAGAGTATCTTGAAGATGTGTGAAGTTCGCCAACTCGCACTGGGCCAGTGTGGTGGACTATGGCCTAAACCCTCTTAGTTTGAGAGAAGGCCCGTGCCCAACGGTGGGACAGTTTCTTAACAGGACTAATAATATTATATTATGATTGCTTCATGGGTGTTCTGGTGTAGTGAAATCATAAGTCCTATCTCTATGATTTAAATAAATTACCGCTCAATTCTTGCTTGTACGCTTGTACATTCCGATTAGTTTTCATCAATCTTGGCATTTGCAAATCATCGGTTAATGACATAGAGGTAGGACTGAATGCATACAGAGATTATTCACCCAGTTCGGCTGTACACTTTTTGTGGACACTTGGTACCATTAAAGGTAACCAATTCAAAAATCTACGTTTCAACATGGTTCGTACTGGTTAACGATGAAGCCATGGACTATAATTGGAATTGGATCGTGGACTGGAAGTAAACGTAGTCATTCAAGGTTTAGAACAATTGTTTCCTGTGTTTGTTGTGTTTAATTAATTTACTCTTTGATTTTATTTTTCAGTAAAAGAGTTACAAAAACCGCCCCCTCCCGTTGTTCAACGCCCGCCACTGCCGCATCCTAAAGAGGACGAGTATTATGAAGGTAAATAAATCACGCCAGATCCCTTGCGGGGTAGGCAGAGAGTACAGAGTTTCAACAGATTCTTTTCTTACAGACCTCTCTGGCTTCCTCCACTCTCATAGTTCGTCTCATACACGCTCGCCGGTTACGGAGACTCTTGTTTGTTTCTTCGTAGATAATATAGTCTTATGTTTGTCGAGTCGTCTAAACTGTGTCTCTGTGCTCATGTAGGAACAAGATAGATAAGATAGTGTAGGTCTTCCCCGATACCTACATTCTTCCACTTTCGCATTGAATATCTGTTTTGTTATTCGAATATATTCAGGCAGGTGCCTTGTACTTGTCACTCGTGCTTTAATTTCCTTCCCTCACAATTCTACTAATATTATAATCGCTGAACGTTGAGTGGATGGATGTACGGATGTTTGTCTTTATCTCACAAAAACTACTTTTTACGAATTTTGTTCAAACTTAACAGCGATATAACTTATACTTGAGAATACTCATAATACATAGAGTGCGACAAGACTGTGAAAGTGTATGACCTAAGCATTAAAATAAATACTGTCACGCCTATATTCCCCATGCGGGGGTGGCAGAAGTCAATCGGGGGGGTCGATAATGGTAACTCCCATGTTCAAGAGGTGAGCCTGTTGGCACATACTGGGCACATTTTTAGACTCCGAACTGACGCTGGAAAATATTCGGCCGAAAAACTACATTTGTCTGACCTAAGATTTGAACCCAGGACGTGCACCATTTGACACTTTTTTTTCCTGGAGAAAATCCTGCATAGGACTTCCGTTAGCCTCAGGGGACGCTCGCGGGGCCCCAGGGTGGCCGACATCAGCACTTTGGAGGGGCTCCGGGATCTCCGTATGGAGCGCACCGGTGCCCCTCTTGTGCCGCGCTCTGACGAGCCCGCCAGCCGAGGGAGACTTGATGACACGCTCCCCCCCCCCCCCCCCCCCCCGCACCGACGCGGTTCTCACGGCTACGTGGGACACACCACGCCGCCGACCTACTCGGGGTTGCTCGTGAAGGACGCTCAGGGATTCAGCGTCCGCAAGCACTATTCCCCACTAGACTAACGAAGCAGTCGTGAGGCAGGCTAAGCTTTCTCACCTAAATTTGTGAATGAATGCGCCCAGCAGTGGATCAGTCTAGGCTAATATTATTATATCATTATTTTGAATATTATATTGTTTTAGTGTTACCCAAACTGGGAAAAGGTGTGAGTAATGATGATGATTAGTCATCATCATTACTCACACCTGTTCCCAGATTGCAGTTAATAGAATGTCAAGCATGTATTGATTAGTTTATTCTTAACATTTTAAGTGTGTTAGTGTTTGAGTGTGTTTAGTGGTGATGCGATGACACCTGACAGATGAGTTAATCAATATACGCGGATAGACAGCCCTACATTAGCTTTCATTTAGAAACGGAGCGCGTGGTCGGGCGTATTGCGGAACAGCTAACCTCACTGCATTCCATGTGAATATTTTAATCTAAAATTATTGTAAGCATCCTCTTATATTTTGCTACCAAAGTTAGGATATCAAAGAAGATCAGTGTACCGGACAAGAATCTAGTGTTATTTTCAAGATTTTCTTCATGTTTGGATACTATGCAGACATCGATGAATACAAAGCTATTCCCCGCGCCTCTTGCATCTTCTCGCCGTTATATAGAAATGAGACTATCTGGCATAAAACCATAGTCACTGACATAGCTCTGGAAATTAGCAAGCTGAAGTGGCAATGGGCTGGTCACATTTGCCGCAGTACCGACAACCGTTGGCCGAGGCCTATGACCAGCAGTGGACTAATATAGGTTAATGATGTTAATTTTTGCAGTGATAGCCACTAGGCTAGACCACTAGGTTAGACCGTTGGACTGCAAAGTCAAAGGTCTCGGGTTCAAACCCAGGGACGCACCTCTGTCTTTTCGAAAGCATGTGCGTATTAAAAACCAATTATCACTTGCTTTAACGGTGAAGGAAAACATCGTGAGGAAACCTGCATGCCTAAGAGTTTCTCGACGGTGTGTGAAGTTCGCCAACCCGCACTGGGCCAGCGTGGTGGACCATGGCCTAATCCCTCACAGTTTGTGTGGAGGCCCGTGCCCAACAGTGGGACAGTTTCTTAACAGGGCTAATATTATATATTATTATTATATATGATAATTTTTATAATTTATGGTTCTTTTTTTCAGATATGTCAACAACAGACAGAAAAGTTGTTTTGCTCAGCGCCCCTGAATATCGTAAGTTATCCTGAATCATAGATACATTTATAAATATGACTTAGGCATATACAATTACTCAGACCGTAACAAATATATGAAGGTCACACAAAGATTTGAGCATGTGACTATCCAAGGAACCAGCCAGCTCCAAATCTGGACCACACTACCGTTTCTCGTTTTTTTTATTAACCTCTCTCGTCCCACTGCTGGGCAAGGGTCTCTTCTATGACCCTCCACTTAACCCGATCCTTAGCAATTTTAGACCATCTCTCCTCATAGGCGTCAAGGTCGCAGGGCCGTCTATTGCTATATCTTCCCCGAAATCGGTGTCCATTTGGTGGCCATTCAGTAGTGATTTTTGCCCACCAATTGGGACTTATTCTGCACAAATGACTCACCTATCCCCACTTGAGCTTGGCAGTCTTGTAGCCCACATTTAAAATGCTAGTTTTGAATTTGCACATTTAAATTGAACCTTAGCCTTAGTTTTAGCTTGGTGGTGGTAGTAATTCCTGTTTTTATTTAGGTATTATTGCATGCTGTGATTTCCTGTAAGTGACAAGACACTTAGCTTAACTTTTATATACATGTATCTTTATTTTTAACTGTGTACTTGTTGTTGGAAATCCAAATATAAAAATAAAAAATAAAATAAATAAAAATAGTTTCAGAACGCAGTATGATGTTACGGACTCAATCAATTATTTTGATTCCTAGAATTCGTTGCATTGCCCTTTGATACGTTGAGTTTGGATTTTTGCGGTTCTGTCATAGTCTAATCCGCTATTCGCGGATGACGACCACGAGGTCCTTGGTTCGAATTCCAAGTTGGAAAAAGATAGCTTTATCTGCACTAAATTATTAAGTACTATATACTAAAGAAGCTGAAAGAAAAAAAAATGCGTAACTTGATGAGTCAGCGGAGATATTTGTGTTTCATAGATAATAATGATGACGAACGATTTAGCGCAGTGGTTAAGAGCTTGAGTCGCTCCGCCCACTGTGTCTAATGACACAGTGGGCGGAGCGACTATTAAGTCGCGGGTTCGATTCCCGCACGGGACAAATCTTTGTGTGACCCAAAATTATTTGTTCCGGTCTGGGTATTTGTGTTTGTGAAATTTCATGTTTGTAAACGCACCCACGATACAGGAATAAATCCTAGTGTGGGACTACGTTTCTTTAAAAATAAATAAATAATAATAATAATATAGTCCTATGTTTGTCGAGTCGTGTAAACAGTCTTTCAGTGCATATGTAGGAACATAGTGAAGGGAGTGAACTTAGCAATTGAATGTGTCACATTGCGACAAGCAGATGGCACAAAGTGACCTGGAATAACTAAAGTTTGCATTGTCGAGAAAGCGTGTTGTCACGTTCATCTTTTTTTAGTATATTTATAGACAGCAGCACCTCATTTCGTAATTCCTAAACACATGGAGTAAAGAAAACAATTTTGTAAAAAAAATATAAGCAGAAAGGCCAGTCCAATAAAACATTATAAGTTAAAAGACTGGCTCGCTGAGTTTCTCGCCAGATTTTCGATCCAGTAGTAGATGTAAAAAATAATAATTTTGTGTGCTTTTTATTGGCTATTACAAATTAATGATTTTTGACTTTAAATGATGGCATATCAAGTCGATAGCGTCACACTAACGTGTTTAGATCCCAGTTAATTATGTATTCAACTTCGTTTTTTTTAATAAAAATACAAAATTTTAATAATTTATTGTTTCGATTTCAGAAGCGACTTATGCGAATATTGAACAATCTATCAGTGTGGGCCAGTCCCCAGTTTGCCGTAGTAACATTTATTCCTACACATCAAGCAATAGTTACGAGCCAGTAATTCCTATGGACGACTGGCACGGCGACACGGGTCCACCACGGAAACCGTACGTGCGAGGTCAGATTAGTCGAAGGCCAGCCGAAGTGCACTGTAGAAAATGAACTCAAGTGTCCAGCGGTTTCAAAATGTACCTTTCCTAAAATGTCCACCAGTTGCAAAATGCCCCTTTCTTAAAATGTCTACTGATTTCAAAATGTCCCCTTCCCAGTTTCCTTTTCCTAAAGTTTCCACCGGTTTCAAAGAAAAAATTTGCACGTAACATGATGACCGCGGAGTCGGCGGGATTTTTATGTTTTTATAGATAATAAAATCTTATGTTTTCGATCTCAGTGCTAATAAAGGCAGGCAAATTTTTGAAATAAAATTATGAATCGAACGTATCAGGTAGCGGCAAGCACTTGACATAAAGTGAACTTCTGCATCAAAAACTATCCCTTTTCCAAAATGTCCACCGGTTTCAAATTGTTTCTTTCTTAGAGTTTCCTTTCCCCAACATGTTCCTTTCACAAAATATCCACTGATTTTAAAATGCCACTTCCCAATATGTACGCCAGTTTCAAACTGTGACTTTTTCAATATGTCGCTTGTTTTTAAAATGTCTTTTTCCTAATGTTTCTTTCTTAAAATATATTCATATACAATATACATTTCAGAAAAGATACATTTTGGATTATATACGGTTAGATTTTATACCGGCGGACATATTAGCTAAATAACAGACAGTAAAAAAAATCTTGTAAAGGACACGACTTGATAACTATTTTGTATTGTTATTACTTGTTTCATTGTAATATAATCTAAATTAGCAATATATGTATAACTTAATTAACGGGTTTTCAATATCAACGTACTTGCAAGGTGCCTGAAACTTGAAAAACATTATTTTGATTTTTTTTTGATACGTGCACAAACATGAAATCGACTTAATTACCAAAATTGAAAAAAATGTTTGTGGGCCATACAAAGATTTGTCCTGAAACCAACCCATAACGGGATTCAGTGGGCGGAGCGACTTAAACTCTTAAGGTTTCGCGACATAGCGCGACGGTGGCGCGGCTTGAGGAGTTGTAATCTATTGAAATGTACGGGAGACCCCACATAGCGCAGCACCGCGCGGTGCAACTGCAAACGTCACGACCCGTCACCGTCGCGCTCGCCGCGATTACAAAAGAAAGCACGCGAAAAGCGAGACGCCAGTACGCGTCCAAACGGGTCGCAATATCGAACGTGAGCCCAGCCAGCGCGACATCACTCCCGCAGTCTGACGTGTGCGCCGCGCTGCCGAGCGCCGGCCGTGCGCTTCCGTCGTGCTTCCGTCGCGCTCCGTCGGCTATTTGACCAAACCCTATAACTACTGGATCAAGTCGTCTTTCAACTATGTACCGAGAGATAGCGCTAGCACTTTAAAAATGTATGGACAAGGAACTTCATCTGAGCGTGTTCCCGGTAGCATACTCAGCCGCTGTTTCGGAGCCTGGAGTTCGCATTCTTTTTCGTTTTTACTTTGCGCGGTCTTCGATATCCTTTATTGTAAGTTACATTGGCACGCATGTCATCCCCGACGACGTCAAGCTAGCATTTCTTGGGTCTGGCCTTCTTTCGGCACCCAGCGGAGGCGGCATGGCCAAGCATTTGTGCCCTACGTAATTTGCCGATTTCCGTAAGACGTGGCCACTTGATATTAATGACAGTGTATTAGGAACACACACACTCTGGCGTTTTATAATTATAGGTGGAGGTTAGGTTAATTCTACTGTCGTATCAATCGAAATAAATATTCTTTGAATAAAAACCTCTGTTTCTCTGCTCCTCGTCAAGAATTTACCAATATATACAAGGTGTATCGTAAAACGCAAGACCTCAAACACTCCTATTAGATAATTGCTTTACAAATTCAATACGAAACCAAACTTCCAAATTTAAAGGTTTTTACCCCTTTTTAAGCACTTTTTACACCAATTAACAATGAAACTGGTACGTGTATGTGTGCGTATAGAGAAATTTGTTTTAGAAATGCATTTGAAATCTCCATATTGCTCTGAATCAAGAATAAATTTAGTAGCGCACTGAAGGAGTAACAGCATGCTTATCAAATTAACAAAACAAATGAAATATACATTAAAAAATGTTGGAATCAATTTAGTTACCCATTTAAAACAAACTCCTTACAGGTTTTGCGTTAATTTTGTCACAGCTTGTATAACACAAGAAAATTTATACAAAACAATACCATTTTTAAGCTAAAATTCTGTATAATACGGTCCAGAACAATCTGAATCCTTAATAAATTCGTTAAGGAAAATATAGATCAGCGAACACTGAAAGTGTGATTGATTGAAAGGTTAATTGTCATGTTTCGTCAAAAACAGAGGAAATAACTCCTGTCTAAAATAATAAATATTCCTACTACCATATTATGAGGTCATAGCGCCAATCGATCTACAAATCAAAATCATCATCAAATTGTTGGACAATGACTGGTGCGTTTACCTTAAAAGAGCTTTTCCTCCATTAGTAAACACCTCGTATGAGACAGCATTAAACACTTTTAGCGACTGACCGCACACCCTGTAAATGTGGCACAATAAATTAATATTACTGTAATTAATAATGTACATTGAATAAATCGAAAATGTTTGACGAAGTGTTGATTGTGTATATTACTGCCATCGCGTTGTGTAGCGGTATGTAAGTTTTTATCAAAATCAAAAGTTTTTTATTCATGTAGACCAAAACGCACTTATGAATAGGCAAAAAGAGAAAATTATTGATTACTTAAGACTCTACCACCCGTTCGAAAGTCATTTCTGTGGAGAAGAAGGGCAAGAAACTCCACGGTTGCTCATTTAAAAAATGAGAGTTTTACGATTCTTTTTGTATACATTGCATTCATGGAGTATGGGAGAACAATGCAGAACGAGCTAAATAGATGTGCTAAGTATAGATTCATCATAAGTGTACTTACATTCATGGTATCGGTCAGTGTCTAAATAGTCCTCTCATTTACAAAATAGAGGTATATAATTAAAAGTATAATATAAGTATAATAAATATATAAATAAATAAATAAATTGCCTTTTTTTAAACGTTATAACCTCCAGTTAGTCATAAAGGTAACACTAACCCTGGTGCGTGCAAATGGACTTAGTTGTTATATTTAAAAAATATGCCTTTATGTATACTGAGATATCGTATAAATAATTCAAGAAACAGAAGATTATTATGTATGACAACTCAAACATGTCCGCTCATTCGCACAGCCTGCGTGAGGTCTGACGTGATTACAGAACTTTACTTTAATAATAATAATATTAGCCCTGTTAAGAAACTGTCCCACCGTTGGGCACGGGCCTCCTCTCAAACTGAGAGGGTTTAGGCCATAGTCCACCACGCTGGCCCAGTGCGGGTTGGTGAACTTCACACACCTTCGAGAAACTCTTAGGCATGCAGGTTTCCTCACGATGTTTTCCTTCACCGTTAAAGCAAGTGATAATTAATTTTTAAAAGGCATATGCTTTATAAAAGACAGATGTGCGTGCCTGGGTTTAAGCCCGAGACCTCTGACTTTGCAGTCCAACCGTCTAACCACTAGGCTATCACTGCTTTACTCTTATCGTCATCATATTCATTACTACCCCGCAAGGGATCTGGCGTGAGGTTATAGATAGATAGAGATAGATATTCATTACTTATTTTCTTTATCTACAGGTGAACGTAAATTAAAACTAAATACACAGATAAGTGGAGACGGGGTTTTAAAATGTGGAGAACGTACTGTAACAATACTGGAGGGCGACACTTTGAAGGTAACAGATGATACCAACAACCTTGACAGGTATGTTGAATTCTGCAGTGTAAATTAGTTTGTTCAATACAGAGTACGGACTCAAAATCAAAATTATTTATTTGCTAGAAATATGGATAAAAGATGTTATTATTACAAAAATATATAATAGTTCTGCATGTTTCGCTGGTTCGGCAGCATGCAAATATTAGCTGTAGGTTATGATTACAATATTAAGTTAACTATTGATTAAAATTAAACTAAAAATTTATTAAAATTAACAAAAATTACATTAACTAAACTATAAATAACACATTGTTATGGTAAAAACTCTCTAATATTATAATAACACTTGTCTACGAGCCATTCAACCAGATTTTTTTTGAACATTTCACCTGTCAGTTCACGGAGCGTTTTCGGTAGATTATTATAAATTTTGATAATCATCATGTAGCTGTTCTTTTATTGCAAGGCAGTAAACGATCTTTGGGTGGCTAATTTCGTTGGCTCTCTGGACAAATATTTTTTATTTACGCAAGCTTTTCCAAACATTAAAGGATATTTCTTTACAAACATAGCTATTTCTAATATATATATAGGGATGTTAATGTTAACAGATTTAGTTTTTTAAATAAAACCCTGCATGTGTCAAGGGGACCTGCTCCAGTGATTGCCCTGATGCATTTTTTTTGTACAATAAAAGCTTTATTAATATAAGTGGAGTTCCCCTAAAGAAGCAGACCATATCTAAGTACTGAGGAGACATAGCCATGATATGCAATAAGAGCGGCCTGTTTCTCTGCATGATTTTTTAATTTCTTGAATGCATACATAAACTTGTTTAAGCGAGAACAAACATAATCTATATGAGTTTTCCAGTTACAATGTTTGTCAAGATTTATACCTTGAAATTTTGTATCTGATACTTCTTCAATTATGGTTCCTCGACTGTTAATTGTTGACTTGCTATGTAGTTACAGTTATGGGCGCTAAATAATGCACATTAAGCTTAAGAGGGAGATAATCGGCTACTTTCGGCATTGTAGAGCGTCGTCTCTGTCGCACGGCGCACTAACAGTCCAGTTTCCACTGGGACCTAAGAAAACAATTAAGATTTTCTAATATTTGAATAACACACATCAAGCATTTTTTTTTGGAAACCCCGTGAAAAAAAAACACAAATATGAACAATTATTACGTATGTTTATTTGTATTGTTAAAATTAATTTATCTTATTTTTTATTCTATGACACATTCCAATGAAAAAAATTAATCAAACCAAATTTTAATTACTTTCTTTTCACTATCTGTGCTTTCTATAATGTTGA
Organism: Phalera bucephala; assembly: GCA_905147815.2. NCBI lineage: Eukaryota > Metazoa > Arthropoda > Insecta > Lepidoptera > Notodontidae > Phalera > Phalera bucephala. The sequence goes on along the minus strand of LR990635.1, from coordinate 6,612,846 downwards.
GATTACTGTCGCTGTCACCCGTATTTATCACTAGTCTCAGTATAATGGTCAAAATCTCGTGTGTGTGTGTGTGAATGATGTACGCTGTTGGCCTCGAGGCCTCTACAGCTTCACCGGATTTAAACGGCGAGCGTGCAACCACTACGCTCCAGCCAGCCAGAAGGGCAAGAGGCGACATACTCGAGGGCGCCTCGAAGAGGCGGCCTCGGTTGGGACAGTCGCTGTAGGGGGACGGGTGCACTACTAAGCGCACCGGTCAACCGCCGGCTATGGGAGGGGATCTACTACTTCGTCTACGTCGTCGTCGCCCGTATTCTGAGCGGAAAAAAGGGATGACAAAGCATCGGGGGGGTCGGTGAGAACATGTCGCGGCCGGCGGTGGCGGCAGGGGTCGGGAGGGAGATCGTAGTCGGCGGTGGCTACGATTAACGGATTCGCATGGGTAGATGCGTTTGCGAAGTGACGTGTTGACGCCTTTTTAATAAAGGCGCGAATAGGTTCGAGACCTAGATCGGAGTGGAGGTCGACGTTCCGTACGAACCATGGGGCTCCTACGGCTTTACGGAGGAAGCGGTTTTGAACCGCTTGAAGTCTGTCGATGTGAGAGGGGGCCGAATGCCCGAACACAGCACACGCATAAGTCATGATGGGACGAACGCAAGTTTTGTAAAGCGTCACCTTATTCCTAAGGGACATTTTACTCCGCTTGCAGATTAACGGATGGAGACGACCGAGCACGAAGGATGCTCGGTGACGGACCCGCTTGATGTGCGGGCCGAAGGACATGGTACTGTTCAGGGTGACCCCTAAATATTTGACCTGTTTGACCCAGGGAATGGGTCGGTCGAACATGGTCACTTGACCTCGGTTCCTTCCGGGGTGGCGCAGAGAGCGGCGCGAAGTTGCACCTCTGGAGAAGAGCACCGCCGCGCTCTTGTCCGGGTTCACCTCGATTCGCCACTTCCTGAACCGGTCAAAATCTCGTTGAAATCTTCGAAATTTAATGTTTGGTCAAACAGCAAACGGAGCGCTACGGAAAAGCTCGGCTACGCTCGGCCGACGATCGGCAGCGCGGAGCACACGTCACACCGCGGGAGCGACGTCGCGCCGACCAGGCGGCTCAAGTTCGCTCCAAAGCTCGCAATGTTTATCCCCTTCTTCGTTGCCAGACTCTCCTTCCTTACCACTTACTAGCTCTTATAGAAAGACTGTTTTCCTCTCCCCAAAACCTCGACCGCAGCCTGGTAAGTCGTATGACTTAGCGGCTCACCAATCTATTACTAGGTTACCTATATCTGCCCAGCCCAATAGCTGCGCGTTTCGTGAGAATGTTGTCCTCTCTCCTTCTTCTCCATCTGATATAGTCGAATTATTGATGTGTAGCTTAATTAAGCTCCTGTCCAATTCTTCGGATGATCTACCGAACAATGTTGTGATATTAGTTAAACAGCTCCTTCAATCGTTGATTGACAAAAATGGCTCAAGCAATCCTGCAATGGAACTGTAGGAGTATCCGGCAAAAAAAACATGAGATTTTATATTTAATAAATCGCCTAAATCCTGTGGTTTTTGCTATCTCGGAGACTTGGCTCAGACCGGGCTCTCGCTTTAGGGTGTCTGGCTTCTCTTGCTTGCGAGATGACAGAAATGACGGCAGGGCGGGATGTACTTTACTAGTAAGTCGTTCAATTATATATTCTCAAATTTTTATTCCTATCCATGATCCTGGCTTACATATTGTAGCTGTTAAGGCCTTAGGCTTTTCGTTTATTTCCGTGTACATTCCTCACCCTAATCAATCTATTCTCAGAGAGTTTAGATCAATCTTATGTTCTATTGCTGGTTCTGTAATAGTACTTGGTGATTTTAATTGTCGCCATTCTTTGTGGGGATCGCATACTAACGACCCTTGTTCTTCCTTATTGTTAGATATATTGGATGATATAAATCTGTGTGTACTGAATGACGGTTCTCCTACTCGTCACCTGACCTGTCATTAGTCTCCCCTTCTCTAGTTTCTATCTTATCTTGGTCTGTTCTGTCTTGTACTCATGGTAGTGATCACTTCCCCATTTTAATTAGGTTTTCCAATTCTACTCCTTCCTTACCCGCTGCGAATCCTCTTCTGAAATACCGATTATCTCAAGCAGACTGGGACAGATACTCTTTGGTTTTGGATCAGGAAATTAAAGCTATTCCTCCTGGCAACTCGGATTTTATTTGGCAGTATGAACAATTTATGTTATGTGTTCTTCGCGCCGCCGATTAGACTATTCCTGTTAAAAACTCTGTTAGGAATCAGGTTTCCTCTCCTCCCTGGTGGGATGCGGATTGCTCTCAAAGTGTTCGTCTGCGTAAAGAAGCAGAGCGAAGGTTTGCTGCTGATTTAAGCGTTGAAAATTATTTAAACTTGAAGCATACTTCTGCTCGAACTAAAAGGCTTCTTGCGGGGAAAAAACGTTCAGGTTGGCATCAATTTTGCGACTCTTTGTCTCCTCGATCTCCACCTTCTCTTATATGGAAGAAGATAAAGATGTATCGCCGTTCATATGTTGATTCTAACGCTTCCTCTAATGATCCCAGCCCTTGGCTGGAGAGCTTTATGAACAAGTTAGCCCCTCCATTTGTTCCTTTCTTTGATTGCTTTCCATCCTTGGACTCCTCTTCCACCGCCTCTTCAAACGATCCCATGAATGATCTGTTTTCTTTTGCTGAACTTCATTATGCCCTCGATCATCTACGGGATTCTACCCCTGGCGTCGATGGTATTCCTTACTCATTTATCTCATAGTCTTCCCGTTCAAGCCAGCTTTCCCTCCTAAGTATATTTAATTCTATTCTTGATTCCGCTCGGATTCCGGATGCGTGGAAATCCCAGATTGTTATTCCAATTTTGAAACCTGGAAAAGATCCAAAGGTGGCGTCTTCTTATAGGCCAATTGCTTTATCCTCGGTTTTAGCTAAAATTATGGAAACTCTTATAAAAAATCATCGGGAATGGATTTTGGAGAATAAGGGTTTATTACCCAAAAGCCAGTTTGGCTTTAGAAGGGGTGTTGGTACTCTAGACAGTCTTAGTATCCTCGTCTCTGAAATACGGTTAGCTTTCTCTGACAATAATAATGTGGTAGGTGTTTTCTTGGATGTGTCTTCCGCATATGATAATGTTCTTCTTCCTGTTCTCAGAGAAAAATTGTATCGGCTAAGTATCCCAGTGAGGTTGATAAATGTCATTTGCAACCTCCTTATGATGCGCTTTATTTCAGTTCGTCATCAAAATAGTCTCCTCCCCTCTCGACTGGTTTGGAGAGGTCTTCCTCAGGGTTCGGTTTTAAGTCCTCTTCTGTACAATATTTACACTTCTGATTTGGATTTATGTGTCAATTCCTTTTGTTGTATTTTACAATATGCTGATGATATTGCTCTTTATGTTAAATCACCCTCTTTTGTGGATGCTTCTTCTCGGCTGAATTCTTCTTTACGTTATCTCGACCTTTGGTTAACGGATCATGGGTTGAGTCTTTCGGTGGAAAAGTGTAGTGCTGTGGTCTTCTCTCGCAAGCGCAATATCCCTTCTCTAGATTTGTCCGTAAATGGGGAGCCAATTGTAGTACAGGACCGGGTAAAATTTTTAGGTATGATCTTAGACTCCGAGTTATCTGGCTTACACCATTTAAACCATGTGATTAAAAAATGTGAAGCTAGTGTTAATGTCATGAGGGCGCTTTCTGGTGTTCGTTGGGGCTCTCATCCTATGACTCAAAGGATTCTGTATAATGCTATTATCCGTAGTCACTTCGATTATGGCTGTTTTCTTTTTGAACTTTGTAATAAACTTGCTCTAGCGAAATTGGACAAAATCCAGCCAAAATGCCTGCGTATCATTACTGGAGCTATGAAGTGCTCTCCTATAAATGCTCTTCAGGTTGAGTGTGTTGAACCTCCGTAATGTTTGCGAAGGCAATATTTGTCTGATAGGTTTTTTTATAATCTTATTCAGACTAGATGTCATCCTCTTTTATCTGTTCTTAATCTTCTTTCTCAGGCCATGGTTTCTTCAAGCTATTGGACTCATAAAGATTCTCCTCGTCTTGTAAACAGCTTCAATAAGTTTAAAAATTTACCTTCTTCTGTTTTTCAACTGAATAAACATCCCTTGTTTGAGGTAGATTTTGCTTCTTTAGTCTTTAAGCCAGAAGTTATTGTAAATTTTGGTATAAGTAAACATTGCCCTGAGGCTAACAAATACTTTAACAATATAATTTTTTCGGAGTGGTCCGACTGGCTTACAATTTTCACAGATGCTTCTTTCAGAGGTTGATAGCGTTGGAGCTTTCAGAGGTTGATAGCGTTGGAGCAGCCGTCTGGATTCCAAAGTTCAAAATCATCTTAAGCTTTAAGTGTCCTACCGACTGAACTCTCCAGTGAAAACCGAGCAGACTGACTGCTCGGTTTTCACTGGAGAAGCATTAGCTATTCTTGAGGCAATTCTTTATGCAGAGTCGCACAAGTTAAACAGAACCATATTTTTTTCTGATAGTTTAAGCTGCCTTCAGGACATATCCAAAGTCCCGTTTCGTTCCCGGGATAACTTTATCATTACCCTTAAAATCAAAGAAGCTTTACTGAGGTGTAACCGTAACAATATTCTCGTTTGTTTAGCATGGATCCCTGGGCACGCAGGCATTTCGGGTAACGAAACAGTGGATGCATGTGCTAAAGCTGCATCTCATACTGGATGTGACACCTATTTTAACTGTTTTTCCCGAGATCTCCGGTCTCTTGTCAAGCCCTCGCTTTTCAAATCTTGGCTCAATTTGTGGCAAAAATCTCAAGCCATCAAGGGAAAATATTATGGCAGTATTCAGCCTACTATCCCAACAAGACCATGGTTTTTTAAACATAACGTTAATAAGTTAGCAACTTCTGTGATAATTAGACTACGATTAGGCTTTGTTTGCACCCCGGTATTTTTGGAGAAGATTCGAGTGAGGGATCATTCTCTGTGCGAGTGTGGACTGGCGGAGGGCTCCTTAGAGCACCTGTTCTTTTTCTGCCCTCGACTTAGAACCCATTTATATGATCTGTTACCAGCCAATATACCTCGTCCGGTAAACATCCCATATATGCTGTCTTTGGCGCATTCACCGTTAATTAATACTTTGTACAAGTTTATCAGTGTAAATCATATTAGGTTATAGCTTATATTTGTTTTCAGATTATGCTTCATAAGCGTTTCTTTCATCCTCTTTTTTACTTTTACTTATTTTGACTTTGCCGCAATTCATTAAAAAAAAACAGTTTTCGTACCTACTTTACCAAGTTTTTTTTATTGCCCAAGTTAATTTGATGTTCTGGTGTTTTATCGTTAAGTTTACCGCTCATACATACTTAAACCGATTGTTCGTCACTTTTATTTTCTTTTTTAAACTTGGCAAACTTGACATTGGCAGAATCATCGGTTAACGATGGAGCCATAGATTATAAATTGGATTGGATTAGACCAGGCGGCCGCCCAACATTAGCGTCCCGCTCGCACGCGTATTGGCTCCTCGCTTACCCGTGCTTCATTTGTAATTGCGTCGGGTGCGACGGCGGCGGGTCATGACGTTTCTCGTCGCGCCGAGCGTGGCGGAGTTGTGTGGCGTCTCCCGTACATTTCAGTACATTACAACTCTCCAAGTCACGCCACCATAGCTCTCATTTCGCACTGCCTCGGCTATGTGGCGATACCTTTATTCTCCCATTAGATTGCATATTCGCAAACCCTCCTCCACTCTTCAGATTAGGTGATCATGTTTACTTTTTAAGTCAATGATTCATTCACTGTAGTTAATTTCATATGCAAGTTTCTAGCGGCTACATAGCCTTTCAGTTAGACCCTTGGACATATAAACAGATAGACAAACAGACACGAACGCCAAAAAATGTAGAATTGGCTTCTATATCAATAGAATGATATCCGTGCGTTGTTACTTCCAAAAAATATAAACAGACATAACTTCCTTACAGTTTTATTATATGTAGTATGTAGAGATGCTTTACTATTCCATACAAACTGTTAGATTATCTGAAAACGTAAATATTAACTATATTGGCTGCCATATGAAATATCTCCATACTAAGTTTCACTGACATCTGAACAATAGTAAAAAAAATCAATAGTAAATTTGTATTGTAGTTTTGCAACAATGAATAATAAATCAAAATCGACTTTTTTCTTTTTCCTCAAACACTTTTAAGTTTTTCAAAAATATGAGTACACAGAGTTGTGACCTTTTATACAGGTTACAATTGCACAATTTCATTGAAATCCATCAAACAGGTTTGCAGTAAAGTGTATTTTTAGAAATACAATATTTCGCTTTTTTTCGGATTTTCTGGAAAAACTTCAAATATTTATTTTTTGCTTTTTGAAGTCGGTTCACCTTTTTTTTAAAAGTTTTTATTTTACTACTTTAAGTGACGAGTGAATTATTTAGTAATATTTATATACCGATATTATATTATTTTGCTGAGTTGTACAGTAAGGTACCTACAGGATTCATATAATGACTATAATAACGGAATCTATACATTCATGCTGTTCGCCGTTAAGGAGTTCCCTCTTGTATCATCAAAGTCCAAGGTCCAATACCAATAACATTCAAATAGGACCACTTTGAAACTATACTGGACCCAATGCAAAAAGAATCATCAAAATCGGTTCATAAGCAAAGGAGTTATAAAAAAGGACGAATTATGAACCTCCTTTTTTGAAGTTGGCTAATATACTGCTTAGTTCTATAGTAAAATACCTATAGGAGTGACGTAATACCCATAATATCTCAATTTACACATGCCTATTGTTTGCCGTTAAGGAGTTCCCTGGTGTATCTTCTAAGTCCAAGGTCCAATGCCAATGAAATTAAAATGGGACCACCTTAGAGCTATACTGAACCCAATGCAAAAAAATCATCAAAATCGGTCCACAATTGACGGAAATATCGCTGAACATACATAAAAAAGCATACATACAACCGAACATAGAACCTCCTCCTTTTTGAAGTCGGTTAAAAACACAAAATCATTGGCAAATTGAGTACGTATTTTATACTTTTACTTTCCCTTTCCTTTTATCCTTTATTATTATTCAGTTTTTTGATTTTTAATCTCGGCTCTGTGCCGATGTGTACCTTGCTAACACGGGCCTAAGCCAAGTGCTAGTCGGGATAAGATTGGTGCAGATGATGAATGTACCTGGGACGGTTGCGGTGGTTGTAATATCTGTGGTTCTCTTGGAGTTTGTGTGATGACGGCTGATGATGAATGAGTGACGTGAGTATTAGTATCTTTATCTATCTGCAACAACTTCCAGACAATCCTGCATGTTTTTAGTATGACTGCCTATTGTAGTGTAGTGTATATGTAAGAGGGAAAGTTGAGTGTGTTTAAAGACTGATGGAGTTGTATTGAGATGACACCAATAGTGACATTTTACAGACGCCACATTCGTCTGACTTCATCTTTTAAGTCTGTATATTTAGAGAGTGTTTCGGCTATAGTGTTCTGGAGAATATGTTTATTAGGAATAGCTATATCAATTATGAATGCTGAATGGTTCTTCTTGTCACGGATGGTAATGTCTGGTCTGTTATAATGTATAGTTTTGTCTATTAGCATCGATTATTATTATAAGCGTCTTCAATATCAATAAAACAGGCTGCAGTTGAAAGGACTTTAGAAACACATATTTGGGTGTAGATGACCAAACGAGTAATGTTGTCTAAAACAGATCTAGCCCTACGAAAACCTACCATATTATCAGAGAACATCTATTGATTTTCAAAATGCCAATCTAATCTCTTATCCAAAATATAAAAAAAACTAACTCTCAACCTATTTTAAATAAATAAAAATGCAGCAAAATATAATACACTATTTACAACTGTGCCAAATCGCTGGCGTGCGGCAGGGGCCCAAAAGGCTGGCATTATTAAAAATTGAATGAAATATCTTACATGGGTATGAATTCGGATTCCTAGCTGGTTTTGGAATAGCTATTATTTTAACTTGACGCCATTGTGAAGGAACATACCAGGAATATAGACAAATATTATGAAGTTGAACTAATATGGTTTTACCTATAACTGGCAAATGGCAAATCATAGAAAAAAATATGTTATCACTGCCCGGGGCAGTATCTGTTTTCTAATTCTTTAATAGATATTTCGGATTCCAGGGAATTGTTACTAGGACGAAATCGTGACTGTAGTGGCCATACGTAACCACGACACAAAGAGTTGAGTAGTTTTAATGCCTGATCATTATTTATATTATAATTAGGTGTATTCGAACGATAACCTTTCATCCACTTAATCTTGTTCCACATGTCCGATGATGACGTGTTTCATCTATGGAAGTACAAAAACTTTGCCAAGATTGACACTTAGCCACTCGAATGAGTCGCTGGGCATTACGTATTTTCTCCTGCAAAATATCTAAATTAGCAGGGGATGGATTTCTTCTTAGGTTGACCAAAACTTTGCGACGTTCTGCAACCGCCTTCGATAGTTGACAATTCCAGTATGGTTTAGGTGAAAATTTATGGCATATATGTTGAGGAATTTTCTTTAAGGGAATAAATTTATTGCCTGCCGTGTATGATGTGAGTTCAAATATGTCACTACCACTCTTGGGGGTGGAAAACTCACATTTTTTTTCAATAAATAAGAGTATGAGTTTGAATCACTGTTTTTAAAGTTCTTCATTAATCTTATTTCGCAATAGATATTTAAGGCCACAGACAGTTTAGTGATAACATGATCGCTTTCGAGTTACTCGTTACAAATGAAATATCAGGGGAATACTGTTGTAGAATACCTTTCACAAGTGTTATACTGATGGGTTTGCCGTTGAAACATGAATAAATATACTCAAGCTTAGAATCATAGATTTGAGATCCTCTTTGATCCGTTCTAGCTAACCATTTCATGTGATGTGTATTAAAATCTCCAAAGATTAATAATTTAGTAACTACAAGAGAAAACACGTAGTCCCAGTCACTTCGAGACGTGTACACAGTCGAAGGACAATAAATAAATATTATGTTCTCAATGTGCCGACAATTAGAAATTTTATCATGCAAGAGTTCAATACCTAAATTTGGAAAGGTTGATATATATGGCTACGCCGCCATACGAATCATCAGGATCTAATCTATAAGTATTATAACCATTGATATTAAAATAACGGTCTGGTTCAAGCCATGTTTTACTTAACGCGGCTATGTGGATCTTTTTTTGTGTGAGTAACGTTTCTAGCGATAAGGACTTAGGTCTCAAACTCTGACAGTTCCATTGTAATATATTAATATTAGTATTAACTATGGATAATGATGGTAATCATTATCCATAGTTCATAAAAGTATTAATTGAATACCCGGATGAAATACCACTCACTATCTTAGATATGACCCACTCTGTGCAAATCCATACAATCTATTGTATTTTATTCTCTAAAGAGTCTCTGTTGACTGAGATTTTGTATAACCTAGCTAATAAACGCATAAACATCAATTCCTTTATGTTAGTTTCTTGAGGCTTCTTGGGAGTTTTCTTACTAACACTTTCATAGTCCTCTGAGTAGTCTGAATCCTTGTTCTAGATTCTATCGGTTCCGAGGCCTGGGACGGAGTCAAAGAAGGGCAAGGCGTTAGAGTCTTCTGCTTATGCTGCTTGTTCCGTTTATACTTTTGATATTCTGAGTTATCTACAGGGCAAGTAAACAACTGTGACCTCTGATTTTCGTTGACAGCTGGCTGAATAGTATCGTCAGAAACTGGTTCTGGGATAAGCTGCGCTAGAGTAGGCTTTTGTATTTCAATTAGAGTTGGGCCTGGAGGTAAATATTTATCAAGGATCAAAGAAGGTGGTACCTACATACATTTCTAGAGCTTTTTTGTAGGTGCAATTATACTCTGACATCAATTCTTCTTTCCTTTTTAAATATTGGGACCACCCTTTAAAGGGCCATATGATAACCCGTACAATTTATACACCGGCGCGATATTGTTTCGCAGTTTTTATGTTTTTAGTGCACTTAGGACATACTCCTTTTTGACGGACATAAAAATCTAGTATGACCGTTCTTCCAGCAACGAGACCATTGAGTGACTGGGAAGACATAGGATACCACGTTCATCTTCATTCCATGAACATATACATACCCAGGCAATGAAGCCCTATTTAATACTAATATTTTCGGATAATCAAACGGTTTCAGGGCGAAAGAAAACAACATCGATTTTCGTAAAAAAATATATATTTTCCTAATTGAAAGTTAAATCGACCGACAGTAGGAAATCGCTCAGCGAACTATGGAAAGACCTATGCTCGGAATTTCTCTGAAGAATCGAATCTGGATTGACGTGATCCGAGAGAAAACTAAGGTCATCGATATAGCTCATAAAATCTGCAAGGTGAAATGGCAGCGGGCTGGTTATATTTGCCACAGGACCTATAACCGTTGGGATGGACGTGTTCTTGAATGGAGACCGCGGCTCAGCCAATTTAGTGTAGGACGCTCTGCAGCTAAGTGAAGCGACGATATGCGCAAGGTGACTGACAGCGGTTGGTAGAAAAGATCCGAAGGCTCAGTGACGTGCCTTGGGAGAAACCCATAACCAGCAGTAAACTGAGGTGAGCTGGTTATGATGTGATGACCTACTGCCGCCGAAGTCAGTGTCACATCGAAGGTATTAATAAATAAATGCCGCAATGGCTCTAAAAAGTTTTCTTGGGTGCTTTAGGTGTGTAATGAAAGCCGTCGCGTCCGATTAATCGGCGCCATCTATTGCGCTCGAAGACACGTTTGAGTTTCTCTTGCAATTCCTGATCTGGCTAATTGTATCATATTTTCTGACAATTTTACTGGAATGCAATAAAAAATATAATCAATAATAATAATATAAGCCCTGTTAAGAAACTGTCCCACCGTTGGGCACGAGCCTCCTCTCAAACTGAGAGGGCTTAGGCCATAGTCCACCACGCTGGCCCAGTGCGGGTTGGAGAACTTCACACACCTTTGAGAAACTCTTAGGCATGCAAGTTTCCTCACGATGTTTTCCTTCGCCGTTAAAGCAAGTTATAATTATTTTTTTAATTCGCACATGCTGTCAAAAAGCTTAAGGTGCGTGCCTGGGTTTGAACCCGAGACCTCTGATTTTGCAGTCCAACGGTCTAACCACTAGGCTATCACTGGTGGTGCTGGATTTAAAATATCACACTTAAATATAATATACAATGCACATGATCACGCCAGCCGCTTTTGGAGGCAGGTAGGCTGAACAGAGCACCGACTGCCAGGCTGTGCCATACATGATATATGCATATATTTCGTTAAACTAGTGGCTCAAAAGGCGATTGGTGTCACGAGATCCTGCTGTCAAATCCTAGGGCGAACAGTGTTATTGGGGTTCTCCTTACGAAAAATTACAGTAGCACGAAGGCCGGAATTGTGGCCTGTAGATTAGCAATAGACTTGCTTACTATTACAGTGCGGACTAACATCGACAGCGAAATGTGAGTGTACAGAGTACATCTCTGCAACCCGCGCCCATATGGTACACGCTTGGTACCCCTCACCAGGGGTTGCACAAGAAATTATAAAAGGAATGAAAAAAAATGCCATACTTCGTTGAAATATCCAAGCCATATCTTTCTGGATGCTCTCATCTGATCTTGGAACTGTAAAAAAAATATACCTATCAAACATCAATAATATCAGGTTCAATGCCGAACCAATGTAGTGTCCAGATCGGCTGGGCACCGTTCGGCAAGCTACGCATCATATTCTCTTCCCAAATACCGCAGTCTCTCAAGATTAAAGTTTGACCTTTGTGTGTTACCAGTGATAGTTTCTGCTAGACTGACTGGTTGGTTGCTGACCAATGTCTGATGACTGGTGTTGGAGCTTGCGACGGACATTAATAAGTTTGCTGATACTGTACCACTGTAGGCTTTAAGTCTCCTACAAATCGACGTAATGCAGATCTTACTCCATGACACAGGTCAGTGCGGTGTATTGGACGCAGGTTTATGACCACCTACTTTCTAAATTTAGCAGATCACTTAGCATCCATCTCACAACGTCTACATTATGTGGCAGCCAAGTCCTCCGGCTTAACGTGCTTACCGAAGCGCGGACACACAAACATGGAATTGCTGCGAAGGGCACTCATCTTAGACTGTCACGGTATGCCGCGAATTGCATTTGAAAATAACTTTTTTTAGTTTATGGTTGCGGAAAAAAGTATAACGGTCAAGATGACAGATGAAAAATATTCGGCTTTTGTCTTTGCAAGAAAAACGGAAAGGATTTGGATAGAGGAGAAATATTCTACTATGATCTAGCATAAAGACTTAAAGGAGATTGAGGCATTATAATATGTAGTACAAGTGAACGGTTCATTTAATGTGGGAATTTTGAGGGTTCCAATGCATGGTATGTATTTTCAATTGTATTATATGAGCTAGTAACCGATACGTCGGGTTGTTTAAGGATAGCGGTCAGATTAGGAGGAATCTGTAGTAGTATCAGTCAAATGCAGCGAGGCTTCCGGTGGCTGTAAGGGGAGGTTGGCGGCCACTATGGGGTGCGCCCCGCAAGGCCGTGGCGTCGCGGTGGCCTAAATACGTTGGTGCGCGTCCATGGCCGTGACGTCACGGAGATCCCAGAGGGGGCTGATGCTTGATATGTGCGCTAATGAACGTAATGTTATATTGTTTTCTGTGGTTATAGGGATCGGAGCGGTTGGTGACATGCCGGCCTATTTAGATATTCGTTGAACACCTAAAGAGTTTGGGTGCTTGGCGACTAGGTCAGCGCGGTACCGCAGACCTACGGAGCATTACCTACATAATACTCGTCCTCTTTAGGATGCGGCAGCGGTGGTCGTTGGACGATGGGAGGGGGCGGCTTCAGCAACTCGTTTACTAAAAATCGAAATAACATTATAATTAACGCGGATCTGTGTCCTCTTTATTATACCCTGATATGAAAAGTAGGACTATAACAGTTAAAACAGATTGAGCATAATATAATTTTAGCGGTGTTTAAAAATGTATAAAATTCAGTGTATTTTCGACAAGTTTAATTTTAAATTAAAATGTTGTTAAATAAGTCTCGGACTATCAATTTTACCTTTCTTTCTGTAATAAATGACTGCAACAACCAGCGCTATTGTCAATGTTACGAACACTCCGACTCCTATTTCCAGTGCAATGATAAGATGAGAGTTATCTGAAACTAAAGATCTGGCTTTACATCTGGTTTTGTGAGATGCGATTCCACACACTCCAGAGATAAATTACGCAACAATTCTACTGCATTCTACCGCACTAGCCCTTTTACTATTGGGAACCCAGTGCGATGCGCTGGTCGCAGGTTTATGACCACCTGTGTTAAAATTTATCAAGCCTTATAGACGATGCGTCATAGGCGGTGAGGCAACCAACTCAGCTTAGCGATTATATTCAATGGCAACTGGGGCAAAGGGCTTAACATGCCTTCCGAAGGACGTATATTATCGAAAATGTAATTTGCAAAATCACCTATCACAGTTTGACCGTACTGAACGCTACTTAATATTAGTGATTCATGATTTCTTCACTTTCATACGCCGGATGTCAAAATTACGCGCGAATCTGGATCGGAATCGCGTTTGCAATGTTGTATGCATATCATAATATTAAATCTGATTGGCAATTTGGCTTTTAGAATTATACGTGTAATAAGGACACTGTTATTATATTAGTAACTCAAATCTCTTCTAACATAGAGAACCGTAAGACTTACACAGCCATTTTCCTCGACCTAGCCGAAACGTTTGACACTGATGTTTTTTTAATTTCAATAGCCTCGCGAACCATCCTTGGTAGGAATCGGTGTTCTTTCACGAGGATTTGTGGTATCTCAGTAAGTCACCTTCTAAAGAAATTAGCTATAGATCTTTAAGGAATTGTATAATTGCAAACGCAAATTTAACATACATGCAGGCAATGGTTCCAACAACCAACTACGAATTGAATTTGGAGCTCCTCAAGGTAGTTAACTTGGTCTCACTTTCCTTTCATCCACCATCTACCATCTTTACTTTTAAAATGCAGTATTTGTATAATATAAAGATATTACGCAATTACTTAGTCTTCATTTACAGTAACTTATTCTAAAATACTTGTTGAGCTTGTGCTTTTTGCGATTTTTGACTATTCTAGTAGTCTACAGTTGGCCCAGTATTTTTTAGATTCTTATAAAAAAAAATCAGCGAGCTTTACAGTAGTCGCATATGATGTCTAACATCTGACATGTTATCCTACTATAAAAGTATGAAAAAGATCCGCATCAAATCAAATAGCGCGCGCTCATTGGTCAAATCAAATAGCGCGTGCTTCCCCGGTTTCCTGTTGGCACCATCTCACAGCCATAACTCCGCCACCGCGCGCGCTCATTGGTCAAATCAAATAGCGCGCGCTTCGCCAACTTCCTGTTGGCACCATCTCACAGCCATCTCTCCACCACCGCGCGCGCTTATTGATCAAATCAAATAGCGCACGCTCATTAGTTAAATCAAATAGCGCTTCCCCAGTTTCCTGAAAAACATTTCTATCCCTTATGCAAAATAAATCCTACAAAAAAATATCCAGCAACCGAGAGGATAAATGTTACACATCAACGAGACCGATTGGCATTAAAAAAAAGGTTTTTGGCTAAATTGCGAATTTTCTTGGACAGAACATTTTTTGAAAATCCGTGAATGCAGCTCAAAATTTATCATAAAGTTAAGAATAGCAATGCAATCATACTCACCAGAATTTTTAATATTCTCTCCTTTTTTTTCTGAGTTTGTTTTGACCGTTGTTTTCGTTATACTTAGTTTTGTAGCATCTAAAATTATAAAAATCAATGCAGTGATATATTAGTAGGAGAACGTTGGCTTTTTCAACGAGGAGCAAATTTTAAGCCCTGGAATTCTTGATATATACAATTGTCAATTGCTAATAGTGAACGAAAACCTCTATCTGAACCCCCCTTGTACGAGGAAACCTAAAATTATTCGAAAGTCATATGAAACTATGAGCCTGACGAATGGCAGCATGCTTTTATACTGTCACATTACGACTTGAAATATCATTTCCAAATGTGGGTTTACTACATGCACCTACCTCTTCACGAAAAACAAGGATGTGAGAGGTATTTTATTTTAAATGTAAAAGAAATATTTAAATTTTTTTATTTGGGGTTACATTCAAACCGCTTCATCAACATAAATGTAAATTCACAGTTGACTAAAATCATTATAGACGGACAGCTTGGTCCTGTGGTTAAGAGCTTAAATCGCTCCGCCTAATAGAACGTTGGTCTTATTCTATGCCGCGTGGTTCCCGGCTTAGAATAGAACCAACCCATCGTATAAGACTAAGGGAAAACTAGGGAATGGGCAGCAGCGTTCCTTTAACTCTTCTATGACCAAAAACTGCGTTCGCCAACCCGCCTGCCAAGCGTGGCGAGTATGGCAAACTTATAAATTTCATTATGAGCACCAAGCGACAAATATTTAATGATGTCTTCGTGATTCACAGGGTAAAAACCGGCAGTGATCACCGAATGGTCAGAGGCACATTAAATATTAATGTCAAAATGGAAAGATCGCGTCTGATGAAGTCTACGCTACGACCTTCTTATGCATATATCTAAAACCCCGAGAACTTTCAACTCGAATTGTCAAACCGCTTTGAATTGCTAGACAGCAGTGCATCAGTGGACGAAATCTACAACAGGCTGGTAGAGACTGTCCATACGGTCGGGTCCAAGTATTTTAAGCCCCACCGTAAAAATAGGCCTAAAAAACTATCTGAATACACCCGAAACCTCATGGCTGAGCGACGTTCCATGACGCTCCAAACCTCCGATGATGCTAAGTCCTATAGGCAGCTCCATGGACAGATATTGAAGTCCTTGCGACACGATTTACGGCCCTTCACTACATGTATTGAGGAGACCATAGTACAGAACAAGGGCTCTAAAGTTTTCGCAAGAGACGTGTCTATTGGGTAAAGCGTGGGCAAAGAGACGTGTCTATCGTTGACGAAGCTGAAGACGGAGGACGGAAACGTAACGTCGAATAGGTCAGAGGTGCTCAGGGAGATAGAGAGGTTCTATAGGCAGTTGTATACCTCAGCTAGCTTGCTGAACCTGTTGTTGTCTTGGTAAAAGACCCAAGAGCCAAGCTAACCCGACACTACACTAATGATATCCCGAACATCAGCCTGTACGAGATTAGGATGGCTATCAAACAACTCAAAAACAACAAGGCACTGGGCGAAGACGGTATTACCGCAGAGCTTCTGAAAGCTGGCGGACCGCCGGTACTTAAAGTCCTTCAGAGGCTGTTTAATTCCATCTTGCTCGAAGAGAAAACGCCGGAAGCATGGAACAGGGGTGTGGTGGTACTGTTTTTCAAGAAAGGTGACAACACTTTACTAATGAAGTATAGGCCCATCACACTGCTGAGCCAGGTTTATAAGTTGTTTTCGAGAGTCATCACGAATCGTCTCGAACGCAAGTTTGATGACTTCCAGCCTCCCGAACAAGCCGGTTTCCGGAAAGGCTTCAGTACCATAGACCACATACATACGCTGCGGCAGATTATGCTTGGCGTTTGTGGACTATGAGAAAGCCTTCGATTCGATCGAGACTTGGGCGGTTCTTAGATCTCTTTAGCGATGCCGCATTGACTATCGGTACATCGAAGTGTTGAAATGCTTGTATAATAACGCCACCATGTCAGTCCGAGTACAGGGGCAGTGCACGAATGCAATCCCCATAAAAAGAGGAGTAAGACAGGGAGACGTCATTTCTCCGAAACTGTTTACACCTTAGAGGACGCTTTCAAGCTCTTGGAATGGCAAGGACTTGGCATCAACATCACTGGCGAATACATCACTCACCTTCGATTTGCCGACGACATTGCGGTCATGGCGGAGTCGCTGAAAGATCTAGGACGAATGCTCGGTGACATCAATAGAGTATCTCAACAAGTGGGTCTTAAAATGAACATGGACAAAACGAAAATAATGTTTAACGTCCATGTCGTACCCACCGTACTCAACGTTGGGAACTCTACTCTTGAAGTTGTCGACCTGGGACAGGTAGTCCGGTTAGGTAGGTCCAACTTTGAGAGAGAGGTCAATCGACGAATCCAACTCGGCTGGGCAGCGTTCGGGAAACTGCGCAACATGTTCTCATCCAAAATACCTCAGTGCCTTAAGACTAAAGTTTTTAGTCAATGTGTGTTACCAGTGATGATATAGAAATCAGAGACATGGTCTCTTACAATAGGTCTCATAAAAATGCTCAAAGTTGCTCAGCGAGCTATGGAGAGAGCTATGCTCGGCGTTTCTCTATGCTTTCGAATCAGGAATGAGGAGATTCGTAGAAGAACCAAGGTCACCGACATAGCCCTTAAGATTAGCAAGCTGAAGTGGCAATATGCGGGCCACATAGCGCGTAGATCGGACGGGCGTTGGGGCAGAAAGATTCTAGAGTGAAGACCACGTATTGGCAAACGCAGCGTGGGACGACCGCCTGCCAGATGGACCGACGATCTTGTGAAAATCGCAGGAAGTCGTTGGATGCAGATGGCATCGGACCGCTTACGTTGGAAAGCGATTGGGGAGGCCTATGGGAGCAATGGACAAGTATAGGCTGAAATGATGATTATGATAATGAATAGAACGAGCAGTCGCGGTTCGATTCGCGCACCGGACAAACCTTTGTGTGACTCAACAGATATTTGTTTTGGTCTGGGTATTGATGCATGTGACTTTCATATTTGTAAACGCACCTACGAGACAGTAATTCCTAATGTAGGGCTAGGTTTGTTTGTTTAAAAACTTACCTATTTATAATTACCAGCGCTAATATAAACATGCTTACTTATTATTAACCTATAATATTGTAAGCCTACTTACTTACAGGTGACCAATATCATTGAAATAATACTTTAATAGGGAGGCTGAAATAGGGGGGGGGGGGGGGGGGCTCAAACTGGGGCATCCGCCCCAGGCGGCAGTTTCAGGGGGCGCCAAAGGGATATATATAATTTCATGTCACAAGAATGAAAAGTTATTAGGTAATAAAGAGTACAAATTTATTAAAGGGTTCTTATTATCCCATTCACGAAAAATGCCAACCTTTATATATTTGTGACTTTTTCTAAATAATTTATCACAAAAGCTGGAACGCTGGTTTGAAAAAATCGTAGATCCAGGGCTGGTTGATCAACATTATTATAAACGTGCTTACTTGTAGTTGAGTCGTCATCCTTTACCGTTTCTTCAAGAACGGGGTTTGTTTTGACTATCGGAATATCCTTTTTCATCACAGGGGTTGATGTACTAATAACTAGAAGGATATACATTATACATAAATATTATATAGTAGCTGTCACGTTTTAAAAGCGTAGTGAGAAAGCGTGTGTATAAAAGAAAGTATCTGATGATGAAAAAAGGTATGCTCCGGAGGTTTGGACATATAGAAAGATGTCGAAAGAAGGAATAACAAAACAGATTTACAATACAGCGCAAGCGGTGTGACAAAATCGTAGTTTGTAGCGCACTATAGCACGTATATATATATATATATATATATATATATATATATATATATATATATATATATATATATATATATATATATATATATATATATATATATACAAGGTGTAACATAATAAACGCAAGACCTCAGACACCCCGATTAGAGAATTCCTTCATAAAGTCAAAACGAAAACCAAATTTTCAAATTTAAAGGATTTTGCCCTTTTTTAAAGCACTTTTATAGCCCAAATAACAATGAAACTTGTACGTGCATGTGTGCGTTTTGAGAAATACGTTTTAGGAATGCGTTTAGAATCTTCTTCTTGCTATGAATCAAGAATAAATTTAATCTTTTATAGCGCGCTGAAGGAGTAAAAGCATTTTTTCAAATTTAACAAAAAAATGTAACATACATTAAAAATTGTTGGGAATGATTCAGTTACCGATTTAGAATAAACTACTTTCATACCAACAGGGCGTGGTCGCATAGAGAATCGAACTCGAACTGTGCTTATATAATCGTCCGTTCTACAAAAACACGTCGCGTGCGTGTTATGGTTCTCTCGTCCCATCCGCAAGCGGATCCCGACTTGATGGTAGTTATCGCTGAATCTTTCGTCTGGAACAAAATCAATAAAACCTACACCCTTTAGGAATCGGTTCTGTTCTTCAAAACACAAATCGCTGATGTAGGCCAACAAGACTGAAATGGAGCTGTGTCAAACATATTTGTCGCATTTTGGGTGCGCTTCGAGTTAAAACAACCACACGGTGGTTCCTACCTGATGGTCAACGACAGCGCGATAGGCCCAGGAAGAGGCGGCGAGACGAGGTGGACTCCTATGACAAGGACTGGCATAAGCTAGCACTATACCGGGTTACGTGGAAGAAGGGAGGAGAGGCCTTCGCCTTGCAGTGGGACAGTAAAGGCTTATAATAATAATAAAATCTATGATTGATTTCTGTGGGTTCGATAGAGATAGCATGGATAGTACAATCCAGTGTGGCTTACATGAAGCTATTGCGGCTGGATGCGCTCGCGCCTGACCTGATCGCTCAGGTTGCCCTTAACAAAATCATGTACCATGTAGGTTACCATAAAGACCAGACCTTTTCGTACATCAACGTAGAGAAAATAAGAACTAACTACTCAAGTTTTAATAACATCAGTACTCCTCCATTCTCATAGTTCCTCAAGTTCAAACATTATTATTTCCCAAAATAGGAAATACGCTATTTTAAAATGTCACTCCTTAACTTGGACTTACAGTTAAACTTTGTATGATATTGCATTTTGTTTAGGCGGCAGTTCTTGGTGTTAAGGCTGACGCAGGTGATATTCACGAGGTCGCCCTCGGAAAACCAGTGCTCTGCCAGCGCGTCGTACTCCGTCTCAATGCGTGGCGTCCGTCGGCTGGGCAAAACCACGCTGTCCACCAATATCTGATGCGGAGCTTCTGTTGGGAATAAACACCCAAAGAGAAACCTATGACTGCATATCAACAACATTCCAAAGAAAAAATCTTAAAAAGAAAACCGACTTCAAAAATTAAGAAATAAATATTTGAAGTCGGTACTGGTTAGTGCAGTCGGTTACTTGGTACCGACTTCAAATATTTATTTCTTGCTTTTCGAAGTCGGTTTTTTTTATCTATCTCTATCCATCTATATATCTTTAACCTCACGCCAGATCCCTTGCGGGGTAGGCAGAGAGTACAGAGTTCCAACAGGTTCTTTCCTTACATACCTCTCTGGCTTCCTCGACTCTCATAGTTCGTCTCATACACGCTCGCTGGTTACGGAGACTCTTGACTTTTCCATCAGATAAGACTCGGTTTATTTGGTCGTGGTAAGATAGTCTAGGTCTTCCCCGGTACCTGCATCCTTCCACTTTCACATTGTATATCTGTTTTGTCATTCTTTCCTCTGGCATTCTTTCTATATGCCCGAACCAACGGAGCATGCCCTTTCTCATCTTTACACCGATACTATCTTTCATACCTACTCGCTGTCTTACTATGCTGTTGCTAATGCGGTCGGTCAGCTAAACTCCGCACATCTTCCGCAGATCTCGCATTTATCCTACTTTCATTCTCCTTCTTACATACCCAGCTCTCGCTACCATATAACAGCGTTGGGACAAGAACTCCGTTATGTATGGCCAGCTGCGCCTTATGGCTTAAGTGCCGGCTCCCGAGTAGCTTTCCCATCGCACCATTCACTCTGTTCCCTGCACTCACTCTTCTCTCTATGTCAGCGGTGTATTTCCCATCCTTACTGAAGGCGCATCCAAGATATACAAACTCATTCACTTGCTCCAGCACATCGTTTTTTTTTATATTTTTATTTTACAGTTTTAAGTGACAAGTAAATTATTTACTAATATTTATATACCTGTTTTATATTATTTTGTTGAGTTTTACTGCAATCAGTTCATAAATAAAGACGTTATAAAAAAACACAGACGGATTGTGGACCTCGTCCTTTTTTGAAGTCGGTTAATATTCTGATTAGTTCTATGGCAGGGTACCTATGGGATTGACGTAATACCCATAATATCACAATCTACGCATTCGTATTGTGTCGTTAAGGAGTTCCCTGGAGTATCTTCCAAATCCAAGGTCTAATACCGATAAAATTGGCCTATAAATATTTCGGAGCTATACTGAACCAAATGCAAAAAGAATTTTCAGAATCGATTCATAATTGGCGGAATTATCGTGTAACATACATACAAATAAAAAAACTTGCCAAATTGAGAACCTTTTCCTTTTTACAAGTCGGTTAAAATGGAACCAAACATATGCAACATTCCCGAAAGAAGGGCATGTTTAACTTCATAAAATGACCGTTCAGTGGTATTCTGTATGCTGCTGCAGCACCATTATCCGATCATTTCATGAAGTTATCGTAACGCACGGCACGTTTTTAATTGGTCATAGCGAATAACACATGACAAATGTGATAGCTTATAATTAGCTTTTAGTTGCTACTTTGTGTCTAACTAGAATACTCATAAGCTGTTAGCTATCCTAATAAAACAAAATAAAATAAAAATAAGCCCCTCAGGGTAAGCGGACTCATCCATCCTACTCGGTCCTCATTTTCAGGGCTAGCTGCAGGACAGCTGTTCTCTCTCGCTCACAGATACTCAACACGCACCACTACACCTTAACCACAACATAGGCAGCCTTAGAGCGAAATCCTTGACAATGGTGGAAATGTTCATGCTATTTAAATAATCATGCCTTAACTTTACACCATTAATAAATAACATTTGTATCGCGTTGGTAGTAATATTTGTATTGAAATATTCCAACCTGCGGCCGCGGCTATAAGTTTCTATCTAATCTAATCTATATTATCACGCCAGATGCCTTCTGTAATCAACATGTTAGAGGGTGCTGGAAGCATTTTTCTTCCTGTTGTAAAGTTATTTCTTTCCCATATCCAAGGATTTCACTCTTAATAGACAGTAAGTGCCTTTATCCAACGGCTTAGCACGACGATTCTTGAATTTGGAAATGCCGCCAACAGTCGTCCAACTTAGACTGACCGAGTCATTTAGTGCTTAATCTATGTGATCGCTACGGACAGCACGACAGCTCTGCGAGGTCTTCCTTCTTCTTCCGTTCATCAAGTCTACCAACTGCGAATGAAGAAGATCTTACCGCGAAGTAGAATATGTATTCTTATCGTACACAGGGCTATTCCTATTTTCAACGCAATCATGCACTTCCATGTACCGGACCAGTCGTGTCCAACCTGTAATTATAAAAATATGTTTTCATGGGAGTGAGTCCGCCACGTTCCCACAAGCTGTAACTCCTGTAATAATCCACAGGATATAAAAATATATCAAAACTTTTGCAATGATAGCTTTGTTAGTAGAATGCTCATATTGTAACCACAAGATCCCGATCACCATTCGCACCTCTGTGTCACTTGCTAAGTCCGAGAAAACATAAAACTTTTACAAACTGTAATGATGGCACCCTGTCGCATTAACGTCAAAAATAAAAGTGAAGTATGGTTAACTAGGCCTTAACGAGACACAAAATAAAACGTTGAGTGGACTGTACGGACGGTAATAGAAACCGCCAGTGCGTAGCTTGTCGATCAGCTGAGTATGTGGGGCGGCGGCCGCGTCGAACGGCCGAGGTAGGGCCCCCTGCCTTGCGCTCGCGGTCCATGGTCGAGACCATAGATCTGTGGTGGTAGGACCGTGCCGACAGTTGCTGTACCTTGTGCTAGGGACCTAATATATATTTTCCCCCATAGCAACTGCCCAAGCCGAGGCCGTTCGTCCTTGAGGCTCCCTTGAATTACTTGCCCCCTTGCCCTTATTACTCGAACGTAGTGGTTGCACGCTCGCCTTTGTCTGGTGAAACTGTAAAGGCCTCACGGGCTACAGCGTCGTAACACAAACACACACGCACGCACGCACTCTCACAAACATACAAACACACAAACACATACGCACGCGCGCGCGCGTATTAACTGGCCTGATGGATATGTATTTATTTAGTATCGTTTGTGACTGCTTCAAAGCAGTGATAAAAAGCTAGTGCTAAAAAGCAGTGATAGCCTAGTGGTTAGACCGTTGGACTGCAAAGTCAAAGGTCTCGGGTTCAAACCCAGGCACGCACCTCTGTCTTTTCGAAAGCATGTGCGTATTAAAAATTAATTATCACTTGCTTTAACGGTGAAGGAAGACATCGTGAGGAAACCTGCATGCCTAAGAGTTGCTCGAAGGTGGGTGAAGTTCGCCAACCCGCACTGGGCCAGCGTGTTGGACTATGGCCTAAACCCTCTCAGTTTGAGAGGAGGCCCGTGCCCAACAGTGGGACAGTTTCTTAACAGGGCTAATATTATTATATATATAGTGACTGCTTCATCAATCTTGTGCTTTAATGATCACAAGGTCCTGAGTTCGAGAGCTGACAAACAATCATTGGGGTATTTCCACCAAAAAAAATCTAAATAGCAGAATATGATTGTGCCCGGTATAATTGACTTGGGACCTAACAGTATCGGCGACACGTGAACACCTTTGCCCCCGTTTGAAAAAAAAAAGCGTAACGCGTACTTCGATCTAGGTGTTTATCTATAAATATGAATTTTGTTTCTAAATATACCACATGTAAAAACCATTAGACCGACACAAATACCTGTGGTGTTGGTCCCACAGACATTTGTCTCATGCGGGGATCGAACCCGTGTCTACTCAACCCAGTAACCCCAGCTGCCTACTCAAAGGCCGCTATTAAAACTAAGAAACTTTATGTAAATGAAAATAAAACAAAAATGTTACTTAAATACAAAAAAAATACTTACATTTACGATAACATATCCCAGTTTAAAAAAATTGGAATCAATCTTCTTATGACGGCAACTGCAGTATCAACAGAATTTTTATCAGCCATATTAACTTATAACTTATTTATTAATAACCTAATACTATACTCAAAAACTATACTATACTCAACAGAATGGTGGCACAGAAAGGCCTGTAGGAATGCGTCCTTGCTTTCTACCTTGCCTTTATGTATTTTTCTCTTTTCTCTTGCCTTTTTTCTCTTTTTACATTATCATCATCATCATCTCAGCCTATACTTGTCCACTGCTGAACATAGGCCTCCCCAATCGCTTTCCAGCGTAACCGGTCCGATGCCACCTGCATCCAACGACTTCCTGCGATTTTCACAGGACACATAACCCTCAGGATTAGCAAGCTGAAGTGGCAATGGGCGGGCCATATAGCTATTTACATATATTTTAAAAAAATTTAAATATCATTAAACAAAAACTTTGTAAAACGACATTTCGACGTAGTAAAACGACATGTCGACTTTGTAAAACTACATGTCGACATTGTAAAACGACATGTCCACTTCGTAAAACGATATATTCTATATACATATAAAATTACTTGACCTGATTGACTGACGGATCCATCAACGCCCAGAAACTGCCGCCCCAATCCGCTTTGGTCCCGCGTTTTAGAGTATATATTGTTTAACGTTAGAACACCGTACAAAATCAGTAGTAGTATCATCATTAGCCAACCACTGCTGGACATAGGCCTCTCCAAGTGCACGCCACTGGATACGATCCTTGGCTATTCTCATCAAGACAAGTTTTGTGAAGTGTCAAAGGCTGCTCGGTTACGGACTCGCTGAATGTGCGAAGGTTTTAGGTGACCCTAAGATTGGTCGAATATGATCACTTTGACTAACCGTAATTAGCAGCAATCAATAGCGGATGTCAATGGGATTCCTTACTTTGTCCACATTAGGATCCATTAAAAACTCTACCATCTGTACCATGGAGATCTCTACCCAATACAATACCACTTTACCATAGTTATGTCTACTACTTCAACAATCTACCAATAGTCATAAGTATAGATACCAGCAGTACAATTTTGTTTTGTAAACAAAAACACACAATCGTTGACTTATCGGAAATGACTATGAATATGGCGTACGACCAATGTAATTTTAACAACCACTGTAACCCATTTTCGCAACGAAACTGATCTGATTTGATTTGATTTGAATCTTAAAAATATGCTATACTCATAGGCTAAACTGATTTATTCATGCCACATCACTCGTAAACAGCCGTAAAAATGCTAAATTGGCAGCACTGGTTGACCCCACCTACACGTTCGCATTAAGCGAAGGTATGAACACGCAGAATCGAATTCTCTAATTCACTCCACAGAGGTAACGGTACCTGAAATCGATTATTCCCGCGCTTCCTCGTATCTGCACAGTCTCGCCCTCCAGTATTGTAAAAGTATTATTTCTACATTGAAAAAGCCCATCTTCACTTTTCGTCGGGTTCAGTACTATTTCACTATCACCTGTAGAAAAAGAAAGGTAAGTATTATTATGTTGATACGGGTAAAGTTCATTTTTTTCTGTATCGTCAGATCTGGTATGGGGTAAGCAGGGGGGAAGAGGGTCGCTTCCACTCTCATAAACGTTATGCGGCAGTGGTTCGGGCTTATATACAGAATGCCATAAGAAAGAATGACAAAACAAGCTTATTTCTGTTATAGTTATGAGAAAAAGGGGCATGTAGATACTGAACAAGACCTAGAATAACTTACCACGGCTAAATAGACAATGTCTTATCTGTAGGACAAGTCAAGAATCTCCCTAACCGGCAAGAGTGTATGAGACGAACTATGAGAGTAGAGGGAGCCAGAGAGGTCTATAAGAAAAGATATGACAGACGATTTAGCTCAGTGGTTAAGAGCTTGAGCTGCTCGGCCAACTGTGTCTAATTCTCGCGGGTTCGATTCCCGCACGGTACAAATCTGTGTGACCCACAATTATTTGTTTCGGTCTGGGTATTTGTGTGTATAAAATTTCATGTTTGTAAAACGCACCCACGACCATCCTAATGTGGCGCTACGTTTTTGAGAAAAGAAAAAAAGGAACCTGTTGGAATTCTGTACTGCCTATCCCGCTAGTCATAATAAGGCAGCCTAGGTCTCACTCAGTATCTGCAACCTTCCATTTGCGCATTGCGTATGAGGGGCGTCTGTTTAAAATATATACCTGGTGCTATGTCTACTTTTAATATAATATAAAATGCAACTCCGTACTTTGCTACAAACCACACAAAATTTGGCAGTCTTACAGTCATAGAATAGAATAGAATAGACTTTTATTTTGCTGAAAACATGGTGTACAATAATTATTGCGGTTTTAGTTAGATAGAGATGATCTACATGTTTTACCATTGTCTGGCATGCAAAATTCATAGTATCATTAAATTTCTCAACTAAAATAACTGTCTCTTTCTTGAAAATATTAATTTTTAAATCAGCTCAGAAGTTGAGAATGTAGTGATATTACACACTAACATTATTAAAATGTATACACTAAGCCAAGTTATGTCATAATTAATTAAATAGCAGCCGTATGTCCTAGTTATTAAAATTAGCTATCATGATTAATAAAATAGGGTATCAAAATTAATAAAATAGAATGCGAGAATTGATAAAATAATAATAATGTCATAGTATAATTATTTAATAAAAAAATATTTAAAAGTTAGATTTTATCTTCGAGGAATTCTGCTATGGTATAAATGCTTTGGTCGTTAGAAGTTTCAATAAATTATCTTTTAAAAAATGGGAATTATGTTTTCTCCAGGCTTTTGGGAGTTTATTATAAATTACTGGAGCCATGCAGAAAATGCTTTTTCGCATGAGCATGGTTTTTGAGCTGTGCAGGCAAACTGTACTATTATCACGTCTGTTCCTTTTTATGGCATCCGCTAGACGTGGAAATAAGCTAGGATTAGAATGCACAAACATAGCAGTTTCGAAAATATACAACGAGGCAAGTGTTAGTAACTTGTACTTAATAAAATATGGCTTACAGCTATCTATCATATCTTAGTTCGAATTGTCCTGATACATATCTTTTGGGCATTAAATACAATTTTTGTGTCCGTTGAATTGCCCCAAAATATTATACCGTATCTAAGATTACTGGAACTTAAACCATGATATGCAGTAAGCAATGCGTCAATATTGAGTAGAGGAGCTACTTTATATAATGCATATGCGGAAGAACTTATCCTTTTTGTTAATAAGTCTATATGTGCTTTCCATATAAGTTTGCTATCTATAGTTACTCCGAGAAATTTTGCATTATTGACTTCGTTAATATTTTGATTATTGTAGTGTATTCTGATATTAGCTGGTCTTGATATTCGTTGACTGAAGTGCATAGCATTAGTTTTACTTAGATTTATTTTAGGTTATTGTTCATTAGCCACTTTATTGCCGATTTTAGGAAATTATTAATGTCTGACTCATATTCATTATTTTTCTTGAATGGTATAGTTATTGTACTGTCATCAGCAAATAGTGTTATTGACTGATCAATACTGATCAAGACAAGGATATTTTGACCCGCGGTAGTCGCGGATTTTTAAATTAGTAACCAAGTGGACCTGTTGAAATATTTCCCTGGATGTAGGAAAATTATACTAAATTATAACCCTAATTTCCCACGAACGTCACCTGCTAATGTCATCCTTGGGCCAAAATATTCTTGTCGCACTAAACTTAATATTAAAGTTTGACATTACAATATTAAACGTATTAATAATTCAAGACTTGCGCAATGGACTAAAATAATAATAATCTATCTATCTCTCTATCTAAATCATCACGCCAGATCCCTTGCGGGGTAGGCAGAGAGTACAGAGTTCCAACAGGTTCTTTCCTTTCTCTGGCTTCCTCCACTCTCATAGCTGACCGACCGCATTAGCAACAGCGTAGTAAGAAAGCGAGTAGGTATGAAAGATAGTATCGGTGTAAAGATGAGAAAGGGCATGCTCCGTTGGTTCGGGCATATAGAAAGAATGTCAGAAGAAAGAATGACAAACCAGATATACAATGTGAAAGTGGAAAGATGCAGGTACCGGGGAAGGCCTAGACTACCTTGCCACGACCAAACAATAACAATAGGAGTAGATAAATAAAATTACTGATAATTATGGTCACAATTAATAAAAAATGTGAATAATGATGAGATTGTCAAATCGTCGAAATTACTGTTTAATTAAAAATGTCAATTGTCAAAACTGATTATAGCTAGTAACCTTATTATAGCTATTCCAAACAAAAGATTCTATATTAGTTAATTAACTTAAGTTTTCTGCTGTTGCTTAACCCCCAACGAAAAAAAAACTTAAAACAAGTTTAACGTGTGTATCTGTGTCTGTCTGTGGCATCGTAACTTCTAAACGGATGAACCGATTCTATATTAATAATTTTTTTGTTTGTTCGGGAGCTATGACTCAATACTATTGGGGTTTCCTTGAATTTTGAATATAAGTTTTACTTGCGCTAAATGTGGAAATAAACCATTTTGAACTGATCGGATATACATACAGCGTGACAAATGCCTAGCAGATAAGGAAAACTACAGTATTATGATTCATGCAGGTGGAGCTGCGAGAATTTATTTAATTATATTTAACTAATATAATACCTAAGAGTATCTCGCAGGTGTGTGAAGTTCGCCAACCCGCACTGGGCCAGCGTAGTGGACTATGGCCTAAACCCTCTCAGTTTGAGAAGACACCCGTGCCCAATGGCGAGACTATTTCCAAGCAGGCCTAATAATATAATTATATATTATATTATAATAATTAATAGAATTCATTGTATTTTATTACGCACGCGCGTAAATCTATTGTAGAAGAGCAACCGGCGAGCGTGTATGAGACGAACTATAAGAGTGGAGGAAGCCAGAGAGGTGTGTAAGGATAGAACCTGTTGGAACTCTTATACTCTTTGCCTACCCCGCAAGGGATCTGGCGTGATGATATATAGAAGATAGATAGAAGAGCAAAACTTAGTTCCATACAACACAAAGCCAGATGTCGTAGCCATAAAAATAATAATAATAAAAATTGAATCTCTTTCCTTTTTCTTCGGTCGTGGCAATCTCTGGGGATGCCTTTTTTCTGCAGATATCTTTCGGATAACGATGGCAATGACCACATAATATAATGATTTGTATAAAATGACTTACCGTTTACAAACGTGAGAGCAATAATAAAGACAATCAGCAATTTGTGAAACATTTTTAAATTCATCATATACATTATAAATTTATACACGTAATAACACGGTATACGTTCATGCGAAAGCTAAAAGCATTAAATGCTCTAATGTTCATGGTGTTTATAACTTAATGCAGGAAAATGTTATTAATAACTGACGTCTGCCTGTGGCTACATTAGTGAGACATAAGCTTGGCAGAGACCGGACGCGGGCGCGGTAACTATATCAAGCGGATAAAACCGCCTTTTATAGCCGCCATTTTATTAGTATGGCCACGACGAGCGGGTAAAACAATGAATTTACTGCGCAAATGTGGCCTAGCTTTTGATTATGTAAATGTTCTTTTTTTACCTGGGAAAACTCCTGCATAGGACTTCCGCGAGCCTCGGGGGAAGCTCACCGTGCGTGTCGGATTCCTACCAACTAAAACCCTAAAAACCTACGATTTCAGTACTTAGGAGGG
Organism: Phalera bucephala; assembly: GCA_905147815.2. Lineage (NCBI taxonomy): Eukaryota > Metazoa > Arthropoda > Insecta > Lepidoptera > Notodontidae > Phalera > Phalera bucephala. The sequence continues at coordinate 6,583,139 of LR990635.1, read as the reverse complement.
ATTTCGGGATCTCCGTTTGGAACGCACCAGTGCCCCTCCTGTGCCGCACTCTGAAGAGCCCGCCATCGGGGGGAAGACTTAATAACACATTCCCCCCGCAACGACGCGGTGCTCACAGCGCCTTGCGCCACACGACACCGAGCAAAAGGGTGAGCATGTAAAAACTACGGTCTAACAGGAAGGGCAAGGAGGCAACTAGTTCAAGAGAGACGACCTCGGCTTGGACAGTCGCTATGGGGTAGGGCATGTACTAGATGTCTTGCCCTACACCGGCTGGCGGCAAGGGATTCTTAAACCTCACCGGTGAGGTCGGTCTCTGATCGTATGTGTGGTAGATGTATCCGAAAGAGGGAAGGTAAGGCCATCGAGAGAGATAGCTGCTGATATCTTATCTTATCTTATATTGGCTTACCGGACCGAGGATACCTCTGGCGCACTTCGACCCATGGGATCTTTTGTGGTGTCCTTGCTCTAATGCTCTTACGTACCTGAAGTGTCTAGTCCTCCCTGTATTAGGTTGTAAATTCCAGCAGGGGGACAGAGCCGTAGTTCTTCTGGGTTTGGATAGGCCACTCCCAGCAGTTCCATTCGCCGCGCAGCCAGAGCGTCGCAGTGACAGAGGACGTGTTTCATGGTTTCAGTTTCTGTGCCACAGCTCCTGCATAACACGTCGCCGCATAGGTTCATCTTGTGTAGATGTTCTTTCGTGCCATAGTGGCCTGTAAATGCTCCAGTTATTTGCCTTAGTTGTAGTCTACTATATTTTAGTAGTCTCTTGCTGTCGCTTTCACACCATGCGAAAAGAAATTCCTTTGAGCGTCGAATCCCTGTGTGTGTTTCCCATTCTTTCTTGTGTTGTTCTTGGGCATATTTGAAGAGTGCGCCTCTATAGGCACCGTCTGGTATGTCTATGAACGGTTCTGGACCAACGGGTTTTTCCATTGCTCCCTTCCTGGCTAAGTCATCCGCACGCTCATTGTCATCAACTCCCGTGTGCCCAGGGACCCAGACTAACCTGACCGTGTTGCGCGCACCACATCTGTCAAGAAGGTATTTTCTCATAGGAGCCGACGGCTTTGAGGGCAGCCTGACTATCACTACAAATGTAGACTTTCTTGCCCGTGATTCGTTTGTCCAATATCTCTTTTGCACAAATGTTTATCGCATAGGTCTCTGCCTGGAATATTGATGTAAACCTGTCCATGCTTTGACTAAGGCTGTATCCTTCCGTGTATACTCCGGCTCCCGTTCCAAACTTGGTTTTGGATCCGTCAGTCTACCATATCATTTGCTCCTTGCCTTGCTTATTTAGACCACTTTTCCCCGGGATCTAGGGCAGTACATCGTGCTGCATTGCCCGGACATCGTCCGGGAATTCAGCGCGACGTACTCGCCCGCCTCGCCTGTCGCGTCGCCCGCGCGCGCGTCGCCCCCCGCCCTCGCGCACCCCGCGCCTTCTGCGCGCCCCGCGACTCCGTTAGTCGCGGAGAACGGTAGTTGCGCCGCCCCCGACCCCCGCTGACCGCCCCGTCTCGCCATGCAGGTCCGAGCTGCTCTCGGACTCGGATATGGAGGTCGAGCGCGCGTCCGCGCGACACGCCGCCCCCGCCCGGTCCCCGTCCCCGTCGCTCTCGTTGGAGGACGACTTCATTCCCATTTCAAATGGGAAGCGGGCGCGTAAACCGCGCGACTCGCCGCCTCCCAAGATCCAGAGGGCCGGGAACGTCTCCTTTTCTCCCGGCCCCTCCGGCCCCCGGCCGTCTCCGTCTCCCGACGCGGCCGCGAGGGTCTCCCCCCTCGCGCGCCCCGCACGTCCGAGCATCACTCCCCCGCCGCTTGTCATTCAGGACAAGAGCGCCTGGGAGCGCATCTCTAAGGCGATTTATAATCGCCAAATAAATTACACGCACGCGCGTTCCACCGCGCAAGGCATAGCCTTTAAGATGGCGTCCTCGGACAACCACCGACCGCTATCCGCGTTCCTGCGATCGAACAAGATCGCATATCACACATACACCCTGGAGGAGGAAAGGGAGCTCAGGGTAGTCATCCGCGGTGTTCCTAGGGAGCTGGACACCGCCGTCATTAAAGCCGACCTCCAGTCCCAGGACCTTCCTGTGCGCCAGGTGCACAGAATGGTCAATGGGCGCTCCAAGGAGGCCTACGACATGGTGCTGGTCGTCCTCGACCACACCGAGTCCGGCCGTAGGGTCTTCGACCTGAAGGCCGTGTGCCACATCTCTGGCCTAACCGTGGAGGCCCCCCACAAACGTAACCGTAATTGTCACGCGCGCCCTCGATGCGTGAAGTGCATCGGGGACCACGCGACGTCCCAGTGCGCCCGTTCGAAGGAGATGGCGGCCGAGCCCCCCAGCTGCGTCCTCTGCGGCCCCAAGGGGCACACCGCGATCTATCGCGGTTGCCCCAAGGCCCCGAAGCGAAGCGCGGCCGGACGAGGCGCGGCGGCCGCCGCCGCCCCCGCGCGGTTGCCCCCCCCTGCACCCTCAGCGCAACACCCCCCCGCGCCCTCAGCGCACCCTCGTCTGGTGCCTCCAGCGCCAGCGACCTCAGCTCCCCGCACTCCCGCGCCACAGAAGCTGACCACCCCTCCCCCGCCGCTCAGGCCGTCTCTTGGCGCCAACGCGTGGGTGAAGCCGCTGCCCTACACCGCGGCCTCCCACCCGTCAGTGGGCCCTGCCCGCCCCCCAAAACGCGCGCCTTGCCCCTCTCCGCCCACCAACGTCAGTCAGGACGTCAACCTGATTATGAACGTCTCGGCGGTGATAAGCCCCGCGCTAATCCCCAGAGTCCGTGAACTCGCCCTCCAACTCCGCGCCGCCACCAACTTGGCGGACCAGGTTCTCCTGGCCGCGGAATACAGGGACGTCTATGACGTCCTGGCGTCCCTTAGAACCCAACCCCCCCGCATCCAATAATGGATTTACGACCTCCCCGCCATAAGCCCCACAACCTATCCCTGGCGTTTTTTAACGCCGATGGCCTTCGCTCCCAGCGAGATCAGGTTGCTGATTTCCTCCGAGATCACCAGCTTGATATCCTCCTAGTGCAGGAAACCTTCCTCAAGCCCGCACAACGCGATCCTAGGATCGCGAACTATAACCTCGTGCGTAATGACAGAATCGGCTCCCGTGGGGGCGGTACTCTCATTTACTACAGGAGGTCCCTTCACTGCGTCCCTCTCGATCCCCCTGCGCTCACCAACCTCGAAGCCTCGGTCTGTCGCATCTCTCTCACGGGGCACCAGCCCATCGTGATCGCCTCCGTATACCTTTCCCCCACTAAATTCGTTCTCAGGAGTGACTTTGAAGCACTCCTTAATCTGGGAAGCGCCGTCATTCTGGCAGGCGACTTCAACAGTAAGCACGTGGCCTGGAATGGTCGCACCACTTCCCCTAACGGTAGGAGCCTTGACGCCCTGGTCGACGTTCTCGACTTTTACGTCATCGCACCTATGCACCCTACCCACTATCCCAACAATCCCAACCACCGACCCGACGTCCTTGGCGACGTCGATGGCGCTTCTTAAGGGTGTCACCTTACGGCTGCACTCCTTGGAAGTAGTCCAGGAACTCGACACTGACCATAGACCTGTAGTCATGAGACTCGGTTCCCCCCCTTCCGCCCCTCAGCGACCCAAAAAGACGGTGGTGGATTGGCATGCGCTAAGCACGGCCTTGGCGGATGCCGAACCTCCCCCCCTCCCTCTCAGCTCGGACTCCATCCCGTCCCCTCAGGACACCGATAAGGCCGTTGATGCCTTTACCGAACACATCCGATCGGCTGTCAGTCGATCGTCCAAGCAAGTCGAGGCGAAAGATCTCTGCCTCAACCGCTTTCGACTGCCGGACGATGTTAGGGATCTGATTCGTTCTAAGAATGCCTCTATCCGAGCGTACGACTCTTACCCCACCGAATCCAATCGGGCCCGGATGCGCGCTTTACAACGAGAGGTAAAGCGTCTTGTCGCGGAGGTCCGGGAGGAACGGCGGGGTGACCTCCTAGAGGGCATCGCGCCATCGCACCTGGCCTACTGGCAGCTGGCGCGAAGCCTCAAATCCGACTCCACGACTGGCATGCCCCCGCTGTCCCGCCCTTCAGGCGCACCCCCAGCCTTCGACGACGACGAAAAGGCCGAGCTTCTCGCCAACTCCCTCGAGAGCCAGTGCACTCCCAGCTCTCAGTCCGTCGACCACTCCCAGCTCTCAGTCCGTCGACCAGTCCCACGTCGACGCGGTCGACAGGGAAGTCGAGCGCAGGGCATCCCTCCCCCCCCGTCGATTCCTTACCTCCTATCACCCAAACGGAGGTCGAACATCTAATTATGGGTCTCAAAACTAAAAAAGCCCCCGCCCAACTCATCTGCCTCTTAGTGGCCATATTGAACACCGCGATCACGAACTGCACCTTCCCCGCTAACTGGAAGGAGGCGGACGTCATAGGCATTCCCAAGCCCGGCAAACCTCGCAATCTCCCCGCGAGCTACCGCCCTATCAGTCTCCTCAACTCCCTGGCCAAGATATACGAGCGCCTACTTCTGGCGAGGCTCAAAGACTTCGTAACGTCCAGGGGTATCCTTATCGACGAGCAGTTCGGCTTTCGAGCCAAACACTCTTGCGTCCACCAAGTGCACCGCATCACGGAGCACATCCTCTCCGGTCTCAATAGACCCAAACCCATCTACACGGGCGCCCTCTTCCTAGTTGTCGCGAAGGCATTCGACAGTCTGGCACAACGGCTTGATCTACAAGCTCTACCAATTGGGTGTGCCGGACAGACTCGTGCTCATCTTACGAGACATCTTGTCGAATCGCGCCTTCCGTTATCGCGTCGAAATGACGCGCTCCACTTCCCACTCCATCAGTACTGGAGTCCCACAGGGCTCAGTTCTCTCTCCGCTCCTGTTTAGCCTTTACACGAACGACATTCCTCGTTCGAGTAAGGCGCATCTAGCCCTATTCGCGGATGATACCGCTCTCTACGTCTCGCATAGGAATAAGGGTTTCATTACCAGAAACCTTCAGGCATCCGCCAATTCCCTAGGGAATTGGTTCAGGAAGTGGCGTATTGAGGTGAACCCGGACAAGAGCGCTGCGGTGTTCTTCTCCAGAGGTGCCACCCCGCGCCGCTCCCTGCGCCGCCCTAGAAGTAATCTCGGCCAAGAGACCATGTTCGACCGACCCATTCCCTGGGTCAAAGAGGTCAAATATCTAGGGGTCACCCTAAACAGTACCATGTCCTTCGGCCCGCACATCAAGCGGGTCCGTCACCGAGCATCCTTTGTGCTCGGTCGTCTCCATTCGTTAATCTGCAAGCGGAGTAAAATGTCCCTTAGAAATAAGGTGACACTTTACAAAACTTGCGTTCGACCCATCATGACTTATGCGTGTGTTGTGTTCGAGCATTCGGCCCCCTCTCACATCGATAAACTCCAAGTGGTTCAAAACCGCTTCCTCCGTAAAGCCGTAGGAGCCCCCTGGTTCGTACGGAACGTCGACCTCCACTCCGATCTAGGCCTCGAACCTATTCGCGCCTTTATTAAAAAGGCGTCAACACGTCACTTCGCGAACGCATCTACCCATGCGAATCCGTTAATCGTAGCCGCCGCCGACTACGATCTCCCCCCCGACCCCTGCCGCCACCGCCGGCCGCGACATGTTCTCGCCGACCCCCCCGATGCTTTGCCATCCCTTCTTTCCGCTCAGAATACGGGCGACGACGACGACGTAGTAGTAGATCCCCTCCCATAGCCGGCTGTTGACCGGTGCACTTAGTAGTGCACCCGTCCCCCTACAGCGACTGTCCCAACCGAGGGCGCTCTCGAGTATGTCGCCTCTTGCCCTTCTGGCTGGCTAGAGCGTAGTGGTTGCACGCTCGCCTTTAAGTCCGGTGAAGCTGTGAAGGCCTCGCGGCCGACAGCGTACATCATTCACACACACACACACACACACACCACTTTTCCATTGTTCCCTAGTTGGGATGTGAGTGCTAAATCTCTTATTGAACATGTATGTGGTTAAGATCTTGTCACTTCTAATGTCCCTTATGTCATCTAGTTCCTTGTCCGGTTCTAGCTTGGTGTGTTCGAGGCCTGGCGCCGTTATGCTCCATAGTCCAGCTTTCTCTTGCCTATAGAGTGCCTTCCTTGCCTCAGTTTCAATGACGATATGTAATGAAGTCAGGTTGAGTAGCCTCTCCATAGCAGCCGTCGGTGTTGTTTTAAATGCACTTGTCCTCTGCAGTTTTGTTAAGGAATCCCTGCACGTCTGTGTTTTAGTTCTAGGCCACCACACGATGCATCCATACGTTAATATCGGTTTTACCATAGTGACATATATCCAGTGCATTATTTTGGGCTGTAGTCCCCATGTCTTTCCATACGCTGACCTACACATATTCAGCACTCTCAATGCTTTGGCTATGGTTTGATCAACATGTGTATGCCACTTTGGTTGCTTGTCTAGGGTCACCCCCAGATACTTGACCTCAGTGGCCCATTTAATTTTACTTCCGTACATATGCAAGTCCTGTAGACCCGTCAGTACCTTTTTCCTTGTAAACAGGATGACATTAGTCTTCGTCGGGTTGACCGAGAGGCTATTTGTTGTGCACCAGTTTGTTACTTTATCTAGAGCTCCCTGCATCAGTGTCGATACTGTGTTTGGAAACTTCCCATTGATTGCTATCACTATATCATCCGCATATCCTTCTCCGTAGAACGGACCTTTGTTGATTATCTTCAAGAGAGAGTCCAGTACCAGGCTCCACAGAGTCGGCGATAAGAATCCTCCTTACGGGCATCCTTTAGTAGTTCTTACGGATAGCCCTTCTCCTAATAAAGTGGACTGGACTATCCTGTTCTTTAGCATGTTTTTGATCCATCTGATAAGAGTTGGTTCTATCCCATGCTCTATAGCAGCTAATTCTATGGATGAGAATGTTGTGCGATCAAATGCACCCTCGATATCCAGAAAAGCTGCAGCACAAATTTCCTTTTGCTGCAGAGCCATCTCTGCGCGATTCACCACATAGTGCAATGCCGTTTCAGGTTTAAGAATCTTTATTTCTCTTTAAGAATAACTCTAATTCAATTACAGAGAAATTAAAACTTAACAAAAATAAACTTAAGGTTAGCGTACAGAAAATATGTTTTCGTTAAAATATTTTTATAAATCAAAATTGGGTAGTCAAAGATGTTACGGTACAAAATGAACACAACAAACACGGATGTAAAGTTAGACTAGATGTGGCATTGAATGTGGTTTGCAATTATAAGAATTTTAGAATAGATTTGGAAAGAATATTTATTAACTTGTTTAGTTGAGAGGTTAAATGGTTATATTTGTATTAAGTGTATTTTTTTTTTTTTTTTTAAATGTATGTTTTATTTATTTATTTATTATGTATATTTGTTTATGTATATGTGTATCAGTTGAACGGTGACAGGTATTAGGCACAAATGCATGTCTCTGTTTAGTTACACGCATTTGTAACATGTAATTTTAATAGTTTTTTGAAACTAGTCATACTCTTGGCGTCTTTTATATCTTTCGGCAGCTTATTGTAAATATTAACACCTTCAAATTTAATATTCTTTTTTCCATAGTTTGTTCTGGGTGGGCGTAGAACGAGGTAACTTGCTCTTCGTAATTTCATTTTGTGTTCTTGCTGTTTTTTGGAAAAAGCTAATGTAGTATGAATTTCATTATTTAATATTTTGCGTATTAGTATGCATGTATAGTAGATGTATGTTTGTGTAATGTTCAATATTTTTGTGTCATCATATACTTTTTGTGGCGATTTTCGATAACCATAGTTAAATAAAATTTTTACTAGTTTATTTTGGGCTTTTTGTAATACACTTAGATTACTTTTAGCAGCGGTCCCCCAGATTTCTATTAGGTAATCAATGTGCGGTTTGACTAAAGAATTATAAATAAGGTATCGCACCTTCCGCGGAAGACATTTTCTTATACCGTGAAGAGCACCAGTTAGTGATATTAGCTTAGATTTGATATTTTCTATGTGTGGTTTCCAATTAAGATAGTTATCTAATATAATACCGAGGTATTTCTCTTTAGATTTTCTTTGTATTATTTGTTTGTCTATTTTAAGTTGTATATTATTGGGTATACGTTTATTTTTTGCCGCAAATATAACATAGTTTGTTTTAGTAGTATTAATAGTGAGCAAATTCGACTGAAACCAGTCATTTAGCAAATTCAAATCATCTAAAGCTTGAGGTATAATACATTCGATCGAATTTCCAAAGTAAAAAATACTTGTATCGTCTGCGTAAAGTGAAATATCTCCTTTGAGGTGGATTTGATAGATATCATTAATATAGATGAGGAATAACAATGGTCCTAAAATTGAGCCCTGGGGTACACCGTATGTAATAGGTTTAGGACAACTTTGGTGATATCCTATTTGGACTATTTGTCTGCGATTTTGTAGGTATGATTTAAATATGTCAAGTGCTGTACCTGTGATAACTATTTGAGCCAATTTCCTTACTAACAGATCAGGGCTGATAGTATCAAATGCTTTTTTAAGGTCGATGAAAATGCCTAACGCTATTTGTTTTTGATCAATTTTATTCTTTATTTTGGTAATAAGGTCAATTGTTGCCGAAAGTGTATTTGATTTGGGTCGAAAACCATATTGTTTAGAGTAAAAAAAGTTTTTACATTTTAAGAATGTATACAAACGATTATGAAGTACTTTTTCAAAAATTTTTGATATTGCCGGAAGCACAGAGATTGGTCGATAATTACAGGGATCAGACTTACTGCCAGATTTATGTACTGGAATAACTTTAGCGATTTTTAAACTATCCGGAAAAGAACCCCCTCGCAGACATAAATTAATACTAGCTGTAAGTTCGGGAGCGATAATGTCTTTTACACATTTCAAAGATTTTGTACTAATGCCATCAATGCCAGAACCAGTATTTGCGTCTAAATTATCAATTATTTTAAGTATTTCGTCCGTGGTTGCTGGTATAAAGTGCTTTAATTCTGTTGTATTAATTAGTTTTAGATCTTGAATCGGACGGTTTTTATACTTGTCAGGGATTTCATTAGCCAGGGTTGAACCAACAGTTGAGAAATAGTAGTTAAAGTTTTCACAGATTTCCTTTTTGTCTGTTAGAACTAATGAATCATATTCCAGTTTTTCTGGCCCCAGCTTGTTTCTCACTTTATTTTTAGACAGATCATTGATCAAACTCCACATTTTTCGTGGTTTAGTCATATTGTCTTTAAAGTGTTTGTAGTAATATGCATTTTTCGTTGTCTGTATATTTTTGGTAACGTTAGCTTTTGCTTTCTCATATTCTTTCCTTAAATTTGTATCTGACATATTTGATTTGAATTTTAGCCATAGTAAGTTTCGATTATTTATATCATGTATGATTTCTTTTCTTATCCAATCTTGCCGTGGGGGGTTCAAATTTTTTGTTTTTATGACTTTACTTTTAGATAAACAATGTAGCAATTTTTCCTCTAATTTCTCATAAATAGGTTCTTCATCATTATATGTGGTTATGCTTTGTAAATATTCACAAAATTTGGTATAATCGACTGCAGTATATTCTACCTTTCTGATTGAGGCAGGTTGATAGCGTTTGATTTCTAGGAATATTTGCTTATGATCAGACATAGCAGATTCCATCATCACCATATGGAAGTTGTTATCGTTAAGATTAGAACTGACATGATCTAGTATAGTTTGAGTTGTTGTAGTTTCACGAGTACAGAACTTACGATCGATCTTATTCAGAATTTTGAAATTGTTTTCTTTTAATATTTCCTTATAAATCCGTGTAGGTCGGTCTGGGTTAAGTAGGTCGAAATTATAATCGCCAAAAACTACTGCTCTCCTCCTCTGCTGTAGTTGGTTGGAATATATTTCAAGGAAATTATTTACATTAGTCTTATCGGGTTTATAAATGACACCAATATCCAAACAAAACTTATTTACCCGTATCCAGAGATAGTGAATATTATCTATACAATGGTCTTCAATGAGGCTGTGCTTTATATTATTATGGATGAATATTGACACGCCACCTCCCCTTTTGTTTTGCCTAAAGTTATAATAGTGCGTGTAGCTCGGAATTTCAAGTCTTTTGGCCTCATCTTCATTTTTAATCCAGGTCTCGGAAAGTACTATAACATGTGTAGTAGTTGGAAGAGAAGCAATCACACATCTCAGCTCATCGAATTTTCCTGGCTTAAGGATACTACGAGCGTTAGCATAGAAGCACTTCAATGATTTTTTTGTACATCTTATATCAGTATAATTATGAGTAATTTGATGTGTTATTTTCTCTGAGGGGGTGATTAGTTTTTTGAAGGAGCGGGTAAAGTTTTAGATTTTTGTTCTGTAGATGTTATTATTTTTGGAATACCTTTAATATATTTGATGGTAAGATTTTTTTCTCCATCTGATGTACGTTTTTTGAGTTCTTCTTTTAAATTTTTCATGTATCTTCGTTGACAAGGAGTTTGATCGGAGTATATTTTGATATTTCCCATTCCTGAGTTCTGTCTGTTACGCAGTATTGCTTTGGCTATGTCTTCAGATTTGAAACTTACTTTAATTACACGGTGGTGGCCAGGTTTGTATTTTCCAAGACGAATAATTTTTTCCGGTTGGGTGCTTTCATGATGAAGGAGTTTTGTTATTTTTATGATTTCCTTCTTTTCATACTCATAACGTTCAGTTGGCGATGTTATATTCGGCTCAGGAATTCCAGCGACTACTATATTTTTAGCACGCAGACTTCGTTCTTGGATTTCATTGAAAATGTCATCATTGTTCATTACGTTTTGGATAGGATGAGTTGATGATGATATGCATTTAAGATTTTCAATGTCGGCTTCCAGACGTTTTACTTTTGTTTCAGTAGTTTCAGCGATGTTTGTAAGATTTATGAGTTGACTCTTTAGATTATTATTTTCCACAATTATGTTTTCGATGGTATTACTAATATTACCAACCTCCTTCTTTATTACAGTTACATCTTGACAAAGTTTACTGATATTTTCTGCTTGATCATGTCTAGTAGTTTTTAAGAGTGACATCATTTCAGACATCTGCTTTCGTAGTTCAGAGAACTCAGCTCTGATCAGGACTTCATCATCAGGTAACTTGCGCTTATTGCGAATGGTAATATTGGAAGGAGAATCAATATTTGTATGTATTTCTGACAAATTTGGTTGAGAACCTCCAAGTCGATTTTCGCTGCCACTTCCAGTCGGTGAGCGTAGTAGACTCATTATGTATCCGTGATATGGTCGCTCACGTGCTTTATGTACGTGTACAGGCGCGTATGAAGAATACAGAAAATAAAGAGCCCACCTCTTTTACTCGAAGGGGTGAAGAGCAGTTACGGCGTCGGTGTCTACGAACAGCACTTCGCACTTAAAAGATGTTGGATGTAAGTTACTTGCAGTTGATTTGGAATAAGATGTTATACGCAGGTGCTATAAGTTTTAGAGTAGAACACTAACAAATTATTGGAATTTATAATTTAAATGCAACACGTCTGCTCTGTACGCTCGCTCGCGCGAATCCCGTTTCCGTAGACTTACCAGGTAGATAAGCGCATTGCATCTTATGTAGGGGATAATCCTTTAGTGGGCCATCCTTTATGTGCCTATCTATCATTTTCTCTAGACATTTTAAAAAGAATGAGGACAGGCTGATTGGTCTGTAGGATTTGGCATCCTCATAGTTGGATTTCCCTGGTTTGGGAATAAACGTCACCGTCACCTGCCGTCAGATTCTAGGGGTATGCCCAAAGGCCACGCACGCCCTGAATAGTCTGCACAGGTGTTGGCTGAGTACTGGTTCCCCTTCCTGTAGGACGATGGGATAAACACCATCCGGACCAGGGGCCTTAAATGGTTGAAAGCTCTTTAAGGCCCATTTGAGTAATAACTGCTGATAAGAAGGGAAATAGCCTTAGTACTGTTTTTGTCATTTGTTAGATTTTTGACGGATCTATTCGGTACTCCACCCTTATTCAATATTGTTCAATTGATAAAAAGCTTATTAAAAGCCTCTCAGAGCGTGCTCCTAACAACAGCCACAATTAGACAATGGTGAGAAAAGAAACATCGCTACTTTACTTTGGTCTACGTCAAGAGGAATTACCGCCAGGGCATCAACTACCATGGTCGATGTGAAAATCATTCAATCGGCTCCGCAATCAGGTAGGTAGATGCAGGCTAAATCTATGCACATGAGGGTTCAGTAATCCCAACAGCCTGCGATTGTGGTGCGACCATAGACAAACGCACTTACTGGTCTGCCCCTTGTGCCCCATCACCCGTACAAGGGAAAAGCTGAGCTCATGTGAGCTGATCAAGCGTTTGAGCTAGCCACTCAACGGGACGAGTATGAATCATGGACACACTCACATGGCTTACACACAAAAGTACGCTCCCACACATAGTTACACACACACACGCGGATACGCATACTAACACAGGAAAGCACACGCACGCGCACTTAAAAAACAAGCCCGCTGAGTTTCTTCGCCGGATCTTCTCAGTGGAGGCCGTGAGTAATAGATTATTAGAGAGATTAGAATCTAACCTAACTACTAATCTACCACCGGATCACCGATCTTATCAACTAATCTAACACCGATTTTATCCGATGAAAAATAATTTAATGAAAATATAAAAGCGTCTCCGCAGGGTCTGTACAAAATAGTTTGAGTTTGTGATGTTAAATACGACAGGGCGGACACGAAAATATGTGTTGAATATATCCAATGACGTACCATATACGGACATAAAATGTTTCTCTGTGAATAATCAATTTGCGGCCAATGACTTCATTGCTTGCGGCCGATTCGTCCTTTTAATATCCTGCTGTTAACATGATTACCAGTACATCTTCGGTTAAAAAATTTAACCGCCATTTTAACGTACTGTCACTGGCACGTTATTTTCGTAGTTATGGCATGTCCATATATATTACGTCATCGGATATATCCGATAAGGGCCGTAAATAGGTTATTTTTTTTAATAGAATTATCTGAAGGACAAGTCAAGAGCCTCCGTAACCGGCGAGCGTGTATGAGACGAACTATGAGAGTGGAGGAAGCCAGAGAGGTATGTAAGGAAAGGACCTGTAGGAACTCTGTACTCTCTGCCTACCCCGCAAGGGATCTGGCGTGATGATATACAAGGTGCAACATAATAAACGCAAGACCTAAAAGTAGTTTATTCTAAATCGGTTGGAATTTTTAATGTGTCTTACTTTTTTTTCAATGTGCAAAAAATGCTTTTACTCCTTCATTGCGCTATTAAAAATTAAATTTATTCTTGATTCATAGTAAGAAGATGATTCCAATTTCATTCCTAAAACGTGTTTCTCAAAACGCACACATGCATGTCAAGTTTCATTGTTACTTGGGGTATAAAAGTGCTTTAAAAAAAGTAAAAACCTTTAAATTTGAAAATTTGGTTTTCGTTTTATATTTATGAAGCAATTCTCTAATCGGGGTGTCTGAGGTCTTGCGTTTATTATGTTACACCTTGTAGACAGATAGACAATTTTTTTCACTGTAATCAATTAAAAAATAAAACGTGTAACAAAAAGTTTGTACACATTTTTACGAAAATTGCGCGGTCGGAGGAGTATGAAATTTCCCACACTCATAGTTTATATAGAGAAGGAGTGCGGAATGCTAATATTTTTTTAAAATATGCATAAAACATACATTAAATCAATGAAAAAAACATTACACTCACTACCATGTATTTGACACAATACACGACAAATTGATGTTTGTCTTTAATATTATTTGTCTATAGTCTTACTGAATGTCAAACATAACCAGCAAACGATGAAAGAGTAGGTCGAATATCGAGCTATGGGCGACCACTCGTTAGAATAAACCTTAGTAGTTAGAAAGACTCCTACTGAATAAAATAACATAGGCGTGATACACGTGAATTAAATGCATAAACACAAATTATTAAACCATCATCTCCATTCAAGATCAATCCTAATAATATAATTAATAATCTACATTTATATCTGTATAAATATTATAAAGAGGAAAGATTTGTATGTTTGTAACGAATAAACTCAAAAACAACTAGACCGATTTCAAAAATTCTTTCACCATTAGAAAGCTACCTTAACCAGAAGTAACATAGGCTATATAACATAGACCCGGTAGTTGACGCTGTTGTCGACCGGGTACGAACTGCTAGTAATATTATTATAAACGTGCAAGTTTGTGAGAAAAATGGAGTTTTCTAACGAAAACTTCCCAGTATGAGTCTGGAGTCTGAAATTGTGCTAGGTTTATGGCAATATGCTCGCCCCTTATTACACGGAATCTAACATCGTCGGCGAAAAGTGGGTGTACTCAGTACACCTCTGCCACCCCCGCTTAGAGAATATACAAAGTGTAACATAATAAACGCAAGACCACAGACACCCCGATTAGAGAATTGCTTCATAAATTCAAAACGAAAACCAAATTTCCAAATTTAAAGGTTACCCCTTTTTTAAGCACTTTTATACCCCAATTAACAATGAAAATTGTATGTGTATGTGTGCATTTTGAGAAATACGGGTTATGAATGCATTTGTAATCTCCTTATTGCTATGAATCAAGAATAAATTTAGTTTTTTATGGCGCACTGAAGGAGTAAAAGCATTTTATGCAAATTTAAAAAAAAATGTAAGGTACATTCAAAATAATTGGAATCAATTCTGTTGAAAGAATGACAAAACAGATATACAATGCGAAAGTGGAAGGATGTAGGTGCCGGGGAAGACCTAGACTATCTTACCATGACCAAATAGACCGTGTCTTAGCTGAAGGGCAAGTCAAGAGTCTCCGTAACCGGCGAGTGTGTATGAGACGAACTATGAGAGTGGAGGAAGCCAGAGAGGTATGTAAGGAAAGAACCTGTTGGAACTCTGTACTCTCTGCCTACCCCGCGAGGGAGCTGGCGTGATGATATAGATAGATAGATAGAATTCTGTTATCGATTTAAAACAAACTACTCTCAGGTCTTGCGTTTATTATGTTACACCTTGTAGATGTGACGGTAACTTAAGTTTTTGAGGCTGTTTATTACTATTTACCTATCGCAAAAACTACTAATGGCCGGTTTCAATATTCATCTCAAAGATCTATACTGCTGACTGTCAGTAAGCGAGATAGATTTGCTTACTGTCAGTAGAATTTTGATAGATTTTCCCATGGATATATTACAATGGATTGAGCACTCTGCGAAAAACCTGATGACAAGGATACTCACTTAGAGCCCTACGTCTCTTTCTAAGTAGGGTGATTAACGTATAATTCTCGGGCACTGTTTATTTCCCTAATTCTTCTCTTTCTTTCTACGCATATGCCACATCTTAAATGAGTAGTAGTCAAAATTTGATTTGATTAAATTGCCCATTTTCTTGCTGACTGTACATTTTTTTCAGGATCTGTAAATTCAGCACCAAATGTCGCCAAAATTAGAGATAGTCACCTAGGGCCGTTTTTTTGTATCTACAACGGTTGAGATAGCTGCTCTTACTTTCTCATCTTAATCCATCCTGTATATAAAGGCGAATTAAGGACCCTACTTTGAACTCGGTACTAAATGGTTTACAACGTATATACCTATATTATATTATTTTGCTGAGTTGTACAGCAAGGTACCTACAGGATTGATAAAATAACCATAATAACGGAATCTATACATTCGTGCTGTTCGCCGTTAAGGAGTCCCCTGATGTATCTTCAAAGTCCAAGGTCCAATACCGATGAAATTAAAATGGCACCACCTTGGAGCTATACTGAACCCAATGCAAAAAGAATCATCAAAATCGATTCATAATTGGCGGAATGATCGCGTAACATACATACAACAAAAAACACGGTCAAATTGAGAACCTCCTCCTTTTTAGGAGTCGGTTAACAAAGCCTCCCCACCGCGTCTGTCTGAACGCGATAGAATCACGATTCTTGCGCACTCGCAATAACTACCGAATGGATTTTCGTACAGCTTTCCCAATGGACGGAGTGATTCAAGAGGAAAGTTTATGGTTATTTTTCACCCGTGATGCCTGCCGTGTCGCTAGTAGAGAGACTCCGTAACCGGCAAGAGTGAATGAGGCGAACTATTTTTTTTTATTTTTTTTTAAAGAATCGAAGCTCCGCTCTCTGTATCGTGGGTGCGTTTACAAACATGAAAATTCATATAGGTCACAAAGGATTTGTCCTGTGCGGGAATCGAACCCGCGACTATTAGACACTGTGGGCGGAGCGACTTAAGCTCTTAAGCACTGCGCTAAATCGTTCGTCAAACTATGAGAGTGGAGGAAGCCAGAGAGGTATGTAAGGACAGAACTGTTGGAACTCTGTACTCTCTGCCTTCCTCGCAAAGGATCTAGTGTGGTGGTAAAGATAGATATATAGATTACCATCGAAATTAAAGTTTTTAAAAAGTATCTATCAAAAAGAAAAAGTGAGTGATTACTTAAAACTCTACCACCCGTTCTGAATGTCATAAGTGTCACCCTGTGGAGAAGGGCAAGAAACTCCACGGTTACTCTTTTATAAATAAGTTTTACAATTATTTTTGTATACATTGCGTTCACGTGGTATGGGAGAACAATGCATAATGAGTTGAATAATAAACATGGTGTAAACTCCAAGTGGTTCAAAACCGCTTCCTCCGTAAAGCCGTAGGAGCCCCTTGGTTCGTACGGAAGGTCGACCTCCACTCCGATCTAGGTCTCGAACCTATTCGCGCCTTTATTAAAAAGGCGTCAACACGTCACTTCGCGAACGCATCTACCCATGCGAATCCGTTAATCGTAGCCACCGCCGACTACGATCTCCCTCCCGACCCCTGCCGCCACCGCCGGCCGCGACATGTTCTCACCGACCCCCCCGATGCCTTGTCATCCCTTCTTTCCGCTCAGAATACGGGCGACGACGACGTAGACGTAGTAGTAGATCCCCTCCCATAGCCGGCGGTTGACCGGTGCGCTTAGTAGTGCACCCGTCCCCCTACAGCGACTGTCCCAACCGAGGGCGCCTCGAAGAGGCGTGAGTATGTCGCCTCTTGCCCTTCTGGCTGGCTGGAGCGTAGTGGTTGCACGCTCGCCGTTAAAATCCGGTGAAGCTGTAGAGGCCTCGAGGCCAACAGCGTAGATCATTCATACACACACACACATAAACATGTACAGTATTAGTTATTTATTTAGATTCTTCTTGAATGGTGCTGAAATTCTCTCTTACACAAGCAAATTAAAGTATTAGTGTGTGAGAAAAAGAATGAAAATACCTCTGCCGAGCAGTGGGCAGTATAGGCTGATATTATTAAATTATAAAAGATATAAGATGAATAAAAGGCAATTTGACTTAGAAGTTTTTTTATAACTCCTTTAAAAAGTTGTAACTGTGGGCTATTGACACAAGACTAATATGGTTTGAATGTTACCACAACCATAAAGGCAGGGCAAAAAGTTATGATGAGAAAATAAAATTAACTTGATAAAAAACTTAAACATTAACTTAAAATCTAGACAGCATTCTGAGTTACTATGCTTTGTTCTGGTCCTTCAGCTTTTCAAGTTGTTGCCTGTAATGAAAACGAAAACAAAACAGTTTAATGGGTACATACGAAATAAATTAATTAAAATACAGGACAAGATGAAATGATGGACTGAGGACCATTTGAATGTCGCAGGTAAAAAGTGAATTAGGACAGCGGGTTAAAGACATTCAAATATTAATACAAATTGACATGTCAATGACACAAATGAACATGTCACAAAAAATATTTCAAACCTCTCATGAGATGATTATTTTTACTGCTTTAATCACATTTTATGATATCTCTGACAAGTGTGGAAGTATTGAGTCTTTCCGTTGTTCCATTATTTAAAAAAAAAATGTAGCCCCAAACTAGAATTTATTACTGTCTTGGGTACATGAAACTGCACATACCCAAATACCCAGGCCGCAACAAATAATTGTGGATCACACAAAGATGTGTCCTGTGTGGGAATGGAACCCTCAAATACACAGACACAGTGGGTGGAGCAGCTTAAGCTCTTAACCACTGTGCTAATTGACTGCCCCATTGGTCTCGTGGCCAAGCACATCGCTTTGTGATTATGAGGTCCTGGGGTCAAATAAATGTAGTTTTTGTAACGAAAACTTCCTAGTATGAGTCTGGAAACTGGAATTGTGCCCTTTATATGGCAATGGGCTCGCCCCCTATTACATGGGACCTAACATAGTTGGCGAAAAGTGGGTTTACTCAGTACACCTCTGCCACCGCTGCTAGGGGAATAAAGGCGTGACAGTGGAAATATTTTATAAACCAATCCGTAAATATAAAGTTGGAGGCACCCCACAGGAGAAAAGCCTCTAACTGAAGTACTGTACTAAATAACAGAAATGGCTGACTAACTAACTTGACCAGCGTAGAAAGCATTCAATCGGCTCTGCACTCAAGTAGGAAGAAGCAGGCAAAATTTCTGCAAATGAGAGTTCAGAGATCCAAATTTAACAGCCTGCAATTGTGGTGCAACCTCACAGCCTATGCCGTATCTGCTGGTCTGTCCCTTGTTCGAACCACCTGTACAAGTGAAGAGAAGAGCGCGGCAACAGACAGCCACTTAGCGGGACTAATATCAACCATTGACACGAAAAGAAGAGAAATAGGTAAGTACTAACCTTAATTGTTGATTAAAATCGTCCTGGACAATATCATCTTCCCAATTATCCTCCCAAACAGACACATCTTCGTCTTCAGCGTCCTCTGTGCCCCAATCTAGTAAATAATAATTAATTTAATAAAATTTGCCTTTAAAATGTTGACTACAATAACAATGCTATGGTATTCGCAGCATTTTCTTACTTTCCGCCGGGAATTCTTCGAATTCATCATCCTCTTCCAACAAACCAAGGTCTACTTTCTGTTTATCAGCCATTGCTTTTATTTAATTCGGTGATATTAAAATACAAATAAGCGACAAATTTGCCGACTGAATGCGAAATTAATTATATCGTAAGAAAATGACAATTTGACAAGTCACTCTCATGTAGACACTAGGCATGCGAATTCGAAATCGATTTATTGTCGCTCCATTAGAGTCAAATAATCGATTTTCAGATTGATTTCAATTACTGAATCGATTAACTGAATAGTTTCAGAATCCCCTTGAAGATTTACAATATTTATGGAACGCTTCTAAAAATAGTGTAAAGAAATAGATTCAAATAAATAAAGTTCATTCTTTCAGCAAATTTCCAGTAACCGACATTGATGCGTATAATCGTTACTAATACGTTCGACTTGATACGATTGAAAGGTACCTAGTTTTGACATGCCTATACTCGAACAGTGTTACCTGCTCGAAATTCCGATGAAGGGTGGTAGTTTTATCATATGAAAAAAACACAATCCAATATTTTTATGTCCAAATTATATGCAAGCAAACTTATAATGTAATTTAACCCTCATAACACAGACATAATAGTCAGCTTTATATGACTTATATTTCGTACGAGTCATCCGATTTTCGTACTTACTTGCTTCAAGGTCCAAAGGGTCAATCTTTGGTAAAAAAAAACAGTATTATTGAAACATTTTTTTTAATAAAACGTAGCCCCACTCTAGGATGTATTCCTGTGTCATCAGTGCGTTTACAAATATGAATATTAACATACACAAATACCCACACCGAAACAAAATTTCCCTGATCATTCAGCCCATTTGTGCGCAAGTGTAATCTCATTTTTTATCTATTTTACAAGACAATTATGTGAGTCCTTCATTTATTATATTTACGAATTGCCTATAAAGCTATTATGTGCTTTATCTATCTATCTATAACCTCACGCCAGATCCCTTGCGGGGTAGGCAGAGAGTACAGAGTTCCAACAGGTTCTTTCCTTACATACCTCTCTGGCTTCCTCGACTCTCATAGTTCGTTTCATACACGCTCGCCGGTTACGGAGACTCTTGACTTTTCCATCAGATAAGACTCGGTTTATTTCGTCGTGGTAAGATAGTCTAGGTCTTCCCCGGTACTTACATCCTTCCACTTTCACATTGTATATCTGTTTTGTCATTCTTTCCTCTGGCATTCTTTCTATATGCCCGAACCAACGGAGCATGCTTTATCCTACCTCATATAGTGGTATTTATCTTTTACTTTAATTTTTGCACGAGCATCATTACCACCGCTTTTTGAGTCCATGGGATAATGTAACTCAATCCAAGTTAAAAATTTTGTCAGTATAAAAAAGACCGTCAAGTCTATATTCCCTAAGCGGGGACGGCAGAGGTGTACTGTGTCCACCCACTTTTCACAAACGATATTATGTCCCATGGTAGACTCGGGACTGATACTGGAAAATTTTCTATCGAAAAATTACAGTTTTTACCCAAATTACTTGAATCTGAACTCGGGATTGAACTCGTGATCGCCATGCACATTATTTGCAGTCATTATTTCATTATAAAAACGATTTTAAGGTTTGCACACATTTATTTCATAAAAAATATACTCATTACATAATATGACATCCGTGGAGTGTCACAAGGTGCAGTCTTAAAAATAACATAATATCACAAATTATCACAAGTAATATATGAATCAGACTACAAAAAATACATAGAATACTTGAATATAGTGAGTTCGTACACAAATCTCTAAATAACTACTTGGCTAATAGTAAAACAAAAACGTTGATCCACTATATAAATCTTGGTTCAACGTGAAACATAAAAATACCAAATTTCTGGCTTATTACAAAAGTTAAGAATAATATTTTTACACTTCTGATTTGTTTTCCAATGCAGATTTGTTTCCAACACTGAAAATATCTGAATTTTAATTTAAAAAATAAAATATACATATTATATCAATTATATTGCACTTCATTATGTGATTTTTAATAAGCCGAAAGCCCAGCTATTGCTGACTTAATATTTAAGCTACAAATAAATACATAACACACGGATTCAACACAAAGCCTTACTTCTAAAGAAACATAAATTGCGAGATCTTCGTATTGAGGTACATACATTATTGTTATAATTTCAATACAAAGAATTATATTTATTTAACTTATCAAATATCTCGTTTCTTCTTTTCTCAATGGGAGAATATTATCATAAAAATACAATTTTGACCTTAGAACCCATAGGACTTTACCTTTGGCCTTAGTCATATAAATCTTAAGTTTCACTAATTATCTCCACCAAATCTGACTATTATTGTGATTATTAATCATTTCCAAAATATTTCGTAAAACGTATGCTTATGCCCACAAAAGAACAAAAACTTCTTCCGTACTTAGAGCACATTGCTATACCTATCCAAAATCTCCCTAAGTTTCCGGAGATTACAAACAATGGACAACACTAAATTCATTTTGAATAATGCTTGGTGCAACTGAGGAATCTCTTCCTTCAGCTGGAAATTACAAACCCAACAATACAATGAAATTCTTAACTACAATTATACAACAGATACTGGTGAAGAATCTTCGGCAGCTCCAATTTATGAACGACATTTGTAAAGGAAGTACTAAAATATCTGCGAAGATAAATCCTAGTTTGAGCTATCAAAGAAATCGGGGATTTAGCACGCTGCATTAAGGCTTCTTTTTGTGGGGCGGTAAGCGTGTTGTTCCTCTTTATCATGCAGAGGTCAAAGGCTTCAGCTGCTTCCAGAAGGAGATAGAAGATGTGTTGGTACTCGTCAGAGGTAACATTTTGTAAATGGTTGAGAATGCCATCCGGATCGCGGAACTGGGTTTTCATAATCACCTAAAAAATATAAAGAATATGGTATTAATGAGGTAGATGGTTCACAGAATTCGTCTAGGAAATCTACGATGAATAAAATGCACTCTTTATCCAGCCAGGGTGAAAATTCTGGC
Source organism: Phalera bucephala (assembly GCA_905147815.2). NCBI lineage: Eukaryota > Metazoa > Arthropoda > Insecta > Lepidoptera > Notodontidae > Phalera > Phalera bucephala. The sequence goes on along the minus strand of LR990635.1, from coordinate 6,561,169 downwards.
TCGGATGAATTAAGTGAATTTTAACAAAATCTTCGTATGCAATTGCTAATAGTTATTAATGACAAGAAGCAATGAGAAGAAATCTTCATCTAACAAAGACACATTTTGGACTGTAGTTTTTGGTGATAGAGTATTTTGATCCTGGCCTTGGCGAGATATTAAAATTATGTATTTTAAGCGGAAAAGGCGGCAGATATTTACAATAACGTGAATCATGCTTACTCTAGCTCCATGCCTCAAAAGCATGGCAATTATTTCGACACTCGGTTCGGTATCACTGGCAAGATACTCTGCGAGGGCTGGTCGGAGCTGGGTCATGTCGTCATCATTGTACACCTTCAAGTTGGGGTCTGCGCCGCTTTCTAGAAGGATCTGGAAAGTTACATTATCATTACACTTTGTCTTATTAAAATTTTATTATGTTCTAATTTAATTTCTTATTAAACCTTACAGCAACCCAAATCACTAGTCGCCCGATACGACTTTCCTGCTTTCGGAGGCCCCAACAGTTTCTCGACGAAGCGGTGCGTCCTAGTCTGCGGCCCGACCGCGTGCTGTGTATGCGTATCTAACTCTTCCGTTAATTTCAAACCTAATCTTATAATGTTGCGTAAATTGTGACTAGTTTCATTAAATCTGTCCGGTTAAAGTGTAGTTTTTTAATAAGAATCTCGTTCCCTGCAACTCCGGCGATTATCGTAACTTTATTTATTGCTCACACGATACGCGACGCGTTTAAAAGTTGTGCGAATATGTAAAATATATGACGTGCCCACATTCTGTCCACTACATCACATAATAGTGCGCTATTTTCTTTGGAGTTAAAACGCCTCGCTTTACCTCTATTTAGGTTTAAGGTTTATCGTTAACCGTCATATGATGGCAGCACAGTCTTCAAAAAGCTCCTAAACTCCCAAAATCAATAGTTGACAGTGGAGAAAAAACGTCACCAACGCTGAACCCGCTGTCAATCAATGTCAGATTGGACAGTTTGCGTGCAGTCGGGGTGAGCTATACTAGGTAAAATTTAAAAACTGTTACACCTGTTCCTGTTACACTAAAATAACAGTCTCAAAAACTGTTACAAAATAACAGCCTGTTAATTTCTTGTAGTAAGTTACAGTTGTAGTAAGAGTAAAATGTGTAGCAACCTATAAGTATAACTGTGACAAGATAGTTCTACCAATTTTACTTTTAAATTAAAATCTGTTACCTGCTTTAAGAGCTTAGGTTATTTACTAAAATAGAAAAAAAAACTAATGTTTATTATAGAACGGTAGACCCAGGCGGATATGGTAGGATGAACTGGGCAACTTTTTGAAAGACTGATCTTACATGGCAACAAACAGAGAGGTGTGGAAAAAGTGGAGGGAGGCCTTTGCCCACCAGTGGGACAGAAATAGATCATAATAATAATAATTATTATTATTATAGAATTACATGAGTACATATTGCATACTTAAAATATTTAAAAATTTGTAATGTTTAAATTCAATATACGTTCAGAAACGTTGACGTACAGTAAAGAAAATAAGTACAGTGCACAGATCTAAACATTAATGAGTGTGTATGAGACGAACTATGAGAGTGGAGGAAGCCAGAGAGGTATGTAAGGAAAGATCCTGTTGGAACTCTGTACTCTCTGCCTACCCTGCGAGGGAGCTGGCGTGATGATATAGTAGTAGTAGTAGTACTTGTTAAATTTACCTGTTAATATAAATATAACTCACTCCTAGCTTGCAGTTTCTTTGGTTTGGTTTTGAAGAGCTAGATATTGATCAAAACAAGATTTTTACTACCCGCGACTATTAGACACAGTGGGTGGAGCGGCTTAAGCTCTTCTTCTTCTTATTTTAATTAATGGCCGCACACCTTAACAGTGTATTTCGACAATGTCAAGTAGTAATAAGGTATAACAGTAAATTATAAAAAATGCTTCCTGTCGCCATTACGGCAAAAAACAAAAAAAAAAACTAAGCTCTTAACCACTGCGCTAAATCGTCCGTCAAATTTGTCAGTTGTCAAATTTTTTTAATCATTGTATACAAAAAATAATTGTTAAGACAATGGCTTTGTCTGTATAGTAAAAGCATATAAAAAAAGGTGGACGGAATCTTGTTAAACAAAAATCAAATCCAAAAGTAAGTTAGTCCATGTGTATGTATGAGCTGAAACACACGTACCTTTTTGTATGTGTGTGTGAATGGTCTACGCCGTTGGCCGAGGGGCCTTTACAGCTTTACCGGACAAGAGGGCCAGCGTGCAACCACTACGCTCGAGCCAGAAGGGCAAGGGGGCAAATAGCTCAAGGGCGCCTCAAGGAGGAACGGCCTCGGCTTGGGCAGTTGCTATGGGGAGGGTGTATACTAGGTGTCTCGCCGTAGTGATCTATCTATCTATATCATCACGCCAGATCCTTTGCAGGGTACGCAGGGAGTACAGAGTTCCAACAGGTTCTTTCCTTACATACCTCTGGCTTCCTCCACTCTCAAAACTGCGATAAAATTCGAAATATGTTAATTGCAATTTAATTTAATGACACACACAACACACCGTCACGCCTATATTCCCCAAGCGGAGGTGAGAGGTGTACTGAGTACACCCACTTTTCGCCGACGATGTTAGGTCCCATATAATAGGGCGCGAGCCTATTGCCATATACCAGGCACGATTCAAGGCTCCGCACTCATACTGGGAATTCTTCGTTAGAAAAACTTCATTGGACCGACGATTTAGCGCAGTGGTTAAGAGCTTAACCCGCTCCGCCCACTGTGTCTAATTGTCGCGGGTTCGATTCCCGCACGGGACAAATCTTTGTGTGATCCACAATTATTTGTTCCGGTCTGGGGATTTGTGTATGTGAATTTTCATGATTTTAACGCACCCACGACACAGGAATTAATCTTAGGCTACGTTTTTTTAAAACAAAAAAAAAATCCTGCCTAGGATTTGTTTGGACCTGTCACAACCATGCTGATTTCAAGTCACTTACCTGCACACTGCCTTAGATTTAAGTTGAATGTAAAACAAACTTACCTGAACGATTTCCTTCCTATTTGTAATGTTATCAGAGCAAGCGACGTGCAGAGGCGATCCTATTACCGAACTCGATGCGTTCACTTTAGCACCTGCGAAGAAAAATATTATTCATTTTCAAGATGAACAAACGGATTGGGGGAGTTTTGGCGGGAAGTCGAAGAGTGATGTTGTCAATTTGTTTTAATTTCCAAAACTTGTGTTATTTCGACTAATAATGTGTAATGTTGGTGGAATATTAACCATTATGTGTTCTTATATGTGCATGAGTGAAGGTAATTGTAACAAAGCTATAAAACGTGCCTTTTCGATTTCCCTCAAAACGGCCGTCGCAATTGGTATGTAAAGTATCCACCGCTTTACTATCCAGGGTGGGGTACTTCATTAATTTCATTATCATCATTGCCATTAAGTTCTATCTATCTATCTATAACCTCACGCCAGATCCCTTGCGGGGTAGGCAGAGAGTACTGAGTTCCAACAGGTTCTTTCCTTACATACCTCTCTGGCTTCCTCGACTCTCATAGTTCGTCTCATACACGCTCGCCGGTTACGGAGACTCTTGACTTTTCCATCAGTTCATCGGGGAATTAAAATAATTTAAACAAACACGATTATATATCTCACTGGACACTGGCAAAATACACTTAAAATTAGTGTGAAGCCATAATTTAAAGAAGAAGAAGAACAAACAATTATCTAAATAAGAAGTGACACCTTCGAAGCCAGTTATTATTGAAGTACAGCTTTGCGTATTTTAAAGAGAGAATCAGTAAAATCGACACTACTGCTGAATCTGTTGTAAAGGTTACAAAGACGTGGCACTGGCGAATTACGGCCCATGATAGTCCTACGCGGAGGCGGCGAAAAAAGGTTTACGATCCTCTTTCGAGGGTAATGGTAAGGAATCCGAAAGCGTATGTGCGTGAGGAGTTGTGGACAGTCAATCTTGCTGGATAGTATTTTAACAAAGAACGTTAGGTCTAGAAGATCGCGACGCTTATCGAGATGAACCATTTTAAATCTTTTGAGCCTTTCCTCATATGACCTAATGCTCTTTGCCTCACCCATACTAAAAGCCAAGTGATACATAAATCTTTTCTGTAACCTCTCGATTCTCAAAATGTGAGTTCCGTAATGGGGTCGCCAAAATTCCAACAGGTTCCTTCTTTACAGACCTCTCTGGCTTTCTCCACTCTCTTAGTTCGTCTCATACACGATGCAGGTTAAATAAGGCAGGTTTATTTAGTCATAATAAGATAGTTTAGGAATAGGCTTTTTTCTAAAAAAATAATTAATAATTACCAGCCGACAATAACAGTTGTAACATTGTCACATCTCCTTTAAGTATGGCCAGGTCTAAAGGACTGGGTTTGCTCAGCTCTGGACACTCGTAGTTCACTCGAGCACCTTGCTTTATAATCAAGTTCACCACTTCGGGGTTACCTGATGATGAACAGAAACATAATATGACACAAAAAATACACCATCGTGCATATAAAGGTGCTTGTGCCCTAAACATTGTAACTACACAATATGATTAAAAAGAAATGGAAAATAGTATCTATCTATCTACAAATAATATATAATAATATCAGACTATACTGCCCACTGCTGGGCAAAGGCCTTCTCTCACAAATCGGGGTGAGAGAGATTAGGTCATACTCCACCACGCGGACCCAGTGCGGATTGGTGGAGCTATCTACAAGCTATAGCTATCTATCTACAAGCTGTAACATAATTAACGCAAGACCTGAAAGTAGTTGGTTCTAAATGGGTAACTGAATTGATTCCAACAATTTTCCAATTTTTAATGTATTTAACATTTTTTTTAAATTTGCAAAAATTGCTTTTACTCCTTCAGTTCGCTATAAAAAACTAAATGTATTCTTGATTCATAGCAATAAGGAGATTACAAATGCATTCCTAACCCGTATTTCTCAAAATGCACACATACACATACAATTGTATTGTTAAATAGGGTATAAAAGTGCTTAAAAAAAGGGGTAAAAACCTTTAAATTTGAAAATTTGGTTTTCGTTTTGAATATATGAAGCAATTCTCTAATTGGGGTGTCTGAGGTCTTGCGTTTATTATGTTACACCTTGTATATCATCACACCAGATCCCTTACGGGGTAGGCAGAGAGTACAGAGTTCCAACCGGTTCTTTCCTTACATACCTTTCTGGCTTCCTCTACTCTCATAGTTCGTCTCATACACGCTCGCCGGTTACGGAGACTCCTGACTTGTCCTTCAGATAAGACCCGGTATATTTGGTCATGGTAAGATAATCTAGGTCAGCCCCGGTACCTACATCCTTCCACTTTCGCATTTAAATACTAAGAGAATTGAAAAGACAAGCCCTCTGAGTTCCTCCCCGGATCTTCTCAGTGGAGGCCGCGTTCCGATCCAATGGTAGCTTAGTAGTTATTTTAAATAATAAAAATGTAAATTGACGATTTTAAGTGCAGGGATTATACAAAATAAATTATTTAAATTTGACCTCAACGATGATTGGAGGGTAGAATGGTCTTTACAGTTGAAAGCACCACGTCGGAAGTGTACGTCGCGTAAAATGCTACAGATTCCTAAAACTGTCATAATGCTTCCACTAATTCGCACTGGGTCCGCATGGTGGAGTTCATACTCCACTAATCCCTCTCCTAGATTTGTAAGAGAAGGCCTTTGCCCAATAATCAAGGTGTACTTACCACTAAGCACAGCGTAATGCATAACAGTTCTGTAGTCATTTCTAGCGTCTGCCATCGCGTTGACGTCAGCACCAAAGCTGATCAGTAGAAGAACGGCATCCATACCCTGGGACGAAGATAGTTTATCATCAGACCAATAGGACCCTGTACATACACCTACGGCTTAAGCATTAGTGTCCGAATTTAACTAGTTTTCACAACCGAAACCGAATTTTGGTTATATTCGGTTTTCGACTCAGTTTTGGCCGAAACCAAACCTTCGCTCAAATCAATTCTTTTTTAATTTTTACGGTTTAAAAATATTTGTTCACAAAATTAACATTGCACGATAGTTAGCACAAGCACGGGAGGAGCGTAGGAGCATAGTCCAGTTGATTCGACAGTACGTACTACAGCGATCGTTTCTAAAACCGCCCGAATGATTGATGTACGTAATTTCGGCAGGTTTTCTGCCGAAACTTAAATTGAAAATACGGTTGGATACTATTAAGCATCTGCATTTTTTTGATGTAAAGTACTAATAAATTATTATTACTTGTGGTATCAGTGTAGAATAGACGAGGATATTAATGAAATAGCAGCTTATATATAGGTAATCTAGATAGAAAGATTTCTACCGTTCATTCTTACCTTTCTCTGTCTAGCGGCCTTCATAAGAGGAGTTAATCCAGCTCGATCCCGGGAGTCAGGGTTGGCGCCGAAGGTCAAAAGCAGCTCCAGGTACTCTGGGTCGGAGACCAGATTGATCTCAGAGCCGAAAAAGTAACGTTTATTTGGATCAGCACCGTGTTCTAAGAGAAGGCGGGCTACCTCCTGCAAACGAATATATACGATGATAGTAAAAGGCCATCCTTTTATCCATTCTTTTCAATATTTGAAGACGTATTGGTCCATTAGTTAAGAGTTTAAGCCACTCTGCCCACTATATCGAGTAGTCGCGTGTGGATAGAAGTGACCCATAAATGTTTTTTGACCCACGGATGTTCTGTATGTGAATTTCATGAATGTAAACGCACCCACGACAGCAATAATTCCTAGTGCGATGCTACATAAAAGATAAAAACCTAATACAGGCCGAAAGAGGCCTGTATTAAGTTTTTATTTTTCATGTTATTTTTTATTGTATTAGCATATTGTATAATACGCAGATTTCGGCGCTTTTGAATTCTGGTTTCGGCAGAAAATCTGCTGACGCTACAACCGAAACCGAAATTAAACACCGAACAAAGAAGCTCTGATGTCTGTACCCATACCCATTGTAATTGTTATCGTATCTTTACGATAGGTACGCCACAAGGATATAAACTTAACATACGAAAGGGAAAAACATTTATTTAACCGCACACAAAAGCAACGAAATAATACAGCAACTTGCCGAAACCGAAACTTAAATTTAGCGTCGTAACTTGCCGAAACTTTAACTAAAAGTTCTGTCGGATACAAACCAGCGTAGATACTCATTCACACACAACAAAAAATGCCTCTTGTTCTGTAACTTTCCACAATTATAATGGGTATCTAAAGGGCATGTCAAGAGTCCCAGTAACCGGCGAGCGTGTATGAGACGAACTATGAGAGTGGAGGAAGCCAGAGAGGTCTGTAAGGAAAGAACCTGTTGGAACTCTACTCTCTGCCTACCCCGCAAGAGAACTGGCGTGATGATATAAATAGATAATGGGTACTCATCTTGTTACATAAACTTACATAATGTTTGTTCCTGATTGCCAGTCGAAGCGGTTCGTCGCAGAGGGTAGTCCTTGGAAACTCTTCGCCAGTATCTGGCCTGTAGTCAACCGCAGCACCGCTCTCCAGGAGCAATTTCACCAGATCAATATAACTAGAAGGAATTGAACATTAAACATAATTTTTGGATAAATGATAAACTAATCTACAGATTGACCATGAGTGCTGCAAAGCGCTCGACACGTCAGGAACTTAAAAATCAAACAACCGCGATAAAATTCGAAAAATAGTTTTAGTCCATTTTAAATAATGTTATTTCATGTCGTAATATTTAAGTAGGTGTATCTAAAAACTTGAGGCGCTTGTAGCGCTGTGCGACCGCGGTGTTCTTACCGATTACCAAGGTTAAGCAGCGTTCAACTCGGTTGGCCCGAGATGGGAGACCGTTTGTAGCATTTTCATATTCGAGCGTCTCCGTGCTTCGGAAGGCACGTTAAGCCGTTGGTTTCGGCTACCACTAAATGTGGTAGTCGTTAAGCCGAGTTGGAAGCATTAAAGGCGGCTTGATAAGTCCCAACGGCAGGTGGCCACAAACCTGCCTACGCCAATCCGCACTTGGTCCGCGTGGTGGAGTATGGCCTAATCTGAATCCCCTCGATTTGTGACAGAAGGCCTTTGCCCAGCAGTGGGCAATATAGGCTGATATTATTATTATCATATTAAAAACTCAACTACTAACTTATTCCGCAACGCTTTCCTCTATATAATAAGCTTCAAACATAATCAAATCTATACAAACCCATGCTCGGCCGCCAGATGAAGGGCACTGTATCCGCAGTCATCTCTAGCATTGACGTCACAACCTCGGACCACCAGCAGCCTGGTGGCTTCCAGGTACCGCTGCCAGATCGCATAGTGAAGTGGACGAAGACCTTGCGTTACGGGCTCGTTGACCTGAAGGAAAGCTGTCTTTAGCTGACGGAGCTACAGCACAGTTAAGACGCTTCGCTAATAAAAACTTATAATTAAACTCCAAGCACTGAAAAAAGTATGTGGATTAGGGACTTAATATTTTACAAAAAAATTTTTGACTCTATATTTTAGAATCTCTTAAAGGAAAACACGGACGGACGGAGGTACGCTAAGCCGTAGGTCCCGGTTACCACTTAACGTGGTAGTCGTTAAGTCGAGCTGGAAGCTTTAAAGGCGGCTTGATAAGTTCCAACAGCAGGTGGCCACAAACCTGCCTCCACCAATCCGCACTGGGTTTGCGTGGTGGAGTATGACCTAATCTCCCTCACCTCGATTTGTGAGAGAAGGCCTTTGCCCAGCAGTGGGCAGTATAGGCTGATATTATTATTATATGATAATAAACTCTAACAGCATATGGCTATAAACTTGTTGAACCATTCCTCTATGGCTCCGCGTGTGTATTTTCCTCTTTTGCCCAATATTGGAAGAGTATAAGCTGATTTATAAACCTTTCGGGCACTTTGAGGCAATTTCGCGTGATTCCACAAGTTACAGATTAATGTTGCCGATATTAAAATTGCTGTATGAATAAAACTGTCTATAAGCAACAGGGTCTGCCTATACCACTCTGGCACTAAGATGAACACTAACTCCAAAGACATAAGGAAGAGATTACCTTAGCACCACAAGCCAGGAGTATCCTGATCTCGTCCAGTGGTACCATGCGAATGATGGAGTCAGCTAGCTCTCGCTGCATCGACTTTCCTGATATCACTTCCGACGGCATCTTTATCTCTGAATCTGGAACAAGGAGATTATTTTTAATCAGTCGCATCTATCGGCTCCCCATAACTCATAGTTCATCGAGAAGTAACTAACTAGTTATAAAAGCCTGCCTCGTTGGTCTAGTGGCAAAGCGCATCGCTTTGTGATCACGAAGTCCTCGGTTCACATCCTAGGTAGGGCAAATGTAGTTTTGTAACGAAAACTCACCCTCTATTACATGGGGCCTAACATCGTCGGTGAAAAGTGGATGTACTCAGTACACCTCAGCCACCTCCGCTTGGGAAATATAGGTGTCACGGTGTTTATTTTATTATTTTATTGTTATAAAAGTTTTCCTACACGCAGCACCACCCACTAACAAGTAGGTATAACTCCTAGAGCAGCCATCACTCCCCTCAACTATAATGGAGGGAAAGAAGTGACCCGCACCACCTAACCACCACTACCAGAGACTTCATTGAGCATCACCAATCCTGGAACCCAGTGTTCAAAAAATTTCACAAAACAGCAAATAATATCTCGGACTGTCTCGTATTAATTAATAATTTAGGCTAAAACAACGGTTAACTCTTCAGAAGTAGGCAGAAGATTCAAGAATCTTCAGGCGCAATCCCAGACTCCGGACTCATACTGGATTTCTCCATCAGAAAAACTACATTTGTCGTCCGTCATAGAATTCAGAAGGCAAGAAAAAATTTCAAACAGAACGGTCATTGACGTTAGTAATTACCTATAATTAAACACTCGGTAAGTCCTGGGAAGGGCATGGTCTTGGAACCCGCAACCAATTAAATTAAAAAAGTAAATAAAAGGTTTGACTATTAAAGCCGCTTGTTGGTCTAGGGATATATGGTGTTGCTACCGACCATGAGGTCCTGTGAATACTAAGTCTGACTAAGAGATATTTGAAAATTTGTATCCAAAAAAAAAATTCAGTAGGAGGCCGGAATCTGAAATCGTGTTCGGTCGAAATATTGACAATATCTATCTTAGTCATCACGCCAGATCCCTCGCAGGGTAGGCAGAGATTACATGTTTCCAACAGGTTCTTTCCTTACAGACCTCTCTGGCTTCCTCCACTCTCATACACGCTCGGCGGTTACGGAGACTCTTGCCTAATATTGGCAATAAATTTTTTGAAATTATTTCAACCAAACATTGTCGGTGAAATGTAGATATACACAGTACATCTCTGGCAGCCCCGCTTGGAAAGTTAAATAATGGAAAGTTATTGCAGGAAATCTTGTTCGGTACACTGTGCAACCGAACACAGTGTCAGCATTTTACGCGATTAAGCAGCATGCGTGCAGTTGGATTGGTGCAGTTTAGGTCAGGATGTCGATCGCGTCGCTGCATCATATCAATTATGTATCAGTTTGGCATTCATAAATACCTTCCTTAAATAAATAACATTATTTAAATAAATATAATATGCAGACTACACAGTTAAACTTACATGTTACCTCTATTTTGTTTTCGTTTTCTTTTCTATATTTTAATTACGATTTTGTAAAATTAGTACTTATTGGCTCACGTAATACTAAAATATTCCTATAAATTATAACTTAACGTAACCGGCGAGCGTGTATGAGACGAACTATGAGAGTCGAGGAAGCCAGAGAGGTATGTAAGGTAAGAACCTGTTGGAACTCTGTACTCTCTGCCTACCCTGCAAGGGATCTGGCGTGATGTTATAGATAGATAGATAGAAATTAAAACTTGTTATTGGCTCTCTTTCCGTTAAGTCTTCTGTTCCGATGCTATTATGTTTTGATTTGCTGTAAGTTTTCCATATTGTAACAAATAAATAAATTATATAATTCACGATTATTACATCATAGAGCTATCGAAGAAAATATACAGTGTTTATCAAACTTATCAACTATCATTAATCAGTCACTGAGTGGTATCCCATACATACTGGTCCTTCGAGCCGGATAAAAAAAAATCGCACATACCAGACATATTTAAAAATCCACTAAACAACTCAATTCACAGAACAGAAGCACCAATAATCACAAACTGAAATTATTTATATTTAAAGAAACAATATTTTATTTCAAGTCTACACGTCTATACTCAACGGGCGACAAGATATAACTGGCTAAACAAACAAAGACAGACTCGCTCAAAATAAAGTCACATGTATCCATATGTACCTATTTATAAAAGCCATGCGTATATTACGTAGGTCTTAACTCGTGTTTACCATAACGCATTATCAGTCAACGACTTCATGATTAATGGTTTTTTTATTGCCAACATCGTATCTAAGATACCATTGGCTTCAATCATAGAATTACGCGATAAATATTGATATATTTGTAAACAACATTATGTAAACGGATATACAATACGAAAGTGGAAGGATGTAGGTACCGGGGAAGACCTAAACTATCTTACCATGACCAAATAGTCCGTGTCTTATCTGAGAAGCAAGTCAAGAGACTTTGTAACCGGCGAGCGTGTATAAGACGACATATGAGGGGGGAGGAAGCCAGAGAGGTCTGTAAGGAAAGAACCTGTTGAAACTCTGTACTTTGTGTGTGTGAATGATCTACGTTGTTGGCTGCGGGGCCTTTACAGCTTCACCAGACAAGAGAAACTCTGTACTCTCCGTCTACCCCGCAAGAGAACTGGCGTGATGATATAGATAGATAGATTGAACATTATGTATTCGCATTCTATTATGAGTTTTATTTAACTTTTTTGTGTCTGTCAATATTATTATGTCTGTAAGTTTTTCAAGCACTTACCGGCATCCGATTGAGCTGATATATGGCATACCTGTGTAACTTTAGTGGCAATGCAATAATTATTTATGGAGATGGATCTTTACTTTACTTTTAGGACCCATCAGTTTTTTGTTAACTTACTTTTTTGAATGGTGATTATTTTTTTCTTTTTCTTTAATTTAATTTAATTATAAACAAACACTGTCACGCCTATAATCTTCCAGAGGATGTGATCAAGGTGTACGATGTGCACTCACATTTCGCCAGTGTAATAGAAAGCGAGAACGCCATTATACGGGGCGGGTCTCTAAACTGATAAAGAATTTTTGGACAGAAAAACGACACCATCCTACCAAGTATTCGAACTCAGAACGTCGTAATCGGCTGCCGCACTATACAACTTAAGACTAACGAGACATTCATAATGATGAGAGAAATTATCCAATTTTGAAAGTATGAAGTCATCTTTCCGTTGAAAAGCATTTTCTTGCCAATTCAGTCTTAATAGGTATGTTTGAATTCTTTTGTTTCCGACTATGATTATATCTTATGAGATCATTGACTCGTAAGTGTCTTTTTAGCTTTTGAAATAGTTAATAACATATTTCCTTTGCTGGTGTTTTTTACGGGAGTCAAAGGACTGAACGCGGTCGAATATTTATTATTGGAAAAAAACATGAGAAGAAAAACCCAAAGTAACTACACCCTATTCCGGTTCGATTGATACACACATAAACACAGGAAATAATAGTTTTAAACCGTTTTAACTGACTGTTTACTCAGTAACAGATAAAAAGTTGTCATGTAACTAACAATTAAAATACAACAACACAGCCAAAGCAACGAATTTAACGAACCTCAGATCTTCCTATTTCCTACAACTATTTTAAATGTGAATTTTTGTATGTGTTATATTTTTTACTCAATCACGCAAAAACGGTTGAACGGATTTCAATGAAATTTGGCACACAGATAGTTTATTACCTAGATTAACACATAAAATACTTTTTATTCCGGAAAAAATGTTTGGATCCTGTCTTAAGTTAACGCGGACGAAGTCACGGACAGAAACTAGTTCCTTATAAATCTGTAACGAACTTAAAAAAACACTCGCGTCAACGGATAAACCAAGAATAAAAACGGCGGGTTTAATCCAACTTTAAACGGAATAACAAATTCAATGTAATTTTACTAATACTCTTTGACTTTGAAGTATTTTATTATTTGTTTACATAAAATCTCATGGCAATCTGAATAGGGTATACATAAAATGTTGGCATGACCACAAATAAAAAAAGTTGTGTTGTGGCAGCATGATGCATCGGAAGATGAGAAAGCTAGCATTAAAAATTAGTTTAGGGGGATATTTTTATGAGAACAGTGGAAATTCGGGAAAAATAAACTGATTTGGGGACGAAGGATGTGAATAGTCGACGCTGCCGCGGTGTTACTCATTGCTCTAGTGGCGACAGGAGCATAATTTAAATTCGTATATTATAAGCGAAATGTTCATATACGAACTGTGTATGAACTGATAATATTGTAACCAGTCGAACCACTACAAACATTATCATACATAAGCCTAACACTACAAACAAGAGTGACGTTTAATTCAAAATGGCCACCGCTTCTTATATGACATTGGGCCTACATATTGCGCAGTTAGTTATTTTCATCAAGAATAAAATGAAGTCGTTATACTTTTGTGTTTTAAAACTCTAGTCATCTATTTTTTTGTTTTTCCTTGATGCGTATTAAAATAATTGATGCATGTTGTGAAAGTTTCGAGGAAACTCCCTGACGTGTGTTGGCGCGAAAACTACGCGCCGCGTTTTGGCTGGAAGCCATTTTGGTTTTTGCCTTTTTTAAATGTGATGGCATTGACACTCAGCAGACATCCCGTGGCGTGTTCGTTAAAAATAGTAAATATTTATAAGAAACACGTGGTTTTGGTTCATTATTTACGCTGTACTCTTCTATTCCTTTATCTCGAAGTTTTCTTAATTTTCACAAAACACTAAAACAATCTACGTATTGCGATCAATGCAAAGCCACTGGAGTACCATTACACGATCATGTCACGTTGTTATCGTAACGCACCGCGTTACGTTTTTAATTGTTGTCACTGCGAAAAAAGCCTGTTTTTGTACTCCATGCACTTTTAGAAATATATGGAATAAACTTAAAATTTTTAAATATGATTTTAACTGTATATTTTAGAATCTTGGCAAGGGAAAACATGATTAAACGAAATTTTCTTGATAAAAAAATCTCAAATCATCTCTATTGCTTTACATTTTCTGATTTCAACGCGAAATTAATAGAATTTACTTCACAACAGGAAATAATTGTAACAAAGTCCTTGTAAAGCAGTTATTTATTTCATAGTGTATTTTTTACAGAAAATTATAAAATTTGTTTTTGTAAATACGCCGTTCATTTCAGAGCGGTCGCTCAATATATCCGTCAAATTTTAATATGTGGAAATGTGTTGAAGTGGGAAGTAGATAGTATATGATATGTAGATAATAAAATCTCTTTAATACCCAATTTACACACTGCCCACTTCCGCGTGAAGTGAGAGTAGGTAAGACGTCTAAACGCGCTACTTTCCTTCCTACATTATCACTGCCCGGGGCTCCCTTCGTTGGGTTTTTTTGGTCGGGAGAAATATACAAAACACATAAAAATGTGGGGGTGGGGTGCATCAGAAAAAACATGGGAAAGCTAGTATAAAATATTTGCCTTGGGAATGTTTTTATAAAACAATATTTCGGGGAAAAGAAAATCTGATGTCAGGAGTTTTTATAAACATAAGAAATACACATACCGATGCTTGAAATGCGAAGGGAGTATGTAAACAGTCGTCAATGCCACGGTACTGCTCTTTGCTCTAGGTGGGAAGTGGTGGCAGTAGCAGTGTATAAACTGGGTATAATATCATCATATCAGCCTATATTTGTCCACTGCTGAACATAGGCCTCCCCAATCGCTCTCCAGCGCAGCCGGTCTGATGCCACCTGCATCCAACGACTTCCTACGATCTTCACAAGATCGTCGGTCTATCTGGCAGGTGGCCGTCCCACGCTGCGCTTGCCAGTACATGGTCTCTACTCTAGATTTTTTCTGCCCCAACGCCCGTCCAATCTTCGCGCTATGTGGCCCGCCCATTTCCACTTCAGCTTACTAATCCTATGGGCTATGTCGGTGACCTTGGTTCTTGGGTATAACATAATATAACAGTATCTATCTCTGACTGACAGTCGGATTGACTGTGTAACCTAGTCTTATTGATCGCTAAGAACACTGCCACCCGTAGTGCTAACTGATAATAAAAAAAATAAACACCGTCACACCAATTCCAAGCGGGGGTAGTAGAGTTGTTATAGGTACACTTATTGTCGACGATGTTAGGTACCAATGTAATAGGAGGCGAGTCTATTTATTTCATTTATTAATTCAATTCGACCAGTTTATTTGACAATCTAATCATTATTGACATTTTATTATTTTGACTATGATTATTACCAATTTTATTTATCTACTTATTTCATGATTATTGTTTGTTATATTAATGTAATGTGCAAATATTTTATAATTATTATGATTCGATGAGAAATGTAAGTGTTAATGCCTAAAATCGTATTATATTGTAAAGTTAAATTTTAATACTTAGTAAGTCTGCCAAATTTTGCATGCTTTGTGGCAAAGTGTGGAGTTCTATTTTATAATATAAGACCTAATTGTACCTACCTACACTTGCAGAATAAATGATTATGATTAGGTACATAAACTTTACAACCAATATTAAAACATAAGTAACTAAATCTAGTTCTGGAAAGTAATCCTTGACAATGTACATAAAAGAGAAAAACATACCTATACCATTATTATACCAGGCACAATTATCATTATTGACATCATACCGAGTAAAAATCCGAGCTCTGTACGGACTGGGAATTCTGTACTGGGAATTTTTCGATTAAAAAGCTACACTTTTATTTTGTCCGACCCAGGATTTGGGTCCAGAACCCCGTGATCGTCAATTAGGTAAGTATCATTCAAAACAAAAGGTATTTTCCAACATGATCTAACCTAAACATTGCCTTTGAGATGCGCAGACGCAACTGTGGGCAGGCTGCCATGTTCGAATGACCTGGATAGGTGAAAACATGGTTATATTTGTAGCTAACGCGCACCATTTATTGATAATGCGAAATGTTATTGCGTTGAATGAAAAATACAGTTCCCAAAACATTATTTTCGCATGTGCTTCTCTCTACAACAGGCATGTCAAACATGCGGCCCACTAAGCATTTTCATGGGGTCCGAATCAATTTTGAAAACAGCCAGGTAATGCGGCCCGCGAGCGTGTTAAAAACCGTTCTGGAAATTTAATAAATAGACTTGTCCTATAAGAGTACTTATTTCGTTAAAGTTTTGAGTAGTTTGTCTTCTTTAAAATTAGGTTTTGCGGCGCACCTAGTCTACGGTCTTCATGCTTTTGACAAGTGACTTTTGACATGGCTTTACTCAACTCTATGCATTAACTGAGTTCTTAGATTTACGCGAATATTACACATGAAATAAAACTATTTTTCCGGATTTAATCGCGGTTTATTTTTGATTTTTAAGTTCCCGACGTTTCGAGTGCTTTGCAGCACCCATGGTCACGGGAAGGACTGAGGTGTTAGACGTCCAAAAGGCATTGTTGTGCGTCGGGAACCTAAAAATCAAAAATAAACCGCGATAAAATCCGAAAAAATAGTTTTATTTCTATGCATTGAGTTATTGTATGCCTCGTACTAAAGAGAACACCTCAACTTAATGTTTTGTGGGATGCTTTAACGCATTCTACCCATCGATATATCATAACAAGATACAAAGTCCCGTTCAAAAGTTACACTAAAAAACGTCCTCAAAGGACATTGTCGAAAATTGCCCCAAATCCAACAAACATGCCATCATTATTTATTAATCAGCCTATTGCAGTCCACTGCTGGACATAGGCCTCTCCTAACACGCGCCATTGCACACGGTCCTCCGCCTTCCGCATCCAGTATGTCCCAGCGACGTTTTTGAGGTCGTCGGTCCATCTAGCTGGGGGCCGTCCTACCTTACGCTTACCAAGTCGCGGTCTCCACTCTAGGACACGCTTGCTCCATCGGCCGTCGGTCCTTCTGCAGATGTGACCAGCCCATTGCCACTTTAACTTACTGAGTCTGCGAGCTATGTCGGTAACTTTGGTTCTTTGTCGGATTACCTCGTTACGAATTTTATCCTTCAAAGAGACGCCGAGCATAGCTCGCTCCATACCCCGCTGTGCGACTTTGAATTTGTGGACTAGTCCTACTGTGAGTGGCCACGTCTCAGCCCCGTAAGTCATAACAGGTAGGACGCATTGGTTATAGACTATTTCTCTATCATTATTTACATCATTATTTATCTATTTTATTAATATAATGGCAAACATCCGTATCTAACGGACAATTTTCAATCTAAATGGAATCTTTCAAAGTATTGTAAGTACTTACATCGAAGTCGCCGACATCTTTACTGAATGTCAACACACTCAATATAACCTCATACGTATTAATGGCTACTGAATTATAACCTCTAAAACTAATACTTTTTGTGCAATATTGCGATTCTCCCGCCTGTCAGTTTAATAATAAATGCCTTAAAAGAATTTATGGGTGACTTAAAATCATACAAGTATTTTTTCATTGCTGTTGGTTCTGGGAGAAATCATGTATGGGCGCAGAACAATGTCCTTTACGTAAGTGGTTGTAGTTATGATAGAAACATAAATTAAGGCAAATTGTACCTTACTCGTATCACTTAAAGATGTATTTGCAAAAAAACGGAAGCCTGTTAATTTGTCGTTAATTTGTTAAGCGCCGCCCTCTTTTGCCTGCCTTTTGGTGGTATCATTTTTCGTGCGGCGAGTCTGTATCTACCTATATTTGACCGATGATTCTAGCTGACTTTCTGCCAGGTGCTTGGCACAGCGTGACACGACTCTGGTTCCACGTTCGGATACTAAGTGTTATTTCACAAATATTACTTAATACGCATTTAAATATGCTCTGATATATTGTTTCAACAATTGGAGAAACATGATGTTTTATGAACTTTTTCTTGGATTGGTTTATTAGTCTTGTGGCTGCATAGTATAAGTGGCGATCACTAAGTAAAAGAAAAAGAAGTAGTCCTAGGATTCACACACGTCAAACAAAATGTAATTTTCCATTAACTCTCGCCAGACATTACAATGTTACATAGAATTTTTCGATAGGAAATCTTTATAACATTTCGTGCGACCTAGGATTCGAACCCAAGACCTCGTTATTGCCAGCCGCCACTAGACCAATGATACAATGAATATTAAATAATTAAAACAGAAAGCAAAAAAAAATATCCCGCGCAAAATTCTGTCAAGGTGTTAATAACTCTCGAACATTCTTCAAAAGGAAATTGGCAACAGCATTGCGTCTTACATCCAAATCTGTCAAATTTAACCTTATGGTGTCGTTCACCTTAAATTATTACTTTATTTATTTATAATTGCAGGTATTTATTAAAAAAGCTAAATAAGTATCTCTCACGCGTTTTACCTCGGAAAAGATAAGTAGAGACGGGGATAGCACAAAAAATCGTAATACCGTGAAAAGTTGTTAAGCCGTTTAAAAAAATACAACAATTAAGTTTAGTAGAACCTATACACTATTCAGATTGCTCTGAGACTTCATGTAAGCAAATCATAAAATACTTCCAAATTTAAAAGTATAGTAAATATGTTTAAGTGACATTAAAGTTCGCGATTACGTTTTAAATTGGGTTATTTTCGCTATTTTTACTCTCGGTTGATTCGTTGAAGCAAGTTCTTTTTCCGTTCGTTAAATTTGTTGTTTTTGTTAAATTTGTTAGTTATATTTTTTATTGTTATTATGTTTTTTTTCTATTATTAAGTCAACGAAATCCGTTAAAAAGGTTTTAGAACACTTGATTCATGTGTTTATGTTTTGTCTTAATGGAATCTTAATTAATAGGGTAGTTATAAAAAGACTAGCACGGTGGTGATAGGCTAAAATAGAGGGAAAGATGCCAAGAAAACGAAGCCCTAATAGATGGTCAGATTAGAAGAACTAGATATATCAGTCAGGACGCCGCTGTAGATGGAGGGGAAACATGAAGAAAGTGTAACAAAAGAGTCACGAGCCTCAGCAATAAGGAAACGACGGAAGAGAGAGAGAGAGAGAGGGAGAGGAAGAAAAAATTAAAAAAAGATTAACCCTAATCTACAAATACAAGAAAATATAGTTCCATCTTGTTTTGTTTTTGATACTTGCCAAATATTGTCAAACATGACATGTGATGAGCTTTTTGATGGCCTGTCGCCATTCATCATCATCAAACGAATCATTTAACTTTTTTCAGGGTTTATTAAATCAAAAATTTACTTTAGACATTAAACCTTAGACTAAATTGCTAACAAAAATGGCGATGCTGATGCAAGTATTCGATTTTTTGGAAATTTTATTTAAAGCTGTCCACCTAGACAAGTAATTCACCTAACAATAAACATTGATAAACGAATCAAGAATCGCTTCTAAGGTATAAAATAGACGCTACAAACGACTAAAACACTAAAAGCATTTTATTTGATATCTTCAAAAGCTGTGCTTCCCGCCGCGCATATCAACGGAAAATGTTATATTGCACCGTTTACGCATGGGCGAAGGCCAAAAATAGAACGTAACGCGCAAAACGGTACATGTAAACAAAAAAACCACGTGGCGCCATTTCTTATTGAACTGTTTTTTATTTTAATGCCGATGGCCTATTTTTTAATCCATTTAAATTGACCCTTTCCTCCTCACGAATGTACCACATTTCTTTACACGCCAGGGATCTCCATTAATCTGGACATTGATCGGTAATTTGGGCGGACTCCAAGTGGGAAAACACGCATGTATCTGTCATCCCTTAAATCTAAACTCAAGGTAAATATCTATTTTAAGAGAATAACGTGGAAAATGTGGAAATTCATAAGTTTCAACATCATTATCCAATTTGTTCACGTAAAATTAAGTTTTTAAGTAATATCAAAAGATAGCGGTGGTTCGAATATTTTCATTCTGCACTTTTTAACTGCAATTTTTTGAAATGGCAATAAAGTAAAAAACCTTGTTTTTTTTTTGCTTTTATATTTCTTAATGTTTCTTCTTACTCTACCGAATCTGGAACGTCAGGAACATATCCCTAAGAACCAAACGCAAGCTTGTGACTAGTCTTCTTTTCTCAATCTTCCTCTACAGCTCAGAAACATGGAAGCTTAAAAAGGCGGATCGCAATCGCATCGATGCCTTCGAGATGTGATGCTGGAGGAAAATGCTTCGAATCCCATGGACGGCACATCGGACCAACGCATCAATCTTAAAGGAACTCGGAATGACAACCAGGCTCCCCACAATATGCTTGCGCAAAATCCTGGAATTTTTTAGCCACATTGCCAGGAAAACAAGCTACACCTTAGAAAAACTTTTGATCACTGGCAAAGTAGAAGGGAAGAGACCTAGAGGTCGGAGTCCCATGCGTTGGTCCGACCAGATTCGGTCAACGCTCGATTGCAGTGTTAGCGACGCAATTCGCAACGCAATTGGAGAGTCATTATCAAAGCTAAAGTGCTTCATAAGATCACGACCCTTAGCACTGAGGAGTACGACGCAAGGAGGAATGTTTCTTACTCTCTGCATACCCCGCAAGGGAACTGGCGTGATGTTATAGGTAGATAATTTCGTAATTTTGTCCTAATAATATTTGGAGACATTTTAAACCAGGGTTTTTTTTAATTTACTGGGGAACACGGCAGGGATACCGTTATCAAAATGGGCACCAGAATTACTATTACTAGTTGACTTTCCTGCTTGCCGAGCGATTTGCCGTACACATCGAACTTTTAATCGCCAGGCCATTAGTCCAGCTTGTGTGGGGCCTATCCAATCCACATCTTTCGGTACGTGGTCGCCGCTTGAAAACTTCTTTGCCCCAATAGCCTCAATAGTTCTACAATCAATATGCCTCATCCACTGCCACTTAAGTTTGAAAATAGATTAATCGCAGACCAAGTTAGGCTCTCGTATCACTGTGCGACCGGAGTGTTCTTAGCAATCAGCAAGGTAAAGCAGCGTTGAGCTCGGTCAGCCTGAGATGGTTGACCGTTTATGGCATTTGTTGGTACGGAGGTACGTTGAACCGTTAGTCTCAGTTGCGACCGAATGTGGTATTCTTTAAGACAAAATGGAAGCATTCTAGGCGGTTAGACAAGTTCCAACATTAGGTAACGTCAAACCTGCCTCCACAAATTTGCGCTGAATCCGCGTGGTGGAGTATGACCTAATCTCTTTTACCTCGATTTGCGAGAGAAGGCCCAGTAGTGCAGTTAGTTATAATCAAACTGGATCCCGGGACGACATGCGTGGCTATTACTGCTTTTAGCGAGATTAATAATTTTGACAGACATCCAATAAAATACGTCACACGCTGCACTTTAGATCTAAATACAAAAGCCAAATGACTATTGCACTCACAGCTACTTTGGCTGCGTTTTCGTAATGACAGCGTACCTTTTTGGGCCAAAATCAGAGAACACTTTTAGCATTAACCTTTTGGTTGCTTTCCGGAAGGTCGATGCACCAACTACACTCACTAAAATGGGTGTCTTTTATATCTACCACAATCGGACGTAGCTAAATCGCTCACGAAAACGATACAGTCGCAAAGTCGCTAGTCATCCTTTTGCCTTTGATAAATTACTGGCCTTATAAACAACATGCTTTTCACCGATCCCCCCGATGCTTTGTCATCCATTCTTTCCGCTCGGAATACGGGCGACGACGACGTAGTCGTAGATCGCCTCCCATAGCCGGCGGTTGACCAGTGCACTTAGTAGTGCACCCCGTCCCCCCACAGCGACTGTCCCAACCGAGGGCGCCTCTTCAAGGCGCCCTCGAGTATGTCGCCCCTTGCCCTTCTGGCTCGAGCGTAGTGGTTGCACGCTCGCCCTTATGTCCGGTGAAGCTGTAAAGGCTTCGCGGCCAACAGCGTACATCACTCACACACACACACACACACACACACACACCTTCCGTCTTCACTTCTTTAGTTCTGTTATTTCTTCTAATTACTCTTCAAAGATGCCTTTCCAACAGATATTTAGAAAAGCGGTGCGAAAAAGTGCATCGTGGTTTGACGACAAATAAAAGACAAAATATTGATCGACCGCGGTATCAAAAATGCTCGTTGTATCAACTCAGTCCCAGCGTAAATCTTTTTAAAAGCGATCAAGTTGGTTAATGTAATGTAACGTGTGTTTAACTCTAAGACACATGAGGTATTAGGAAGGATGCCCCATTATTTTTACGATAACATGTCTACTCTGCTCTGAAAGTACCTTGCATAGCTCTAATACTAACATCCCTCGCGTTAGCGAGTATTTAAAAACTTTCCTGCACATTTTTCTACCAAAGTTAAGATGATTTAGTTAGGAAAATGATGCAATCTTTATTAGGCAGTCTTTCACCTATTCGTTACGCACACCATGTCATCAACTACTGGAATAGAAGCGTAACATCGCAGCAACATAGATCGTAAAAAATCACAATGTTAAAAAAAATAGAAAAAACTATTAAGTGCAGTAATTTTCTATTTCCATATTTTCAATACTAGAACAATTTATTGTCTATAACTGATATAGTTTGCTTTTGTTTCAAAAACTACTGAAATATCGCGTCGATTACATTCATTTATATTTATATTAATACATAAGCATACACAACCAATTAGTAATTAAAGTCACGAGTCAATCACATTTGAAATATGACAGTAATTAAATATGCCGAACACGCGAGGCTATCGTTCGCGTCTCCCGTATGCTCTGCCTGCCAATCACACACGCGTTGCCATGGTAACCGTGGGCGTTTGACACCTATTCTGCCCGTAGTAACCTTGGTAGGGCGTTCACATGTCATCTGATTTATTACTTTTATTGAATATGAATGTGTCTGTACGGTATTTGGGTTGCTTAGATTGATTGAAAGGTTGTATTTTAGTTACTGTGACGCGTTTTAGGTATTTACTAACTGTTTCACACTAAGGTCGAACCGTTAATAAAGAAAGCATAGTAGAGAAGACACCTCTATATCCAGAGACCCAGCTAATTTCCAAAATATGTATGAAATTTGCTCGAAGATTTTTGACTGACATATTTGGCTTATATTATCTCAGCAAAACCTAAGCGTATTATATACACCTCTGGTACATCTTCGGAGTTATCATACCTAAGAGATAGGTACCTATTTTATATTTAAAATCCATTACCAATTTTGGCACGATACACCAAAAATATCACATTTTACACTAAACCAATAAAACTACTCGAAGCATTCAATAAATCTTGAAATTATTTGTATATGTATCAACAGAAAGAGGTTAAGGACCAGACGTTACAAAATGGCGTCTCAAACGAATATGGCGGATATATTTAGCGCATCCGTTCTTCCTTTTACTCGGTAATGACCGTGATATAACTATGTATGTAGGTAGGTATGATATTCCCACAGCTACAATTTGAGCTTTGAAGATGAAAAAAAATCAACCGCCATTTTTAATTTCAAAATAAATGTCGCGACTATACTCAGAATTAGAATCAGAATATTTTAAATTCATTTCTTAACCATTATATTATTTATGAATCGTCAGAAAAGTAACAAAGACTCTACAACCACTTCGGAATGCCATTCCTGTGGAGAAGAAGGGTAAGAAACTCCACGGTAACTCTTTTAAAATAGTATTTATACAATTACTTGAGCTACATTTTGTTGTGGGGTATGGAAGAACAATGTAGTATTAAGTACTCTCCAAGGAAGAGAAAGAGGTGTACTGTGTACACCCGTACTAAGATGAAGACATGATCAATTTATTAGGATGCTATAAAGTGGTGCTAGAACACGGTGTCAGTAAACTTGCGAATTATTTTCGGGCAACATTGCGTAAGGGTCTTAATAGACGGTCTGCATTCGAACTACATGCAATCACAGTAACTACATTAGGATTGTAATAAAGACTTGCGGCTAGAATGCAGTGAGTGATTAATCATTCATAATTCACGCCGACTACAAACGAACAACTGCGTAGTCGGTATATCGTCGACAGTGAACTGTGCAGTCGGTATATCGTCGATAATGTTAAGTTCCGATGTGGTTCCAATATAATGGGGACCCCACTATATTACTTAACTCGATGGACGCGACACTACTGCCGTCCGGTTCGGCGGTAAATCCTTACTCCTATCGAGAACTTTTTCGATAGAAATATCACTCTTTGTCCGACCTAGATTCGAACACATGACCTCGTGATCGCCAGCCGCACTGGCACAAGGCCATCGAAGCAGTCATAACATAGTGTTCATTGTGATTATATCTGAAATTTACGCCTATTAGCAGCCGCCAAAGCATACCATACCAAATATACCATCTGCGGCCATACCAAATATACCATATGCTTGTGTACTGCAGGATATAATCTCTCTCTCTGGTAAATTGTATCCAAATCCCCTCAATGGTTCTTACTCATGAGGGAATAATAAGATTCAATTGAGACAAAATGTAAATACAGGAAACAATGTAACCACACATTTAATAATAACAACGAATTTAATTAACAGAAAGAGCACTCGCGTCAACGAATCACACAGGTCACCCAACGCAAAATGTAATGGAGAACTTAAATGTCATTTAATCGTATCAACGATACTCCTTGATTTGTTTACATAAAATCTCACGGCAATCTGAATAGGGTATAATTTTCATTCCATCTTTTACAATAGTTCTAGCACTTGTTGGAGTCAGTTCGCTGTTTAAATAGTTTTATTTTTAGCACTAACATTAACTTCTCGCATAATACCTCTACGTGTTGGACCGATGTCTCCGCGCAAACTTTGTGTGTGTGAATGATCTACGCTGTTGGCCGCGGGCCCTTTACAGCTTCACCAGACAAGAGGGCAAGTGCAACCACTACGCTCGAGCCAGAAGGGCAAGAGGGCAACTAGCTCAAGGGCGCCTGAAGGAGGAACGGCCTCGGGTTAGGCAGTCGCTATGGGGGAGGGCGTATACTAGGTGTTTCGCCGTGGTGCTCTGCACCGGTCGGCGGGCAAGGAATTCTGCGACCTCGCCGGCGAGGTCTGATCCTGTGTGCGGTATCTGTATCCGAAAGAAGGGATGTAAGGGCATCGGGAGGGTCGGTGATAGGAGGGGGAGTTAGGTTCGTAGTCGGCGGCGGCTCCAATTAGCGGATTTCTATGATTGGACGCGTTCGCTAAATATCGGGATGTCGCCTTTTTAATAAAGGCGCGAATAGGGTCGAGACCGAGATTGGAATGAAGCCCCAAAAATTGTTGTCGGGGGCTTGTATATGTTACACGTCGAACGCACTCTTATATCGCGTTCTAGACGTCTATGGCGAATCGTCAGCACCATCTATTGGTTGGTAGTCGCAACTATGTACCTATGTATAGGGGTCTATCTATTATAATGCGTGGGTTTCTGATTGTATGTAAACCGCATGGCCGTGGGCAGTAATAACGTCTTAAGAGTATCTTTTACGTTATGAATGAATGAAAATATTATTACAAATTAAAATCAGCGTCGTAGGTTGTTGTGACACACATACCATTGATATAAATTGCACTTAATCGTTATGACCAATTAAACACGTAACGCAGCGCGTTACGATAACTTCGTGAAATGATCGTTTCATGGTATTCCCAAGCATTTCATGAAGTTATTTCCGCTCCGTCGTCGACGCATACGTCCTTCTACTGTGTTTACATAATACAGGGCGCATATTTAACAGTTTTCGAACTAACCACGAGTTATGATGCACTAAATAGCATGCATAAAAGAAGCTACGCCAAACAAAAAATGGCGAGCAACTTGACCGCCAGATTTTCGGGGATGTTTGTTTCCACAGATATTTTTTTTTTCTGTAATTGTTTAAAGGGATAAAGGGAACTAGAGTGCATGCACTCTAAATTTTGCTACAAAAATATCTAAATAGCTAAACATGTTTTTCGTCATTAAAAAATATAAAAAAACATCGTGTACATTAACACATAGGTACTCACCTGGATCTATGTCGCTGGCACGTAAATAACAAAGCAACGTATATTCTCTTAACTGAAGGACTTAGCAGGGTCTCTTCTAAGATCTATGCATATTTTGTTTTGAATCGACATTTTAGTTTCAAGCATATGTTAGTCTTTGTGTGGCAGTTAAAAAAAAGTTATTTAAAAAATTCTTAGCACTGTTTCTACCACACACAAATTAAACTTACAGAAAACCTTCTTGATACAAACGTTTTACTAGTTCATTATGCAAGTAAGATTATGTGAATAGCAATAAAGTATTTTAAAACACAATTTAAACTAAACCGAAAACATTTTCATGGTTTTTTATAAATTCTTACCTTTTCCTCACCTCTGGTATCACCTAAATGTAACCGGCAAACCACAAACACAATGCCTATTGACTCGAAAAAAAAAGACGCAAATAAAAATACTTTCCCGCGCTGTCAAACTGACAATATAACCTCAAAAATACAATATTGATTGATATTTTTTGTCAGTTTTAATTGAAGTTATTACTAAATTGACGTCTTTACGGAATTCAAGACTGCTTTGTACTGTTTTTGAGACGTATAAATGAAATCTGGAGGTGATCCAACCTGGCTCGGTGCCAAGTACGAAACATACTGAGCGTCGGGTCGAGTGATAGGGTAAGACGGAATGTTACCGTCCATTAGCCGATTTGAGCTTTGAACTATAATAATGGATGTGAATTATGTTCGGAATGCATTTTATATATTGGAGATGTTTATTTCATTATATGTTTTATGTATATAGAGATGAACACAGTTATAAATGAGTGCATGTAGACCAATACCCATTACATTGAGTTATTATGTACTGGACAAAATTACGTCAACAAAAAAAATGTCGCTTAACTTGATGACCGCGGGATTAACGGGGATGGGTGTCATGATGCACAACTGCAGAGCACTCAAACGTTGGATCTTAAAAATCAATATAAACCGCTACAAAGTCCGAAAAATAGTTTTATTTAATTAGCGGGGACGCTTGAGCTTTCATAGGTAGTTAAATCTTGTTTCTAGAATTGGTTAAAATGTAACTCAGTGTACATTAATGTATATTTTTGAAAAAAAATACGCGTTAATAGACCTTTTCATTTCGCTTACAGAGCTAATAGGTAATATTCTGATAATGTGAATTCCAATGTCACTGCTGCATCTGTAGATAATAATCATATTTCTATCTATCTATCTATCTATCTATAACCTCACGCCAGATCCCTTGCGGGGTAGGCAGAGAGTACAGAGTTCCAACAGGTTCTTTCCTTACATACCTCTCTGGCTTCCTCGACTCTCATAGTTCGTCTCATACACGCTCGCCGGTTACGGAGACTCTTGACTTTTCCATCAGATAACACTCGGTTTAATAATCATATTTAATACGCAAAAATAAGGTACACAAATTTAATAATGTAAATTTAAATGATGTTTGGTAGGAACCCTATGTCCTATTAATTAGATGTATTTTTCTTTGCCTACTTCGTCTGTCAAAACGGTATTCTTAGGTGCAGAAAGCTCATCATTACCACTTCATAACATAATGAGCAGCATTATTACTAAACTCCATCTGTCTACAAGGTGTAACAAAAATGACGCAAAACCTCAGACACCCAATTAGATTATTGCGTTACGAATTCAATACAAAAATCAAACTTCCAATTTCAATCAGTTTTTCTACCATTTTTTTAAGCACTTTGATACCCAAATTAACCCTAAAAATTAATAATTAATGAACTTTCTAACTTGAAGGTTCTCGAATGGCGACCACGTACCGGAAGACGTGGAGTGGGTAGGCCCCCTACAAGATGGACTGATGACCTGGTGAAGGTCGCGGGTAGAAGTTGGATGCGTACAGCACAAAGCCGGTCGTTGTGGCGGTCTTTAGGGGAGGCCTTTGTCCTGCAGTGGACGTCTTTCGGCTGAAGAAGAAGAAGAAGAAGAACTTTCTAACTTCTAATGAAGAACATCTCTGCATCTGAGCGTTATTAATAAAACCGTATGGAGTAAGTATTTAATTTTGCTAAGACGACAAAAGGGACTTAGACCCTATAAAACCGCGCACCTTGCCTCTCTCTTTGTATACCATTTGAGAACAAAGATTTTTCAGAACAACGAACTACACGCTTATATTGTTGTTATATTTCTAAGGCCTGTGTTGATTTATGACATTTTCACGTCAGTTTCTTTACCTTTACCTTACACAGATTTGATTGAGATGAAACGTAAACAAATGTTATAAACCTTTTTAACTGACTACATTTACTTAATAACAGAAACAAATCATAACTAACAAAAAATGTAACAAGAAATTTAATAAAAACAACATACTGAAAGAGCGTTTGCGTCAACGAATCGACCGAGAGTAAAAAGGTTGGATATCTATCTATATCATCACGCCAGATTCTTTGCGGGGTAGGTAGAGAGTATCTACCGTTGTAGGCCTTACATACTTCTGGTGGATATAACCCAACTTAAAATGGAATGTTGAATTTTAATGTCATTGAAACGTAACCATACTCTTTGTTTTGGAAGTATTATATGGAAACTCTTTTGGAGCAAGGTGAGAAAGGCTCGAGGTGATTTTTCAGGCTCCAGAATGGAAAGGATAAAATCTAAAGATGGTGACATTCTTGCAGACACACAAGCTGTGCTAAACCGGTGGAGTGAATATTTTGGAGAAATGTATGGAGATGACCCGGATGCTGATGCCGCAGACGTGCCTAAAGGCGAGATTGCGGCACCAGAATCAACGGAGGACATCACTATGGAAGAAGTTGAATGGGCGATAGGAAGTATGAAAAACGGTAAAGCTGCGGGAGTAGACATGATATCTGCCGAGATGATCAAATATGGTGGAACTTGCGTCCGCGACGCTTTCCGGGCCCTTGCAAACCTTTGCTGGAGGACCGGTAGAGTCCCTACAGATTGGCGCCGCGCAGTCATAGTACCCTTGTATAAAGGCAAGGGTTCACAATATGACTGCGCCAATTACAGAGCCATCAGTTTGATCAGCTTGGCAGCCAAGGTGTACGGTAAAATTATTGAACGGAGAATGCGCGTGAAGTCCGATGGAATGTTGTGCGAGGCACAAGGGGGTTTCAGGTCTGGAAGAGGATGTTCGGATCAAGTCTTCTCACTCCGCAACATCGTAGAGAAGCATCTGGCAGTGGGCCGGAAGGTTTTCTGCGGTTTTGTAGATCTGGAGAAGGCATTTGACAGAGTTGTGCGAAAGAGACTTTGTGACATTTTGCCAGAGTATGGTATAGATGGCACTCTGTTGCGAGCCGTCCAGTCCACTTATGTGGACTGCAAGGCATGCGTACGGGTGGGTGGTAACAAGTCACCCTGGTTTGACGTTAAAATCGGCGTCAAGCAGAGTTGCGTGTTGTCCGCTAGACTGTTTATAATATATCTGGACAAAAGTCTTCAAAGACTGAAAGCGATGAATGAAGGTGTACAAATGGGTGACTTAGTGGTAAACCATCTACTTTATGCAGATGACGCGGTTTTAATAGCGCCAACAGCCACTGATCTGCAAACACTAGTCACAGTTATGAAAGACGACTGCATGATCAATGGCTTACACTTGAATGTGAAGTAAACCAAGATTATGGTTTTTGAAAGGGAAGAAACCAGAACGAATGTAAGGATTGTGGTTGGTAACGATGTGCTGGAGCAAGTGAATGAGTTTGTATATCTTGGATGCGCCTTCAGTAAGGATGGGAAATACACCGCTGACATAGAGAGAAGAGTGAGTGCAGGGAACAGAGTGAATGGTGCGATGGGAAAGCTACTCGAAAATCAAACTTCCAATTTCAATTAGTTTTTCTACCATTTTTTTAAGCACTTTGATTAATTTGACCCAAATTAACCCTAAAAATTAATAATTAATGAACTTTCTAACTTGAAGGTTCTCGAATGGCGACCACGTACCGGAAGACGTGGAGTGGGTAGGCCCCCTACAAGATGGACTGATGACCTGGTGAAGGTCGCGGGTAGAAGTTGGATGCGTACAGCACAAAGCCGGTCGTTGTGGCGGTCTTTAGGGGAGGCCTTTGTCCTGCAGTGGACGTCTTTCGGCTGAAGAAGAAGAAGAAGAAGAACTTTCTAACTTCTAATGAAGAACATCTCTGCATCTGAGCGTTATTAATAAAACCGTATGGAGTAAGTATTTAATTTTGCTAAGACGACAAAAGGGACTTAGACCCTATATAACCGCGCACCTTGCCTCTCTCTTTGTATACCATTTGAGAACAAAGATTTTTCAGAACAACGAACTACACGCTTATATTGTTGTTATATTTCTAAGGCCTGTGTTGATTTATGACATTTTCACGTCAGTTCCTTTACCTTTACCTTACACAGATTTGATTGAGATAAAACGTAAACAAATGTTATAAACCTTTTTAACTGACTACATTTACTTAATAACAGAAACAAATCATAACTAACAAAAAATGTAACAAGAAATTTTATAAAAACAACATACTGAAAGAGCGTTTGCGTCAACGAATCGACCGAGAGTAAAAAGGGCGGATATCTATCTATATCATCACGCCAGATTCTTTGCGGGGTAGGTAGAGAGTATCTACCGTTGTAGGCCTTACATACTTCTGGTGGATATGACCCAACTTAAAATGGAATGTCGAATTTTAATGTCACTGAAACGTAACCATACTCTTTGTTTTGGAAGTATGATATGTTTTTTTTTTACTTAAAATCTCACGGTAATCTGAATATAGACAAAAAAGGTGTTGTGTCATAGCCACTTTTTTGTGGCAATAGCGTTTACATTATGCCATTGTACAAAGTTTACGAATATTCATTTCTAACTTAATTCAACTCCCCAATGAACTTGATGACAAAGATGATAATGAAATTAATGAAGTGCCCCGCCCTGGATAGTAAAGCGATGGATACTTTACATACCAATTGCGACGGCCGTTTTGAGGAAAATCGAAAAGGCACGTGATATCACTTTGTTACAATTACCTTTACTCATGCACATATAGGTACACATAATGGTTAATATTCCACCAACATTACACGTTATAATTCGAAATAACACAAGTTTTGGAAATTAAAACAAGTTGACAACATCCCTCTTCAATTTCCCGCCAAAAAGCCTCATAGCCACCTGTTACGCCGTTTATCGTCCGGGCCCTTATTCACTATACACAATTAAACACGTAACGTGTTGCGTTAAGATAACTTTGTGAAATGGTCGTTTAATCGTACACTGGTTGCATACAGAATATACTATTACACAATCATTTGACGAAGTTATCATAACACGCGGCGTTTTATCATCCTACTACCTTCTAATACTATGAGCTAGTTTATACCCACGACTTCGTCCGCGTTTACTTTACAGGAACCTTACTTTTCCGAGATAAAAAGTATCTTATATATTTATCCAAGTAATAAACTATCTGTGTGCGAAATTTCTTCCAAATCTGTTCAGCGGTTTTTACGTGATTGAGTAACAAACATTTAAACATCCAAACATACAAACTTTCACATTTATAATATATATTTCTACGGACGATTTAGAATAGAATAGAGTAGAATAGAATACACTTTATTGTACACCAACATAAGCAGAGAACAACAAACAAAGAAAATAAAATATACACATATAAATGCTAGCACAATTGGCGGCCTTATGACTAACAGCAACGCGATTTAACGCACTGTGTCTAATAGTCGGGGGTTCGATTCCCGCACGGGACAAATCTTTATGCGATCCACAATTATTTGTTCCGGTCTGGGTATTTGTGTATGTGAATTTTCATGTTTGTAAATGCACCCACCACACAGGAATAAATCCTAGTGCGGGTCTACGTTTTTTATAAAAAAAAAATATTAGTAGGTTGTGAAAGTTTGTGGCCACACGCTCCGAAGGGGATGAACCTTTGAACATGAATGAAATGAAACAATAAACACATACCGAGGTAAGCCCTAAACTGGAACGCGTAAACGTGGCCGTCCTAAGCAGACCTGGCATTTCTATTCGCGCCTATATTAAAAAGGCGACAACTCGACACTTCGCGAACGCATCTACCCGTGCGAATCCGTTAATCGTAGCCGCCGCCGACTACGATTCCCCCGACCCCTGCCGCCCCCGCCACCGCCGGCCGTGACATGTTCTCACCGATCCCCCCGATGCTTTGTCATCCCTTCTTTCCGCTCCGAATACGGGCGACGACGACGACGAAGTCGAAGATCCCCTAGCCGGCGGTTGACCGGTGCTCCCCCTCACCCCGCAGCGACTGTCCCAACCGAAGCCGCCTCTTCAAGGCGCCCTCGAGTATGTCGCCTCTTGCCCTTCTGGCTCGAGCGTAGTGGTTGCACGCTCGCCCTTAAGTCCGGTGAAGCTGTAAAGGCTTCGCGGCCAACAGCGTACATCACTCACACATACGCATACCTGGTAGCGGACAATCATTGCAGAAGCGAAGGCTATAGGGAAGGGCTAGAGCGAGCTAAAGCGCGAAGCTCAAGATCGACCGGGATGGCGGCGCACTATTGACGCCCTCCAACCCGATCTAGGGGACTTAGGATCTTAAGTCAAAGTCAAATCAAACATCTAAACATGAATTATGTTTCCATGATTGGATGTTTGTTAATTAATTACGCAAAAACGGTTGAACGGATTTGTATAACATTTGGCACACATCGTTTATTAACTAGATTAACACATATTTTATCCCAGAAAAAATGTTAGGTTCCTGTCTAAAGTCACCGTGGATAAAGTCGCGGGCAAAAACTAGTAGCGAATAAGTATTTTCAGACACAAAGGTCCTGTTGCCCGGCCCAGCCAGATTTATCCGACAAATATTTTCATGTCTATACTGCCGCTGTCGTATTTATCCGGTGTTGTTAAGTCTCAATGTAATAGGTTCTAGCGTATTGTTATTGTCCCGAGCACAATTCCAGACTTCAACAGTGACTGAGATTTATTTAGGTATCAGAATCAGAATATTTTTTATGAATCGTCAGAAAAGTAACAAAGACTCTACCGCCACTTCGGAATGTCATTCCTGTGGAGAAGAAACTCCACGGTTACTCTTTTAAAATAAAAAATTACAAACTTTTTCATCTGTGTGTGTGTGTGAATGATGTACGCTGTTGGCCGCGAGGCCTTTACAGCTTCACCGGACTTAAAGGTGAGCGTGCAACGACTACGCTCGAGCCAGCCAGAAGGGCAAGAGGCGACATACTCGAGGGCGCCTCTTCGAGGAGCCCTCGGTTGGGACAGTCGCTGTAGGGGGACGGGTGCACTACTAAGTGCACCGGTCAACCGCCGGCTATGGGAGGGGATCTACTACTACGTCGTCGTCGTCGCCCGTATTCTGAGCGGAAAGAAGGGATGACAAAGCATCGGGGGGGTCGGTGAGAACATGTCGCGGCCGGCGGTGGCGGCAGGGGTCGGGGGGGAGATCGTAGTCGGCGGTGGCTACGATTAACGGATTCGCATGGGTAGATGCGTTCGCGAAGTGACGTGTTGGCGCCTTATTAATAAAGGCGCGAATAGGTTCGAGACCTAGATCGGACTTTTTCATCTACATTTTGTTGTGGGGTATGGGAGAACAATGTAGGTTGGTCATCGGGTGAGTCTAAGTTAAAAAAGCGAATAGGGAATATGCGTGTAATTCAAATAACGGTCAAATATTTTTTTTACAAACTTTATCGCATTAGAATAATGTATATAGCAATATTTTTTTAATATCATTACTTTTTTATTAAGAAAATAATTATTGAAAGTGCAAAAAATGAGTGGGAAATTCAAAGTAGCGGGAACGCCACGCTATTGGTCAGATCGAATATG
Organism: Phalera bucephala; assembly: GCA_905147815.2. NCBI lineage: Eukaryota > Metazoa > Arthropoda > Insecta > Lepidoptera > Notodontidae > Phalera > Phalera bucephala. Next base: position 6,527,209 of record LR990635.1, on the reverse strand, counting down.
ACGTCAATGGCTACAATATAAATGTCAACAAGTGCATATTTGTTGGATGTTTGCTATTGAGTTAGTTTTATTGTTATTTTTTGTTGTCGATTTACACAAAGACAAAATATAGTTTAAATTATTTAAGTTAATTCTTACGTTAAAGTGATCTTCACAGCAATATAAACAAGTTGATGGAGATACCATGTCTCTTTTTCTGATTTTACACCACTTTCTCCTTATGTCCGCACCTATCGGGTGCATTTCTTATTGTATTTTTACACCTAGGCACAACACAGTGTTGTTCCATTGTATAATAGTCACAAAATACAAAATAAAAATAAATTACAGAATAAAATACTTCTACAGCTGTTCACTAATTGATTGTTATTATAGACTTTGACGTCACGCCAAGCGCGCCAGAATGGCGAGCGTTTAAAGTGCTCTTATCTGTTTGCTATCTTCAACATTTTTTGTTGCCCTTTACATTTTGTTTTTGACGCTAAATATTTTTTGCAATTATATATTGATGTCATCTATCGTATAAAAATATATAAAAAATACACGCATATTCCCTATTGTAGAAACCGTAGAATCCTACTTCCTAGTAATATTATAAATGTTAAAGTTTGTATGTCTGGATGTTTGTTATTCAATCACACGAAAACGACTGAAACAATACATAGTTCATTACTTAGATTAACACATAGGATACTTTTTATCCCGGAAAAATGTTAGGTTCCTGACTAAAGTTCGCGGAAAGTCGCGTACGGTACGCGCGGACTAAGAAATTGAAAACAAGATTTCATAACGAAAACACGACGGGAATACGTTGCTTAGTTGGGAAGTTCCTATGACCACCATGCGGCTCCATCATCAGACCATGGACACAATCTGGGTTTGTACTTGTCAAGACAAATCCAACGCCTAAACACGTTGGGTATAGTTGTTTAATTGACATGTTCCTATATAGTCATTTGTTTAGCCAAATGCCCTTTTTACAAGCTTTTATTTTACTTGCAATGCTGGTATGTCTGTCTGTCTTTCTGTCTGTCTGTCTTTCTGTCTGTCTGTCTTTCCGGTTCAAATTTTGTGATCCATTTTTAAGCACTTACGGGTATCCGATTGAACTGAAATTTGGTATATGTATGTAAAGTCGGTTACAATGCAATAATATGGAGCTGATCTGATGATGGAGTAGGAAGGTGCCCATAGGAACATGTGAACTGTACAGCGTAAGCCCCCCGTGTTTAGGCTTGTTATATTGGTATTGACAAATACTATATAACCAGATAGTGTTCAGGAGCTGATGATGAAGCTGAATAGTAGCCAATGGAACCACCCAACTACTCAATATAAAATTGTTTTGACGAGTGCTTTAGTCCTGGATGGTGTCCAAAGTTACGCGGTACGAATGTACGTTGGTACAGCCACGTCTTTCGGAAACCGGAAAATTACGTGGGCAATAAGTGCCTGGCCATGCCGCCTCCGCCGGGTCCCGGAAGAAGGGGTAGACCCAAGAAATGCTGGCTTGATGTCGTCAGGGATGACATGCGTGCCAATGGCCTCGCCACAAAGGATGCCGAAGACCGCGCGAATTGGAAAAGTAGAAGCAAGAAACAGGACCCCGGGCTCCGGTCTCTTTAAATGAATATTATTTTGTATAAGCATTAGTTTTAGGTAAGTGCTTTTAAATTATGAGTATTAACGTTGCGCTTCAGGTGGCATCACTCAGTTCACACATATGGTGATTATCCTTTAAGTGTTTCGATAGGTATGCTATTCTTAATTTCACCAAAAATTTGGACTGGAAAGACAGACATATGAACAAAGTAAGTTAAATAAAGCTTGTCAAAAGCACAACACAAACACACAAGCTTCAGAGTATTTCCATTATAAACAAACAAATCTTTACACCAGTGTTGCCAACCCTAATTTTAGAAAATTGGTAGATGAAGTGCCAAAAATTGGCAGAGCTACCGGCTTATGTCATTCTTATCCAGTCTGCACGTTTTTATTCTCATAAAGCCAACCAAATTTAAATATTATTGGTCGTAATGCCTTTTTGAGGCTTCTAAGGTGGAACTTTTGACCTTTCATCTTCTATACAACTCACTCTAAGCAAAAATCGCAAGCTATCTCTCTCATCGCCCAGTCAGACTTAATTTTATTTTAAATTATTTTTAATTTATTCTGTTAAACGCATGGCTCAATTCAACCCGTACCTTGGTGAAAACTTTTTTTATTATGGTGTCGTAATATTTAAAAAAAAGGTAGTTTTGAGGTGTATGGTGGTAGATAGGTGACTAGACTACTGTGTGTGTGTGCGTATGCGTGTGTGTGTACGTGTGCGCGTGCGTGTGCGTGTGCGTCTGCGTGTGCGTGTGCGTGCTGTTGGCCGCGGGGCCTTTACAGCTTCACCGGACAAGCTGATGCGTAGCTTGCCGAACGGTGCCCAGGCGATCTGGATACGACATTGGTCCGGCATTGATCCTAATGTTATTGATTTTTGATAGGTATATTTCTTTTTATTTTTACAGTTCCAAGATCAGATGACAGCATCCGGAAAGATATGGCTTGGATATTTCAACGAAGTATGACAATATTTTTCTTTCCTTTTATAATTTCTTGTGCAACCCCTGTGAGGGGTACCAAGCGTGTACCATCTGGGCGCGGTTTGCAGAGATGTACTCTGTACACTGACATTTCGCTGTCGATGTTAGTCCGCACTGTAAAAGTAAGCAAGTCTATTGCTAATCTACAGGGCACAGTTCCGGCCTTCGGGATACTGCCGAGATTTTTTCGTTAGGAGAACCCCAACAACACTGTTGACCTAGGATTCGAACCCGAGATCTCGTGATCGCCTGCCGCATTTTAAACCACTAGTTTAACGAATATATTTTGCAGCAGTAGTCAAGTACCATGTGTGGCAGCCTGGTAGTCGGTGCTGTGTTCAGCCTGCCTACCTTGAAAAGCGACTGGCGTGATGACATGAATAGTATATTACATTTTTGCATGATATTTTTTTCCATTTCAGTAAGATTGTCAGAGAATATGATACAATTAGCCAAATCAGAACCTACACACCACCAAAAGTCTTTCATCAAAAGTTGTAGACCCTGCAGGAATTGCAAGAGAAACTCAAACGTGCCACCGAGCGCAATAGATGGCGCCGATTAATCGGACGGGACGGCTTTCATTACACACCTAAATCACGGAAGAAAACTTTTTATAGCCGTCGTATCATTTATTTATAAATACCTTCGATGTCACATTGACTCCGCCGGCAGTAGGTAGTTGTCAATCACATCATAACCAGCCCACTTCAGTTTACTGCCGGATACGGGTTTCTCCCAAGGCACGACACTAAGCCCGGTTTTCGGCTCTTCTCTACCAACCGCTGTCTGTCACCCTGCGTATATCGTCGCTTCACCTAGCTGCAGGGCGTCCTACACTACATTGGCTGAGCCGCGGTCTCCATTCAAGAACATGTCCAGCCCAACGGTTATCGGTCCTGTGGCAAATATAACCAGCCCACTGCCATTTCACCTTGCTGATTCTATGAGCTGTGTCGATGACCTTAGTTCTCTCTCGGATCACTTCATTCCAGATTCGATCCTTCAGAGAAATTCCGAGCATAGGTCTTTCCATAGTTCGCTGAGCGACTTCCTCCTGTCGGTCGATTTAACTTTCAATTAGAAAAATATATATTTTTTTGCGAAAATCGATGTATTTTTTTCTTTTTCAGAGGGGGTGGCAGAGGTGTACTGAGTACACTCACGTTTCGCCGACGATGTTAGGTCCCATGTAATAGGGGGCGAGTCTATTGCCATATACCGGGCACAATTCCAGACTCTGGACTCATACTGTGAATTTTTTGTAACAAAAACTACATTAGTCCGACCTAGGATTTGAACCCAGGACCTCGTGATCACAAAGCGATGCGCTTTGCCACCAGACCAACGAGGCAGTCAAAGTAGTATATTTTCCCTGAAACTTTTTGATTATCCGAAAATATAAGCATTAATTAAATACGGCTTCATTGCCTGGGAATGTATATGTTCATGGGTTGAAGATGAACGTGGTATCCTATGTCTTCCCAATCACTCAATGTTCTCGTAGCTGGAAGAACGGTCATACTAGATTTTTATGTCCGTCGTAAAAAGTAGCTCCTAAGTGCTCTAAAAACATAAGAACTGCGAAACAATATCATTCCGGTGCATTAATTGTACGGGAAATCATATGCTCCAGGCCCAATTCTAATTGAAATACAAAAGCCTACTCCTGCGCAGCATGTCCTAGAACCAGTCTCTGAGGATACTCTCAGCCGCGGTCTCTGTTTACTATACACTGAATAAAAATATGCAGCGAAACTCTGCACATTCATCATCTTTTACCACTAGCCCATCTTTCAAGATTAATGGTTTATCACGTTTTAAGCGTTTGGAGTTTATATGATTCCAAAATGATTTTGGATCCGCTTGAAAATTTGATTGTAATTGATCTTGGTGCAATTGATACGTCAAAGCCATCTTTGCCTTAACTTTTGCCCTCTGTAAAGAAAATTGTTCATAGTCGCTTTTAGATTGTGACTTTTTAAATATTTTATGTAATTTCCATTTATAGATAATATCATTGATCAAATCAGGAGTGTACCATTCTGGATAATTATATTTTTTTTGTTTGCCAGTTTTGTATATTTCCCTAGGAGTGCAATCGGAGATTATGCCATAATAATTTCATAAAAGTACGGCAATGCACAATCCGGGTCCTCTATATTGTACAACTGGTTCCAATCTATAGCCTGAATACTGCTATATAATACTGAGAAATTGCATTTATTAAAATTCCACTTTGGTCGTACTTTTATTGAAATAAATTCTGAATTAGATTTTTGACCGCTTGAGTCTGATATGAAGTAATCCGAGTCATCCACGGCCCTTCGCGTGCAATCGGAGATGGCAACCAATATAGGTGGGTGATGGTTTACGTCTACTAATGACTCATCAGCTTGATGAACCGAACACAAGATTCTTGTCCGGTACACTGATCTTCTTTGCCGTTTCAGATGCCGTAACCTCCGCCATATTTCGTCGACAAATTACCATACCATTACTGTATCAACAAAGACTATTTATTCTACACTAGTTTCTGCTCGAGACTTCGTCTGTGTGGGTCTGTCTGTCCGTGTTTGTCCGTATCTGTCCGTGTCTGTCCGTGTCTGTACGAGACTGTCCGCGTCTGTCCCCGCCTGTCCGCGTCTGTCTGATTCTGTTCGCGTCTATCCGCGTCTGCCAGCATCTGTCCGCGTCTGTCCGTGTCTGTCCGCGTCTGTCCGTGTCCGTCCGTGTCTGTTCGTGTCTGTCCGTGCCTGTCGGTGTCTGCGCGTGTCTGCGCGTGTCTGCGCGTGTTTGCGCGTGTCTGCGCGTGTCTGCGCGCATCTGCGCGTTTCAGCGCGTACCTACGCGTGCCTGCACGTGTCCGCGCGTATCTGCGCGTGTCTGCGCGTGTCTACGCGTGTCTGCTCGAGCGCGTGCGCGTGCGCGTGTGCGTGTGCGTGTGTCAAGTCCTGCCACAAGTTATAGGTTTACCAAATCTGTCAAAAATCAACACTTTAATGTCAATGAAATAAATTGGGATCGCATGCTGGGAAAACAACGACGAATGTGCAAATAATAATATTATCTATCTATATCATCACGCCAGATCCCTTGCGGGATAGGCAGAGAGTACAGAATTCCAACAGGTTCTTTCCATACATACCTCTCTGGCTTCCTCCACTCTCATAGTTCGTCTAATGCACGCTCGCCGGTTACGGGGACCCTTAACTTTTCCTTCAGATAAGACTCGGTCTATTTGGTCATGGTAAGACCGTCTATCATTTTCTAAAACTAAACTATGTACCTATTTAATAAAGAACTGTTTCACAAGAACTTTGCTACAATTATGTATTTGCTATGTTTTTAAGTTAATTATATTAATTAGTTCTTAAGTATTTCGCGTTGGTATCAGAATATGTAAAGCAATGGAGACGACTTCAGATTTTTTTCGATCGAGAAAATTTCGTTCATACGTGTATTTCTTTTACCAGATTCTAAAATGTACAGTCAAAAATCATATTGCAAAATATTAATTCTTAAATCCATATACTTCTTGAAGTGCATGGACTACAAAAATACGATATTTTCGCGGTAGACCTTAGGGCGCGCCCTCATTAGGTGCATAGTTTGCTTCCTTATATTTTGTAAATGGAGTATCTATACCGCGCGTAATGTACGGAGTTTGCCGACTTATTCAGTGAGCGGAGGTTCGCGAACGATGCCCGCGGTGGGCGGCGCAGCGTCGCAATCAGTTGGAGTGGGACTACCGAAATATATAAACAGTACTTTTTTAAATTTATCTTTATTTCATGCCAGCTATAATTTCGAGAATATCCATGGAGTAAAACACAATCACTTTTCTCAGAACACTGAGATATATTAACCGTATCTTCCCTTTTCAGAGTTCACAAGCACTTCTCGGCTAATACGCTACAGTTCGCCGCTCACTCGACATTGAGTTAGCGACCGATACGCCGCTCAGAGTCAGTCAGCGGATAGTCTGCCGCTAACTGTGCGGCTAATGGAGACGCGCCCTGAGTTAAGAGCTTGAGTCGGTGCGCCCACTGGATTGAGTAGTAGCGGGTTCGATTCCCGCGCGAGACAAATCTTTGTGTGACCCACAAATATTTTGTTTCGAACTGAATGTTTGTGCATGTGGCTTTTATGTTAATAATCGCACCTACGACACAGGAATAATCCCTACTATGAGGCTACGTTTTTATACCATCAAATGGAGACCATTGTAGATTCGAGATTATATGAGTTACAGTGGAACTGTTGCGGACTTACTACACATCTGCTACTTACGCTTGGGAAATGAAAGCGTGATGGTATAAAATTAATCTGTGTAACACGGAACGGTATCGACACGACCACGGGTCGCAGGCAAAATGTCTGCCTGAACGAATTAAATACCATTTACCCGTTTAAGATTACGTCGTGACGACATCCGTTAGGTTAGGAACACACTCAGTGCAAATAATATCTCTATCTATCTATATCATCATGCCAGATTCCTTACGGGGTAGGCAGAAAGTACAGGTTTCCAAGAGATTCTTTTCTTACAAATCTCTCTAGCTTCCTCCACTCTCATAATTCGTCTCATACCCGCTCGCCGGTTTCATGGAATCTTGGCTTGCCCTTCAGATAAGACTCGGTCTATTTGGTCATGGTAAGACAGTCCAGGTCTTCCCCGGTACCTACATCCTTCCATTTTCGCATTGTATATCTGTTTTGTCATTCTTTCTTCTGCCATTCTTTCTATATGCCCGAACCAACGGAGCATACCCTTTCTCATCTTTACACCGATAGCTAAATAAGTAGTAATAAACCAGAAATATGTACAGAGTTATTTACATTTATATATTTAAGGAAAATTTATAACAAGTTTTGCGTCACCATGCAGCAGGGTCATGTTCACATATATTATAGTTAAGTTTGTAACTTTATACATATATACATTCTTCAATAAATAAATAAATAAGCTGACTATTACATAGGTGTGTGTGTGTTTGAGTGATATACGCTGTTGGCCGCGAGGTCTTTACAGCTTCACCTGACTTAAGGACGAGCGCGCAACCACTACGCTCGAGCCAGAACCCTATTAGGACCTTATAGGACCTAACATCTCCGACGAAAAGTGTGTGTACACCGTACACCGGTGCCCCGCTTGGGGAATACAGGCGTCGGCGACGGTGTTAATTTTTTTTTGCAGCGTTTACTCAAACTCAAATCGTTTATTTTGTATAAACCCTGCGGAGGTGTTTACAAATTGTCATTATTATTTAACTTACTAATCTACCACCGGATCGGAACGCGGTTTCCACTGAGAAGATCCGGCGAGAAACTTAGCAGGCTTGAGTTTTTATCTAATTCTCCATTCATTTTGTTTTCATCATTTTCTGTACAGATACATACGATTTTATATTATAAAAAATCATCGATCCAGCTCAAGTGTGATGCCTTACGACTAGGATTTAAGACTAATAATAATATTTTTAAATATTTGTTATAATGAATTCTAGGTGGACCAGTCTCCACAAGCAACACCCGTTCACGAGTACGACTGCTTGAGCAACCATCACCTCCCTCGACCATATTAGAGGGAAGAAAGTGACCCGCACCAAATAGCCACTGCAAGCATAGACTTTTTAATGAGCATTACCAATCCCAGACCCCAGAGTGCAGTCCGAAAAAGTCTACAAAGGAAGCGGTACTTCGAGTTCCATTGGCACGACACGCTACGCTTTGACATTTTTGTTTACATTAAAGACGTGTTTTATGACCAATAATCGCCCGTATTATTCCGTAATCAAAAACTCATCTATTAGGGTTTTATCTCGTTGTGTCCCATCCCTCTCGTTGCATCCCTGCCTTATTTCATCCCCTGGAGACGCCACTCCGTCGCCAGCAGCCACGGAAGACGCACAAACAAACGATAGTATTATCTATACATTATTAAATACTAATCACCTAAGCATTTCATAAACAAATCTCGTGAGTACTAATTAATTCGGAATCCACATTAAGCCGTTTTGACTATTGCCTATAGTCGTTAAGCCAAGTTGGGAAACTTCGGGTGACTTAAAGGTGAGTAGAGAATAAATTTCTTTATTTTGTTTTAATCGAAACGAAGACCCGCACTAGGAATGTAATATCTAGACCAAAACACATAATTGTGGATTTTAGCTGATTAAGAGGTATTGAGTAGTTAATTGGTTGTCTGAAAGAAATTGCTTTTGTCAATAATACCGCCAGTTGTACACACCTATCTTTAATAAGCATCGTATTTATTAATTGTAATTTTACTGGTGTTCAAAAAGAGTATCTATCTAAATTCTAAGTGACTTTATGCGCGTTTATGAGACGAACTATGAGAATGAAGGAAGCGGAAGAGGTCTGTGAGGAAAGAACCTATTACTCTGTACTCTCTACCTACCGAGCAAGGGATTTGGCGTGATGATACTCTTTACCTACCCTACAAAGGATCTGGCGTGATGATACTTATTTATGTCTAACGAACCTATTTTAATGTGCTTGCTGAGGATGGTCGAAAATTGTGTATGAATGTCAGAGGTTTTGTGAGAAGGATGAATGAATGTTGATAATTTTTTCTTAATGTTTTATTGTTTATAAATACATTACTGTAAATGGTGTTTTGTTGATTAGTGTAAATGGTGTGTAAATGTGCTAACTAATAGAATAAATAAATAAAAACTATCGTAAGAGCTGTTTAAATGGGTACCAATGTAAGGTATCATAAATTATTTAACGGAGATTACGCGAGAAGTCCGATGGAATGTTGTGCGAGGCACAGGGAGGTTTCAGGTCTGAAAGAGGATGTTCGGATCAAGTTTTCTTTCTCCGCAACATTGTAGAGTAGCGTCTGGCAGTGGTCCGGAAGGTTTTCTACGGTTTTGTGGATCTGGAGAAGGCGTTTGATAGAGTCGTGCGAAAGAGACTTTGGGACATTTTGCTAGAGTATGGTTAAACGGCACTCTGTTGCGAGCCGTCCAGTCCACCTATGTGGACAGCAAGGCATGCGTACGGGTGGGTGGTAACATGCCACCCTGGTTTGACGTTAAAATCGGCGTCAAGCAGAGTTGCGTGTTGTCCGCTAGACTGTTTATAATATATCTGGATAAAAGTCTTCAAAGACTAAATGCCATGAATGAAGGGGTAAAAATAGTTGATCTAGTGGTAAACCACCTATTATATGCAGATGATGCAGTTTTAATAGCGCTGACAGCCACTGATCTGAAAACACAAGTCACAGGTATGAAAGAGGGCTGCTAGATAGGAGATAAACAACGGCTTACATTTGAATGTGAAGAAAACTAAAATTATGGTTTTTGTACGGGAAGAAACCAGAACTCAAGGATTATGGTTGGTAACGATGTGCTGGAGCAAGTGAATGAGTTTATATATATTGGATGCGCCTATAGTAAGGATGGGAAATACACCGCTGATATAGTGAGAAGACTGAATGCAGAGAATAGAGTGAATTGGTGCGTTGGGAAATTACTTGGGAGCCGGCACTTAAGCCAAAAGGCGCAGCTGGCCATACATAGCGGAGTACTTGTCCCAACGCTGTTATATGGCAGTGAGAGTTGGTATGTTAGAAGGAAACGAAAACAGGATAAATGCGGTCGAAATGCGAGCTGTGCGGAAGATGTGCGGAGTCACGCTGACCGACCGTATTCGCAACAGCGTAGTAAGAAAGCGAGTAGGTATGAAAGATAGTATCGGTGTAAAGATGGGAAAGGGTATGCCCCGTTGGTTCGGGCATATAGAAAGAATGTCAGAAGAAAGAATGACTAAACAGATACACAATGCGAAAGTGGAAGGATGCAGGTACCGGGAAAGACCTAGACTATCTTACCATGACCAAATAGACCGTGTCTTACCTGAAGGGCAAGTCAAGAGTCTCCGTAACCGGCGAACGTGTATGAGACAAACTATGAGAGTGGAGGAAGCCAGAGAGGTCTGTAAGGAAAGAACCTGTTGCAACTCTGTACTCTCTGCCTACCCCGGGATGGAGCTGGCGTGATGATATAGATAGATAAATAGAGTAAGGTGTCATAGTGAGCAAATTTTTGTAGATAAACGTCTACCTAGTCTACGGACTACCTCGTTGGTCTAGTGGCGAATAGTGCGCGTAGCGATCACGATGAGTCGGACAGTGCAATTTTTCAATAGAGAAACTCCCAATATTGATACAGACTCTAACATTGTGTCATTGGCATTAAGCTTGCCCTATTATATCGGGACCTAATCGTCGCCAAAAAATGGGTGTATAATAGACCTGCGCCACCCCCGCTTGGGGAAGATAGAAGTAAATGGCTTTATTTTTGAGTAAAATAAATAAATAGAGTATGCGCCGGTAGTTATAATATATCGTCATCTTAGGGCCGGTTTCAATATTTAACTGGAGAATAGTTTTGCCTACTACGGTTGGGATTTCAACATATTTTATATAGAAAATTTGACAAAATACTACTAACAGTAGCCACAGACAGTTGAGTTGAATATTGAAACCGGCCATTAGAGGCCACCTATAAATTATACCGGGCACTATGGCGGACTCCAGACTGATACCTACTGGGAATTGTTCTGTCGAAAAATTACTTTGTCCGACCTAAGAATTCATCATTATCTCAGGCTTTAATTGTCCATTGCTGAACATAGGCCTACCCAATTTCTCAAACCTAAGAATTACCATGACCAAATAGACCGTGCCTTATTTGAAGGGCAAGTCAAGAGTCTCTGTAACCGGCGAGCGTGTATGAGACGAACTATGAGAGTAGAGGAAGCCAGAGAGGTCTGTACGAAAAGAACCTGTTGGAACTCTGTACTCTCTGCCTACCCTGCAAGGGAGCTGGCATGATGATATAAATACATAGATAGAAAAATTATCCCATTTCAAGTTTTTACTCAATAGCCTCAAAAATAATGGTAACAATGGAGCCCAACAATGGACATATTCCGCAAGATCGGGTGTCAGAGATTCAATATAATAGGGGGCGAGCCTTATTACACTTATACCGGACACAATGTCGGATTCTGGACTGATACGGGATATTTTTCTATTAAAAATCTACACTTCTTCGGACTTAGGATTTATCTTAGCCCCAAATAAAGCAGAATAATAATGATGGAGGGAGGTCTTTGCTCGGCCGGCTAGCCTACAGCTGTGATAGCAGCCATGGCCGAGGGAGAGAGCTCCTGGGCGGCAACCGTCGCCTTTTGCGTGGCCGTATTATCGGCAAAAGAGGAGGCTAAGCGGGAACGGGAAGAGACATCCTCTAATCCCGCTTGCAGAAGACGCGTCGGGTGAAGGAGTAGAGCATACGCCACAAACGAACTTCACCCTGCGGGCGCCGGGCAAGGACGACAGGTCACCCGAACAGTGACAGGCCCGTGAAAAAATCGCGCTGCGTCCTACGTGCCCTTACAAAGAAGAGATCAGGACATAGATGAGGTCTGTGCTAAATAGACCAGGTTTGCCCGAGCCGCGGATATTATGCCACTGGCAATTCCCACGGCAGGGCACTCGGGCAAGAAACGGACGTAGGCGGGTTTTGGTGGAGCGAGCTCAACATATCTGCCACATCACCAAGCCCGCGATTTGGCAGTATGCATTAGGCATTTCCCCACGAAAAAACGGGAGGCCTTTGCCCAGTAGTAGGACACTAACGACTAGATAAAACAAACACTTTCACGCCTATATTCCACAAGAGTGGGTGGTCGTGACCTCGTAATCACTACGCGCATTATTCGCCACAGAAAAATCCTGCATAGGACTTCCGCGAGCCTAGGGGAAAGCTCGCGGGGAGTGTCGGACTCCTACGGACTAAAAACCCCAGGGTGGCCGACATCAGCACTTTGGAGAGGGTCCGGGATCTCCGCATGGAACGCACTGGTGCCCCTCTTGTGCCTCGCTCTGAAGAGCCCGCCATTAAGGGAAAACATAATAACACACTCCCCTTCGCACCGACGCGGTGCTCACAACGACGTGAACCACACCACGCCGCCGTCCTCCTCGGGGTCCCTCGTGAAGGATTATTCGCCATTAGGCCAACGAGGCCGTCTGCTAGATAATAATAATTTAATTGATTATCAGATGGTCTTCATTCGTCCTGCCAACGTGCCCTACCCAAAGGTATGGCGTCGCTTCCAAACTGTCAACGGCACAACTCTCCGGGTCCAGGATTTGACGGAAGACCTGTATGAAGATGCCATGCAACTCCTCACAAAATACTTCACCAGAGACGAACCACCTTGCAAATGCATTGGTATGTACAATGAGTTACATAAATCGCTGAACTTTGACCATTTTAAAAAGTGTTAATTAATCCTTTTACAAACTTTTCTTTAACTTCTATCTATCTATCTATCTATAATCTCACGCCAGATCCCTTGCGGGGTAGGCAGAGAGTACAGAGTTCCAACAGGTTCTTTCCTTACATACCTCTCTGGCTTCCTCGACTCTCATAGTTCGTCTCATACACGCTCGCTGGTTACGGAGACTCTTGACTTTTCCATCAGATAAGACTCGGTTTATTTGGTCGTGGTAAGATAGTCTAGGTCTTCCCCGGTACCTGCATCCTTCCACTTTCACATTGTATATCTGTTTTGTCATTCTTTCCTCTGGCATCTTTAACTTCAATCTTCGTATGTCGTTTGTCTTTCCGGTTCAAACCTTATTATCCTTTTCAAGTACTTGTAGGTATCCGATTGAGGTAAAATTTGGCATACGCAAGTAAGGTTGATGACAATGCAGCTGGTCTGATGATGAAATCGGAAGGTGGCCATAGGAAGATGTGAACTATACAACGTAACCCTCTCGTGTTTAGAAGTTCCTATGGCCAACTTTCGGCTTCATTATCAGACCCTGGGCATTACGTCGGGATAAATTACGTGTGCCGACAAATCCAACGAGCCGACACACAATGTGGCTATGTTGTTAAGTTTAGAAGTTCCTATGGTTAAGCTTCATCATCAGACCCTGGGCATCACCTCTGGGCACTACCTAGGGATACTGTACTTATCAAGACTAATTCAACGACCCTAAACGCGACGGGGTCGAGTTATGTAATTGGGGTGTTCCTATAGCCAGGTTCCAGCTTCATCACCAGACCAGCTTCATGGTGCCATATTATTGGATTGACATCCAGTTCTCACTTATGTTGAAAATTTCAAGTTTCTAGCTTATGCGGAAATCTGTTAAAATCGTTTACAAAATTTGTACTGAACAGGCAAACAGACATGCACGAAAGCGAGTTGATAAAAACGTGGTAATAATATATTAGACACTCCTGTCTACCGCCTTAGAAACAGGCGAACAGGTAGAATATAAAACTCAAAAATGACCATCCGGCCAAGCTTTAAAGGCTTCACTCCTAATATATTTTTAATTCCAGGCATCCAGAACCACCCAACAGCGTTGAGTGAACTACAAAAGCTTTGGAGCACAACGATTAAGGATAAATTGTCTTTGGTGTGTGTTGTGGACAGTGATGAACTGCCTCCGAAGGTAGTAGGTGTAAATGTACTGACTGTAGTCTGCCAAGGTGATAAGGAGGAGCCTTTCCAAGTAAGAAGACTTAAATCTCGCCAGATCTCTTGCGGTGTAGGCAGAGAGTACGTTCCAACAGGTTGTTTCCTTACAGACCTCCCTGGTTTCCTCCACTCATAGTTCGTCTTATTCAGGCTCGCCGGTTACGGGGACTCGTGACTCCTTTTAAATAAGATACGGTCTATTTGGTCATGGTATATTAGACACAATTAGATATAGTAGAAAAAGCAAGAATAAGCCTAGGTGGCTAACGAAAGAACGCGAGGGATCTGGCGTGATGATATTAATAGATAGAGACTTACTCCTTCCTTCTTTTTAGGTTCCGTACCTCAATCGTTAAAAACAAAACTGCTATAGGATCACTGTTTGTTCGTTTGTCTGTCTGTCGGACGGTTAAGGTCCTTTTTCTCAGGAACCACCAGAGGTGTCAATATATATGATATCTCTGGTTACTGGTTCCCTGCTGGTGCAAAAAATTGAAACTTCTAAGTGAATTTGACGATAGCTTGGTCTAGTAGAGATCTTAAGCTACTCCGCCTAATGAAGCGAGTAGTTTCGGGTTCAGTCTCCGCATGGAGCAAATCTTTTTTTGAACAACAATTGTTTGTTTCCTTCTGGATATTTGTGGACGTGAATTTCATGTCTGTAAACGCGCCCACGACACTATAATAATTCCTATTGTGGGACATGTTTTAAATTTAAATATGCAATCAAAAATATGGTCGTTTAAACTCATTCATCAAAAATTATAGGGTACTTCCCGTTGGCCTAGAATCATGAAATTTGGCAAGAAGCAAGGTTTTATAGTACAAGGAGTTTTATAAATAAATAAAACTATAATTCATTTATTCTAGTAACATAGACTCATATTAGGTATGAAAATATTGAAAACATTATGTAGACCGTATTTGAACGACCAGTTCCGCTCATGACACTACAACGTCAGCAGTGTCGTTAGTACAGTCCACTTGTTCAGGACGGTGTTGACGCTGCCCCGTACCCTACGCACGAGCGACGCACTGCGCTCGCGCATAGTCGCATAATATAGCCGAGGACCGCACTTAGTGGCGTGCAATTCGACAGGCTTAGGTCCAGCAGGAGATTGCTGTCTGCTGATCATGATGTTCTTTCAGACTGTTGACAAGGTCTGGGCAAAGCTGTTCGGTGCTGTAGACCTGGTCTCCAAGAGTGTGGACATCTTCGCCCGTTATCATGTGGACAAGTATCTGACTGCTTACGGGCTAGTGGTGGACCCGAAATGGAGAGGAATGAATGTAGGAAGAGAGCTCTTGGAAGCCAGGTATGTTCACCATCATTATCAGCTTTCTATAATCCATTGCAGGGGATAAGACTCCTCCCATTTGTGCCATTCTTCGCGGCCCTTTCACCTCTGTAACACTTGTCAGCCAGGATCCACAATGGTCTTCTTAGATGACACCAAGGTTTGAACCTTGGGGCGGCCCAGGGAGCGCTTTAATCGGCTTGAAACGCGCAACAAATTTAGTAAGAAAGATAAGAAAATAGAAGGAGAAGGAAATATAAAACACCACTGCCCTACTTTACAAAGCGGAAGACACAAAAATTGGCAGATCAGCCAAAGAAATGGAGACTACAACTGCTTAACGGTCCTGTTCTCTCTCACAAGTTCTTCCTCCAACTCTCCTCTCAATATGGCATACAGTCAGATTTCGAGTACCTAGCAGCCTTTATTTCCCTACAACAGGGAAAGGCCTTTTGTCAAAAAGCGAGGTGAGAGAGTTTAGGTCATACTCCACCACGCGGACCCAGTAAGGATTGGTGGAGGCAGATTTGTGACCACCTGCTGTTGGAACTTATAAAACCATTTAGAAAGCTTCGCGCCGACGATACTAGGTCCCATGTAATAGGGGGCGAGCCTATTGGACCACCATACCGGGAATAATTGGACGGAAGATTTAGTGCAGTAGTTAAGAGCTTAAGTCGCTCTGTCCACTGTGTCTAATAGTCGCGGGTTCGATTCCCGCACGGGACAAATCTTTGTGTGATCCACAATTATTTGTTTCGGTCTGAGTTTTTTTATATGGGAATTTTCATGTTTGTAAACGCATCCACGATACAGTAATAAATCCTAGTGTGGGGCTACGTTTTTTTCGAACCGCAGACCTCGTGATCGCACATTATTCACCACTAGACCAATAAAGCACCACCCTCGACTAAAATCTATATTAAACTAATCGACAATTAAAGTTACAAGTTAGTCTAAATACGAATTACACCATCTCTAAGCACCCCTCTCCGACAGTTAAACTAGCGATTATTAATGCCGAGTAACGCTAATCGAAAAATAATTAACTCTCGATAGTAGTGAAAAAGACCCTAAGCATATTAATTTTATCATAGAACAAATCTATTGAAAACGCGTTTTCAATTACGGAATTTATTACAAATGCCTGTCGGATTCTTCAGTCCCGGATAATGGGATATTTAATAGGCACTCCCGGAATGCGGAGCGGGACGCGATCCCGGGTATTCACATTTTTAATATTGAGGTCGATATAATATATACTTCGAAGTATTCTAAGGGAAATAAGCACGAAGTACGGAAGTCTTCGTGGAAATGACAAATATTTCATATTAAGCGACTGTCATACAAAGCTTGAACACAAAAAAATTAAATAATTTTTGTTTACTAACAAATGCATTCATGTAGTACATGCGTACATTTTTATCTATTACTTAACGAAATTAACGGAGGTTCCGTGTATTGAGGAGTAAACTCAACCGTTCCACTGTTGCCAGGTTGACGCTACACCGAAACTAACCGGTAGTTATTAATCTTCGGAAAAACCCAAACCACGGGCTAGTTTTCGTTTTTAATTATTCCTTTTTGGTGCTTACCCATCTATCGGTATGTATAATTATATAAAACTATTTCCGTGACAAATACACAACATTTGTCCCAACAATTTTATAGAGAAAAATACTACAAAACGTATGTATGTATCTTTGTAACATTTCTTAACAAAATTTTGCGTTTATAATATTAATGGGATAAAGAAGTCATTGTTTTAATTGCACTACTTCTAAGCATATTAAATTCATCATAATCCATCTATTGGAGACGCGTTTTCAATTACGCCATTTATTACGAATGCCGGTCGGATTCTTCAGTCCCGGATAATGGGATATTTAATAGGCATTCCTGGAATGCAGAGCGGGACGCGATCCCGGGTAGTCATATCTCTAATATTGAGGTCGGACGGTGGAGACAAATTTTTCACGTTGAGAAAATAACCAATTGTATGTTGTACCTTTTATCTTTTGTCGCTGGTATTGCCACTATATCTTATCTTGTAAGAAACTCTCTATCTATCAATATCACCAGCTGGACCCCTGCGGGGTAGGCAGGGAGTACAGAGTTCCAACAGGTTCTTTCCTTAAATACCTCTCTGGCTTCCTCCACTCTCATAGTTCGTGTCATGCACGCTCGCCGGTTACGGAGACTCTTGACTTGGCCTTCAGATAAGACTTGATCTATTTGGTCATGGTAAGATAGTCTAGGTCTTCCCCGGTACCTACATCCTTCCACCTTCGCATTGTATATCTGTGTTATCATTGTTATATGTACTAGGGGGGATCAAAAAGTAGTGAGAACGACATACTCCTAGGTAAAAAAAAAATTCTGGCAGGCATGGCTCAGATACATATTTGTAAAATTATTAAAAAAAAAATCTTCGATTCTCTTTTGTTTTTTTCTGAATGTAGTCATTTGTTTGCTTCGTGTCGGAACGTGTTCTCGAAAATGGAGGAAAACGAAGTGCGAGCCGTTAGTAAATACCTCTGTTTAAAAAAGTTAACTACGCAAGAAATTCATCGCGATTTGGAGGCAACATTAGGAGAGTCTGCTCCGCCGTATTCCACTGTCGCAAGGTGGGCTTCTCAATTTCGAGTAGGGAGAACGAGCACGGAAGACGAACATCGTTGCGGCCGTCCATCGACGTCAGTCACCCAAGAAAATGTTGCGAAAGTCGAGAAAATTGTATTGAGCGATCGAAGAGTTACCATCCGATACTTAAATCAAGAAACGGGCATTTCATATGGAAGTATTCAATCCATATTGAAACAATCTTTGAATATGAGAAAAGTCTCCGCAAGATGGGTGCCGAGAATGTTAACCGACAGTCAGAAACAAAATCGACTTGACATTTCGAAGATATTGTTGGTCAAGTTTAAAGAAGATTCTGAAAACTTTTTGTCTCGTTTCGTAACAATGGACGAAACATGGGTCCATCATTTTGATCCCGAGACAAAACAGCAATCTTCGCAATGGAAACGGCCATCATCACCGACCCCGAAGAAGTTTCGTGTCGTGGCATCGGCTGGCAAGGTTATGGCCTCAATATTTTGGGACTCAAAAGGAATATTGTTGATTTATTATCTGGAGCGTGGAACCACTGTTACAGGCCAATATTATGCAGCTTTAATTCCCAAGTTGAGGAATGTCATCAAAGAGAAAAGGAGAGGGAATCTTCGAAGGGGCGTGCTGTTTCATCATGACAACGCACCCGCGCACAGGTCGGCAGTTGCGATGGCTGCCATTCAGCAAGCTGGCTTCGAATTGGTTGACCACCCCGCTTATTCACCAGATCTGCTGGCTAGCGATTTTTATCTGTTCCCCAAATTGAAAAAATACTTAAGGGGAAACAGGTACGAAGACGATAACGAGGTGATGGATGCTGTGGAGAGCTTTTTGCAGGACCAAGACAAAACTTTTTTTTTGAAAGGGATTGAAGCCTTGGAAAATCGCTGGACTCGGTGTGTAGAGAGCCTCGGAAACTATGTAGAAAAATAAATTATTAAGTTATCAATAGTCATTATATTCTATCTCATTCTCACTACTTTTTGATCCCTCCTCGCAGTTTGTGTAACGAAAACTTTCCAGTATGAGTTCGGAGTCTGGAATTGTGCCCGGTATATGGCAATAAGCTCGCCCCCTATTACATGGAACCTAACATCGTCGGCAGGCGCTCGCAGCGGTGTGCGACCGCGGCGTTCTTACCGATTACCAAGGTTAAGCAGCGTTCGACTCGGTCGGCCCGAGATGGGTGACCATGTGTGGCATTTTCATATTCGAGCGTCTCCGTGATTCGGAAGGCACGTGAAGCCGTTGGTCCCGGCTACCACTTAATGTGGTAGTCGTTAAGCCGAGTTGGAAGCCTTAAATGGCGGCTTGATAAGTTCCAACAGCAGGTGGCCACAAACCTGCCTCCGCCAATCCGCACTGGGTCCGCGAGGTGGAGTGTGACCTAATCTCTCTCACCTCGATTTGTGAGAGAAGGCCTTTGTCCAGTGGTAGGCAGTATAGGCTGATATTATTAACATCGTCGGTGATAAGTGGGAGTACTCAGTGCACCTCTGCCACCCCTGCTTGGGGAATATAGGCGTGACGGTGTGAATTTAAACGTGAACGTCGTCATTACAAGGCCAGCTTTCTACCAACAAAACTCTAGTCGCTCATAAACTTGTTTAATTAAATAGACTACAAATATACCCAACCAACATAATAACGCTACTTTAAAGCCGTCGGTCGCATAATGTACAGTCAGTAACATTCTTAGTGCTATAACTCGCTTATAAAAACACAGTCACGCCCATATTCCACAGCGGGGGTGGCAGAGGTGTACTGAGTAAACCCACGTTTCGCCGACGATGTTAGGTCCCATGTAATAGGGGCCGAGCCTATTGTCATATACCGGGCACAATTCCAGACTCCGGACTCATACTGAAAATTTTTCGTTAGAAAAACTACATTTGTCCGACCTAGGATTTGAACCCAGGACCTCGTGATCACAAAGCGATGTGCTTTGCCACCAGGCCAACGAGGCAGTCCTATGTGTTAATCCAGATAAAAAATTGTATGCCTTATTATCCGAATCCGTACAGCCGTTTTTGCGTAATTGAATAAAAAACATCCAATTACTAAACATATTAACTTTTCCACTCCGATCTCGGTCTCGAACCTATTCGCGCCTTTATTAAAAAGGCGACAACTCGATATTTCGCGAACGCATCCAACCACACCAATCCGCTAATCGTAGCCGCCGCCGACTACGAACCTAACCCCTGCCTTTACCGCCGTCCGCGACATGTTCTTACCGACCCACCCGATGCTATTACATCCCTTCTTCCGGTTTCGGATACAAACACCACACAGAATCATACACCGACAAAGGCCTCCCCTAAATATCGCCACGACAGTGAGCTTTACATTCGGCTTTTACCTGCGAGCTTCATAATTGTTTTTAAAATTAAAAACAACAACATCGTATCTTATTAACCCACGTGTGTGTTGATTCTCTATTCCAATCTCGGTCTCGAACCTATTCGCGTCTTTATTTCGGCAACAACCCGATATTTCGCAAACGCGTTCAATCATAGAAATCCGCTAATCGTAGCTGCCGCCGGCTATGAACCCAACTCCCTTCCCGTCAGCCGCTACCGCCGTCCGCGGCATGTTCTCACCGACCCTCCTGATGCCCTTACATCCCTTCTCTCGGATACGGATACCGCACATAGGATCAGACACCGACCTTGCCGGCGAGCTCGAAGCCGACTTGCCCGCCGGCCGGATTTTGCTTCTTAAGGAAATGCCACGCTGAACCCTTTTGTATCACTGTAACACAAAAAAGGTGATTTGTCTCTGAAGTACGTGTGTCCTATTTTATTACAAATAAATTTCTTATCTATCAATTCAAAATTCTTATCTATCAATCTCTACAAATCTCATTTATCCGCCATAAGACCAACGAGACAGTCTATGTGAATATGTTGCTAATAATTTGGTTTTGACCATGTTCAACAACGTTTGAACGTGAAACGGTGCATGTGGAGACTGTTCCACCTAGAATCCTGAAGCTTTTCATTATAACATTATTATTTAAAAATATTATTAATAGTCTTATATCTCAGTCGTAAGGCATCACACTGAAGCAGGATCGCATAAATGATTTTGTATAATATAAAAATATCCATCTATACAAAAATTAATAAAAAAAAAATGAGATTTAGACAAAAAAGACAAGCCCGCTGAGTTTCTTGCCGGATCTTCTCAGTGGAGGCCGCGTTCCAATCCGGTAGGTAGATTAGTAAGTTAAAAAAAAGAAATGCAAATATGACAAATTGTAAACACCCCCGCAGGGTTTATTCAAAATAAACGATTTTAGTTTGAGTTTGTAAAATAAAGAATGAGAATATAAAGCGACTCTTGTTGATGACTGTACAATACCCAAGTTCTGTTTTCCTTAATTTTTCATTTTAATCGTACAAGGAGAAGGATTTTGAAGTCGTTATTTGCGGTTAATTAGTGGAATTACATTTGGCAAGCTGTAGAGCGCTGTGAAAGTCGAAATAAAAGAATAGAGTAACCTTTTTTTGTTATTATATTTATTAGTAGTAGTCCCGAACTAATTATTATTTTTGATTTTATGCATGATTTTTATAGTTATCGTTGTTTTAAATAACGGGCATACAGCAAGTTTCAATATAATACACCTATCAACTCTTAATCAAGTGTGGCATGCTTGCAAATATAATACATACAAATCACACAAACATACACATACACATACATTTGCATATACACTTACACATTCAATTACACGCACTTTTACAAACTTACGATAATCTCTTAATTCAAAGTGAAATCTGAAATCTGCAACACAAAATATAACTACAGCATTTATTTTTTCATTTATTATGGATCAAACTCATTTAAATAATGTGAATGAAATAGACAAAAGTAGTACTCCATTTGCTCTACATTGCGATATTGATGATTTACATAAACATATGAAAGTGAAAGAAAGTGATCTAACAGTGGTCTGTCAAAACATAAGAAGCATTTATAGTAATGCCAATGATCTGAGTTTGACTCTTGCAAATTTAAATTTTAATCCAGATTTATTGATTCTGACAGAAGTCGTCTAAATTGTTATAAACCAATGCCGCAATTCAATAATTATAATACCTACCATACGACTCACCATTTAAATCAGGACGATGGGGTTATAGCATATATAAAAAAATCTATTAATTGTAAGATTAAGGAAATCAAATTAGTTCACGCCTCTTGTTTAGAAATACAATTAGAAAACATTATTATTATTGGCATATATCGCTCGCCTTCTAACTTAAACACCGAGTTATTCATTGACTCCTTGAGTGCTTATCTGGCTAAATTAAAATCTCGTTCTAACGTAATAATTGCAGGAGATATTAATATTAACTTAATACCCAAAGTCACGCATCAAGCCACTGACCGTAATAAGAGATGAAGTTATCTAAACATGTTGGCCCTGCATGGACTATTACCGGGTCATTTGCTACCCACACGAGACAACAGTTGTTTGGATCATTTCATCTTGAAACTTAATTATAAGTCTACGTTAGCACAAATTGCAGTACTAAATACTAGTATAACCGATCATCTTATGATTCTTTTGAATCTTTCGGAAACTAACAATCAATAAACCTACCTGCAAAATAAAAACTATAATTGATTATAATGCGGCTCTAAATAGTTTATTACAGAAAAACCTAAGTAAATTACTTTTTCTTGATGATACTACCTACGTTGTCGAACATTTAATTACTAAAATTAAAGAATCTTTAGACGAAAATACAAAACAAATCATTATTCCAAAAAATCAGCGCACTATAAAACCTTGGATCACACCTGGCATACTACGGTGGTTTAAAAACAGAAATAATAAACTCAAAATTGATAAACATAATGAAATAAAATTACCTTCAAGCGTTATTGCAATTACTGCAACAATCTTATTAAAAAATTAAAACGTAGATATGAAAGAAATAAACTAACTGAATCTATAAATTGTAATAAATCTTTATGGAAAACTATTAAAACTATTACTCATCTTTCACGAAGTAGAAACGACAACTTTGAATTACTTAATATTAAAGAATCGAGTGGGGCATCCGTGAATTTTGTAAATAATTATTTTGCTGAAGTTGGAAAATGTCTTGCAGAAAACTTCATTGTTAATAACACAAGTTGTCAAACACCTGATCTTTTCGTGGTGTCGAATACCCAAATCTCCTCTTTTGTCCTCCTGGACACTTCTCCAGTGGAAGTTCATAGCATTCTAATGAATCTTAAATCGGACAGTGCTCCAGGATGGGATGGTATCACCACACGTTTCTTAAAGTTGGCCGTTATCTCCAGTTTAGAACACAAAGTTGCAAGGTTGGACAGTTCCACAGGGAAGTGTGCTGGGACCTACACCGTTTCTTGTGTATATCAACGGGCTTTGTCAACTGAATCTCCTAAATGAACATATTTTTACATACGCTGATGACACTGCCCTTGTGTTCACTGGTTCTTCTTAGGAAGAGGTGCGGAAGAATGCTGAGCTGGGACTTGCTAGGGTTTCTAAGTGACTCGAGGTCAGTCTTCTCACACTAAATGCCCAGAAAACTAATTACATCTGTTTTTCTATTTACAATCATAAACAACCAGACGCCAACTTCAGATTAAGAATTCCTTGGCCTCTCCAGCTCTTCTTAGCAGAATCTACATAACTCTTGCTCAATCAGTCATAATGTACTGTATACCCATATGGGGTGGCGCTTGTAAGACCAAATTTATTGATGCAGAAAGAGCACAGAGAGCTTTATGGAAAGTTATGTTTTTCTAGCCTTACCGCTACCCAACTGAGGCACTCTACTCCACGTGCAATATCTTGACCATCCGAAAACTATACATCCTACATATGACCTTAAGGAAACATAAGTCTACAAAATTTGATAAAAATGATAAAAAAAGTAGAAGAATCCTGAGAATACCCGTTCCCGTTAGCAATACAGTTTTTGCCACCCGTCACTGTATGAGACAATCTGTTCTACTTTACAATAGAATTAATAAAAAACTGAATATATGTAAAATGAATATCCATGACTGTAAGAAGACTCTCGTAAAATGGTTATTAAATCTGAATTATGATGAAATAGAACTTCTTATACGCCCCACTGCTTTATAACACATGCTTTATATCACTTGCATGTGTATGTGACACCTGCACACCCACACACACACAAAGTCACACATGCACACACACGCACACACACACACGCGCGCACACACACACACACACACACACACACACACACACACACATACACACACTCGCACACACACATACACACACACACACACACACACACATACACACACTCGCACACACACATACACACACTCGCACACGCACACACATATTTGTAATCATTTTAAATGACAATGTATGTTTTATTGTTTATTATTATGATTTATTACTACTGTTGCCCTTTTAATTAATTAATTATATTGTTTTGTTTGTAATTATTCCATATTGCACTTTGTGAAGAGCGGTACCTCCTGCCACAAGTATTATATTAATACTTACTAGAAGGTTCCAACAATGAACGTATTTATTTTACTTATGGAATTGAAAATAAATCTATTTTATTTATTTATTTAAGTGAAGCTCGCCTTTGTACATAAACTTTCCTTTTTATTGTTAGTATGATTAATTAAAAAGAAAATATGAATGTCACGCCTATATACTAAGTGGAGTTATCAGAGGTGTACGAGGTTACGCCTACGTGTAATAGGAGACAGGTTAACTACCATTGTACTGGTCACAATTTTTGACTTTGAACTGCTATAGAGGATTTTTCGGTATAAAATCACACTTTGTCCTACCTAGGTTTGAACCCAGGACCTCGTGAACGTCGCCCGCGGTATGCTCTATTATATTGTGATAAAATTATTTTTTCACAAAATAGTTTGGCTATTGGATCATAGATGGCGTTTTGCTCAATAACATAGACAAGGTTAGTTTTAATCTAGAAAAAAATATTAAATTACACATTGTAAAATTAATGAGTATAAAATAGAATACTCCCGACATTACGACGTTAATTCTGTTATCGCCGTCTACAGCTTATAGGATCCTTCACCAATTTTTGAAGACGAATGCGACAAGGTAAATTTTAGGGACTAGATTGGGAAGTCGTGGTTTTGATCCCCGCACAGGTGAATCTTTATTCATGTTTTTAAAACTAGCGACCCGCTCCGGCTTTGCACGGGTGAATTATGCACGTAAACCTTCCTCTTGAATCGCTCCGTCCGTAGGTATTGAGTTCATCGCTTTCAGTCAAACAGACACGCGGCGGGGGTCTTTGTTTTATAATTTATAGTGATAGTGATTTACATCAACAAACTTAACAAATTGCACCCAACTTTAAAAATTACTTAATTGACTGCTTCGTTGGTCTAGTGGCAAAGCGCATCGTTTGGTGATCACGAGGTCCTGGGTTCAAATCCTAGGTCGGACAAATGAAGTTTTTCCAACGAAAAACTTCCCAGTATGAGTCCAGAGTCTGGAATTGTGCCCGGTATATGACAATAGGCCCGCCCCCTATTACATGAGACAGGGTGTACAGAGTACACCTGCCACCCCCGCTTGGGGAATATAGGCGTGACGGTGTGTTATTAAAATTAAACAGTCAAATATAGGTTACCCACAGAAATGTGTTTTAACATAGTGGTTTGTGAAATTTGTATCTGTAAATGGGCCCACTAATGTTTTCTGGAAAAGCCAGAAATAATAGTTCCTAGTGTGGGCAGAAATAATCTTTATTATGTTAAAAAAACTGTTAAGAAAACCAAAATTATGGTTTTTGAACGGGAAGAAACCAGAACGAATGCAAGGATTGTGGTTGGTAACGATGTGCTGGAGCAAATGAATGAGTTTGTATATCTTGGATGCGCCTTCAGTAAGGATGGGAAATACACCGCTGATATAGAGAGAAGAGTGAATGCAGGTAATAGAGTGAATGGTGCGATGGGAAGGCTACTTGTGAGCCGGCACTTAAGCCAAAAGGCGCAGCTGGCCATGCATAACGGAGTGCTTGTCCCAACGCTGTTATATGGCAGTGAGAGTTGGGTATGTAAGAAGGAGAACGAAAGCAGGATAAATGCGGTCGAAATGCGATCTCTGCGGAAGATGTGCGGAGTCATGCTGACCGACCGTATTCGCAACAGCGTAGTAAGAAAGCGAGTAGGTATGAAAGATAGTATCGGTGTAAAGATGAGAAAGGGTATGCTTCGTTGGTTCGGGCATATAGAAAGGATGCCAGAAGAAAGAATGATAAAACAGATATACAATGCGAAAGTGGAAGGATGTAGGTGCCGGGGAAGACCTAGACTATCTTACCATGACCAAATAGACCGTGACTTAGCTGAAGGGCAAGTCAAGAGTCTCCGTAACCGGCGAGTGTGTATGAGACGAACTATGAGAGTGGAGGAAGCCAGAGAGGTATGTAAGGAAAGAACCTGTTGGAACTCTGTACTCTCTGCCTACCCTGCGAGGGAGCTGGCGTGATGATGTAGATAGATAGAAAAAAACTGTTGATCAATGACTTATTTTTCCACTGCCACATAACTAGTGTGTATCTATATCGTCACGCCAAATGTCTTGCTGGTTAGGCAGAGAGTACAGAGTCCCAACAAGTTCTTTCCTTCCATACCTCTCTGGCTTCCACCACTCCCATAGTTCGTCACATATACACGCTCGCCGGTTACGAAGACTTCACGTATCCATCAAATAAGACACGGATTGTTCGGCTAGAACTAGAGCATATTTACTACATTATTTTCAAGAACAGAGACAAAATTCATGAGTACATCAATTTTATTCTCACAAAACCAATAAACCTAATCCAAATAAAACAAACAATTATAATAAAAATAACAAACATTATCAAAATGTATCTTTCGTAGTTTTATCTAATTTGTGTCTTTGTTTACAATCTACTTTCACCTTCTTTTTCTGGGACATAGGATTCCTTTTGATATGGTAGATGGGTTGAGCGTACCCGTAATCCAGTTCATCGTAATATAAGTGTTTATTTCGATCCGCCGGGTTCGGATAATAAGCTGCGTATAAAACCTCGTCTACGGTATATAATCTAACATCTATTGTATGCTGAAACAGAGTCCCATTTTGAAGCATCCTTTCTATAACTTCACAGGCAACGTGCCCGAATTGGTTACCCCAAATGTTCAAAAACCGTAAATAGAACGGCTTTTTTATCGTATTCAATATATCGAGCATACCACTATCTGTCAATTTGTTGTTTGAAATATCAAGCGCGCGCAATTTTGAAAATGGCATTCCGAAACTTAGAGCTCTCGCACCTGTATCTTTAATACCATTCCCGGCTATATTTAACAGTATTAATTCTGGTTGTTCTGATAAATACTTAGCTAAGATTTCCGCGCCGTAATCTCCGATCTTATTGAAACCTAAATCAAGGTACAATAAAGTATTGTTCCGTCTCAAACCTCTCGCGAAATACTCCATATCGTGGCTTATAAATTCATTTTTCTGCAAATGTAACTCGATTATATTTTTATTTCTTTCTAATAGATATTCTATATGGTAAGCTAGCCATTTAGTTTCATAAGAATATCGATCAAACAGCGGTATTATTCGACTAAAATCTAATACTTTTATTGTTGTGTTAGCGCCATGGTCGATTCTCAAAGCTGTAATTATCTGTGCAACGCTTGTTAAAGTTTGATTTGTTTCTCCAATATCGCAGTACTCAACAGAAGTATTGTCCATTAAAAATTGAGCGAAGTATTCACCGCCTTTTGTGCCAAAATGATTCCCATTTATCCTCAAATATTTTAATGTTATCATCTTGGCGTACTTGGCAAGATATAATAGAGATAGTTCAGTCAAATTGTTGTTCATAATATTTAAATTGACGACGCTCGACCGGCATTTGACGAAAAGTTTCTTTAGTAATTTAAAAAATCCTTTATCTGTGATGTTGTTGTAACTTAAATCGATTCTTGTTATTCGCCTTGGTAGTTCACGGACGTAGATACAGATCGCTCTGATATCGAAATCTTGGATTCTTCTTTGATATCTATCTTCAATATCTTTCCCTCGAAGTATCAAGTACCCGCTACCATCAGAATTTCTTTCAGTGAAAAGACTCAATCTGATTTTATTCATTTCGTTCGCATGCAATAATGGTGGGATACCGGTGATCTGTTTCAATATTTTTTCCGTGTCGCATATACATTTTCTTTGTTTGTGATATTTTATGAGCAACATTTCGAAAATATTATTGGTGTTTTCAAAAAACTGCACAAATTCATTCAGTTTTGAGGTTAGCTGTCAACCTAATGACAACTTATTTCTTTTTCTCTTCAAGCAAAAACATATATAGTATTAGTACCTGAGCAAAAAGAATTTACATTCATAAATTGGATACTCACAGTTTTATAGGTGTAGTCGATTTTAATAATTAAAATGTCACTCCTATAAGATATCTATATAGATCACACATGAGTATAAATACTTCTACGGTCTGTTGCCTACGAATGGGAATTCTTATATTAATAAAAATCTAAATCGAAATATACGCCAGTAAACTACAAACAATATAAAAAAATTACTTTCATTGAACATCCAATTTAGAAATACAAAGCTTTAATTCCATAGAATAACTGGGTATAGGTCTTATTTAGAACACAAACATGCAACGCATACACACACACACACACACACAGAGACATGCATGCACGCACACACACGCGCGTATTTTCAACATAAATGATACTTACATATTTCAAGCCGTCACTGATCTACAGTACATATAAATGTATTGGGGGCCTGGTAATCTGTCGTACAGGATATCATTATCCTAGTTACCAGTCTCTCACAAAGGTGTGCAAGTATACTTCTATATCTAACTGTGTATACACTAGCTAGAATGTAAGCCTTTGTGTTGAGAAATAAATAAACATTATTATTATTTTAGCATAGACTGCCTCGTTGGTCTAGCGGAAAAGCGCATCGCTTTGTGATCGCGAGGTCATGGGTTCAAATCCTAGGTCGGACATGTGTAGTTTTTCTAACGAAAAACTTCCCAGTACGAGTCCGGAGTCTGAAATCGTGCCCGGTATATGGCAATAGGCTCGCCACCTATTACATGGGACCTTACATCGTCGGCGAAACGTGGGTGTACTCAGTACACCTCTGCCACCCCCGCTTGGGGGATATAGGCGTGACGGTGTAATCATTTTGGTCGTCCAAATTTGAAGGATTAGTTTTTAGGGTTCCGTAGCTCAGTCGGTAAAAATGTTTATAGGATCACTTTGTTGGCCGTCTCTCTTTATGTCTGTACGACGGTTAACTCCCTTTTTCTCAGGAACGAGTGGAAGTATCAAGTTGCATTTTCTTTCAAATTCTCAGCTCTACTGTACTATTTAATCAAAAGATATACCATTTAAAGTAACTCATCAAAACCTAGAATCATAAAATTTGGCAAGAAACAAGCTTTTATAGTACAAGAAAAGAAATAAGACTTTTTAAGGACCAGTTTTTTAGCAACCAAGTAATAGTGTAGTTCAAAACGGACAACCTATATATATATTATACGTCGCACCTTCAGAACAGTAGTGACTTATCGCAAAAAAACAAGTTTTTGGGAAACTAATCGCGTCCTTTCAGAACCTAGCGGCGCGTAGAGGGAGGGAAAGTGAAAGAGACCGAAGTATCGTATTTCTTATTATACCATAAAAACACCGCGGTTTTAATATTCTCCAGATAGAATGTACCTTTTAATGGCCCCCTATGACCGTAACTCGAATTCATAGATTTTTGAGTTAAGTCTATACCGTCCTGAAGAGGCCTTGTGTATACAAAATATCATGTTCATGCTGTTGTTCGTTGAGGAAATCCGTCGTCTGGAGCCAATCCTAGGTGTAGAATCAGGTCATGCTAACCATAAAAATGTATCGCCATTGGCGCTGAACCAACAAGTAAATTCCAACTAAGTAGGATAAAAGGAAGTGACTTAATTGAACATACAAGATGTGACCTAAATCAGCAAAGTAGCAAACATTGTAAGCTAAATTAATACTTGTAAAAAATCTAAAACCACCGAAAAAAAGATATTTTTTTCCATATCAATATTAATCGTTTTTAAAGTGAAACTTTTATTAGATCGTCTCATACTTTTTGGTCTGTGTGTTGCATGTCGCGTGACGGTCGGCCGCGGAGAAGGGATAAAGTGAAAGGCGCTCGCCAGAGCAGCCAAGGCATATATGTTTCACTTTTACCGTGGTTTCATAACACCACAGAATCTTTTTTTTCTGTATTTAATATTAAATATAATAATATTAGCCCTGCTAAAAATCTGTCTCACCGTTGGGCACGAGCCTCCTCTCAAACTGAGAGGGTTTAGGCCATAGTCCACCACGCTGGCCCAGTGCGGGTTGGCGAACTTCACACACCTTCGAGAAATTCTTAGGTATGTAGGTTTCCTCACGATGTTTTCCTTCACCGTTGAAGCAAGTGATAGTGAATTTTTAAAACGCACATGCATGCGAAACTACGGAGGTGCGTGCCTGGGTTCAAACCCAAGACTTTGAAGTCCAACGGTCTAACCACTAGGCTATCACTGCTTCTTTTATTTGCCCATCCCTTATTTATGAACATGCCATTCTAAATTAATTACGTCATCACCATCAGCCGTTTATGTCCACTTGTTTATGTCCACTGCTGGCCAAAGACCCCCCTAAGATCGCCACGACAACGAGACCTTTACTAGGTCATCGGACCACTTTGTGGAGATATCCCCACTCACACCTCACTACCATGACCTGAATGCTTACCTGTAAGTACCCATTTCAGGATACCACTCTGCAAGACTCTGAATATCAAGGTCACGGCAACAGTCTTCACAGCAGGGGCTTCTCAAGCAGTCGCGAAGAAAGCATGCTTCGTGGACCTCTTCGAGATATCTTACGAAGACCTCGCAAAAAAAGGCTTCGTGTTTCCCGGCGTGGAGAAAGAAACTAAATCCTCTAAACTGATGGCTCTGGTTATCGATTAAGTAACGTACAGATTTACCACCAGGCGCTTTCATTTACAATGAGATCAATAAATCTATCTATCTATATCATCACGCCAGATCCCTTACGGGGTAGGCAGAGAGTACAGAGTTCCAACAGGTTCTTTCCTTACATACCTCTCTGGCTTCCTCCACTCATATAGTTCGTCTCATACACGCTCGCCGGTTACGGAGACTCCTGACTTGTCCTTCAGATAAGACCCGGTCTATTTGATCATGGTAAGATAGTCTAGGTCTTCCCCGGTACCTACATCCTTCCACTTTCGCATTGTATATCAGTTTTGGCATTCTTTCTTCGGCCATTCTTTCTATATGCCCGAACCAACGGAGCATACCCTTTCTTATATTTACACCGATACTATCTTTCATAGGTAGACTAGTAAGTTAAAAAAAATATGTAAATATGATTATTTGTAAACACCCCTGCGGGTGTTTGCAGGCATCCTTCCACATTCGCATTGTATATCAGTTTTGTCATAATTATTTTATCATTCTTATTCGTTTTGTCACATTGTTTCTATATGCCCGAACCAACGGAGCATACCAATAAATACAAATCAATATTTAAAAAAACATGGTTACTCTGAGAAATAGTCTATGATCTAGCTGCAACCTGAAGTCTGCAGAAGTTCGATGTTTGTGACTAGCACTAACATTAAGGACCTTACCCAATGACGTATAATAAATTATTGATTTAATCTACCTAGTATATAAGTAGATCTTTGAAACAACAGATATACAATGTGAAAGTGGAAGGATGCAGGTACCGGGGAAGACCGAGACTATCTTACCACGACCAAATAAACCGAGTCTTATCTGATGGAAAAGTCAAGAGTCTCCGTAACCGGCGAGCGTGTATGAGACAAACTATGAGAGTCGAGGAAGCCAGAGAGGTATGTAAGGAAAGAACCTGTTGGAACTCTGTACTCTCTGCCTACCCCGCAAGGGATCTGGCGTGAGGTTATAGATAGATAGATAGATAGATAGATAGATCTTTGAATAATTAGGACTTGAACTATGAATGCCACGGTAACTTCGTTTTGAAATTCATTTTTCACTTACGCAAGATATATTGTGCACCTATTTGGGCGAACTTATTTGAACCCAATGGTCCGCAAAATAATATGGAAACTAGTGTAACTGACGACGCAGGTTTTAGTTCCTTGAGTTTCCGCTAGTGTCACTGTACATTTTTTTCTATGGTCTAAGGATTTTTCGTAAGGTTAAAAAACTGGCAAATGTATGAGTATTTATGGGGGATAAATGGAATAAATTTACCCTCGTAGATAATGTAGCGATATTTTACAGAGCCTTCCAGAAATAAAAGTTTATCGCTTCGAATGAGGCTCAATATTGTGATATTTATTTAGTTAATACTTCTGATATTTTTTGTAAGTAGAGTAAATTATTTAACTCCGTACATAGTGACTACATACATATTATAAAACAAATATAACAATAAGAAACTCACGGATTTTCATACGGTTTTCACCAATGGACGGAGTGATTCAAGAAGAAGATTTATGTGTATAATTCACCCGTGTCGCTAAGACGGGCCGCGTCGCTAGTATAAAGATATTTTATAGAGCGTGAAATTTATCTAAATAAATAATTTATTGCTTTAATAGTATCGTTGTGATATTAATTTAGTTAAAATATTTCTGTCTTTTTTATAATTTGTTATTGTTGTATATGTGTGTTGTATAATATATACTTTTGAATGTATGTGTAGTATTGACATTTACAATACCATATGTACCTACTTGTAACCAGTATTCTAAGTCGTGTAATAAACGCATTTATGACTCTTCTAGTAATGTTATATACTTTATAAATTACGACCAAAGTAAACTCAATTATTGTTCCTACTCAATGTATTTAACATATATAACATGTTCCGTGATAATAAATATGAACATTCCTACTTGAAAAGTATTTAATTGTTTAAACTCATTTTTATTCCTAATAAAGTTCATTTATTTAGGTATAAGAGACTGTGTCTTATCTGAAGGGTAAGTCAAGATTCCTTGTAATGGCAATCATGTATCAGACGAACCTATGAGAGTGTTGGAAGGCAGAAATCTTTATAATGAAGAACCTGTTGGAGTCCTGTGCCTAGCCCGCTTGGAAACTGAAAATAGATAGAAGATTTTACCCAGTAACAATTAAAATGAATAGGCCGTACAGCTTTTTGTTTTAAGTAGGTATAGTAACTTTACTTCGTGTAAACCACTCAGAGCAAAGAGAATATAACAAATAACAATATTTCATCTTCTTATAGTTTATATTTACATAAAAGAATAAGTTTAGCGACATCTATTAACCAGTAGCGAAAGTATTTTATCACATGTATAATTGACATAAACATGCCTTCATTTGACTATAATAGATAGCGCTATTATTATTTTAATAATTTTACACTATTTAATATTATATATTTTTTATTTTAAAAGAGTACGTAATTAATATAATAACCGTGAGTAATAATAACTGTAAATAGTAAACAGTAAATAATTACTGTCTCAAATGATCTTTGGTTAAAAAAATTATGATTTTAGGGAAATTTAACTTTTAACCTGGCAAGTCAACAACGAAAATGGCGACGCGTCGAAATGCCAATAGCTGTCAAACGGTTGTTGACTTTTCTGGTGTACCTGTTTCGATCGCGCATGAAATAAAAAAATAATCGCAAACAATTAATTTTATTTATTTAATCGTTTGAGGAAAATCCTCATTAATAATTAAAAATGCGTGAATGAATGAATTAAAACCAATCAATTGACTCACAATGTGCTATGACAGACCTACCTACGTCAAATAAAATCGAGTAGTAGGTATCGCGAAAATTGTTTTCATTGAACACATCCTGTTTAATAAACTTACATTTTCTCTGTAGTCATTTTTATCGTACATTTCCCGTGATAGCTGTGTAGTGTGTAAAAACTATAGCTTTCAACAATCTTCTCGTATTTTTTTATACTGTATCATAAATTGAATTAATTTATTTAAATTTAATTAATTTTAAGTGTTTAGTGCGCGTTTATGTGAAAAACATACGTGGTGTGTAGTGTAAACCATGGATTTTTGGCGTCGTTTCGGCTTCTACCCCCTACGTTGAAGGTAAAAATATATAATCTATTTTAAATTCTGTAAACAATCTTGGTGTGGGTCGGAACGGTGACTGTTTGTATGTTCCACTTTACACACCAAACTAATTAAATATGGCACATAAATGCCTTGTAATTTATGTTTATTTCTAGTGTTATAAGATTAGAGAGCTGTACATTGAAGAATTTATATATTAAAAAAAAGAACATACATAAATTAACAACAATAAACCATTTTATAGGAGAAAAAAAATAAGTGTGAGACAAACTATGCCTGTAGATAAAAAAAAACACCGTCACGCCTATATTCCCCAAGCGGGGGTGGCAGAGTTGTACTGAGTACACCCACATTTCGCCGACGATGTTAGGTCTCATGTAATAGGGGGTGAGCCTATTGCCATATACCAGGCACAATTCCAAACTCTGGACTCATACTGGGAATTTTTCGTTATGACTGTAGATGAAGTGCGAAAGGTCTGTATGGAAAGAACCCGTTGGAACTACTCTCTGTATACCCCACAACTGATTAGGCATGATTATAAAAATAAATAGAGATATAAAATTGAAACTACTATATTACTCATAAAGGCAACTGATTGCTAGGTTTTGGAAGTAGCCAGAAGACTGACATCATTCTGCGGTGGAAAGCTGAACCTTTGTACGAAATATTTGCTAACTTTCTGCTTTTAGTGATATGAAGATGCACTCGTCACCCAAAAATTACCCAGTCAATTATTTTTTTTTAAACCAGCCCCATGGGTAATTATTCCTGTATCATGGGTTTGTTTATAAACGCAAAATTCACATACTCAAATACACCAAAACAAATATTTGTGGGACACAAATATTTGCCCCGCACAGGGATCTAACCTGTGTAGTGTGTGACGCACTGCCCTAAGGTGGCTCATAAGATTTATAATGGTATATTAAAGATTATTGCACCAACAAGACGTTTCATTCGACACACCCAGTCGCCCTAAACAGCATATCATTTCAGTGACAGGAGTGGCTTTAGCCCTTAACCACTGGACAAAGTTGTTCTAAAGATATGCTATTGCTATCCTATTGGCAAGGTAGCAATTACATTGATAGTATAAATTTTACAATTCAATCTGAAATTTGAAATACTTAATATAAATTTACTATATCTCTAAAGTTCTTCAATAGATCAGAATTATATTTTGATAGGACAACACTGGAAGTGAGACAAAAATGTGAAGATATGAGATAACTTGACTGTTTTTGAACTTTGACTTTGAATAGTTATATAAAAGATCGAACATTTAATTATTATTATTTTTTTCTAAATAAATAATTACCTGACTATGGCAAGCGTGTAAGAGACGAAATATGAGAGTGGAGGAAGCCAGAGAGGTATGTAAGCAAATAACCTGTTGGAACTCTGTACTCTCTGCCTACCCCATGATGATATAGATAGATTGACAGATAGATATATCGTGGATTGGTCATGCTCACTAAAATGTCTTTGCTAGTGGCGGCTCTGTGGAGCGGGTCATTCTTTTCCCTCTAAAATGGTTGAGGAGAGTGATGGCTGCTTCTCAGGTCATACTCGTGAACGGGTGCTGCTGGTGGGGACTGGTCCGTCCCCTGCCCTTTGTCTGACTGAACGTGTACCATAATGCTGTTGAATTTTGTCTCGTTCGGCATCACACTGGAGCTATGACCAGTTTTTTGTACGCGCTCTTTACATATTTTATAGTAACACTTTCTCTTACTATTATTATTATGCTTTTTATTATATACCTCTACAACATCTCTATTTTGTAAATGAGAGGACTATGTAGACACTGACCAATATCATGAATCTAAGTACACTTATGATTAATCTATACTTAAGCACATCTATTTAGCTCGTTCTGCATTGTTCTCCCATACTCCATAAATGCAATGTATCCAAAAAGAATTGTAAACCTCATTTTTAAAAAAGAGTAACCGTGGAGTTTCTTGCCCTTCTTCTCCACAGGAATGACTTTCCGAACGGGTGGTAGAGTCTTAAGTAATTAATAATTTTCTCTTTTTGACTATTCATAAGTGCCTTTTGGTCTACATGAATAAAAAGCTTTTGATTTTGATTTTGATTTTGATAGATATGGACCTAACTGGATATGGATGTAAAATACTTGAACTATTTATTTTATCCTACAATTCTCCATCATCTATCGCCAGATCTCTTTCAGGGTAAGCAGATAGTCATTACAATGGGTTTTATCCTTACAGACCTCCCTTGCTTCCTCCATTTGCGTAGTTGGTCTCAATTGCAGTTTTAAATTGGTTTATGTTGTATTAATCCTATAGATAACTCTTATTTGTTGTTTACAAAATTAGCCCTAAGCCATTTCGAGAAACAACAACATGCAAGCTGATGTGGCAATTAAAAATACACACAGACTACTCTCATTAAATAAATAATTATAAATGTAAAAGTGATGTGACTCTATTTAAAATTAGCACTTAATCAGTATGGTTAGGTGCAGTATGCTGAGGCTTGGCAAGGCAATTTATTATTATAAAATATAATTCCTTATAACAATGAGTAATTGTAGCCATTTCAATTCAATTAATTTATTTTATGAGATATTTTCTATAACTATCTGTACTAAGTCCGCATTATGGAGTATGAATCTCTATTGGATTTGTTAGAGAAGGCCTTTGCACAGCAGTAGGACAGGGCTCTTTCTTTCTTGCCCTTCCCTCAAGCCCCACAGTGTCACTCACTGCGCTCAATGCCCTCCTAGACACTGCGCCACATTGCAATCTGTTCGCAGAAGAATGGAAGGTGATAATCTCACTCTGCCTGCAGTACTGTGAAATGAATGCATTACGTATGCTCGAATATTTTTTAAAATTCTATATCATTCATAGTTTAATATGACATTCTTTGTGAATAATTTGTTTATTTTGTAGATAATTTTCTATTCAATTAATATTAACAATTTGAATCTTTAGAAATATTAGTGTAATTGGTTAATCCGTATTAATATGTAAAATGAATAAATAAATAAAATAAATAGACAAATTATACATGTGATGTGGCATGTTTCAATAATTTCATGAAGTATTATTTAATATACTTAGTCCAGCACACAGAATCACACACCGACCTCGCCGCCGAGGTCGAAAAATCCCTAGCTCGCCGGCCTGTGCTGAACGCCACGGCGAGACACATAGTATATCCCCCCATCCCCCATAGCGACTGCCCAAGCCGAGGCCGTTCCTCCTTGAGTCGCCCTTGAGCTAGTTGCCCCTTGCCCTTCTGGCTCGAACGTAGTGGTTGCACTCTTGTCCGGTGAAGCTGTAAAAGCCCCACAGCCAACAGCGTAGATCATTCACACACACACCTAGTCCAGTGTTATATAGAATATCATTACACGATCATTTTACAAATATATATAACATAGCACACTTGGTCATAGCGAATAAGGGTTCAGTATAGATTTATTATTAACCGACTTCAAAAAGGAGGAGATTCTTTTTTTTTATGTATGTTCAGCGATTTTTCTGTCAATTGTGGACCGATTTTGATGATTTTTTTTGCATTGGGTTCAGTATAGCTCCGCGGTGGTCCCATTTTAATTTCATTGGCATTGGACCTTGGACTTAGAAGATACACCACGGAACTCCTTAACGACAAACAATAGGCATGTGTAAATTGAGATATTATGAGTATTTCGTCAATCCTATAGGTACCCTACTATAGATCTAAGCAGTATATTAGCCAACTTCAAAAAAGGAGGTTCATAATTCGTCCTTTTTTATAACTTCTTTGCTTATGAACCGATTTTGATGATTCTTTTTGCATTTGGTTCAGTATAGTTTTGAGGTGGTCCTATTTTATTGTTATTGGTATTGGACCTTGGACTTTGAAGATAGAAGAGGGAACTCCTTAACGGCGAACAGCACGAATGTATTGATTCCGTTATTATAGTCATTATATTAATCCTGTAGGGACCTTACTTTACAACTTAGCAAAATAATATAATATCGGTATATAAATATTACTAAATAATTCACTCGTCACCTAAAATTGTAAAATAAAAATCTTTAAAATAAAAAGGTAAACCGACTTCAAAAAACAAAAAATAAATATTTGAAGTCGGTGCCAAGTAACCGACTGCACCAACCAGCACCGACTTCAACTATTTATTTTTTGCTTTTTGAAGTCGGTTTACCTTTTTTTTTAAAAGATTTTTATTATATTTCGAGACAACTATTGCCCACTATTTTTAGTAAGTTTAAAATCTAGGTGTTTTTGTAGAAATTCGACATGCAATAGCTCCTCTACTATTTGAAGATCCTATAGCTTCTCTACGATGTCATAGGGGACTAGTAAGATGGTTACTTAG
This sequence comes from Phalera bucephala, assembly GCA_905147815.2. NCBI lineage: Eukaryota > Metazoa > Arthropoda > Insecta > Lepidoptera > Notodontidae > Phalera > Phalera bucephala. Next base: position 6,488,607 of record LR990635.1, on the reverse strand, counting down.
TGTGGTAAAAGTGTCAAATACCTCTCTTATCTCCTACAGACAAATGAGAATCTTTTAAAGTTATTTCCACCACAAATATATACTTTTATACTAATACTTCATAATAGATGATACAGATGGTTTTCAAGTATATATTTATTTGTTTGTATGTTATGTCATACAGATTTGGATAAAAATATTTTTAAAAGTAGATAACTCTACAGTTTTTTATTCTTTCAAAAATTTATATGGCACTACTCCCATATAAAATTTTATGCGTAGTTATATCGGAACTTCTGAACCAGCGAGAGTAAATTACTGTTATAATAGATACATTGAAATCACTTTTAGGGTTGCGTATCTCAATCGGTTAAAACGGAACCCTTAACCTACGTTTATTTTAACGCTATTTGAATGCTCGTTCCAGCGCTAAATGACAAAAACGACTAACCCCTTGTACGCACGGACGTTTTTTGACCGCGCGGTTCTGAAGCTCTATTCAGCGCTTTCAAAAAATGTACTATTAGCCATTATTTCATTCAAGCGCTTTACCAACGCGCGTTGAACAAGCGCTCTTGCGAACAAGGGCTTATAGAATTACTATCTTGTCTGTGTCTGTCCGACAGTTAAGATCCTTTTTCTCAGGAACAGAGAGGTATTAAGTAGATATTTATGACTGATACTAAAGTCTCTGGTGCCCTTGCTGGTGTAATAAATTAAAGCATTTAAGTCAATCCAATCGAAAGATATAGCCATTAGAACTCGCTCATTAAAAAGAACAATAAACCTAGAATCATGTTTGGCAAGGAGCAAGCTTTCATAGTACAACTAAAGGAAGATATCCCGAAATTGTGAATCTGTAATTATATCTCAGAAAAAAGTCCTCGAAATCCATGAAAAATTAAAATAACGCCATCTGTTGGCTCTTATATGGGACCTTAGAGTGGGTGGCCCTTATACGGAACCTTCAGCAATTCCTAATCGCACTTGTCCGGTTATTTTAAGATTATGCTACGTTTCTTTAGCATTGCTAATTAATTTGCCTCGTTTATTTGGTTCAGTGGGACGCGGCTGTGAAACTTGCGAATTTATTAAATTTTAGTGAGATCTAGTTTCATGATTACGATGATAATGTTAATTAATTTGGCATCAATTTCGAGTGGTAACACAACCGCTACTGTTTTACGTGTCAGACTGGATTTCTGTATGTGTTACCAGTAGATTTACCATTTCGCTGTGTGGTGCTGGGCTATTTTTACTTCAAATTTTTTATATGTATTTGATTTCGGAGTGGGTAATTAAAGATTACCCACATAATAAAAAGCGCATGTGGTTTTTTTTCTAACGCGCGTCTCCGATCACCCCTTTTAGCATACTAGTCGTGGTGATATGTATACCTATTTACCTGCTAGGCAAAATAGCCATAGCTTATTAGAACAGCTAGTTCACTTGTATCCGCGATAAATACGCATTCAGCGTTACCTCGCGATCGCGATCCGTTCTGGGGCTATAGCCAGGTGGACTTTCAACAGTCGTTGACGTTAATAGAAAACGAAAACGTTTTTGAACATTCTGTAATTCCCGTACATTTACAGAAAGGTCATTTTACAACGAACAGTCAATGGTCAGAACAAGGCGCTATCGATTGCTATTATAGAATAAAAAGAAAACGCTTTCCTCTTGTCTGAGCCCTTAGTGCCGGTAGCCAAGTGAATTTTCAACAGTCGGTAACTCTAGTAAAAACATCTTCTGTTCCAGTGTCACTTTCCATTTGGTTAGATAGAGGTCAATCGCTGACCAGTCCTCAGTAAAAACGGAAATATGTACGGGAGTTGCATTTTACGAGAAAGAGTCACGTGGTCAGAAGAGTGCGCTATTAATTGCGACAAGAGAATTGAAACAAAACGCTTGTGACTAAGTTGCGTGTAGTCGAATTGTAGATGTGGGCATACATATGACTCCCATACTCGCGTATTGCTGTGTGATTTGCTTGATTCAGTTCTAGCTCCGCTTGAGTGTTGAGTAAACTCGCTGTTGTTAAGCTGTAATAGGAAAGGACTCCAGTGTTAATGCGATGGGAATATTAATTCACGACTCGCAGTGAATTTCAACGGGCTACCCATAAATTATGGATTTCGCGTCGCGAAAACGTCCTGTGTTATGTTTTTAACAGCGGAATAATGACAGGAAAATGTTAGTAATGTCTTCCGACGTTCATTATACTGTTATTTATTTATTTGTCTATTACGTCTTAGTCTAGAGATTACAGCAAAATATCTCATTAACACTTAGTCCGACCATGGATTCAAGCCAACGACTTCGTGATCATCATTCAAACCGTACTGCACTCCAACGAGACAGTAAAAGCGTAAGTCTTATAAATTACGATACTTGTGTAAAATTAACAACAACTATGCTAGAACCACAGTAAACATATTTAACGGTAGAGCATCATAGTACTTAAGTGGTCCGAATAATCACGTACAAAGACACGCGCTGTACGCGGCTGAGACCTGTCGAGAAGCCGCGTAGAGCGCGTATCACGCCCTTCAGACCGCACATCAAGCGAGTCTGTAACCGAGCAGCCCTTGTGCTCGACCGAGCACTTTGCCCGATGATCTGCAAGCGGAGTAAAATGGCCCTTAGGAATAAGGTGACACATTACAAAACTTGTATACGGCCCATCATGACGTACGCTTGTTAGGTGTTCGGGCACGCCGCCCGCTCTCACATCGCTAGACTCCGAAGGGTTCAGTCCCGTTTCCTCCGCAAAGCCGCCGGAGACCCGTGGTTCATACGGAATGTCGATCTCCATTCCGATCTCGGTCTCGAACCTATTCACGCCTTTATTAAAAAGGCGACAAAACAATATTTCGCGAACGCATCCAATCATAGAAATCCGCTAATTGTAGCCGCCGCCGAATACGAACCTAACTCCTCTCCTATCAGCCGCTACCGCCGTCCGCGGCATGTTGTCACCGACGGTCCCGATGGCCTTACATCCCTTCTTTCGGATACAGATACCGAACACAGGACCAGACACCGACCTCGCCGGAGAGGTCGAAGAATCCTTTGCCCGCCGACCGGTGCAGAGCACTACGACGAGACACCTAGTATACGCCCTCCCCCATAGCGACTGCCCTAACCGAGGCCGTTCCTCCTTGAGGCGCCCTTGATCTAGTTGCCCCCTTGCCCTGGCTCGAGCGTAGTGGTTGCACGCTCGCCCTCTTGTCCGGTAAAGCTGTAAAGGCCCCGCGGCCAACAGCGTTGATCATTCACACACTTAACCTGTCGAGCAGCAGCGTAGAGCGCGCATCAGGGTCTTTGATAACTATGATCAATTAAACACGTATTTACACGTTTATTGTACAAGGTTATCGTAACCCACCGCGTTTGGTCATAGCGAATAAGGGCTTTGTGTGCGTGATTCTTATTCCTCTAATACGAAGATGTTCTACTGTTTATATTTAACTACTGTGGTAGGACTCAGTTTCTTTGATCTAAACGTTTGTACCATCGCATAGCAGTAATTGACCCCAATTGCTTCACAGATAAGCCCTTTGTTTCGAGTTTATCTTCATGCTATTTGCTTAAGGAGCTAGTCTATTTTAGTGCGTACGTGACGTTCGATACGGATGCGTTTGTATATTTTTGAACTGTCGTCCACATCCGGAAGCGTTCGTGGCGTTGTGCGCCCGCGGTGTTCTTAACGATCACCAAAGTTAAGCAGTGTTCAACACTGTCGGCCTTAGATGGGTGACCGTTAGTGGTATTTTCATATTCGAGCGTCTCCGTGCTTCCGAAGGGACGCTAAATCGTTGGTCCTGGTTACCACTGAATGTGGTAGTCGTTAAGTCATGTTGGAAGCCTTATAGGCAGCTTGATAAGTTCCCACAGCAGGTGGCCACAACTGTGCCTCCACCGACTCGCACTGGATCCGCGTGATGGAGTATGACCTAATCTCTCTCACCACTATTTGTGAGAGATGTCCTTTGCCGAGGCATTGGGACAGTATAGACTAATATTATTATTATATCCACATGTTCTAATACGAGGCCGCCACTCGAGAACCTTTCTGCCCCAACGGCTGTCAGCTCTCCGAGCAATGTGCCCAGCCGAAAACCCCTTCTTTCTTCAACCGAAAGACGTCCAAAGTTAGGCAAAGACATCGACCAAAGACCGCCACTACAACTTAAGTTTGGCAATATGGAGTGCTATATCGGGTCCTTAACAAGGTCGTCGTAGCGATCTTCTGGGTAGACTTGTCCTGCAACGCCTTTTGGGTGATGATGATAATATCCATAACATTGTATCTCTGGTTCATATTAGTGTTTTGACGGAAAACATGATATAATTATATGGAAGCTGCTCAGAACGCGGCCACATTGACTGCATTGTCGGAGGCAGCCATTAAGTTCTGCTGTGTACAGGTGTTGGGGCAGACCACGCTATAAGGTGGTACTTCTTTATGGGTTAGTATCAGAATATTTTTTGTTTATGGAAACCATTATAATATAATATTAATCGTCAGAAAAGTAACAAGGACTCTACCATCACTACGGAATGTCATTCCGGAGAATTAAGGCAAGAATAAGACGACTGCATGATCAATGGCTTACACTTGAATGTGAAGAAAACCAAGATTATGGTTTTTGAAAGGGAAGAAACCAGAACGAATGTAAGGATTGTGGTTGGTAACGATGTGCTGGAGCAAGTGAATGAGTTTGTATATCTTGGATGCGCCTTCAGTAAGGATGGGAAATACACCGCTGACATAGAGAGAAGAGTGAGTGCAGGGAACAAAGTGAATGGTGCGATGGGAAAGCTACTCGGGAGCCGGCACTTAAGCCATAAGGCGCAGCTGGCCATACATAACGGAGTTCTTGTCCCAACGCTGTTATATGGTAGCGAGAGCTGGGTATGTAAGAAGGAGAATGAAAGTAGGATAAATGCGGTAGAAATGCGAGCTCTGCGGAAGATGTGCGGAGTGAAGCTGACCGACCGCATTAGCAACAGCATAGTAAGACAGCGAGTAGGTATGAAAGATAGTATCGGTGTAAAGATGAGAAAGGGCATGCTCCGTTGGTTCGGGCATATAGAAAGAATGCCAGAGGAAAGAATGACAAAACAGATATACAATGTGAAAGTGGAAGGATGCAGGTACCGGGGAAGACCTAGACTATCTTACCACGACCAAATAAACCGAGTCTTATCTGATGGAAAAGTCAAGAGTCTCCGTAACCGGCGAGCGTGTATGAGACGAACTATGAGAGTCGAGGAAGCCAGAGAGGTATGTAAGGAAAGAACCTGTTGGAACTCTGTACTCTCTGCCTACCCCGCAAGGGATCTGGCGTGAGGTTATAGATAGATAGATAGATAAGGCAAGAAACTCCTTGGTTTTACTCATTTAAGATAAAAATAATAAAAAAATCCATATCATATTCAAATTCATATTCATTTATTTGCATTGCTCAATATGTAGGTAGTAGATGAGAAAATATATCGTAAACGATACGGTTGTGGACCCAGTAGGGCACAGCAAAAGATACAAAGTAGGAGAGAGGTGGATATTATTATAAATGGATTGGTATTTGAATTTATTATTTTGTAATTACGAGTAGAATACGAGGCATGCCTTTTAAGTGTTATCGTTTGAAGAAAAAAACAACTAGAACCTTATAGTACTTTTTATTGTTTTTCAAAGTATTCACCGCGTAGCTTAATACACTTTTCCATTCGCTCAAACCAGTTATTATAACATTTATTCCACTCTAAAGTGGGGGTGTTCAAAATGGCTGACTTGAAAGCGTCGACTGCTTCTTCACCGGACTGGAACCTTTGACCACGAAGACTTAATTTTAGGAAATGTAAAGAAATCGTTAGGGCTTCGGTCAGGACTGTATGGAGGATGGTCAAGAATTTCTACTTTTTCCTGCTTTAAATACTCAATCGTTTGACAAGCGCTGTGTGAGCTTGTGTTGTCGTGGTGCAGGATGATGCGTCGCTTTGAGTTAGATTTTCGAAGTTCGGCGATGACTTGTGGTAAACAAACTGTGGTATACCACTCTGCGTTAACCGTTCTACGATCTTCGAGTGCAATAGTCGCAACATGGCCGGTTTTTCCAAAGAACGTGGCCACCATCTTCTTTGAAGATGGTTCAAGAACGAACAACTTTAGTCGGCTTTGGCTCGTCTTGAAAGACCCAGATTGTAGATTGTTGTTTGGAAACAGGATCGTAGGCATAGATCCAAGATTCGTCTCCACTGATGATGTCGTAGACGTGATTTGACTCTCCTCGGTTGAACCTTTGCAGAGTTTTCTTACACCATCTGACGCGGGTCGCCTTGTGATCGTCGGAAAGCAGATGCGGTATCCAACGGCAAACTAGCTTTCTCACACAAAGCGCTTCATGCAAGATCTTCTGAATGGTTGTTGCGTTGAGATGCCTAATAGAGCTTCTATCTCTCGATACGTCACTTGACGATCTTCGAGGATTAGTTGTCTCACAGCAATGATGTTATCTTCAGTGAAGGCGGATTTTGAGCGTCCTTCGTGAGATTTTTCACTAACACTAGTATGTCCACGCTGGAATTCTAAATACCAGCGTTCGACAGTCCGCAAACATGGGGCTTCATCACTGAACACATATGTTAACTCTTCAAAACACTGAAGCCGTGTCAGGCCTCTTCTAAAGCTGTAGAAAATTATTGCACGAACATTTTCCTTAGAAAGATTCATTTTCGTACGTAACCTGACAGATTCCAATCGACGCTGTGACTAAACAATAGCATTAATCCTAATACTTTCAACTGTTTTGAGATTCAAAATTTTAACACATTCGAATATAGAACAGTTCCAAATTCCAAATTGCCGGGAAATATGGAAACGACAGAACTTAAAAGGCAAGCCTCGTATTGATATGTTAAATGTACTTTATTTGTCAGACATATATTCATTTTTAGAATAAAGTACTTTATCGATTAAAAACGACCTATATCTTCACGCCAGCCTTGCGGCTCAGGCAGAGAGTACAGAGTTCCAACAGGTTCTTTCCTTACAGACCTCTCTGGCTTCCTCCACTCTTATAGTTCGTCTCATATACGCTCGCCGGTTACAGAGACTCTTGACTTGCCCTTCAGATAAGACACGGTTTATTTGGTCATGGTAAAATAGTGTAGGTCTTCCCCGGTACCTACATCCTTCCACTTTCGCATTGTATATCTGTTTTGTCATCCTTTGTTCTGATTTTCTTTCTATATGCCCGAATCAACGGAGCATACCCTTTCTCATCTTTACACCGATACTATCTTTCATACCTACACGCTTTCTTACTACGCTGTTGCGAAAAGGGTCGGCCAGCTTCACTTCACATATCTGCCCCAGAGGTTGCGTTAAAAATGATTTTAGATGTTTTATGAATAATTTGGTATTGACTTCATTTCTTATTGACTCGGATAACTTTTTATGATTATGTATTTTGTATGTATGTAAATCCATTTACTTTTTGTTGTGCAGTATCGGAGAATAATGTTGACTGGTCTATCAGGGTCCTTATCTTCACTGATATTATTAAGAGGAAAGATTTGTATTTTTGTGTGTTTGTAACGAATAAACTCAAAAACTACTGGACCGATTTCAAAAACTTTTTCACCATTAGAAAGCTCAAAGAAAGCACGAGAAGTAAATTAGGCTATATAACATAGACCCTGTAGGTGGCGCTGTTGTCGACCGGGTACGAACTCGCGGGAAACTGCTAGTTCTATATAACCAAACGCGGCACGTTACTATAACGTCGTAATCTGATCGTGCAATAGTGTAGCCATTTGTGTACGGTCAGCAACATTCTCAGTTTTTCAAATCATTAATACTTTTTATTTACAGACATTGGTGAACAAAGCCAAATCATTAACATCCTATGCAAGGATTGTGGTTGGTACCGATGTGCTGGAGCTAGTGAATGAGTTTGTATATCTTGGATGCGCCTTCAGTAAGGATGGATAAATACACCGCTGACATAGACAGAAGAGTGAATGCAGGAAACAGAGTAAATGGTGCGATGGGAAAGCTACATGGGAGCCGGCACTTAAGCCAAAAGGCGCAATTGGCCATATATAATGGAGATCTTGTGTCAACGCTGTTATTATGGTAGCGAGAGCTGGGTATGTAAGAAAAAGAATGAAAGTGGGATAAATGCAGTAGAAATGCGAGCTCAGCGGAAGATGTTGCGGAGTGAAGCTGACCGACCGTATTCGCAACAGCCTAATAAGAAAGCGAGTAGGTATGAAAGATAGTATCGGTGTAAAGATGAGAAAGGGTATGCTCCGTTGGTTCGGGCATATAGAAAGAATGTCAGAAGAAAGAATGACAAAACAGATATACAATGCGAAAGTGGAAGGATGTAGATACCGGGGAAGACCTAGACTATCTTACCACGACCAAACAAATCGAGTCTTATCTGAAGGACAAGTCAAGAGTCTCCGTAACCGGCGAGCGTGTATGAGACGAACTCTGAGAGTGGAGGAAGCCAGAGAGGTATTTAAGGAAAGAACCTGTTGGAATTCTGTACTCTTTGCCTACCCCGCAAGGGATCTGGCGTGATGATATTGATAGATAGATTAACAACCTATTAAAGTGTAAGGTCTTCATAACATCTTTCGTAATAATGAAAAACTTCCTATAACATGGAAATATAGGTCAATTTGGTTGGGTTACATCAAAACCCATAAATTAATACTGTCTTTATAGCGCAACTGCCATTCCTTATTACGAATAAATATTAACTAGTGTAATTGTTATTATAATCAGCTTACAAAAGGTTCCGATTAAATCTTTGAAGTGCCAAAATTTGTAAGAAAGACGCCCTGAGGTCGTAGCCATCTGCCTTGCTTTTCTTATTGATAATTGCCTAGAACACGTGTGCCATTACTTTTGGATTACATTGTTTCTATCGTCTAACAAAAAAACGCCAGGCGAAGTTAACAAAATATATGTGCTTAGAATAATTAAATTACCTATTATAATAAAATAATATCAGCCTATACTGCCCACTGCTGAGCAAAGGCCTTCTTTTACAAATCGAGGTGAGGGAGATTAGGCCATACTCCACCACGCGGACCCAGTACGGATTGGTGGAGGCAGGTTTGTGGCCATCCGCTGTTGGACTTATCAAGTCGCCTTTAAGGCTTCCAACTCGGCTTAATGACTATCACATTAAGTGGTAACCGGGACCAACGGCTTAACGTGCCTTCCAAAGCACGGATACGCTCGAATATGAAAATTAATAGTTAAGTTAATTACCTATTGAAACATATAAAATTAGAAATTATTGTAATTAAATAATAAATAGATAGGGAGATGGAAAAATTACCGAATTTTCCATCTCCCCATCTATTTAACGGAAAAAAATAATTCGGCCCCTTAAGATTCGTAAAAGTGTGTACACTGTATATTTTGATCAAGAAAAATAATGAATTTAATGCCAATCAAAAGGGTGCGAGCAATTTGAAAAACTGAGAATTTTAAGCTATTTATGATGCCGATTGTATCATTAAACGATCATTTCAGAAAGATATCTTAACTTTGCGCATTACGCGTTTAATGGCCTGGTTAATCTAGTGGAAAATAATGTGCGTAGCGATTACCAGGTGCTGGATTCAGATCGTAATCCAGAATCTCGTAAGTTAAATTAAATACTAGTATAATAATAATATTAGCCCTGTTAAGAAACTGTCCCACTGTTGGGCACGGGCCTCCTCACGAACTGAGACGGCTTAGGCCATAGTACACCACGCTGGCCCAGTGCGGGTTGGCGAACTTCACACACCTTCGAGAAACTCTTAGGCATGCAGGCTTTCTCACGATGTTTTCCTTCACCGTTAAAGCAAGTGATAATTAATTTTTAATACGCACATGCTTTCGAAAAGACAGAGGTGCGTGCCTGGGTTTGAACCCGAGACCTCTGACTTTGCAGACCAACGGTCTAACCACTAGGCTATCACTGCTCAGTTAATCAGTTGGCCGAATACCCATTAATCAGTATGAGTCTGAAGGGTTACATTATGCCCGGTACAAAGGCAACTACCTCACCCCCTATTTCATGGGACCTAACGTCGTCGGCGAAAAGTGATTGTACTGGCATAGGTGTACTATACCCCTTTTTTTTTTTACCTGGGGAAAATCCTGCATAGGACTTCCGCGAGCCTCGGGGGAAGCTCGCGGGGCGTGTCGGATTCCTACCGACTAAAAACCCCAGGGTGGCCGACATCAGCACTTTGGAGGGGCTCCGGGATCTCCGTATGGAACGCACCGGTGCCCCTCTTGTGCTTGGGCTCTGACGAGCCCGCCATCGGAGGGAGCCTTGATGGCACGCTCCCCCCCACACCGACGCGGTGCTCACGGCGATGTGGGCCACACCACGCCGCCGTCCTCCTCGGGGTTGCTCGTGAAGGACGCTCAGAGGTGTACTATACCCCTATGCCAACCCCGCTTGGAGGATATAACCGTGACAATGTTTATTTTTTTTTGTCTCAGCGAATAACGACCCAGTTCGGTTGCTTCACTAGTCACGTCACCCGGCGTTCCTTGAAGCGAAACAATGGCATATACACATCTACAGGCAAAACAACGTGATTGTTTTACTAATACTGTTGTTGATAATTAAAATTGGAGCTTCCGCTTATGCCATTTTGTTTCTAGCACGAGCCTTCATTTTTGAGGCGCTCGTAGCGCTGTGCGACCGCGGTGTTTTTACCGATCACCAAGGTTAAGCAGCGTACGACGCGGTCGGCCTGAGATGGGTGACCGTTTGTGGTATTTTCATATACGAGCGTCTCCGTGCTTCGGTAGCCACGCTAAGCCCGGTTACATTACATACATACATTGGTCCCAGATACCACTTAATGTGGTAGTCGTTAAGCCGAGTTAGAATCCTTATAGGCGGCTTGAAAAGTTCCAACAGCAGGTGGCCACAAACCTATCTTTGTCAATCCGCACTAGCTCCACGTGGTGGAGTATGACCTAATCTCTCTCAGCTCGATTTGTGAGAGATGGTCTGTGCCTAGCAGTGGTACAGTACCGGCTGATATTATTATTATTTTCTTCACTTTTGAAGAGGGGAATCTCTTTATCTATCTATAATCACGTGAGGATTAGATGAAGTACAGAGTTCCAACAGGTTCTCTCCTTACAGACCTCTCTGGCTTCTTCCACTCTATAGTTGGTCTCATATACACTCGCCAATTACGGAGACTCGTGACTTGCCCTTCAGATAAGACACGGCTTATTTAGTAATGGTGATCTCTTTATTTATCTATATGATCACGATAAATCTCTTGAGGAGTATGAAAGTTCCAACAGATTCATTCCTTACAGACCTCTCTGGCTTCTTCCACTCTATAGTTGGTCTCATATACACTCGCCAATTACGGAGACTCGTGACTTGCCCTTCAGATAAGACACGGCTTATTTAGTAATGGTGATCTCTTTATTTATCTATATGATCACGATAAATCTCTTGAGGAGTATGAAAGTTCCAACAAATTCATTCCTTACAGACCTCTCTGGCTTCTTCCACTCTCATAGTTCGCCTCATACACGCTCGCCAGTTACAGAGACTCGTGACTCGCCCTTCAGATAAGACACGTCTTATTTAATAATGGTCATCTCTTTATTTATTTATATGATCACGATAAATCTCTTGAGGAGTATGAAAGTTCCAACAGATTCATTCCTTACAGACCTCTCTGGCTTCCTCCACTCTGATAGTTCGCCTCATACACGCTCGCCAGTTACGGAGACTCGTGACTCGCCCTTTAGATAAGACACGGCTTATTTAGTAATGGTGATCTTTTTATTTATCTATATGATCACGATAAATCTCTTGAGGAGTATGAAAGTTCCAACAGATTCATTCCTTACATACCTCTCTGGCTTCTTCCACTCTATAATTGGTCTCATATACACTCGCCAGTTACGGAGACTCGTGACTTGCCCTTCAGATAAGACACTGCTTATTTAGTAATGCTGATCTCTTTATTTATCTATATGATCACGATAAATCTCTTGAGGAGTATGAAAGTTCCAACAGATTCATTCCTTACAGACCTCTCTGGCTTCCTCCACTCTCATAGTTCTCCTCATACACGCTCGCCGGTTACGGAGACTCGTGACTTGCCCTTCAGATAAGACACTGATTATTTAGTAATGGTGATCTCTTTATTTATCTATATGATCACGATAAATCTCTTGAGGAGTATGAAAGTTCCAACAGATTCATTCCTTTCCGACCTCTCTGGCTTCTTCCACTCTATAGTTGGTCTCATATACACTCGCCAGTTACGGAGACTCGTGACTTGCCCTTCAGATAAGACACGGCTTATTTAGTAATGGTGATCTCTTTATTTATCTATATCATCATCATCATCATCATCATCTCAGCCTATACTTGTCCACTGCTGAACATAGGCCTCCCCAATCGCTTTCCAGCGTAACCGGTCCGATGCCACCTGCATCCAACGACTTCCTGCGATTTTCACAAGATCGTCGGTCCATCTGGCAGGCGGTCGTCCCACGCTGCGCTTGCCAATACGTGGTCTCCACTCTAGAATCTTTCTGCCCCAACGCCCGTCCGATCTACGCGCTATGTGGCCCGCCCATTGCCACTTCAGCTTGCTAATCTTAACGGCTATGTCGGTGACCTTGGTTCTTCTACGAATCTCCTCATTCCTGATTCGATCGCGTAGAGAAACGCCGAGCATAGCTCTCTCCATAGCTCGCTGAGCAACTCTGAGCTTTTTTATGAGACCTATTGTAAGAGACCACGTCTCTGATCCATATATCATCACTGGTAACACACATTGACTAAAAACTTTAGTCTTAAGGCACTGAGGTATTTTGGATGAGAAGATGTTGCGCAGTTTCCCGAACGCTGCCCAGCCGAGTTGGATTCGTCGATTGACCTCTCTCTCAAAGTTGGACCTACCTAACCGGACTACCTGTCCCAGGTAAATGTATTCGTCGACAACTTCAAGAGTAGAGTTCCCAACGGTGAGTGCGGTGGGTACGACATGGACTTTAGACATTATTTTCGTTTTGTCCATGTTCATTTTAAGACCCACTTGTTGAGATACTCTTTTGAGGTCACCGAGCATTCGTCCTAGATCTTCCAGCGACTCCGCCACGACCACAATGTCGTCGGCAAATCGAAGGTGAGTGATGTATTCGCCATTGATGTTGATGCCAAGTCCTTGCCATTCCAAGAGCTTGAAGGCGTCCTCTAAGGTGGCCGTAAACAGTTTCGGAGAAATGACGTCTCCCTGTCTTACTCCTCTTTTTATGGGGATCGCCTTCGTGCACTGCCCCTGTACTCGGACTGACATGGTGGCGTTATTATACAAGCACTTCAACACTTCAATGTACCGATAGTCAATGCGGCATCGCTGGAGAGATCTAAGAACCGCCCAAGTCTCGATCGAATCGAAGGCTTTCTCATAGTCCACAAACGCCAAGCATAGTGGCCGATTATACTCCTCGGTCTTCTGTATAATCTGCCGCAGCGTATGTATGTGGTCTATGGTACTAAAGCCTTTCCGGAAACCGGCTTGTTCGGGAGGCTGGAAGTCATCAAGCCTGCGTTCGAGACGATTCGTGATGACTCTCGAAAACAACTTATAAACATGGCTCAGCAGTGTGATGGGCCTATAATTCTTCAGTAAAGTGTTATCACCTTTCTTGAAAAAGAGTACCACCACACCCCTGTTCCACGCTTCCGGCGTTTTTCCTTCGAACAAGACGGAATTAAACAGCCTCTGAAGGACTTTAAGTACCGGCGATCCGCCCGCTTTCAGAAGCTCTGCGGTAATTCCGTCTTCACCCGGCGCTTTGTTGTTTTTAAGGTGTTTGAGAGCCATCCCAATCTCGCACAGGCTGATGTCCGGGATATCTTCAGTGTAGTGTCGGGTTAGCTTGGCTCTTGGGTCTTTTACCAAGTCAACATCAGGTTCAGCTACTGAGGTATACAACTGCCCATAGAACCTCTCTATCTCCCTGAGCACCTCTGACCTATTCGACGTTACGTTTCCGTCCTCCATCTTCAGCTTCGTCAACTGGCTTTGCCCAATAGACGCGTCTCTTTTTATCTATATGATCACGATAAATCTCTTGAGGAGTACGAAAGTTCCAACAGATTCATTCCTTTCCGACCTCTCTGGCTTCTTCCACTCTATAGTTGGTCTCATATACACTCGCCAGTTACGGAGACTCGTGACTTGCCCTTCATATAAGACACGGTCTATTTAGTCATAGTAATCTCTCTATTTATCTATATAATTACGATAAATCCCTTGGGAAGTAGGTAAAGTACATAGTTCCAACAGGTTCTTTTCTTACAGGCTTAATTTTTTCCAAACTTTGCCCGCAGGTGTTCAACTACTGTCCTACTGCTAGGGGACAGCCTTCCCTCCCTTCTTCCACTATCCCGGTCTAGCCGTTGCTCTAATGAATACGGGGCTTTATTCATCAGAATTCACTTCACAGCGCGAAGTGCGAGCAATGAAAGTGGAAAGCGTGCGCGTGAGTAGATTACCGGTCCACCCATAGTGGTGGAAATGTGGACTTTTAGTCGGACCAAATAACTGTATACTTACCTCTCACGGTTTTCCACGAAAGTATAGCATGAGGTGTATATTTTTCACCTACATTTGCGAGTCTATCGCCTAACGTAGTTCACTTCCCGCATTTTAAAGAATTAATATTCCTTCAGACGGCCTCGTTGGTCTAGTGGCAAAGCGCGTCGCTTTGTGGTCACGAGGTTCTGGGTTCAAATCCTAGGTCGGACAAATGTAGTTTGTCTAACAAAAAAATCCCAGTATGAGTTTGAAGTTTGGAATCGTGCCCGGTATATGTCAATAGGCTCGCCCCCTATTACATGGGACCTATCATCGTCGGCGACAAGTGGGTGTACTTAGTAAACTGCCACCCCCGCTTGGGGAATATAGGCGTGACGGTGTTTTTATTCCTTCAAAGTGGTCTGTATGAAATGAACCTGTTGCAGCTCTGTACTCTCTGCCTACCTCGCAAGGGATCTGGCGCGATGATATAGATAAAGAAAGGTATAATATGATATAAATATCAACCCTCGCCCATTAAATTGCGCAGTGCGTCATTCCCGGCCCAGTATTTGGGTCAAGGTGGGCCGCGAGCATCCAAAATACTTGTCATACAAGTCTCGACCGCTTGCTATAGGTATGTTTCGCGTAGTTATATAATAAAGTGGATCTTTACTTTATATACATATATATGGGGTCTTACCCATACATCCCAATGGAGTAGGCAGAGACTACACCAACCGGCACCGACTTCAAATATTATTTATTTGCTTTTTGAAGTCGGTTTTGAATGAAGTCAATGAATGACAATTTTACTAAAATTTTAATAGCAGACTTGGAAAAGTAAACTTGAATTGACTTCTGTAACTTATCCTCAGCCTTCCTCTACCTCTTTTTTCGTTTCCCTTCCACGATGTTTCTGTCAGGTCGTATAAGGAACTTAAAGAGTGCGCCTACAGCAGAAGTGAATGGAGAAAGATGCATACATCAGCTGTAATGACAAGAGTACATCTCTTAAATTAGAAAGAAGGATTCTCGAATAGACCGAGTCTTATCTGAAGGTCAAGTCAAGAGTCTCCGTAATCGGCCAGCGTGTATGAGACGTACTATGAGAGTGGAGGAAGCAAGAGAGGTAAGTAAGGAAAGAACCTGTTGGAATTCTGTACTCTTTGCCTACCCCGCAAGGGATTTGGCGTGATGATATAGATAGATAGACAGATAGAGATCATCATCATCATCTGCCGAAAAACGTCCACTGCATGGACGACAAAAGCCTCCCCAAAGATCGCCACAACGAACGGCTTTGTGCTGTGCGCATCCAACTTCTACCTGCGACCTTTACCAGGTCATCGCTCCACCTTGTGGGGGGCCTGCCCACTCTACGTCTTCCGGTACGAGGACGCCACTCGAGAACCTTTCAGCCCCAACGGCCGTCAGTTCTACGAGCGATGTGCCCCGCCCACTGCCACTGAAGTTTGTCAATTCTGAGAGCTATATGACTTTGGTTCACCTGCGGATGTTCTCATTTCTGATTCGATCTCGCAGAGATACTTATATTAAAAAATAAAGTAACTCTGTCTGTTACCTTTTCACGCCCAAATAGATTATATCCAAGGAAAGGACGTAGCCTACTTTTTGTTTCACAAAAAAAAACATATTTGAGTGAAATACACACCTCAAATTAACGCGAACGAAGTTGCTGTGTGCAGCTAGTCTTTGATAAAATAGATTTACCCCTTTGAATAACAGACGCGTACTTTATACGTATGTATTTTTCATCAACCCTACCTTGCAATAACGGTAAGGTCGAAATGGCGGAGGGTGCGGCTGGGCGCGGCGCACGAAGGTCACGCCATAACCACAGTATAATGTTGTAAACAGTAAAACATCTTAGTGCTGACGGTTCGAATAAGAATCACGCACAAAGGCGCGCGAGGCGCTCGACCGCGGTGTTCTTACCGATTACCAAGGTTTCGTTCGACTCGGTCGGTCTGAGATGGGTGACCGTTTGTGGCATTTTCATGTTCGAGCGTCTCTGTCCTTCGGCAGGCACGTTAAGCCGTTAGTCCCGGGTACCACTTAATGTGGTAGTTGTTAAGCCAAGTTGGAAGCCTTGACGGTGGCTTGATAAATTCCAACTGCAGGTGGCCACCAACCTGCCCCCATCAATCTGCACTGGGTCCGGGTGGTGCAGTATGATCTTATCTCTCTCACCTCGATATCTGAGAGAAGGCATTTACCCAGCAATGGGCAGTTTAGGCTGATGTTATTACACAGGCGCGCGCTCTATACTGCTTCATGGCAGATTTCAGCAGGTATCGGGCCGCGTAGAGCGCGCCGCCTCGTATTCTTTAGGGAACCAATGTGCGACGCGAAACGTGTCGCATGTGACGTCAGCCGAAGTCGAGCGACGTTGCCCGACAAATATCCCGCTGCCTATTCATCCATATTTATTTACTTGATTACAAAATGTATCGCATGAAGAGATTTCATAAAAAAATAAACACCGTCATGCCTATATTCCCCAAGCAGGGGTGACAGAAGTGTACTTAGTACACCCAATTTTCGCCGACGATGTTGGGTCCTATTTAATAGGGGGCGAACCTATTGCCATATACCGGACACAATTACAGACTCGGGAATCACATTAGAAATATTACGTCAGAAAAACTAGTTGTCCGACTTAGGATTTCAAAGACGTCAAGATCTCAAAGCGATGCGCTTTGCCACTAGACCAACGAGTCAGTCATACGTTTTAATACATTGTTGCGCACCACTGGTATTCACGCTGTGACATCTTTTCCTCAACAAAACCGACGTGGCGACGTGGAATAGACCATAGATGTCGCCAGTCTTGTCAAGCGACGTCGCTGAACGTCCTTCGACTACGTCTGACGTCACCAACGACACGTGTCTCGGGTCATTTGTCCCCTAATAAATACCAGTCTAAATTCGGACCTCTAGTGCTTAGATGCTTAACTGTTTACATAAGTTTACTGTGTCATAACGGTTTGAGTCGTGTTGTGACGCAACCTTTTCCCTGGATTTGATGCCCATCATAAAATTGCGATACTGCGTCGCTATCAAGGGTATACAAGGGCCTGTATAGGGTGTAAAGGTCAGATACGAAAACCTGAAAAAGGTGAAGAAATCCATCAATACGATCAAATATTAACATTGCACTCGGCGGAATAAAAAATATGTAAGTTGTGTAGTCAGTACAGGTGGTGTATTCGTAGACACCTAGTATATATCCTCCCCCATAGCGACTGCCCAAGCCAAGGCCGTTCCTCCTTGAAGCGTCCTGTAGCTAGATGCCCCCTTGCTTCTTGCCCTCTTGTTCGGCGGAGCTGTAAAGGCCCCGCGGCCAACAGATTATTCACACACACAAGTGTTGGTAGAATCTATACTAATATTATGAAGAGGAAATATTTGTTTGATTATTTGTGATCGATAAGCTGAAAGGACTGAACCGATTTTAATAATTCTCTTACCATAAGGAAGCTACATCATCCAGAAGCAACATAGACCCGGTGGATGTCGCTGTTGTCGACCAGGTACAAATCCGCGGAAAAGTGCTAAAATATATTCTGAATCTGATTCGTATTTGTCTATCTATCTATATCATAACGCCAGATCCAACAAGTTCTTTCCTTACGTACCTCTCTGGCTTCCTCCACTCTCATAGTTCGTCTAATACACGCTCGCCGGTTACGGAAACTCTTGACTTGTCCTTCAAATAAGACCCAGTCTATTTGGTCATGGTAAGATAGTTTAGGTCTTCCACGGTACCGACATCATTCCACTTTCGCATTGTATATCAGTTTTGTCATTCTTTCTTCGGACATTCTTTCTATATGTCCGAACCAACGGAGCATACCCTTTCTCATCTTTACACCGATACTATCTTTCCTACCTCCTCGCTTTCTTACTACGCTGTTGCGAATACGATCGGTCAGCTTCACTCCGCACATCTTCCGCAAAGCTCGCATTTCCACCGAATTTAATCTACTTTCATTCTCCTCCTTACATACCCAGCTCTCGCTGCCATATAACAGCGTTGGGACACTTGGTATTTGTGAAGAGTATTAATGTATTTTCTTTATTTCACCAAAGTTTATATGCAACTGCTGATGTATTTCTAACTCTTTCGACATTATGTATTATCATCCCATATGCAAGTGACTAACATACATAGGCTTGCAAACCCAAAAACGCTGTTTGAACCCCCGGCCTGTGTGTGTTGGCGAATAATCTACCATCTAGGTTGTCACTGCTTAACTAAATCCAGATTATTATACTTATCTGTAATCGAATCTATCCGACCGCAAACTGCGGTTAGATCAACATGCTAATTATATAAATAACAGTTGTAATTCTGCATTTGATAATATGGCATATGACAGGCTAACACGATTACAGGATTTTATATCGAGACACTACCTGTTAGAACGCCTCGTTGGTCTAGTAGCAAAGCGCATCGATCGGACAAATGTAGTTTTTCTAACGAAAACTTATATGGCAATAGGGTCGTCCCCTATTATCGTAGGAGAAAAGTGTGTGTACACAGTACACTTCTGCCACCCCCGCTTGGGGAATATAGGCGTGACGGTGTTTATTTATGTTTTTTTTATAAATCAAGACTGCGTCTTACCCGCTTAACAAGCGGCACTATACGATGGCACTTTGGCAGCTTCTACTTTTCGTGCCAATGATTCATATTTGTCCCGGTAAGTGAGTGGCTACCCCAATTGCACCATCTCAATCTCTTACCTTGTACAGGTGGGGGGCGCTAAGGATAGACCAGCAGGTGCGACCTAAGTCTGTGAGATGGCATCACAATCGCAAGCTGTAAAATTTTGATTTCTGAAGCCTAGAATCCCTGAATCCTAAATTTGACAGCTTACAATAATAAACGAAAGAACCTGTTGGAAATCTGTACTCTCTGCCTACCCCGCGAGGGAGCTGGCGTAATGATATAGATAGAGATAGATAGACAATAATCTCTATTTTAATTATCACTCACAAACACCGAAAAAAATCTCGCGGCCTCTACTGAGCATATCACTAACTCAGCGGGCTCTTTTAACTTATAATAATAATATCAGCCTACTGCTGGGCGAAGGCTATCACACATATCGAGGTGAGAGGAATTTGGTCAAACTCCACCACGCGGACCCGGATTGGCGAAGGCAGGTTTGTGGCCACCTACACCTACTGTTGGAACTTATCAAGCCACCTATAAGGCTTCCAACTCGACTTAACGACTATCTCATTACCTAGTAACCGGGACCAAACGGCTTAACGTACCTTCCGAAGCACGGTGACGCTCGAATATGAAAATACCACAATCTACTCGGTCGACCTTTTAACTTTATTTATTGCATTCGATGTGTCTTTTTTCTCATTTATTCATATCGTCACGCCAGAGCCCTTGTAAGCTATTTATGTACCATGGTTACATAATAACTTAATTGTACGCCATTTTTCGCCTACTCCTAGGTAATCCAGTTTATAGAAGTGTTCATTCATTTACAAACATAATTATATGCTGATTCAGCGATAACTTGAGTTCTACGAATAACTTTCATGTTATTTGTCCTCCCCTTACTTTGTCGCCGTCATTTTCTATTTTCGGTACAGTTGGCATGCTTATTTACAGATTTTTATTCAACAAAATTAGGTGTGTGTGTGTGTGTGAATGATGTACGCTGTTGGCCGCGAGGCCTTTACAGCTTCACCGGACTTAAAGGCGAGCGTGCAACCACTACGCTCTAGCCAGCCAGAAGGGCAAGAGGCGACATACTCGAGGGTGCCTCGAAGAGGCGCCCTCGGTTGGGACAGTCGCTGTAGGGGGACGGGTGCACTACTAAGTGCACCGGTCAACCGCCGGATCTACTACTACGTCGTCGTCGTCGCCCGTATTCTGAGCGGAAAGCAGGGATGACAAAGCATCGGGGGGGTCGGTGAGAACATGTCGCGGCCGGCGGTGGCGGCAAGGGTCGGGGGGGAGATCGTAGTCGGCGGTGGCTACGATTAACGGATTCGCATGGGTAGATGCGTTCGCGAAGTGACGTGTTGACGCCTTTTTAATAAAGGCGCGAATAGGTTCGAGACCTAGATCGGAGTGGAGGTCGACGTTCCGTACGAACCAGGGGGCTCCTACGGCTTTACGGAGGAAGCGGTTTTGAACCACTTGGAGTTTATCGATGTGAGAGGGGGCCGAATGCCCGAACACAACACACGCATAAGTCATGATGGGTCGAACGCAAGTTTTGTAAAGTGTCACCTTATTTCTAAGGGACATTTTACTCCGCTTGCAGATTAACGAATGGAGACGACCGAGCACAAATGATGCTCGGTGACGGACCCGCTTGATGTGCGGGCCGAGGGACATGGTACTGTTTAGGGTGACCCCTAGATATTTGACCTCTTTGACCCAGGGAATGGGTCGGTCGAACATGGTCACTTGGCCGAGATTACTTCTAGGGCGGCGCAGGGGGTGGCGCGGGGTGGCACCTCTGGAGAAGAACACCGCAGCGCTCTTGGCCGGGTTCACCTCAATACGCCACTTCCTGAACCAATTCCCTAGGGAATTGGCGGATGCCTGAAGGTGTCTTGTAATGAAACCCTTATTCCTATGCGAGACGTAGAGAGCGGTATCATCCGCGAATAGGGCTAGATGCGCCTTACTCGAACGAGGAATGTCGTTCGTGTAAAGGCTAAACAGGAGCGGAGAGAGCACTGAGCCCTGTGGGACTCCAGCACTGATGGAGTGGGAAGCGGAGCGCGTCATTTCGACGCGATAACGAAAGGCGCGATTCGACAAGAAGTCTCGTAAGATGAGCACGAGTCTGTCCGGCACACCCAATTGGTAGAGCTTGTAGATCAAGCCGTTGTGCCAGACTTTGTCGAATGCCTTCGCGACGTCCAGGAAGAGGGCGCCCGTGTAGACGGGTCTTCCGGGTCTATTGAGACCGGAGAGAATGTGCTCCGTGATGCGGTGCACCTGGTGGACACAAGAGTGTTTGGCTCGAAAGCCGAACTGTTCGTCGATAAGGATACCCCTGGACGTTACGAAGTCTTTGAGCCTCGCCAGAAGGAGGCGCTCGTATATCTTGGCCAGGGAGTTGAGGAGACTGATAGGGCGGTAGCTCGCGGGGAGATTGCGAGGTTTGCTGGGCTTGGGAATGCCTATGACGTCCGCCTCCTTCCACTTAGCGGGGAAGGTGCAGTTCGTCATGGCGGCGTTCAAAATGGCCACCAAGAGGCAGATGAGTTGGGCGGGCAGGCATTTCAGAACGCGATTCGAAATGCCGTCAGGGCCGGGGGCTTTTTTAGATTTAAGACCCATAATCAGATCTTCGACCTCCGTTTGCGTGATAGGAGGCAAGGAATCGACGGGGGGGAGGGATGCCCTGCGCTCGACTTCCCTGTCTGCCGCGTCGACGTGGGACTGGTCGACGGACTGAGAGCTGGGGGCGCACTGGCTCTCGAGGGAGTCGGCGAGAAGCTCGGCCTTTTCGTCGTCGTCGAAGGCTGGGGGTGCTGCGCCTGAGGGGCGGGACAGCGGGGGCATGTCAGTCGTGGAGTCGGATTTGAGGCTACGCGCCAGCTGCCAGTAGGCCAGATGCGACGGCGCGATGCCCTCTAGAAGGACACCCCACCGTTCCTCCCGGACCTCCGCGACACGACGCTTTACCTCTCGTTGTAAAGCACGCATCCGGGCCCGATTGGCTTCGGTGGGGTAGGAGTCGTACGCTCGGATAGAAGCATTCTTTGAACGAATGAGATCCCTAACATCGTCCGGCAGTCGAAAGCGGTTGAGGTAGAGATCTTCCGCCTCGACTTGCTTGGACGATCGACTGACAGCCAATCGGATGTGCTCGGTGAAGGCATCTACGGCCTGATCGGTGTCCTGAGGGGACGGGATGGAGTCCGAGCTGAGAGGCAGGGGGGGAGGGTCGGCATCCGCCAAGGCCGTGCTTAGCGCATGCCAATCCACCACCGTCTTTTTGGGTCGCTGAGGGGCGGAAGGGGTGGAACCGAGTCTCATGACTACAGGTCGATGGTCAGAGTCGAGTTCCTGGACTACTTCCAAGGAGTGCAGCCGTAGGGTGACACCCTTCAGAAGCGCCATGTCCAGGACGTCGGGTCGGTGATTGGGATTGTTAGGAAAGTGGGTAGGGTGCATAGGTGCGATGACGTCAAAGTCGAGAACGTCGACCAGGGCGTCAAGGCTCCTACCGTTAGGGGAAGTGGTGAGACCGTTCCAGGCCACGTGCTTGCTGTTGAAGTCGCCCGCCAGAATGACGGTGCTTTCCAGATTGAGGAGTGCTTCAAAGTCACTCCTGAGAACGGACTTAGTGGGGGAAAGGTATACGGAGGCGATCACGATGGGCTGGTGCCCCGTGAGAGAGACGCGACAGACCGAGGCTTCGATGTTGGTGAGCGCGGGGGGATCGAGAGGGAACAAAATTAGGTCGGATGTCGCGATGTGATATAAAATATCAGCCGATACTGCCCACTGCTGGGCAAAGGCCTTCCCTCACAAATCGAGGTGAGAGAGATTAGGTCATACTCCACCACGCGGACCCAGTGCGGATTGGTGGAGGCAGGTTTATGGCCACCTGCTGTTGGAACTTATCAAGCCGCCTTGAAGGCTTCCAACGCGGCTTAACGACTACCACATAAAGTGGTAACCGGGACCAACGGCTTAACGTGCCTTCCGAAGCACGGAGACGCTCGAATATGAAAATGCCACATACGGTCACCCATCTCAGGCCGACCGAATCGAACGCTGCTTAACCTTGGTGATCGGTAAGAACACCGCGGTCGCACAGCGCTACGAGCGCCGATGTGATATAGTGTTTAATAATTTTGAAGAGTTTAGCGATTTTTAAACCATAACTAACGGCACTGTATGATGGCACTTATGATAGCTAACAACAATCAACATTTCCATAACTATAAAGTTCTATCTATTTTGACGTTCGCAGTACAGAACAGGTCTTCAGAACAGACGTCGTTGTGCATTGTATATGATAATTTTGCCACTCCCGCTTGGGAGATATGTGTGTATGTGCTTATTAGTATAGTATAATGTTGTAAACAGTAAAACATCTTAGTGCTGACGGTTCGAATAAGAATCACGCATAAAGGCGCGCGAGGCGCTCGACCGCGGTGTTCTTACCAATTACCAAGATTTCGTTCGACTCGGTCGGTCTGAGATGGGTGACCGTTTGTGGCATTTTCATGTTCGAGCGTCTCCGTCCTTCGGAAGGCACGTTAAGCTGTTAGTCCCGGGTACCACTTAATGTGGTAGTTGTTAAGCCGAATTGGAAGCCTTGACGGTGGCTTGATAAATTCCAACTGCAGGTGGCCATAAACCTGCCTCTATAAATCCGCACTGGGTCCGCGTGCAGTATGACCTAATCTCTCTTACCTCGATATGTGAGAGAAGGTCCTTGCCCAGCTGTGGGCAGTATAGGCTAATGTTATTATACAGGCTCTATACTCGTTCTTAACAGATTTTAGCAGGTATCGGACTGCGTAGAGCGCGCAGTCTTGGGAGATTTAGGTGTGTATGTGCTTATTTTTTCACACAACCCCTTTTAGTAAGTCCAGGCTTCAGAAGTATCCGTTCATTCGTAAACATAATTATATGCTGACTCAGCGATAGCTTTCATGCTACGAATGCTATAACTTCCATGTTATTTGTCCTCCCCTAACTTCGTCGCAGTAATTTTCTATTTTCGGTACAGTCAGCACGCTTATTCAGTTTTATTTAATAAAATTAGATCAGATGTCTTTGTGTGTGTGTGTGTGTGTGAATCCGCTGTTGGCCGCGGAGCCTTTACAGCTTCACCGGACAAGAGGGCGAGCGTGCAACCACTGCGCTAAATCGTCCGTCTGATACTTTCGTCGTACGACATGCTTTGATAAGAGATCGTTCTTTTGAAATTTACATTAATGAGTTTATGTGGCGATTTTGGGCGAAGGCATTGAAGAAAAAAAAGATAGCTGAAATGTTGGCGGAAGAGTAGTGTACTTAAAGAGCTTAACCCGCTCCGCCCACTGTGTCTAACAGTCGCTCCCGCACGGGACAAATCTTTGTGTCACCCACAATTATTTGTTTCGGTCTGGGTATTTGTGTATTTGAATTTTCATGTTTGTAAACGCACCCACGACACTTGTGTGTGTGTGTGTGTGAATGATCTAAGCTGTTGGCCGCGGGGCCTTTACCGGACAAGTCACCCACGACACAGGAATAAATCCTAGTGTGGGGCTAGGTTTTTTTTTGTAAAGTAGTTGACCCGATGCGAGAGGCAGTGCTGTATAAAGTACATTATTCTCTTACCAAACTTCCAGTTGCCTTCTTTTTTTCATTTTCTCCAGCCGAAAGTCGTCCACCGCAAGACAAAGGCCTACCTTAAATATTGCCACATATACTGCTCATTGTCAAAATAAAATGTCATTGTCATCTGTATCTAGGTTTAAAGAACTTTATTTCTCATAAGAACATACATAGTTCACTTAAATGAGATTATAATGTGAAAACTTAAGACTATAATTATCACTTTGACGTCGTTATCGAGTCTCAGACACTACACAAATTTCGTATCTACCCACTGCCGAGTGTAGTCCTCTCCTCTACCTCTAATCTATTCCACCATTTGCCAGCTACCCGTACTATATCAACCAACAAAAACAAGTACCTACTATTAAACAAAAATTCTATCTATCTATCTATATCATCACGCCAGATCCCTTGCGGGGTAGGCAAAGAGTAAAGAGCTCCAATAGGTTCTTTCCTTACGTACCTCTCTAGCTTCCTCTACTCTCATAGTTCGTATCATACACGCTTGCCGGTTACGGAGACTCTTGACTTGTCCTTCAGATAAGACTCGGTCTATTTGGTCGTGGTAAGATAGTGTAGGTCTTCCCCAGTACCTACATCCTTCCACTTTCGCATTGTATATCTGTTATGTCATTTATAAAACAAAAATTAGTATTTTATTTTATTGTTTTGTTGACTCTACCGTCCTCGATTCCCGCTCGCCTAGACGTCGCCGAGTCCCCACTCCTAGTCGATGACGTCACGTCAACCCCCATATATTTGGCATTTCCAATGAAGAAAGTTCTAAGGCGAAATACTTGTACTTGTAGTACATACATAGCTATAAATATATCAGCTTGAGTCACGCACAATAAAATGACTTTAGTACCTACATTGTTGGAGTAAATAAAAAATTAAAACTTACTTGGCATTTATTCGTTACGAGTTTCTGCCCGCGAGTTCTATCGCGTTAACTTTAGACTGAAACCTAACATTTTATGATAAGTCTTTTACTGTCCAGGCGGTACGACTGGAACACTATACCTATCAGTATACGGCGTGCATCGTCGCTAGAGAGCTTCAAGGGCCAGGTGAGGAAGTATTACTTATCTACTTGTTTACCGGGGCCTGCAGTCGTATCGTGATAGTTAATTATGTGTATGTGTGGTAAAATTTTTGTAGTATGTGTATGCATTTTTATATTATATTTAAGTATTTATTGCTATAAGTTAAAACGTCTATGTAATAAGTGCACCCCCGTTTACTCCACAACGAAATCGTTTTCTCCATCCAAAGGTTGCCTGGAAGAGATTGCTTTTTAGCGATAAGGCCGCCCTTTGTGTAACTTTAAGTTCTTTTTTTTGTATTTTAATATCTATGTAATTGGTGCACAATAAAGAGTTATCTATCGATCTATTTTTCCGGGATAAAAAGTATCCTGTGAGTTAACCCAGGTAATAAACTATCCAATATCCTATGTGCCTATTTTCATACAAATCCCTTCAGTCCCGTTTTTGCGTGATTGAAAAACGGACTGCCTCGTTGTTCTAGTGGCAAAGCGCATCGCTTTGTGATCACGAGGTCCTGGATTCAAATCCTAGGTGGGACAAGTGTAGTTTTTCTAACGAAAACTTCCCAGTACGA
The DNA here is from genome assembly GCA_905147815.2 of Phalera bucephala. NCBI lineage: Eukaryota > Metazoa > Arthropoda > Insecta > Lepidoptera > Notodontidae > Phalera > Phalera bucephala. Next base: position 6,462,041 of record LR990635.1, on the reverse strand, counting down.
GTCCGGAGTCGGGAATTGTGCCCGGTATATGGCAATAGGCTCGCCCCCTATTACATGGGACCTAACATCGTCGGCGAAACGTGGATGTACTCAGTACACCTCTGCCACCCCCGCTAGGGGAATATAGGCGTGACGGTGAGAAACAAACATCTAAACATGCAAACTTTCATATTTTAATAAATCCCAGACATCACATTTATAAAAAATCCTTCACAAGGTCATCGGTCCATCTTGCTGGGTGCCTGCCCACTCCAAGTCTTCTGGTACGAGATCGTAACTCGAGAACCTTTTTAAGCCAACGGTTACAAGTAATGTGCTCTGCCCATAAGGGGTTATCGCAAAAAAAAAACGGGTTAGTTATCGATTCGCACGAATTTTACTCGCTGTAATAGTGCTGGAATTGCGCGAATCGCCATCTTTCAAAATTTATATATTTTAGTAGTCGATTCGCACGAATACATGTGCGAATCGCCACCTTCAAAAATATGTAAAGTACAGTAGTGGACATAAAATTTCGAAATTTTCTTAAAATTATTAGCGACACGATAATTATAAATGACAATTAAAATAAATGACAAGATAACTGTCAAGTAGGTGTGTGCGAACTATCTATTTACATTTTTTCGAAGGTGTCCATTTGCACGAAAAAAATTGTCTTCGTGCGAAACGCCAACTAAAAAAATTAATTTTCAAAGGTTTTTAATTATTATTCGTGCGATTAAAATTCGTGCGATTAAATTCGTGCGAATCGACAACTAAGTCAAAAAAAAACGTGTTTTTGTACTCCATACATAATGATTATGGCGGCAAAGGGACAAGTATTAAGTATTTCCAAAACTAGATTGTAGGAGTGTCTATCTAGAAATCTTTGTAGTAGTATTTTTAGGAAATGATAAAATTTGTTTTTGCGCATACGTCGTTTACTTACGAGTGCGCGCTCAATGTGTCCGTCCCTTGTTATTCATTTGCAGAGTTATTGCATCACCGTCACTCTTCTTCTTCTTCTTCAAGTTATGGCTTCACGCTTATTATAACTGTATTTTGCCAGTGTCCAGTGAGATATATAATCGTGTTTGTTTAAATTAATTCAATTCCCCGATGAATTTGATGACAACGATGATAATGAAATTAATGAAGTACCCCACCCTGGATAGTAAAGCGGTGGATACTTTACATACCAATTGCGACGGCCGTTTTGAGGGAAGTCGAAAAGGCACGTTTTATCACTTTGTTACAATTACACATAATGGTTAATATTCCACCAACATTACACATTATTAGTCGAAATAACACAAGTTTTGGAAATTAAAACAAATTGACTTCACTCTTCGACTTCTCGCCAAAACTCCCCCCACCGTCACTCTTCCGGTGAATCGACCACATGTCGATCACGGTAGGCCCTTAATAAAAAAATGTGTTTTTATGACGAAAACACATATTCAATCCTTTTTTAAAATTTTTGTTCTATTTTCAACTCGAAAGTCAAAGACATATAAATATATTTACGTCACGTGAGCTAATTCGTAGTGAGATAGAGCCACCTTTATATCTTCTCACACGTACAAAGTTTCGTAGCTAGATAACCTTACAATCTATACTCAGTGATAAATCTAACTTTAATGCATTGTTAATAAGACTCATTTTGCTATGTATCTCGTATGTACGACATACGGTCAACGTTTGGAAAATAAACGCATGAATAGTCGGTTCGTATTTCGCATACTTTCACGCCATGACCCTTTGGGAGATGGTTAAAAATATACCTATATCTATATCATCACGCCAGATCCCTTGCGGGGTAGGCAGAGAGTACAGCGTTCCAACAGGTTCTTTCTTTACATACCTCTCTGGCTTCTTCCACTCTCATGGTCGTCACGCTCGCCGGTTACGGAGACTCTTGACTTGTCCTTCAGATAGGTCGTGGTCTACTTGGTCATGGTAAGATAGTCTAGGTGTTCCCCGGTACCTACATCCTTCCACTTTCGCATTGTATATCTGTTTTGTGATTTATCGAACAAAAATTTGTATTTTATTTTATAATTGTTTTGTTGACTCTACTCAGTGGTAAATCTAACTTTAATGCATTGTTAATAAGACTCATTTTGCTATGTATCTCGTATGTATGACATACGGTCAACGTTTGGAAAATAAACGCATGAATAGTCGGTTCGTATTTCGCATACTTTCACGCCATGACCCTTTGGGAGATGGCTAAAAATATACCTATATCTATATCATCACGCCAGATCCCTTGCGGGGTAGGCAGAGAGTACAGCGTTCCAACAGGTTCTTTCCTTACATACCTCTCTGGCTTCTTCCACTCTCATAGTTCGTCTCATACACGCTCGCCGGTTACGGACTCTTAACTTGTCTTTCAGTTAAGACTATACTTCTCACGTCTATAAGCTCTAAAGAATTCGAGGTGCACATAGTACACCCAAGATTTGCCAGGATATTTTTGAAACAGACGACCCTTTACGGATGTGTTATTTTCGTGTCTTTCGATAAAGTGTAAGGTTCTTTCGGACTAGAGATTCATTTATCGAGATTAGTCTAGTGGTCTATGGTGCGGCTGAGGATCTAAAGGTTTAGGTTCCAGTACTAGTTCCGACAAATTGTAAGGGGCTTTTTTTTGTACCAAAAACAATTCAGTACCAAGCTTACTTTATGACATTTGGACCCTAAGTCCCTAACATCGTTTAAGAAATTCTAAGTAAGTATACTTCTGCCACGCTCCACTTTGGAAATATTAGCGTTATGGTATTCAAAAGATTTCATCTAGTGTTTATCTCTTATTTTTACACAAATCTGAGCCGAGCTTTAGAGCGTAAATCCAGAAAAATCCCAATTACTAAAAAGATTGCGCCCAACGTGGGGCTCGAACCCACGACCCTGAGATTAAGAGTCTCATGCTCTACCGACTGAGCTAGCCGGGCTGCGACTGATATATTGAAATTTAGGATTACTATCGTAAAAATATTTGCATTAGAACATTTATTAATAATATCCATTAGGAACATAAGTAAAACTTATTTCACACGCCCACTTACCAAAGGGGTAGGTATAGACATAGGAATACATATATTTCATTTTTGTATTTTTAGTCAAGGCCTTAATTGGGAGGTTCCACCTAGGGTTGCCACCTTTTATTTGAGCATATAAAATACTGGTTGGTTTTTAAAGGTAGGCAAAAAGTACACAATGTACTTCTGTAATCAAAATAAAGTATTATTTCTTTCACGTTACTATTTTGTTTAAATACATATTTTTTATTAGTTTTAGCAATTTGCAATCACTTTTATCTATTATAGTAGTACTATATTATAGTAGCAATTTGGATGTGTTTTTAGTATTTATTGTTTTCTTTAAGTTAGTAAGGTTAGATATAACAATGTCTATCTATCTATCTATAACCTCACGCCAGATCCCTTTCGGGGTAGGCAGAGAGTACAGAGTTCCAACAGGTTCTTTCCTTACATACCTCTCTGGCTTCCTCGACTCTCATAGTTCGTCTCATACACGCTCGCCGGTTACGGAGACTCTTGACTTTTCCATCAGATAAGACTCGGTTTATTTGGTCGTGGTAAGATAGTCTAGGTCTTCCCCGGTACCTGCATCCTTCCACTTTCACATTGTATATCTGTTTTGTCATTCTTTCCTCTGGCATTCTTTCTATATGCCCGAACCAACGGAGCATGCCCTTTCTCATCTTTACACCGATACTATCTTTCATACCTACTCGCTGTCTTACTATGCTGTTGCTAATGCGGTCGGTCAGCTATAACAATGTATTTTCTAAAACCTAACTTACCTTAAATAAGGATTTTAACACCAGACATCAGCCACTTGGCTTTTAATTGCGAATAGTCCAGTTAAGTTTTACAGCCGTTATACGTAAAATTGCGATCATTATTTTTCTTTTTAATTATTTACGTAAACTGAATCTTCGAAAAATCAAACTATGTGAAATAAAGTATTCGCGCATACTTTATAGTTTTCATAAAGTATAAAATATCATCATCATCATCATCATCTCAGCCTATACTTGTCCACTGCTGAACATAGGCCTCCCCAATCGCTTTCCAGCGTAACCGGTCCGATGCCACCTGCATCCAACGACTTCCTGCGATTTTCACAAGATCGTCGGTCCATCTGGCAGGCGGTCGTCCCACGCTGCGCTTGCCAATACGTGGTCTCCACTCTAGAATCTTTCTGCCCCAACGCCCGTCCGATCTACGCGCTATGTGGCCCGCCCATTGCCACTTCAGCTTGCTAATCTTAACGGCTATGTCGGTGACCTTGGTTCTTCTACGAATCTCCTCATTCCTGATTCGATCGCGTAGAGAAACGCCGAGCATAGCTCTCTCCATAGTATAAAATATACTTAACTTAAATTACTTACAATACTTTATAATAAAGTACGGGTATAAATTAAGAACTAAAACTTTTCATATATGTACGAAAAACGAAATTTTTTTAAATTACATCTGTGTGTGTGTTTGAGTGATATACGCTTTTCCTTTTTTTTTTTTCTTTTTTTTTATAAACGTAGCCCCACTGTAGAATTTATTCCTGTGTCGTGGGTGCGTTTACAAACATGAATACACACATACACAAATACCCAGACCGAAACAAATAATTGTGGATCACACAAAGATTTGTTCCGTGCGGGAATCGAACCCGCGACTATTAGACATAGTGGGCGGAGCGGCTTAAGCTCTTAACCACTGCGCTAAATCGTCCGTCAAACGCTGTTGGCCGTGAGGCCTTTACAGCTTCACCGGACTTAAGGGCGAGCGTGCAACCACTACGCTCGAGCCAGAAGGGCAAGGGGCGACATACTCGAGGGCGCCTCAAGGAGGAACGGCCTCGGTTTGAACAGTCGCTACGGGGGGAGGGGGTGTAATAAGTGCATCGGTCGGCTAGGGAATCTATGACTTCGTCGTCGTCGTCCGTATCCGGAGCGGAAAGAAGCGATGTCAGAGCATCGGGGGGATCGGAGAGAACATGTCGCAGCCGGCGGTAGCGGCGGGTCGGGTTCGTAGTCGGCGGCGGCTACGATTAGCGGATTCGCATGGGAAGATGCGTTCGCAAAGTGTCGAGTTGTCGCCTTTTTAATATAGGCGCGAATAGATTCGAGACCGAGATCGGAGTGGAAGTCGACATTTCGTACGAACCACGGGGCTCCTACGGCTTTGCGGGACTGAACCGCTTGAAGTCTATCGATGTGAGATTGGGCTGCATGCCAGAATATCTCACATGCGTACGTCATGATGGGATAAATTACATCTCTGAGGGCTAGGTGACATAGGACTCCATTTATTAATTATATTGTCGATGTACAGTCAAACACGACAAGCCCAAGCATGCGTATATGCATTCTATTTCAGATCAAAGCATATACATGGTATCTTTATTATCATAACAGTAAATAAACCTTATATAGTCACAGTTTCTGTTTACCAAACAAGGCATTTGTACTACTAAAAAATCTAGTTTTATTTTTTAAAACGTTAATAAAATATCTCCGTTTATTTTCAGGTACTTTATAGCGGAAATAATAAACCATAAACTACCAGTTTATTATTTTATTTCATCTCATTCGTAAGTAAAAACTGTTTTTAAAAATATATACTTGGCCGGCTGTAGGGCGCTTTCGTCGCCGCGATATAAAAAAAAAAACATTTATATGAAATGCTGCCAACTTTGAAATGATATGATGCTCTAATTTAAATATATAATCCTTCCTACAAATTGAAACTCTATTAATATGTTGTTAAAGATGAAATTAAGTTATTAAAATAGAAACTAGGTTATTTTAATTTAGTGTCCAATTTTACTCGTTATTAGAATAATGATATCAGAAGTTGTTTTTATTATTATGAATAGGAAAAGCTTGTTTGTTTAAGCAAAAATATAACGCTAATAGTTTTAAGATAAGGAAGTTTATTTATATAAAATTCTTACTATTTTAAATATCTTGATTATGTGTGTGTGAATAATTTACGCTGTTCGCCGCGGGGCCTTTACCGTTTCACCGCACAAGAGGTCGAGCGTGCAACCACTACGCTCGAGCCAGAAGGGCGAGGGCAACTAGATCAAGGGCGCTTCAAGGAGGAACGGCCTCGGCTTCGGGCAGTCGCGTATACTATTGCCGGCGGGCAAGGGATTCTTTGACCTCGCCGGCGAGGTCGGTGTCCGATACTGTGTCATCTTACTCCATCTATTGTCATTTCCTCTAGCATCTTGTGACCATCTGATGTTGGAACTTATCAAGCCGCCCATAAGGCTTCCAACTTGGCTAAGCGACTACCACATGATGTGGTAACCGGGACCAACGGCTTAACGTGGTTTCTGAAGCACGCAAACCCTGGAATCGATATTCGAGCGTCTGCGTGCTTCAGAAGGCACGTTGAACCGTTGGTCCCGCTACAAACGGTCATCCATCTCAGACTAATCGACTCGAATGCTGCTTAACCTTAATGATCGTATCAAAGGAGTAATTTAAATATATATTTTATTATTAATTACATTTTCAACAACAAAGAATCATTTCCTACCTTTCATTTGCCTCGTCAATTTATTGCCTGTCATACAAGGCGTCCTTGCCAGCCCTAAAATTGAAATTCTCCCCGATAATGTCAATACCAACTGGTGGTAACCTCGTCTCTGAAGATTTTTATTATTTACCAGCTTATATTTACTAACTTTACTTTTAAAGTCGTTCTCAAACTTATCTCTTCATTGAAGTGCCAGTGAGCAGGGCAAGTTGCTAGAAGAAATAACAATTGATGGAGTATGATATCACAGGATCAGACACCGACCTCGCCGGCGAGGTCGAAAAATCCCGTGCCCGCCGGCCGGTGAAGAGCACCACGGCGAGACATCTAGTATACGCCCTCATAGCGACTGCCCAAGCCGAGGCCGTTCCTCCTTGAGGCGCCCTTGAGCTAGTTGCCCGCATGCCCTTCTGGCTCGAGCATAGTGGTTGCCCGCTCGTCCTCTTGTCCGGTAAAGCTGTAAAGGCCCCGTGGCCAATAGCGTAGAACACTCACACACACACACACAAAAAGGAGTAAGATACTAACAGAATAGTGGCCCAGAACTGGTGAAAGACAAGTGGGCAGAAATTAGTGTGCTTGGTGGGTAGATGACATATCGAGAGTTGGAGGAAGAACTTGAGTTAAATTGGCACAGGACCGCGATGAATGGCACAGGGAGGAGGGTTATGCCCTGCAGTGGGTTATAGAAAGACGATGATAGTGAACTTTTCTTTTTAATATATTTGCAGCATATATAATTGCAGCTCCGCTTAAATAGTGTTGTGACTCCAAAAAAGCAACTATCGATAAAAATATGTGAAATGTATTCTTATCTATTTGTTACTCAGTATTCGGTCCTAACTCTAAGGACCTATTCCAGCTTCCTTGACTAACCAGAATTTTCCCAAGGGTGGTTAAAGAGGCCCTAAAACTAATACGACTGAGTAATGTTAGAGAGTCAGTTAAAACCTGAGACGTCTGTAACGATAGAATTAATATTACGTCACATTTCACTAACTTACACATTTTTAGACTGTACAGCGTTGAAATTGAACTTTCAATGATCACAAAAACGAAAGAATAAAAATGCAGACAATTATTTTGAGAATACTCTACTAAAACGATAAATTAATCAGTATTTTATATATAAAGCATTGGTACAAACATTTTATTTTTATGTACAGATATCTTTACGTTCGATTTAAAATAAGTAGAAATAAAGACTTGTCGTGAAATATCGAGAGTACATAATACATATTATCTTCTTCGCGACAAACTTTAACAAAAACTTATTCTACAAAGGTTGTTCTTATTATATTTTTTAAATTAAGAACGACCGCTTCCCGCCTTCCCACCAAGTTCATTGGCATTTCCGTTGCCCGTCAATTGTTGTAGGGATGTGATATTATTATAGTAGATACGATTGTTTCGATTAACAATAGATATCGATATTTTTTTTCTTTTGGTATCGTGGATTCATTCACGAATGCATACCGAAGAAAATACTTCTGTATTATACGACTATTTGGACAGCACGTGGAGTCAAATTAGGAAATTGTTCGTTACCATGGGTTCCCATAGGGATTTTTGAACGCGCGTTAGTAAAGCGCTGGAATTAAATAAACCGCTACAGTACATTTTTCTTTGAAAAGGGCTTACAGCGCTTTATCAATACGCGTTGAATAAACGCCCGTGCGAACGTAGGCTTAGAGCAGACATTTGTTTTACCGTTGCCGCTATAATTGATAAACATTTCAAATAATATTTATATTTTTACGTATAAATTTACCGAAAAGTAACCATTAAAATTCATGCATACGTATGTCTTGTCTAGGTCAATCGCAGTTTTTATATCGAATACGTATTTTCGCCATAGAGAAGAGAAAGTGATCTCTTAGACACGAACGATAAAAATCGATTATAAACCGTTTTCATTATTTGCATTTTTATATCGATGCATCGGGTTAGATCGATGATTTAGACTGCAATTGCTTTGTAACGTCTTTGCTAGATGTGCGTGGGCTAATGCTTGTTCTTACGAATTGTAACCTTTGTCTGATAAACAAATAAGTATTAAGGAGCTAACCAGAACTAGGCCCAACGGAAGTATGATTTGTGTGGTTCTCTGGGTTCTATAGCTCAGCCAACCCACGAGAAGGGGATATTTTCTTCTTTACGTGTTGATGGTTAATATTTCTCCCGTTAAGTGTCTAGATTAATCACGTTATGCGAAGCCGCGTTCAGCTCTTCCCCTGTACAGGCGATGGGGCAAAGAGGGCACGAAACGAGGGCGAGAAACTCAGCGGGCTTGTCTTTATTGTCTAATTCTCAATTAATTTTTCTTTTCATTATTTTTTGTATAGATTCTTACATTTTTATATTGTACAAAATCATTAATGCGATCCAGCTCCAGTGTGATGCCTTACGACTGAGATATAAGACTATTTTTAAATATATGTAATAATGAAAAGCTAGAGGATTCTAGGTGGACCAGTTTCCACAAGCAGCACCCGTTCACGAGAACGACTACTTGAATAGCCATCACCTCCCTCAGTCAGAAATGCTCGAGTTTCAACGTGCTTCAACGCTCGCAAGCGTAGACTCAGCGCTAAACTCTCGATGCTCAGTACACATTTTCCAACACTATAATATAATACTCGTAATATTAGCCCTGTTAAGAAATTGTGCCACCATTGGGAACGGGCCTCCTCTCAAACACTGGACCAGTGCGGGTTGGCGAACTTCACACACCTTTGAGAAACTTAGGCATGCAGGTTTCCTCACGATGTTTTCTCTCACCTTTAAAGCAAGTGATAGTTCATTTTTGATACGCACTTGCTTTCGAATAGGCAGAGGTACGTGCCTGGGCTTGAACCCGAGACGTCTGACTTTGCAGTCTAACGGTCTAACCACTAGGCTATCACTGCTTTCCAACACTAGTCGATAAAAAACTACCACGCGGGGAGTTTAATACGGTACATTTCCCACATAGTCTTCCTCTCAGATGACTGAAAAACTTAAGATGGTTTCGCTTGCAAAGCCTAGAAAAATGTGATGAATGGTAATTCGCTTAAGGCAGTGAAGTCGTGTCAATAAAAAAGAAGCCTTTTGTCCGTCCGCTGCGTGTGTATAGTTCTCACATTATCGTAAACGTCTAACGTAAAAAACCGTTAGTGTTTGTCAATATAATCGGTCAAGCGTGAACATTTACGAAATATTTTACGGTTCTTCATAATAGTCTTAGTATAATTCTTCTAAATTACATGCTTTTTATATGCCACTACATAAACACGCATCTGTGTTACGTAAGTAATTTATGTTATGTCATATTTATGTATCTATATCATCACGCCAGATCCCTTGCGGGGTAGGCAGAGAGCACAGAGTTCCAACAGGCTCTTTCCTTACATACCTCTCTGGCTTCCTCCACTCTCATAGTTCGTCGCATACTCGGTCGCCGGTTACGGAAGCTCTTGACTTGTCCTTCAGATAAGACACGGTATATTTGGTCATAAGATAGTCTAGGTCTTCCTTCAACTTTCGCATTGTATATATCTATATCATCGAGCCAAATCCCTTGCGAGATAGACTGAGAGTTCCAACAGATTCTTTCCTTACAGACCTCCTTGGCTTTCTTTACTAATATTTAGAATGAAATTAGGAAGCCGCAGGAGTCAGAACAAAATACATGTACCTCAATACCTTTACCAGGCCAACGTTCCACTTTGTGGAAGGCCTGCCCACTTCGTTTTCGGGTACGCGGCCGCCGTTCAAGAACGTTTCAATCCCAACGGCCGTCAATTCTACAAGCTTTGTACCTTGCCCATTGCCACTTATGTATACCATTCTTTACTCTATCTCTACATCTAAATATGACTTATTACGGAAATATGTTTTACTGGCAAATTTTTAAGCTTTCTCTGTCTAACACACTGTGTCTCAGTACTGAGCAAAGATCTCTCACTTCCACTATCCTAATAAGCATCAAGGTTCATCTATATCATCACGCCATCCCTTGCAAGATAGGCAGATAATACTAACAGGTTCTTTTCTTACAAACCTCTCTGGCTTCCACCTTTCTCATAGGGAGGAATAAATCTATCTCTCTCCTCAAGGACGGACGATTTAGCGCAGTGGTTAAGAGTTTGAGCTGCTCCGCCCACTGTGTCTAATAGTCGCAGGTTCGATTCCCGCACGGGACAAATCGTTGTGTGATCCACAATTATTTGTTCCGGTCTGTGAATTTTCATGTTTGAAAACGCACACACGACACAGGAATAAATCCTAGTGTGGGGCTATGTTTAAAAAAAAAAAAAAAGAAGGTTTATAACAATGATTAATTAAAAAGATCAATCGTTTTTACGGAACCCTAAAAGCAAAATATTACGATGCAAAAAAAAATACACGGTCATTGTCGAGGTGAACCGTCGTACCCATAGCGGTACTGTGACCTTGCCAACTCGACTTTTCACAGACAACGCTGGCAACACTATTTTTGACAATAAACTTTTAAACAGTCGAAAATGTTGAGTCATATTGTAACTATGATAGTTGGTACCGTTAGTCTGATTGGTATTAATAAACTATTCAAGATAATGCGGTAGCGCTGTGCGATCGCGGTGTTCTTACCGATCACCAAGGTTAAGCAGCGTTCGACTCGGTCGGCCTGAGATGGGTGACCGTTTGTGGCATTTTCATATTCGACGATCCCCGTGCTTCGGAAGGCACGTTAAGCCGTTGGTCCCGGTTACCACTTGATGTGGTGGTCGTTAAGCCGAGTTGGAAGTCTTAAAGGCGGCTTGATAAGTTCCAACCGCAGGTGGCCACAAACCTGCCTCCACCTATCCGCACTGGGTCCGCGTGGTGGAGTATGACCTAATCTCTCTCACCTCGATTTGTAAGAGAAGGCCTTTGCCCAGCAGTGGGCAGTATAGGCTGATATTATTATTATATTCAATACAATCAAACTATAAAACTTTGTGAACAGACCATCACCATTTTTTAGATGTTTTCGTTGTGATTGCAATCTATTACAAGTTTAATATGAAGGTGATAGTATTTCCGAAGACATCGAAATGAAAATGATGTTAGTAAAAAATCGACGTTTTTATGTTGATTGAAACAAGTTTTAAAAAGTTTTCAAGTTTGGTTGGAAAAAAAGACACCCTCGCGCCTATATTCCCCAAGCGGGATGGCAGAGGTGTACTGAGTACACCTACGTTTCGCCGACCATGTTAGGTCCCTTGTAATAGCGGGTAGCCTATTGCCATTTACCGGGCGGGAAGTTTTCGTTAGAACGTTCGTTTTCGTTAGTTACATTTGTACAGCCTAGGACTGCCTCGTTGGTCTACGAGGTCCTGGGTTTGATTGGAATAGACGATATTTTAATATACTTAATTAAGATTACGAGGAAGGTACCGACGAATGTGGAGTGGGAAGGCCCTATACAAGATGGATCGATGACCTGGAGAAAGTCGCGGGTATAGAAGGTGGATGTATGCAGCACAAGCTGCTGGCGGTTTTTGGGGAAGCCCTTTAACCTGCAGTGGACGGCTTTAGAATAAAGAAAGAAGATTATGAAGTGTTTTTGTGTGTGTGTGTGAATGATTTACGCTATTGGCCGCGAGGCCCTTACAGCTTCACCGGACAAGAGGGCGAGCGTGCAACCACTACGCTTGAACCAGAAGGGCAAGGGGGCAACTTGCTCAAAGGCGCCTCAAGGTGGAACCGCCTCGGCTTGGGCAGTCGCTATGTGGGAGGGAGTATACTAGGGTGTCTCGCCGTGGTGCTCTGAACCGGCCCGCGGGCAAGGGATTCTTCGAGCTCGCCGGCGAGGTCGGTGTCTGATCCTGTGTGCGGTATCTGTATCCAAAAGAAGGGATGTAAGGGCATCGGCACGGTCGGTGAGAACATGCCGCGGACGGCGTTAGCGGCTGATAGGAGGGGAGTTAGGTTCGCAGTCGGCGACGGCTACGATTAGCAGATTTCTACGATTGGACGCGTTCGAAATATCGAAGTATTTACATTGAATGAGCCAAACTAAACTGTGAGAGTGGATAAACCCATAGGGGTCTGTAACGAAAGAACCTCTTGGAACTCTGTGCTATCGGCCTACACAGCAAGGAATCTGACGTAATGATATAGATAGGAGTCTTTAGGTTCACACACGGTCACGCCTGTTTTTCCTAAGCGGGGGAGGCACAGGTGTACTGTGTACACCCAGATTTCGGCAATAATGTTTAGGTGCCAATGAACCTATTGCCATTATACAGGACACAATTCTAGCATCCGAATCGCGACTGGAATTGTTCGTTAGTGAAAGCACACTTTTGACGGACGATGTAGCGGAGTGGTTAAGAGCTTAACCCGCTCCGCCCACTGGGTCGAATAGTCGCAAGGTTCGATTCCCGCACAGCACAAATCATTGTGTGACCGACGAGTATTTGTTTCGGTCTGGGTATTTGTGTATGTGAACTTTCAAGTTTGTAAACGCACTAGTGACACAGGAATCAATCCTAGTTGGGGATACGGTTATTTAAAAAAAACTGACCATTCTAGGATTTAAACCCAGTTCCTCAATATTGCACCACACTGTGCGCCAATAGATCAACGGGGAAGTCATATATGTATGTTTTGCTAACTTACACTATCTAGTTCAGCAACTCGTCCTACGAGCTCGTCCCATTGGGACGAATTATTGAATTAAAAAAAAACATTATTTCACTGGCTCATTGGTCTACTGGCGAATAATTCGCTTTGCGATCACGAGATCTTGGGTTTAGATCATCAGTCGGACAAATGTAGTTTTTCTATGGAATAATTCCCAGTATCAGTCCGGAGCCTGGAATTGTGTGCCCAGTATATGGCAATAAGCCGGTCCCCTATTACATTGACGGCGAAAAGTGAGTTTACGCAGTACACTTCTGCCACCCCCGCTTGGGGAATATAGGCGTATCGGTGTAACACATTATTTCATTCATTAACTCGTCGCATTACCTACGCTTGAAAAGAAAGTGTTATTCTGATTCTAAACAATACCTGAATCGATTCCTATTAAGAAAATTACAACTCCCTAATAGATCGCGTGACTTTTCTAATTACAGCACTTAAATGTTGGGTCAGTGTCGCCATATTAACCGGGTTTTCCCCTAACTCGGGTAACTGTAATTGGATGTGTCACTTTTAAGCATCGTAGGAATAGGTTGTTCGCAACGGTACAGGTGAATTTTATTAAAACTTTACTTGCATTTCACTGCAATCTGGATCACACTGGAGCTATGACCAGTTGTTTTGTACGCACTCTTTACATATTTTATAGTAACACTTTCTCTTACTATATATGTATCTCGCTGAGATTCACGGGCTTTACCCGGACCTTTGAAAGGCTTGCATGGGGACATGGGTCCAACACGTAGAGGCCCTTTGCGAGAAGTTAATATTATGTAAGCCACCTGCTTGGTCACTTGCTGAAAATGTAGAAACATAACCAGCGAACTGACCCCGGCAGGTGCACGGACTATTGTAAATTATGGAAAGAAAACAAGGGCTATGCAAATGTGGTTTGATGGACAAAAACTGGGCTATTTCAAAGGGGACGGACACCGGCCATAATTAGTGATACCTAATTACCCGTGGCCGGCGGTGACTCGCCGCTTACTAGATGGGCCCTCAAACGGTCGTCCTAGGACAACTGAGGGCAACACCGGTGTGAGCGTCTCAGGGGTGTAGAGAGGTGTGCTGCGCTTTCTCCGAAGTTACTCGCGGCGTTATGCCCTTTAACACGTCCACCCCTGGAGTACATCGATGTAGGAACGCATTATCTTCCTACGTCGATATAGCTCTTACGGCTCCTCTCTGGACGGCCAATTAAGGCTAGCCAGAGCCGAGAGTCCTGCGGGCACCCTTCGGTTTCCACTCGACCGACGAAGACACGCCGAGTTGGGGGCCCTGACCGACTCTCTGAAGCACTCGGGTCCGTGGTGTCGTTACTCACCAACAGCTCGCCACAAGCTGCCCTGCGGCGAGCTTGGCTTCTTATTATGCTTTTTATTATATACCTCTACAACATCTCTATTTTGTAAATGAGAGGACTATGTAGACACTGACCAATATCATGAATCTAAGTACACTTATGATTAATCTATACTTAAGCACATCTATTTAGCTCGTTCTGCATTGTTCTCCCATACTCCATAAATGCAATGTATACAAAAAGAATTGTAAAACTCATTTTTTAAAAAGAGTAACCGTGGAGTTTCTTGCCCTTCTTCTCCACAGGAATGACTTTCCGAACGGGTGGTAGAGTCTTAAGTAATTAATAATTTTCTCTTTTTGACTATTCATAAGTGCCTTTTGGTCTACATGAATAAAAAACTTTTGATTTTGATTTTGAATGCGTGATGGCGTGATGCAAGACTGTTGCTGCTAGGCTCTGTTGCAGTCAGACTGCCTTGTTGTTCTAATGGGATATAATGCGCATTAGACATGTCTATCTGTACTGACACGGTACAGTGATACGAAATATGAACGAGACTACAAAATACGAAACAGCTGTTTTTTGGTCGTTTGTATCTGAATCTTGCAGATTAAACAAAGTGCTTTAAAGTTAATTCCATTCTGAATATTCAAATTCAAAATCATTTATTTCGGATAACATTAGATCCATATGCGATAAATGTCAAATTAATAATAGAATAATATTATAATATACAATAATCTCTATCTCTATCTATCTATCTATATCATCACGCCAGCTCCCTCGCGGGGTAGGCAGAGAGTACAGAGTTCCAACAGGTTCTTTCCTTACATACCTCTCTGGCTTCCTCCACTCTCATAGTTCGTCTCATACACACTCGCCGGTTACGGAGACTCTTGACTTGCCCTTCAGCTAAGACACGGTCTATTTGGTCATGGTAAGATAGTCTAGGTCTTCCCCGGCACCTACATCCTTCCACTTTCGCATTGTATATCTGTTTTGTCATTCTTTCTTCTGGCATCCTTTCTATATGCCCGAACCAACGGAGCATACCCTTTCTCATCTTTACACCGATACTATCTTTCATACCTACTCGCTTTCTTACTACGCTGTTGCGAATACGGTCGGTCAGCGTGACTCCGCACATCTTCCGCAGAGATCGCATTTCGACCGCATTTATCCTGCTTTCGTTCTCCTTCTTACATACCCAACTCTCACTGCCATATAACAGCGTTGGGACAAGCACTCCGTTATGCATGGCCAGCTGCGCCTTTTGGCTTAAGTGCCGGCTCCCAAGTAGCCTTCCCATCGCACCATTCACTCTATTACCTGCATCCACTCTTCTCTCTATATCAGCGGTGTATTTCCCATCCTTACTGAAGGCGCATCCAAGATATACAAACTCATTCACTTGCTCCAGCACATCGTTACCAACCACAATCCTTGCATTCTTTCTGGTTTCTTCCCGTTCAAAAACCATAATTTTGGTTTTCTTCACATTCAAATGTAAGCCATTCTTCATGCAGTCGTCTCTCGTAACTAGCAATAAATCAAAACTAGAAATAACTATAATAATAAAATATAATTAGAAATAAAATAATAATTAAATAGGTACTGGTTATCAATACCTTCTCTCCGACATGGCTACTGTTCTGTGTCTATCACAGCAATGCCGGAGGTAAGGGCAGTCCAGTCTGTCGGCAATCATTCTCAGGATAACATTGAAGCTGTCTCGCACTCTGCGCACTAAAGACGTACTTAGTTTACGCATGGTCGCTTGAAAGCAGGCCTTGCGTGCCTCCGCAAACATAGCCGAAGCGCTGCAGAAACGGGGCAGCCCCAAGATCATCCTGAATGCATTATTGTACAGGATGCGGAGGTCACTGTAAGATCGCTTAGTATAGTCCGCCCACAGGCTGCCGGAATAAAAAGATGTGCAGTAGGCTCTGAACAGTGTAAGTTTGACCACCTGTGAGCATCTCCCAAACCTGCGAGCAATCATATGGATCTCGATCTTACATTCACTAGACTTACCGTCTCACAAAACAAACGAATGCGAGACGCGATCTTTGTCGGTGGACCGATTATGCTTGAATTTAGCTGATTCAATGTTCCAAATGAGGCATATTGAGTTTCGAATCTTTCAACTGTGTTGGATGTAAATGATCGAATCTGAACAGTGAGGCGCTTTTGCCATGTCTGACACGCATAGTGATCACGCATAGTGACAGTTCCTGGTTTTCAATTCTAGGTATATATAAAAACCGGACTTTGTTCGACCTAGGATTGGAAACCAGGACGTCGTCATCGCTCGTGACCTCGTGATATAATACATAACCGGTGAGCGTTTAGGAACCAAAGCATGAGAGTAGAGGAAGCCAAAGAGGTCTGTAAAGAAGAAACCTGTATAAACCTTTTATTCTTTGGCAATCCTGCAACGCATCTTACATCTATAAGTATATAGACATGCGCAAGATTAGATCTATCAGTCTACGTATCTATACCGTTTGTTTAATTTCTCTTTGGACGCCAAACCATAAATCAATCGCAGTCTGTGGTATTGTCGGGTAAGCGTTACTGTTGCCGGCTGTTTGATAAATCCAATTTATTTATTTATGTATATCCATCCAGCTTTTACTCGCGATCTTTACCAGATAGTCGTCAAGTCCATCTTTTGGGAAGCCTGTCCAATATAATCTACGTGATCGCGGCTCTAGAACTTTCCTCCCCTTTCCGTCAGGTCTACGAGCGATGTGCGCTGCCCACTTAAGTATCAAAGCTGGATGATTACAGCACAAATTCGGTTGTCGTGACGATTTTTGGGGGAGTCTTATAGTCCTACATTGAAAATCATATCATAAAACTAGACAAAGTTCTCCATGGACAATTCTATGGTCACATTTTATCAAAACAGCTGGCTTATCCCATATTTGAAACGGGGTTAGAACCGGTTTTAACGTAAACAGGTTTTACTCCCATTCTTACTTTCCCTAAGTCAGTGCAGCGCTCTTTCAAAGCGCGGTAATCAAGAGCTGGGATAAACGAAATCGGTAAATTTTTTTTAAAAGCGCTTCCTTAAAAACAGCGTTTGAATAGCGCCTACTTTAAAAAGAAGGCGTTGCCCACTAATAAGAATACAGATTCCGCTGCTGTAGGTCCGTGTATAAATAAAAAAATCGCATTCAATAAATAATATTAAAACTGAAACCTATTTATGGCTCACCCAATGATATATGCTGTGCGGGGATCAAGCCCACAACCACTCAATTCAGTGAACCGTGAGTTGGCTTGTATAGGCCAATATTTGGACCTCACACCTTTCCAAACGCACAGACTGTTGTCTATCTGTGCTATAAGAGCCCCCAAGAAACCGGTACCTATATCATCTGCTTTCTAATAAAAAATATACCTATCAAAAATATTAATACTTTTCGTTAGTTATTAAAGTCATAACCATTATTACTTTAAATGTATGCCGCGAGACGAAACTGGGCCGCCATTATTTTAATTTTTGGTAAAATGTACATAGTACTGTTAAGCGGGTATTCGTTTTGGTACATAAAAATATTGAGTACGAAGATTTGCATAGTAATTTTATTTATGTGTAAGACTTAATTTATACCGCATCTTTGCATGTGTCAAATTTATAAAAATAATAAGCACAACATCTTGAATTTTAAAAGGTTCAAGTAACAACTTGGATTATAGGCTCAGTAGCCACTTGGAGATCCCGAGCTCCTTTTACTGTCCACATAGTGATAATTTTTGGTCTTAAATCAAAATAACATAACAAGGTCGTTGTCACTTTCTAGGTGAGAGCCAGACACAGTATACGCCCTTCCCCACAGCGACAACCCAAGCCGAGGCCGTTCCTCCTAGAAGTACCCTTGAGCTAGTTGTCCCCTTGCCCTTCTGTCTGGAGCGAAGTGGACGCGCTCGCCCTCTCGCGCGGTGAAGCTGTAAAGGCCTCGCAGCCGACAGTGTAGATCATTTCCACACACAAAGGATCAATCGCTGTCCACATCTTAAAAAAACATACTAGTCTAGGGTGCATTCATTTAGGATAAGCTAACTGAATGTTAAAGCACTAATTCGTTGACCCCGTCCCCTTTTTCACCTTTGATAATGTAGCCTACCATTGTAGAAATCGTCACGTTTGATGCAGAAATCCCAGCAGATTTACTACTCCGCTACATATTAAAAGTCAAGAGAAATCTAACATTACAAATCCGGTTTCAGAAACGTAAAAAATATAACTGGTTCCGTTCGCGCCGATGCTAAAACACTATTGTGTTACAGGGTTGCCATGATATTGCAAAAATTTCCACTGAATCAATAAAAAAATGACTCCAGAGAAAATTAATTAAAAGAAAGGATATCGTCGAAAATGGCCCCAGAACCAACAAACATGTGATCTATACCATAATTATTTATGGTATAGATATACTGTCCCACGATAGAGTAAAAATTGTGGGGACTGGTCCATCTGGAATCCTTTTGACGCTCTTTACAGATAACATTAGGTTCATATCTCGATCGTAAGGCATCACACTGGAGCTAGGTCATAAACTATTTAATTGTAACCTAAATATTGTATCCACACAATATGATTAAAAAAAAGGAAAGAAAGAGAAGTCAATAAAAAAGACAAGCCCGCTGAGTTTCTTCGCCGGATCCTTTCAGTGGAGGCCGCGTTCCGATCCGGTGGTAGATTGGTAGATTAGTAGTTTAATTAGATTTAAAAAAAATGTAAATTGACTATAAGCGCCCCCGCAGGGCTTATACAAAATAAATTATTTGAGTTTGAGTTTAAAGATCTTCACTCATAAATCCAGGTGAAAATGATTTGTTCTGACTCCATCTCATGTGGTGCGATGCGGTAAAAGCACGTTTATGACCACTTCCAGTTGGAACTTATCAAGCCGCGTCCAACTCAGTTTTATGAGTACTGGAACGCTGGGAGTTATAACTTAGCATGCCTTTTTAAGCACAGAGACTTGAAAATGGAATTGCCACAAACGGTCACCTATCTCAGGCCGACCGAGGCAAGCGCTGTTTAACCTAATCAATACCGCGGTTCCCCAGAATTAAGAGTGCCTTATTTTATATTTTAAATAACATTGTCCAGGGCTCAAATTCCCACTAGCGCTTATTAGGCCAAGAAGACTCGCTAGGAGCCGTACTTGGTAAGTAGTAAGGTTCGAAGCTATCGCATACTGGACCACCCACTGAGTATCCTTTCACTCGTAGACTCATTGTCTAACAAATAATCTCGTAGCACGACTCCAAAATTTAGTGTGGCCATTGTAATAATAAGCCGTGTGTTGGTTTTAGGGTGTTAATCAAATATGAATTTAGCTCTTGGCTGCTGGATGCGACCCAACCCTGAACCTCATGAATACAAAGTCGACGAACTAAGCTATTACTTCTAATTATTATTGTTTGCGTGCCTACCATAAATAGAGCAAATATCTCCACCATTTTTTACTTTATTTATTGCGGGCTAAAAGTTGCGTCATTCGTTTTTTGTTTACGGCAACACAAAAACTTGTATTGAATCAAACGGTTGTTTTTTTTAAACAAATTGTTTTTTTTGGATGATTTGATGGTGTCTGTAGAACCGCAAGGCCCCTGACATCTGTAACAGATGTATATCTATCTACTCTCGGCAATGACCGAAGTGAAATCGGTTTTGTGCATTTTCTCTATAATCAAGTACTAGCAACCCGCCCCGGCTTCGCACGGGTGAATTATACACATAATCCTTCCGTATGAAAATCCGTTCCGTAGTTATTGTGTTTATCGCGTTCGAACATACAGAAAGTCGAGCGTTAGGGGCGGGTCGCACCCTCTTAGATTGTTCAAACTCAACCTCAAATAAATTATTTTGTATGTTTCCTGCGAGGGCGGGGGGTACTTACAAATTGTCAGTTCACTTTTTTTTTATCTTATCTAGCTACTAAGCTACCACCGGGTCGGGACGCGGTCTCCACTGAGAAGATCCGGCGAGAAACTCAGCAAGAAGCTTTTTCTTTTTTTTATCACATTGTGTGTACAATGTTTATGTTACAAATAAATAGTTTAATAGTTGAGATCTAGCTCCAGTGTGATTCCTTACGATCGAGATATGAGACTAATTATGTTATTTCTAAAGAGTAAGTTTCTAAAAGATTCCGGATGGACCAGTCCCCACAAGCAGCGCCCGTTCATGAGTATGATTACTGGAACAGCCATCACTCCCCTCGACCATATTAGAGGGAAGGAAGTGACGCACCAGACAGCCACCGCAAGCAAAGACATTTGAATTAGCATGACCAAACCAGAACCCCAAAGTCGGTGGTCGGATGTGTCTACAAATACCTCCTAATCCTATGTTATCTGTTAGAGAAGTCAATAGTTTTCGAGATTAATGCCTGTATCATGAAAATTTACCTGCATTTTCCCTGACATTTGTAGCAGGTATACCTACTATGAACTGTGACCAAAGGGAGTCCGGTTTAGTTGATTTCCGCTATGAACATGCGTTGTTCATATTCGTGGAAGTTGGAAGGCTGAGGTTGGCGGGTGGATCGCCCGCTTTCACATTGTTCAATAATAGATTTCGACCAAATAACCCCTAATTCTATATGTTATCGGGTAGTGAAGTCAGAAGCCCTTGAGACAGTGTTTACTATCATGACAATAATTGGAAACCTTCATAGAGTACTGCCCTCTTTTGTATTTATTAATCAGATTTTACCGTCCCGTGATAGGCAAAGGCTTTTTCTTTCAAACCCAGGTGGGAGTGAGTTGGTCCACCACGCATACCTAGAGAGGCAGGTTTTGATCTGCCGATGAACAAGGCTGCCAACTTGGCTTGACGACTACCTACCACCTAAAAGATGACTGAAACTTGTTAGTTTAACGCTTAACCTGCTTTCTGAATAACGGAACAGCTTGAAATGGACATCTCGGATTTACCGGGTTATACGCTACTAAACCTTGATGAACGCGCTTATATGAACAGTCCTGGCTGCGATCTGTTTGCGGTTACATTGAATGGTATTCTGAATGTTTGAGGAAATAGATTATATGGGCTTCTATATTTCTATTTCTTTCTTTTATTCTTGTTGTTGTTGTTATGGACGATTTGGTGCAGTGGTTTCTTAACCACTGCTCCTTATAACCTGTACCACGGCTTAAGCTCTTGCTTATGCCACTCCGCTCACTGGATCGAAGAATAGTGGTTTCGATACACGCAAGGGATAAATGTTTTTGTGACCCACAAATATTTGTTTGATCCGGGCAATTGTGCATATGAATTTTCATGTTTGTAAACGCACCCACGATACAGGAATAACTCCCAGTACGTATTTTTTAAGTTTCTTACTAATTTTACTTATTGGTAGATTCCGTGTTAGTAAATAAACAAATAAATGACTGGTAGAACAGCGCAGCCCAAAAAAAACGATAATCGCATGTTATTTTTATGTATGTTTTTTTCGCCAGAGACATTCTTTTTGATTTCAAGTCGGGGTCAGTTCGGCTTTGTTACGTAAAATTAGATAATCTATGAGATATGAGGTCGAACGGTTGTCGTGCAAATACTAAAAGGTCAGGGCATGTAAATTGGTCTTTGTATCGGTAGTGTCTTATTAGACTGACCTCGACTTGTGTCTGTATCGAAATCTAGATCCGCTTTTTTATTAAGGACTGGACAGCGATTGCCTCTATCTCGTCGATAGAAAGTGACCATGTGGCTCGCTGACTCAGTAATAGCCTATTCACTCTGAAATAGTCTGAGGAGACGGAATTAGACAGATTACCAAATCAGTATGCTCGGGCTATACCCGCCTCCTCGTAAGGCAACTTCCCACTTCGAGCAAGGAATAATCTTCAAACAAACGACTCTAAATCAAGCGCCTGTCAATTTTCCAAATCGGTCAAAAAAGTGGAGATAATGAAAATAAAAATAAACACTGTCATGCCCGATACCTTACGGGGTAGCCACAGAGAACATAGTTCCATCAGGTTACAGACGTCCCTCGCTTCTACCTTTCTCATAGGTCTTCCCATACACGCTCGCCAGTTACGGAGACTCTTGACTTCACCGGTCGGTTGTAAACTACGAACGTGGCTGGTCACCCTCCAAGCAGTTAGGCCTCCAAGCGACCCAGTTGTGCCAGCATGTTTATTTATTTATTTATAACCAATTTATATTAACAGTCAATTCTACACATAGAAGTTATTGGATCAATTAAAAATTAGAATTTAACAATAAGGAACTGAAGGAAGTTGCCGCACGCAGATGTGGTCTAATCTGATCATGTAAATTCGGAACTTGGTCTAAATGCTCCTCCTCAGCCTAATTCAATGTAAATATTACTGAAACAGCGAGCTACATCTTCGGCGCCATCGTCACTCTCACTCTCTATTCACGATGTTAGATTGGGGTAAATAGCTGAGTAGTCCTTAATAATAAGCAAATCACTCTAGATCTCTTGCGGGATACAGAGTTCTAACAGGTTCTTGAAGACTTCTCTCGCTTCTTCCACTGTCATAGTTCGTCTCATACGCGCTCGTCGGTTACGGAGACTTTCGGGTGTGTCGGTTAAAAATACCATTCCACAAAAGATGATACCAGTTTGTTATGAAGAAACGGCCATTACGCAAACCCGAAATGGTGCACTTAATGCGACATAACTGTTACGTAATCGCTTGTCAGAATTGTTGTTCGTTTAAACAGGGTTTTTGGAAGTATTTCAACATGTTTTGATAACTTTGTCAGTCTTGACTGCGCAAGTCGAAGTCATGCTCCCGTTCGCCCCGTATGTTTCGCCCCTGATAACCTAAATGAACCCGTTCGACCCTTGAAAGTTAAAATGGGCCCGTTCTTCCCTCCTTTAGTCTATGTCAAGATACAGTTTAGAGAAAACTTTATGAAGCCATTAGCTCAAAATAAATTGTAGTCACAATAAAATAGAATTCAGATTACAATATACTTGTACATGTATTTTGAAAAATGATGCTTTTATTGAACGAGAGGCGAATGGGTACTACATAAAAATTAAAATGAAGTTCGCCCATGTTGAGGGGCGTACGGCGAAAGCCGCTTTTTAATTAACAAAAGGCGATAACAGGGGGTGAACGGCGAGACCATTAAAAATAAGTTCGCCCCGTGTTGAGGGGCGGGAGCGGGTACCGTAAAAGACTAATAATAATATTTTGAAATATATGTTATAATGAAAAGCTAGAGGATTCTGGGTGGGCCCGTCTCTACAATCAGCACCCGTTCACGAATGCTTCCCCCCCTTGAGCGTCTCCTACTTGAGCATCCATCACCTCCCTCGACCATATTAGAGGGAAGGAAGTGACCCGCACCAAATAGTCACTGCAAGCATAGAGTTTTTAGTGAGCATGACCAATCCTAGACCCCAGAGGGCTGTCAGAAAAAGTCTACAGCAACAGTTAGAAACAAACTAATCCTTTACGTTAACCCCTAAATAAAGTAAGACAACTTTAAAACTGTATTCTTTTGAACTAATATCATCGCGTCAGTCGATTAGACAAAAAAGAAACTCCAGCCATCTTGTTCAAGCAGACTTTTAAAACAGTACGAAGGTTAAATCAATGAATGACATTACCAGATCACCCGGCCAAGATAAATGCGTTGAGTCATCAGCACGGAACGTATTACGAATTTAATGATACCGGTATCGAGATATAATCGAGAATTGTTACATCAAATTCATTAATTTTGTTGAAACAAGTTTATTTTGCATAATTATGTAGATAGAGAGAGGTCTTTCGAAAATTTTGCTAAGGAAAAATAACCCTTTCCTTCTTCTTCTTCAAGTGCCTCTCCATTACTGGAGGTAGGCCGTCATCTTTGCGTATGTGTTTCTTTCTTAAGCCATACGGAACAACTGCTCATCATCATCATCATCATCTTAGCCTATACTTGTCCACTGCTGAACATAGGCCTCCCCAATCGCTCAACAACAACTGCTCAATACTGGCAATTGCGGTCCACTCCCTCATGTTCCGCAGCCATTTCTTCCATCGTCCAACGCGTCTTTTGCCCTCAATTTTGACCATCATAATTAATTGAAGCGGTTGATATCTATCGTGGCGCAACACGTGTCCGAGATATCAGATCTTTCGCTTTTTTATGGTTTGCATCAATATTTGGGTAATACGAATACGCTGGAGAATTCTATCATTGCCGACCTTCTGTGTCCAACTTATACGGAGCATGCGTCGGGAGCACTTCTTGGTATCCTCCTTGAAGAGTCCAGGCTTCCTAATACCTTCCTATCCTACGTCTTACTAATATCATAAATGTGAAAGTTTGTATGTTTGATACTCAATCACGCAAAAACGGCTGAACTTATTTGGATGTAATTTGGCACACAGTTTATACCTAAATAAACACATAGGATACTTTTTATCCCGGAAAAATGTTAGGTTCCTGTTTAAAGTCGACGCGGATGACGTCGCGGGCAGAAACTAGTAATATGATAGTTTATTGAATATTAAATTGCCTCCATGTTTCATCCAAGTGTGAATGAAATACATGGTTTGATCTAAGTCTATAGTAAAATGTATATTCTAGGCATAAAATAAAAATAGGTATATCAAAAGGAAACAATTACCCATCGTTCGCACGGATGCTTTATCAACGCGCGTCGCTGAAGCACTTGTGCGAACGTAGGGTTAAGCTTGATTTAAGATATCGTCATAGCATTGCCTGAACAAGGTAAAACCTGGGTTTCAGGGCTTCACTTTACAGAACTTTAAGAAAAAAAATTATAACAAAAATGGTAGGAAAATTAAAAAAAGACAAGCCCGCTGAGTTTCTCGCCGGATATCTCAGTAGAGGCGATTTCGGATCCGGTGGTAGATTTTATAGTTTGACTAGATAATAAACATGTAAATTGACAGTTTGTAAGAGCCCTCGCAGGGTTAATACAAAAAAAAAATTGAATTTATGTTCATTTTGCCTATAAAACAATACAGAACTCTTAGCTGGTACGATTTCATTATTTTTATGTGACTGTTGTACCAATTTATTATGTATCCTATATATACTGCTATTTATTATTATTCTATCTATCTGTATCATCACGCCAGAGCCCTTGTGAGGTAGGCAGTAAATACAGATTGTTTATTATTATTATCTATCTATCTATCTATAACCTCACGCCAGATCCCTTGCGGGGTAGGCAGAGAGTACAGAGTTCCAACAGGTTTTTTCCTTACATACCTCTCTGGCTTCCTCGACTCTCATAGTTTGTCTCATACACGCTCGCCAGTTACGGAGACTCTTGACTTTTCCATCAGATAAGACTCGGTTTATTTGGTCGTGGTAAGATAGTCTAGGTCTTCCCCGGTACCTGCATCCTTCCACTTTCACATTGTATATCTGTTTTGTCATTCTTTCCTCTGGCATTCTTTTAATATACCCGAACCAACGGAGCATGCCCTTTCTCATCTTTACACCGATACTATCTTTCATACCTACTCGCTGTCTTACTATGCTGTTGCTAATGCGGTCGGTCAGCTTCACTCCGCACATCTTCCGCAGAGCTCGCATTTCTACCGCATTTATCCTACTTTCATTCTCCTTCTTACATACCCAGCTCTCGCTACCATATAACAGCGTTGGGACAAGAACTCCGTTATGTATGGCCAGCTGCGCCTTATGGCTTAAGTGCCGGCTCCCAAGTAGCTTTCCCATCGCACCATTCACTCTGTTCCCTGCACTCACTCTTCTCTCTATGTCAGCGGTGTATTTCCCATCCTTACTGAAGGCGCATCCAAGATATACAAACTCATTCACTTGCTCCAGCACATCGTTACCAACCACAATCCTTACATTCGTTTATTATTATTATTATATATAAAATAATACCTCATTATACAAAGTGTAATCGATTAAGTTAATTTATTCGGAACGCGTCGGTAATAGTTGCACGTGTTGCCAAGTGTGAGAATTAAAATTACCCTTATTATTTTTCCCATCACACGGTATAAATGAATGTATCGAATATTATAAGATAGAAAGTTTTTTTCATTTCATTCTATATAGTTATTTGGTAATAAAATAGTACCACTCCAATCGAGGATGTCATAAGCGGGAAAAATAAAGTAAAAAGCCTTTAATGTAGAGTATGATTCAGCCTTTATTATGTAAGCTATTTGAGATAATTTTGGTAGAATATTGGCTCTTGAGACACAAATACTTTTCTCGGCAACTAAGACCCGTATTCAACTGATTTTTGTACTAAAACGTTAGTTATAAAACAAGATTCACGACTGATTAACGTTCTGTACTGATATACGGGCCTAACTATTCTTAACCTCTCTATGACTATAATCGTAGCAATATAAGTGAAAAAATACAAGTCTAATACTCCAAATTATACAATAATCACAGCGAAAAGGTATATATTGATTGATATCAATATATACCTTTGTTTTTGTTTTTTTTTAAAAAACGTTGCCCCACACTAGGATTAATTCCTGTGTCGTGGGTGCGTTTACAAACATGAAAATTCACATACACAAATACAAATACCTAGACCGGAACAAATAATTGTGGATCACACAAAGATTTGTCCCGTGCGGGAATCGAACCCGCGACTATTAGACACAGTGGGCGGGGCGGGCTAAGCCCTTAACCACTGCGCTAAATCGTCCGTCCGTCCTTTTAAGAAATATTCTAGCGTGATGGCTAGAATATTTCTTAATGAAAATTAAACGGCGAATCTAGCAAATACGTGGGGAGTACATTACAACTTATACCGTGATTTCTGTAGATTTTAATACCGCGTATAAGAAACAAGATATCATTATAGAGCTAAAGAAATAAACGCTCCGTCTATTTTTATTTATAAAATTTAAATCCTTAAAACCCATGGAAAATAATTGTCTTGCCTTGTTAATTAAATACATACACACACCACATAGTGTTATTGTTTCTTTTAAAGACATCTACACATACACTTTTGTCATGCTGCCTCGTCGACACGCAAAACACCGGTCGATCGCTTACGTCTATAAATACATACGAACTCTGTGTTCATCGAAGCGTGACGTATACTGACTTCCGCACTTTGTCGCGTGCGGTCCGTGAGAAACATGCATGTTAAACCTGGCAACATTATAACAAAATGGGGAGTTTACATTTATTACGCTGGCAATACAGACGATATTCAATCAAATTTCTATGTTTAGAACCGCATAAACATTATAGAATATTCAATAGAATGTTGGTAACTCGCGAATTATTGTATATATTTTTTGTTACAGCAATAAAGTTGATATTGGTGTGATTTTTAAGTACTAACGGTTATACTTGTGGTTTGTTTGCTTTAACTGTCGACGTTATGTGTCGGTCATTTACTTTTTTTTACGGTTAAATGAGCATTGCGTGCGAATATTATGCGGTTTAATATTGTTTACGGACGTGCGGCCTGAAGATAATTAATTACTTACATCACGTTTTGCATAAGAAAGCATGTGCTTAAGAAAAGTAGAGGTAAAACTTGAGTTTTAACGATTCTAATTTATTAAGATTTAAAGGCAAACTTGGTTAACTGTATGGTTGGTTGGTTTGATTTTCATCCCTCTTCTGAGTATCTTCCTTACCTTCAGCTTCTGGCTTAATGTACATTTGTTTTCTATAAAAAATGTATTTCACTAGGACTTACCATTGTATCGTCAGTGCGTTCACAAACATGAATTTCACATGCTCAAATACCTAGCCTAAAACAAATAATTGTGGTGGGATTGAACCAGGCACGATTTGATCCCATGATCTAAGCGGCATGTGCTCACCCCATTAGATCAGTTCATCGTAGTTAACAATTTGTAGTTAGTGTTTTGAATTTGAATAGGTATATCGGATCCTAAATGAATGATGTTTTTACCAGTGTTCTTCAAACAAGGCGGTGAATGTTGTTAGCTGCCTTACGGCTTTATTGTAGTATAATAGCTCGCAAACGTTCGCTTGCTTTTCTTTTAGCCTTCCACAATCATTACATCACTTCCTCTTGGCTAGTACAAAACTATCAAACAATTATATAGCATATTACTATCTATATTTACATTTACCGCTCACAATCTAAATAAACGATTGCGTACTCTAGTTTTTATACAATCTATTCGCTAACAAAAACATTAAAAAGATGTTGTAATCGGTATCTAACACGCTCATCTGTTATGCACTACTGAACGCAGTGTTAAGAGAGATTCATATTATTGTTCGTGTTTTTAAATGGGTAATCATGCGGTGGGGTTGCCATACTTGGGTATGACTCCCAAATTTAGGGTAAAATTTTTTCGCTAAAACAGAGTAAAAGTAACACTTCATGTCATTGAATGTGATTTTTGACTGCCGCGTTAGTCTAGCGGCTAATATTGCAGGTTGCGGTCCTGGGCTCGAATCCTAGGTCGGACAAAATGTATTTTTCCATAGAAACCTTTATTTCATTATGGCTGCAATCTTGGACCGAAGACGTACCGCAGTGCGGGCTAGGGCGTCCCCCCGAGGCGACGCGTACCGGCCCGCCCCCGTCGGTACGAATATAGGTGGAAGCGGCGATGGGGGCCGCCACCCATCACGCCGGGCCCGAACTGGCGAGTCGTGGGGTGCAGAGTGCCGAATAGGCACTTGGAAGGTAAGGGGTGGTATGGAAGATAAGATGCATGAGGTGATCGAATGTGAAGAAAACCAAAATTATGGTTTTTGAACGGGAAGAAACCAGAACGAATGCAAGGATTGTGGTTGGGAACGATGTGCTGGAGCAAGTGAATGAGTTTGTATATCTTGGATGCGCATTCAGTAAGGATGGAAAATACACCGCTGACATAGAGAGAAGAGTGAGTGCAGGGAACAGAGTGAATGGCGCGATGGGAAAGCTACTTGGGAGCCGGCACTTAAGCCGAAAGGCGCAGCTGGCATACATAATGGAGTGCTTGTCCTAACGCTGTTATATGGCAGCGAGAGCTGGGTATGTAAGAAGGAGAATGAAAGTAGGATAAATGCGGTGGAAATGCGAGCTCTGCGGAAGATGTGCGGTGTGAAGCTGACCGACCGTATTCGCAACAGCGTAGTAAGAAAGCAAATAGGTATGAAAGAGAATATCAGTGTGAAGATGAGAAAGGGTATGCTCCGTTGGTTCGGGCATATAGAAAGAATGTCCGAAGAAAGAATGACAAAACTGATATACAATGCGAAAGTGGAGGATGTAGCTACCGGGGAAGACCTAGACTATCTTACCATGACCAAATAGACCGGGTCTTATCTGAAGGATAAGTCAGGAGTCTTCGTAACCGGCGAGCGTGTATGAGACGAACTATGAGAGTAGAGGAAGCCAGAGAGGTATGTAAGGAAAGAGCCTGTTGGAACTCTATACTCTCTGCCTACCCCGTAAGGGATCTGGCGTTATAGATAGAAAAACTTCAAGTATTAGTCCGTAGTCAGAAATTATACCGGGTATGGCAATAGGCTCGTCCTCTGTTAAATGGGACCTAACATCGTCGGCAAAATTGGATGTACGCAGTACTCCTCTGCCACTCCTGCTTGGGAAATATATGTATGACGGTGTATTTTAGTACCTTTACCGAAATTAAGTGAATCTATTGAGATATAATTATAATTAGTTTTTCAACGTACATAAAAACAATTAGTATTTTTTAAATAAAGCGTCTCACCGTCACGCTTATATTCCCCAAGAAGGGGTAGCAGAAGTGTACTATGTACACCCACTTTTCACCGACGATGTTAGTCCCATGTAATAGGCTGCGAGCCTTTTGCCGTATTCGGGGCACAAATCCAGACTCCGGACTGATGCTGAGAATGTTTCGATTAAAAAACGGACATTTAACCGACCCCAGAGCCTCGATCGCAAAGCGGATTATGCGCCACTAGACCAACGTAGCAATATTTTTTCTTATAAACTACCATTGATTGCAATAGGGAATATGCGTGTAATTCAAATAAGGGTCAAATAATTTTTTTTTACAAACTTTATCGCGTTAGAATAATGTCTATACAAATATTTTTTTAATAACATTACTTTTTTATTAAGAGAATAATTATTGAAAGTACAAAAAATTTGTGGGAAATTCAAAGTAGCTGGAACGCCACGCTATTGGTTAGATCGAATATGACGTCAAAGTCAACAAGTGCATATTTGTTGGATGTTTGCTATTGAGTTAATTTTATTATTATTTTTTGTTGTCGATTTACACAAAGACAAAATTTTAGTTTAAATTATTTACGTTAATTCTTACGTTAAAGTGATCTTCACAGCAATATAAACAAGTTGATGAAGATACCATGTCTCTTCTTCTGATTTTACACCACTTTCTCCTTATGTCCGCGCCTTACGGGTGCATTTCTTATTGTATTTTTACACCTAGGCACAACACAGTGTTGTTCCATTGTATAATAGTCGCAAAATACAAAATAAAAATAAATTACAGAATAAAATACTTCTACAACTGTTCACTAATTGCTTGTTATTATAGACTTTGACGTCACGCCAAACGCGCCAAAACGGCGGGCGTTTAAAGTGCTCTTATCTATTTGCGATCTTCAACATTTTTTGCCCTTTATATTTTGTTTTTGACGCTCAAAGTTTTTTTGCAATTACATATTGATGTAATCTATCGTATAAAATAATAAAAAAATACACGCATATGCCCTATTAGCTTTGCTGATTCACAATCTTGCCGAAGTTGTTCAATTGTCACGCTTTTTTGTATTGTCCGTTAATTAATCTGACTTGTGCATTGCGTTACATAGCACGTGCATTTGTACAAGGTTAAATGTTCTTTAAAATTCTTATTATTCGGTGATAAAGTACGTGGAATTCATATTAATTAATTTGTATTTTTTCAATATCGTGAGCGAATTTTTCGTAGGAATTACTTCGTGTTTCGAAAATTTTATGTACTCGATAACTTTTACTAATATCATTTCAAATAGCCCTCGTAACAGAATGTGACCTTATTGCCGTGTCTGCAACTCAATCATAGTAAACCCAGCAAAGTGAAAGCTAAAGTTTGCCAATGAGTCTTCTAGAGGAATAAAATCACATAACCTAGGATTTCCCTAAGGTTACAGGTAAACCTTCCTTTCCGTCATGTCCCTAGACAGAAGCCCTAAGAGTAGGTAACGATCTATTTCCAGCCGAAAGGTGTCCACTGCAGGACTAAGGCCTCCCCCTAAAGATCGCCACAACGCCCGGCAAACAGGTAACGATGGTGGCAGGATGTCACGAAATACTAAGGAGTAAGAAGAAATAGCTATTATACTATTTTCTTTCACCATACGAGGTTAAAAATAAGATTCGCTTAGGCATTTGCAAATGACTAAAATTTGTCACCTACTTATAAATATGTTTCCACGAGACATTATGGGTCAATCAAGCTATCGTCGCACTGATCCCGAATGTCAACACGTGGTTAATGTCAAGTGGTAAGTTTTTGTCGATTGACGCAATAGCTATTTGCAGTGATTCATTATACAGGGTTGATTGTTATAAAATTAATGCAGCGCGGTTACATCTAGGCCCCTATTCAGTTTGACATTTTAGGAATTTCCTACTTTTTTTAAATATTTTTTACGGTACCAATACCGTAAAAAATATTTTACGGTATTGGTACCGTATCCGTATCATAGTCCTTTAAAACCAAGGAATATCCCACTTTCCCTTAGGTTTGCCTTATTTGGATGCTTTCCCGTTCACATCTTTTTGAATTATTTATCACCTGATCAGAGACATTCAAGATTTCTTAAAGCTTAGATAATGATTATTTAGTGATATAAAGTACATTGTTATAATATTCAAATGAAACGAAATTGCCAAACAAAACGACTTAAATGTCACCCGTCCACCTAGCTCATTAGCATTAAGAAACAACAGTATGCTTACATAAATCCTTAGTATAACAAGAGGTGAGATTTCACATGCAATATCCAAACAAAACATACATAACCACCTGTTTTCACAGCAGTGACAAGCGTTTTTAACAAGCGCAATAGAGATTTGGTGAAAACACATCTTTCATCTGTTTGAAACAGGTCTAACACTAAATTTAAATCATTTCGTAACCGTTGGTCTAATGGCTAGTAGTGAAGCTAGCAGAAGATCTTGGATTTCAAAAAGTACCTACGCCTCTTCACGACCAAGGCCTCTTGATTTGTTGTGACCTGGGATTTAGTCCTGGGAGAACCCAGGCCCCATCTTAAGTTGACTGAGTGAAAAAATGTTACTGAATGTTTTCGATCAATAAAAATAAATTCTCTGTAACAGTGTCCGGTATAATGGGAATACGTACCCCCTTTTATATTGGACCTCTGGCCGTTACTGCAAAGGATATGAAATCGTCTTTGAAATTTGATGAACAACACATCTCTTCTCTCCGCGCTTGGGGAATATAGACGTGACCGTATAATGTACTTTTAAATGTGATTGGGGGTGAGCCATATAATTACACACTTGTTTTGCTTTCTATTAAAATTCTTTTACACATAACTAATTTCTCATTTACTTGACCGTTAACAAGTGACGTGGCACATAGGTTTCGAAAAACCCAGTGATGCCAGCATTTGTAACCTGAATCTTATAATTGAAAAAAATTAATGTCCAACCGAACTTTCGGCTTCGGTTATAACTTCGGACGAAGAATACGGCTAACCCCGAATAGTCAGCTTCGGTTTAAGCCAAAATTTGACCATCGTTCGGAGAACAGTTGCAAGATGAGCCATCTGCCAACTATACTGTCACTGTTTTCGTATTGCCACTAGTATTGTGTTCCACAAATGGCTACCAGCGATGGGTATTACGTCATACGAGCCGCATGTGGACCACATGACGGGTTTTTTTATTCCCGACATTGTCTTTTTTATTGCTCCTCTTAATAGCGACATGACATTGTTAATTTTGTTGCTTGCGTGTGGTCATATATTCTAAGAAATTGAATCTCTCACGCTAGTTATATTTGGCCAGGTTTTATATTATGGCATTGGGTAATTAATTGATAAACGAAGTAAATATGGAGGTGTGGAACTCAAGGCTACCTTAGAGGCGTGATGTGTGAGAGTGCGCAACTGTTAATTGTTAAAAGTGACCTAACACACTGAAAAACACTAATAAAATTACGGCAGTATTTAAAAAAAATGATCCCAAAAATAGCGACAAGCTTGCCTCCTGTCTCATTGTAACCAATAATAGCTGGGCGAAATATGCCTATGTCTATAGTCTATTCCATTTAAGCCTTATAAACAAGCCATCGCCATTTTTACATGTTTTAGTTGTGATTGCATTCTAAAACAAGGGTTATATCGATATCGTCGCAATATCGACGGACGATTTACCTGGTTTTTAGAAGAGCTTTAGACGCTCCGCCCACTGTGTCTATTAGTCGCGGGTTCGATTCCCGCACGGGACAAACCTTTGTGGGATCCACAATTATTTGTTCCTGTCTGGGTATTTTTGTATGTGAATTTTCATGTTTGTAAACGCACCCACGACACTGAAATAAATCCTAGAGTAGGGCAACGTTTCTTTTTCAAAAAAAATATGAAGGCGACAGTATTTCCGAAGACATTTTTACCGTTAGAAAGAAATCGACGATTTTATGTTGAGTAACAAAAGTTTTAAAGTTTAATTTGAAAAAGTCTATACAATTTTGTCGTCCCTTTCGGGAATAACGGCTCTGACACATGTTTGACAAGGACGTGTCCAATTTTTCTCATATTATTATGTCTGTCTAAGTAATACCTGAGGTGCTCCTAGCGCTGTGCGACCGCGGTGTTCTTGCCGATCACCAAGGTTAAGCAGCGCTCGACTCGGTCGCTCTGAGATGGGTGACCGTTGTGGCATTTTCATATTCGAGCGTCTCCGTTCTTCGAAAGGCATGCTAAGGCGTTTGGTCCCGCCCCCACTTAATGTGGTAGTCGTTAAGCCGAGTTGGAAGCCTACTAGGCGGCTTGATAAGTTCCAACAGGAGGTGGCCACAAACCTGCCTCCACCATCCACACTGGGTCCGCGTGGTAGAGTATGACCTGGTCTCTCTCACCTCAATTTGTGAGAGAAGGCGTTTGCCCAGCATTGGGCAGAATAGGCTGACATTGTTTGTATGTAATACCTTAAGGGTTAGAATTGGTACCTCCGTGTTTCTGAGCACCGTTTCGAGAATCTGATGGTTTAGACAATTAGTTATACTACATGACTCAAAACGTTATCTTCGTTTAAAAACATTTAAAAGACGGTAGCTATTATCGTAACAATACTCGTTGTAGTTTGTGACTGTGTTGCCATTGTAACGCGACAAACTGCAATTAAAACGAAAACCTGTTACACTTCCGGAGGGGAGAGTCGAGGGTGTTGTCCTTCGTTAATAATTCAATACGACGCAAGCCTACACCACCGTACGAAAGCAGGTATAGTCAGAGATATATAGAAGTACGCCCGAGCGAAGTCCAGGTTATTAAGCCTCGCTCCAACACTGGGATTCTGTGATCTATTGTCTAACTTTGCATATCTAACAGTCATCGTCATCATCATCTCAGCCTATACTTGTCCACTGCTGAACATAGGCCTCCCCAATCGCTTTCCAGCGTAACCGGTCCGATGCCACCTGCATCCAACGACTTCCTTCGATTTTCACAAGATCGTCGGTCCATCTGGCAGGCGGTCGTCCCAAGCTGCGCTTGCCAATACGTGGTCTCAACTCTAGAATCTTTCTGCCCCAACGCCCGTCCGATCTACGATCCGATTCTAACAGTATATGAAGGAAATACCGCAAGAAAACTAGTTTGGATTTCTCAAATTTCGCAATAAACGGACACGGGTTTCCTGAAGCCCAGAACTGCAAGTCGGGATTTGAATACACTAGGTTATTAGGTATTACTTATTTTGTGTCTGCCTCGTAGCTGAAGAGGCAAAGCGCGAAGTAACTGGGTTCAAATCCTAGGTCGGCCAAATGTAGTTTTCCTAACGAAAACCTTCCCAGTATGAGTCCGGAGTCTGGAATTGTGCCCGGTATGTGTCGAGGCTCGAACGCTATTGTCGGCCAAAAGTGGGTGTACTCAGTCACCCCCACTTGGGGAATATAGGCGTGACGGTGTAGTAGGACGTAGTAGTTATTTTGTGCATTTCGTACTATGATTCGTCAGCCGAAATGCGAAACGCCGAAAATTACTCGTGAGAAATTTTTGGCCTAGCAATCGATTATTGAAAACGAGATTTATGTCTTATCTGAAGGGCATGTCAAGAGTCTCCGTAACCGGCGAGTGTGTATGAGACAAACTATGAGAGTGGAGGAAGCCAGAGAGGTATGTAAGGAAAGAACCTGTTGGAACGCTGTACTCTCTGACTACCCCGCGAGGGAGCTGGCGTGATGATATAGATCTATGCATATATAGATGCATCACGCCAGATTCCATGCGGGTTAGGCAGAACGTACTGACTATTTGTACTATGTAACCGTTTAAAGATCCGTTTTTCTTGACGGACATAGTTCCTCGAATCATACTAACTATAAACAATTTTTCTCGTTTAAATCAACCTCAACGTCTAACGCTTGCACACATGTCATCGTCATCATCATTTTCAACCCGTAGCCACTCAATGTTGTGTGTAGGTCTCTTCCCACACATGTGGGACATTTTAATTCGGCGGATTCAATGGTATTGAAATCTTTCCGCCGTTTTATAAATGTTTCTAGGTTATTTTTTCAGTTCAATGTCAACTATCAATGCTTTGAAATATACGTACGCGTATTTATATTCTTTTAACCTCGGATATGATACAGAGAATACAATTGGCTGGATTTGAGGATATTAAGAGTACTCGTGTAAGCGTTGCTTAAGCATGGATTACGTATAGACCTTTTCGTACACAACTTAATTCATATATCTTAAGGATATTTTGATAGATTACTGCTTAAATAACTGATACTTATGGTTTTGTATAAAAATCCATGCTAATACCATCCTAAAACGTTCAAATCAGGAATCAGTCGTATACATATTCCTGAATCGTCTTATTGAATCTCTTTAGGCAGAGAATGAGATGTTCGACGGGTCTTTTAATCCACTACCTGCCCGTGGCACTTGCGTCAATTTCCCTTAAGGGCACCACAGAAAGTGAAAAACGTACAAAATACTGTGGAACTTTTTTTCCATTATCGGTAAGTAAAACGTGTCGTTAAAGTAAAAGTTACACTGTATTAATTAGCTAGTTTCATGTATCTTATGATATTGTGATATGAGTCGGTTGGTAGATGACATATCGACTCGGAAGAAGAACTTGGGGTAGACTAACACAGGACCGCAAAAAATAGCACAAAGGCTTAAGAGGTTTATGGCCTGCAGTGGGAAATCGTATAATGATGATATAATGAACTAATTGTAGCCGATATCAAACCATACAGCCTTAATTTTAAAACACACGGCAGAACACAATTATATAGAGCTATGGCTATATGTAAGCATGCTATTCATAATACTATATAACTGTACATAAAACCTTAATCATTCGGTAATCGCCACACAAAGCACTCTCTAACATTTGCACTCGGTAATCCATGCAAAGATTAATGTTAGCGCTAAAAGTGAAAACTGGTACATTTAAATTCAAAACTCATTAACGTCGCCCGCCGTGGAAAGTGGGAAGTGGTGACGTAATGTTGGCAACACCGTATCCTTTGCGGAACGGAATTCTGGCGTTCAGTCTTTTTGAAATTGTCGCATTGGATTGTTGGATTATTATTAGAAACCTTTGACGTTATCGTTGTGTCATAAGCAGAGCTGTGTATAGTACTCTTAGATTCGCCGACATATTTTTGACACTTACATATATAGGGGTGTGCTATAGGCATCCAGCTTTTACCGGTCGTTGCGGCTATCTTTGAGGACGACTTGGCTAGTTGTCTTTCGGTTGGTAATTATGGTCGAAGAGTTATGGTCTCAAAATATAAAATTAAGCGTTCTAAAACTATTTTCAGATCATCTTTTAAGGTTTAGTCGTATTTCGTAGTTCTCACAGTGTGCTCTTAAGATTATAGGACCCCTTGAATGTATAATAATATGCATAATATTGACGGCTATAAGAGTTTGTTAATAGTAAATATTCATCGTATCTAAAAGTAGAAATAGCTGTTATTGGAGCAGATAAATTAATTAGCAGGCTAGTTTAAGTGAAGACATGTGTTGAGCAGGAAATATTAATTGTGTTGATTATTTTTGTTCTCTGTGTAGTCCATAACGCATTCCCTTCGTCCTCTTGCTGCGTAATGTTAGTGATTGAAATTAGTGGGTTTATAATAAACCTAGAGTTAGTTTTGAAACATGCTGTTTATTTCGAGTTTATTACATTTTATATGAAAAATTGGTTAGTGGCCGTAAAGTTTTTCACTAGGGATATATAAGTCACAAAGTCAATTCTCGATTGCCTGCTGAATTACATCCACGGATAAAAAGTAACGAAACCAGTACTAACCACTCAAAATTTTTCAAGAAGCATAAAAAAACCGTCGCGCCTGTACTCCCCAAGCGGGACTTGCAGAGTTCAACTGTCTACATTCATTTTTCGTTGACGATGTAACGTCCCAATGTAATAAGGGGCGAGCCTATATACAGTTCCAGACTCCTCTATGATACTTCCCAAGTATGAGATAACAAAAAATATCTTTCTTCGACCTAGGATTTCAATCCAGACCTTCAAGATCCCTTCGCGCGGCCAACGAGGTAATCAGTCAAGCGGCATGTCATTATGATACTGGTTCGGGTGATATGTACAGTCACAACACATTACGAAGTTTTGTTTATGTACGTAATGATTAAGAATACAGTGAGTCATCAGATATTTATTCATCCTCGCCAAATAGCTTAATTATCATTTTGTATTGGAAGTATCCTTGAGATTTGTATCCATTTACATACGAGTAAGTACAGTACAGGTAGACTTCTAGTACACGGTACTTCGTTATATCTCTTAGTTGTTCACAGGAAGGAAATATCAAAGCATTTTGCCAGCCATTTTCGAGGTAATGGTATAAATGCTAAGGGTACATAATTAAGTACATATTCTTTAAAATAAACACCGTCATGCATATATTCTTTAAGCAGGAGTAGCGTAGGTGTACTATGAACACCCACATGTCGTTAACGATGTTAGGTCACAATGTAATAGAGAGCGAGCCTATTGGCATTATACCGGGCACAATTCCAGACTCGGATTATACAGATTTATTCGATAGTAAAAGCCAGGTTCTCCTGATCGTCTGCTGCTTTATGCACGTCTGTATTGATGAGGCAATAGAATAAAACATGTTTTCTACATCGTTGCCTTAACAAAAGTATACCATAATCACAAAACATGCACACGATCAAAAAATAGGGTTAAACTATCCCTTTACGCCTTTGAATGGCAGAATATTTTGTATTAATGTAAACCATTGTAGTATTTTTAAATCGTCAGAGATGTAACAATGACTACCAACTTAGTTACTTGCGTGAAGTGCGCAGTATAGTGGACATGAAACTGGGAACTTCCCAGTTTTATGCACTTTGATATGCGTCAGCGAGCAACCTCATTGCTGTAGCATAGCCTAATTGTAAATCAGAGGTCAAGTACAATTTACACCTTTCCTCCTCGCCGATCCTTTCCCTTCCAATCCTTATTACCGTTGAAATTGGATAATGTGTAAGGTATAAAGTTACAATGACTGTCCTACACATTATACAATTTCATCTGATAATAAGGATAGATCGAAAGATATATATCGTACTTTAGTTCATCTTAACGCAGTCTCTATCTCACTCGTATGATACTTACACTTTCTTAGGTTGACGTGGACAGAGTCACGTAGGCGAAACAGAAAGAGACAGCGATGCAATTGTCCAAAATACGACAAAATGTAATATGCCTTGTTCTTGTAGATTATTTGTAGTAAACGCCCACGCAACATAAGCTGCATATAATTAATGATTGTTAAGACAAACGTGATAAATAATAAAGATTTGCATTTATGAAAGTAATTGAAACATTATGTGTCAGAATCGTATTATGTGGTTGGAGTTTTTGGCTTCACCCATTGATATAGAGACGCGGACATACATAAACTTGAACATCTTGAACTTGAACATACATACACCCTATGTAGTTGAATAGGCAGTTTTAAACGAGATAAATTGAACAACTTTACAAACGGTTGACCTCCAATAGCCTCAAATAGAGTAGAATGAAATTGATGAAGGGAGGCCTTTGCTAGCAATGGGACATTAATGACTACATTATCAGCACCATCAGCACTTATAGCTTATTCCTTCCACTGCAGAGCATAAACCTTGTCGCTTGACAAGGTTTATGCTCTGCAGTGGACAGCAGTTACGCCATTTATCACTAAAACGACCAGTACTCCCGAATGATAAAAACGTCCAACCTAATCACATCTAATCAATATTTACATAACATCTATTATAATCCAATTTCTGCCTGCGACTTCGTCTGCGTCGACTTTAGACAGGAATCTTAAATTTTTCCGGGATAAAAAATCTGTGCCAAATTTCATCCTAATCCCTTCAGCCGTTTTTGCGTGATTATTCATCCAAACATTCAAACTTTCACATTTATAATATTAGTACAGTTATAGCAACTGTACTGTAGTCTTTGTCCTGTAATCTAACCCTACCCCTTGTTTTGATTGTTACTAAACAACGTACCGTAATTTAATAAAGCGCGTTAAAAGTCCATACTTCTACCAATATAATCGGAAGTATCAATCGTCACAGTATGAGGCCGCCAGTAGGATAAATAAAGCGTTCATCGCGGCGACAGCGCTTTTAATTTCCATGGATGACGTCACACCATGATATTAAGACAGCCGTCGTCAGTCAACCGTGGTTATACTCCGCGATATAAATATTTTATGACAATGTCCCATACATTTAATGGATTGGCTGGATTGAACTTTGATTCGCCTTAAATTTGATGTATGTACAAACATTTTACTACAACTAATTTTATAATCAATTATAAACATTTGTTTTTTAAATTAAGTTTTTCAATTTCTTTATCATAAAACATCTAATAAACTTCAAATAAATTATACCTACTTATAGGATGATATATGCTTAACCCATTTCTACTTTGGTGTACCAATATTGCTAGTAGCCAGTATTTTTACATACAGTAAGAATTTATGAATTATATTTTTTTAAATTATGGCTTAAATTCTTTAAATTTAAAATTTAACGTACAGATAAAGTAAATTTTTTGTGTCCACCAAACACTAAAACAACTCATTTAATCCAGTTAAGTAGTAAAATTACTAACTATACTTTTTTATTTACCTCTAAAATTCTCCCATAATATCGTGGTATTTTTCTTTCACTGGCAACTCTGGCATCGACCGCAGTACGTCGGAGTGGGGTGGGGGGCGCGCCGCTTGTCAAATCGAATTATCTTCCGGAATTATAATTTGCAATCATTTTATTCGAAAAAGCTTTTTTCTGAATTAATTCACGCGATATTTCATTGTTCGCCAGCCCGCTAATGTGCAGATAACACGAATGCTTGAATCAGAACCAAAATACGTCAGTCGCGGCCCGCAATCGTGGCCTAAGGGATAGCTATTTTTGTTTTGTAGCCCACTTTTATTGTAAATATTGTCTTTAGTGTCGAAATACAGTGCAGTGGTGTTATTTAAACATTTTCTAAAACATCCCAACACAGCTCGACCGTGAAGGTGTTGCGTTTACACTATTTACTCGCAAAAATACTTTCGAAATAATTGAAGAAACGAATTGGGCCAATGTTAGTACAAAAACGGTTTTGTGTCTTAA
The DNA here is from genome assembly GCA_905147815.2 of Phalera bucephala. Classification (NCBI taxonomy): domain Eukaryota; kingdom Metazoa; phylum Arthropoda; class Insecta; order Lepidoptera; family Notodontidae; genus Phalera; species Phalera bucephala. The sequence goes on along the minus strand of LR990635.1, from coordinate 6,420,676 downwards.
AATACGGTGCCAAAGTGTTGATTACACAGCAAATAATCCTGTTTGAAGTGTATCAAAATGCGTGGTAATCATTGTGTCAAATAATGTAATAGATTTGAATTCAGAACACTTGTTTTTTTTTATAAAATAAAATAAGACCAAGTATCGAATTGTGGTTTTTTAATTTTAGTGAGTTTGTGGGAAACAGGAATAACTAAATGGCCATTTTATTAAATGAAAATTTTCCATTATAGTGTTGTTTAGCCATGAGGAGGATGTTTGGTGTGTGCTCCGACAGTTGGATGCTCTGCGGACAGAATGTGAGCCGCTAGTCATACACAGGCTGTGCACTAGATGTTGTCTGTATGTCCGTTTCTTTTTTTAAAATTAAATATTTTTTTAACACTCATAATTAAAACAATATTTTGAATGGCATCCGTGAATGTTTTGGTTCTGTGGTTTGCCACAGATATTCTCTTGTCTCCTTACAAACAAGATAGATAGAAAAAAAAATATAACACAGGTAAAAAATTTGAAATATCTTTGTAAAAGTGATATACTATGAAATCCTTTTTTTTTAATGATGTAGATGGCATTGAAATTGTGCCATTTAACATAACTCTATAATTTAGAAATTGATGATCTTGTAGAGCATAGAGGTACTTTAAGCATAGAGGGAGCATTAACAAGATTATATAATTGCACTGCCTACATTTATGTCATGTCAGTCATAAGAAAGGGGACAAATCTATTGTAATCAGTTACACTCTTGTACATTTTAACATTAATTATTACTTGAAAACAAATAAAAAGTCATCAAGAACACAATCACTGGAGAAACAAATATAAGTGGATAAATTCGCGAGGAGCCTACTTGAAAATGTCAAGTCATAATATTTTGAATATAAAGGAACAATGAACCATGTAGGAACAAAGATTTTTAAATTGGTTACCTAAATGGCACCAAGTGTCCACAAAAAGTATACAGCTGAACTGGGTGTATGATCCCTCTATGCTTTTAAGTCCTATCTCTATGTTGTAGAGATACTCCAATCACTAATGCAGTGCTTCTTTGAACACTTAAATTTGACAAAGCCATACAGTATCAATACATGTATTTAAAAAAAAACTGTTTTGTATTATGAGTGTTATTTCCTAACTTTATGATTATAATACTTTTTTTTATCCTTCGCATGTGTTACTTAGTTTGTGGTTTAATGATTTTATTTTATAATTATTGTCGTTTGTGATTGTTTGATTGTATTTTAAAATAAATTAATCACTTACAGGATAATTTTAAGGAATTTCATTGATTGGAATGAAGGAATACATTTCTGATAACTATTATCCTTGTTCAATTGATGAGGGCTCAGAGCCCTTATTTGATATGACCAATAAAATATTTGACATAATGACTTAATGGTACTTTAGGCAGAGAAAAAAATACCAGTCATTGTAATAATAAAGGCCCTGTTGATGTCTTCTAGTTATATTTAACTAGCGCCTCGCCTCGGCTTCGCACGGGTGAATTATACATATAAACCTTCCTCTTGAATCACTCAGTCCATTGGTGAAACCCATTTGAAGATCCGTTGGGTAGTTATTGTGTTTATCGCGTTCAGAGAGGGGGGATTTGAGATTTGATATGTCCATCCTGAGCTCGTATTATTATTGCCATAATTGCATAAATCCATTACTGAAAAGCACACCAAAGCGCAGTCCAGAATAGTCCTTCACACCAATGAAGTAGTAACACTTTTGCCGAAATCAGTTGAATTTTTCTTTTCCTTTCTTTAAAAAAAACCTGTAGCCCCACACTATAAATTGTAATTTCCTGTGTCATGGGTGCATTTGCAGACATGAAATTCACATATGCAAACACCAAAATTGAAACTTTTGTGGGTTACCAAAAAATTTGCCCCTGTAGAGCGACTACTTGGTCAAGTAAGTGGAGCAGCTATACTTTTAAGCACTAGACCAAGCCATCATTGGATTGATTGATTATAGGAAGGTGTATATATTATAGCACATTGTCATTGTCAAACCAATATCTGGTATGTGCAAAAAGTATAACTTTGAGATAGTGAATAAGATTCTTTAATCATAATTTTTTTGCGACTACAGCTCACCGTATAATGCTTAAAGTCAAATAGTTGGTTTTTTATACAAAAATTTGTTTAGTAACCTTGTCATAATAGTCTAAATGTCAAAATCGGTTTGACAATGACTACATGTAAGTTGGGTTGGGCAGCATTTGGCAAACTACGTCGAGTTTTCGCTTCGCCTATACCGCAATGCCTGAAGACTAAAGTCTTTAACCAATGCGTCCTACCTGTTATGACTTACGGGGCCGAGATGTGGACACTCACAGTGGGACTAGTCCACAAATTCAAAGTCGCACAGCGGGCTATGGAGCGAGCTATGCTCGGCGTCTCTTTGAAGGATAAAATTCGTAACGAGGTAATCCGACAAAGAACCAAAGTTACCGACATAGCTCGCAGACTCAGTAAGCTAAAGTGGCAATGGGCTGGTCACATCTGCAGAAGGACCGACGGCCGATGGAGCAAACGTGTCCTAGAGTGGAGACCGCGACTTGGTAAGCGTAAGGTAGGACGGCCCCCAGCTAGATGGACCGACGACCTCAAAAAGGTCGCTGGGACAGAATGGATGCGGAAGGCGGAGGACCGTGTGCAATGGCGCGTGTTAGGAGAGGCCTATGTCCAGCAGTGGACTACGATAGGCTGATTGATTGATTGTGTCCTAATGTGGCTGTTGTTGCCAAAAATATATGTTGGCAGATTATAGCAACAGTATGTTATGGAACAAATCCCTGCATAACCCGCCGGTGTATGTATCCCTCTGGGTGTTTATAGACTTGAAATATTAAGTTATTCCGGTCGAATCCTCCAGTTTTGATTCCGTAGGGGATCAGTTTTATTTGAAATTATTTTTTATTCCAATATGATCCATATTGCAAGAATGTTGGGGATCTGAACAGAAATGCCACATATTTATTGGATCGGACAGGAATTAAATAATACTAAACAGCAGAGCATCGGTTTTGGGAAGGGACCGGAATAATTTGAATTGTTGTGTTTGTAACACACCCAAAATACAGGAATAATTCCTGAACAACTTTTTTAAAGGGGTGTGGAAGAAGCCTATGTCTAGCTGTGGACTGCCATAGGCTGATGATGATGATGTATGGATGTTTTGTGTGTGTGTGTGTGTGTGTGTGAGTAAATGATCTACGCTGTTGGCCACAAGGCCTTTACATCTTCACGGAATAAGAGGGAAAGAGTGCAACCACTACACTCGAGCCAGAATGTCAAGGGGGCAACTAACTCAAGGGCGCCTCGAGGAGAAAATGTGTTGATGTATGGTCAGCAACTTAAGTCAATGTACTGTATGTACATTGCAGGTATTTCAAAATGCTTGCATGATTTTGTGTTGCATGAATTAAATGTAATATAAAGTATGTTGCTGATATTTGATTTGGAAATGTTATAACATTTGTAAAAATACCGATTTGAAAGATCGAGAATGTTTAGCGCTGTTTAGTTTATTATTTTTTAAATTAATTATTTTATATATGTATATATATTTTATTTTTTTTCGATATAAAACTACTTTTGTCCCAGCTTAGGATTTGATCCCTGGACCTCGTGATCACAAAGCGATGTGCTTGGCTACCAGACCAACGAGGCAGTCAACAATACCTTTCCTTGGGCCTTTATTGGCTATAACCAAACGTGTTGCGTTAAGATAACTTCGTGAAATGTACGTGTTATTTTATTCTGTATTAAATTAAACGCTCATTTCGCGCAGTAATCTTAACGCCTGCCTCGTTGGTCTAGTGACCTGGATTCAAATTGAAATTGTGGCCGGTATATGGCAATAGGCTTACCCCCTCCCCTCTTACATGGGACCTAATATCTTCGGCGAAAATTGGGTGTACGTAGTACAGCTCTGCCACCACCGCGTGGGGAATGCGTGTTGTAAAAATGAGCACTGAAGCCGAGCGTGGACTCAGCTCCACGCGTAGGAGCGTTGAAAGCGCCGACTCGAGTGTTTTTACAACACTAGTGATGGTGCTAAGAATGATAAGCGATTCATGTTGTTGGCTACAAACATGAGATATATTTGCTTTATTTATTTAATTAGGAACATCCACAGGAAAACAACTCCTTTTCCTGCAATGATTCAGTAATCGTCTGTATACGAGATATCTCGAGATCTCATGTCATTGTGTTAACAAACAAACAGAGGGTTCCTTATAATGCAACAATCGCTTTGAATCACGTTACCACAATGGCTGTGGGTTTGCGCGTCATAATCTTAGATCAACAATGCTTATATCGCGCCAGTGTACCTGCTGAGTAGGCAGGGAGCAGATTATTTTTAGGATTTTTCGTTTTAGAGTTCTGTACGTGAATCGGTAAAAAAAGGAACTCAACGCTCGTTCGCATGAGCGCTTTTTCAACGCTTTGTGTACTGTTATCTCTTTCTTTTATTCTAGCGCTTGACTAACACGCGTTGATAAAGCTCTTCGTAGGGTTATAGGACCACTTTATTGTCTGTCTGTCTGTCCGGCGGCTTCCTTTTTCTTAGGAACAGGTACAGGTATTAAGTTGAAATTTATGTTAAATACAAAGATCTACAGTCCGTTGCTGGTGTAAATTGAAGCTTTTAAACCATTCCAATCAAAAGTTTTGGCCGGTTAAACTCACTCATCAAACCTATAGGGTACCTCCCGTTGACCTAGAACCATGTAATAAGAACCATGAAGCAAGCATTTATAGTACAAGTAAAGGAAAAATTCTGAAAATTGTGTTTTTGTAATTATAAATTTTAAAAAAGTTATCGCACTGGATTTTCGGCTTTTCTCATCAATGGTTCATATTTGTCCCGCTAAGTGAATGGCTGGATCAAACGCGGCATTTGGCTGTACTCAGCTCTTCTATTGTAGAGGTGGTGGGGCATAAGGGTCAGATCAGCACGTGCGACATAGTGTAGGTCACACCACAAAGGCAGGCTGTTAAATTTGGATTTCTGACCCACCATGTTAACAAATCGTTATCGATTAAAAATAAAATTGCGCCATCTAGTGGCCCTTATACGGAACCCTCAGAGCGCCAGTTCTACTCGTCCTTGTCCGTTTTTTTTAAGAAACTTGGATTTTAATTAACATCAAATAAGATATCTACTTACAGACCTTAAGTATAGTTATCAAAATAGTTGATGGTAAAGAGTTTTGACCCTTTTTCAGTCAAATCCCGTCTCAAAAGAATAAATAAATAACTTTCTCCTCACCCATTTCTCCGTCGGAATATTGAGTTTCAGATCGCCAGTAATTCTTTTACAGCCACCATCTTTATGACCTATAAATGTCCGGGATGAGGCGTGGTGCGACTGCTAGCGGGTAGCGTCCACTTATGGCCAGTTCAAATATTTAACTGAAAGATAGAATTGCGTAATGCCTAGTACTATTTTGGCAAATTTTCCATATATCTCAAAATTCTACTGGCAGTAGGGGCAAATCTGTCGTTGAGTAAAATATTGGAACTGACCGCTAGAGCTTAGGCAACAAAGGCGATTTTCGCTCGAATCATTATCATCAATCAAGCAACCCGTATCTACTCACTGCTGAGTTTAAGCCTCTCTATCACGCCATTCGTTCTGATCCTGTGCTAATTGCTCGAATACCATGAAGTATACCGTAACTCCGCTCAAATAGTATCACAATTGGAAATTTTAGATAATTTGCCACTTTAATTTAGATCATTTAATATGCCATTATGTAGAACTTTAAAAATCTTAACCATTTACTTATTTTTCTTATTTGCTTAGTTGAAAGTTGCTTTATTTGCCTCATTATGAGCGGAAATGTGATATTGATTTAAAAACTTAGATGTGTTCAACTTTGATAGATTGGAAAGAATGCTCTGCGGACGATTGCTAGCGTGAGGTCAAACTATATAGATTTGATCTAACATATCAGTTTTTTATTGTAAGAGACGTCTCCAACCTTTCTTACAATAGGTCTCATAAAAAAGCTCAGAGTTGCTCAGCGACCATATTCCCAAAAGTCGAAAAAATGTGTAGTTTAGATTTAGTAACGTTTATCCTTGGCATTCGTATTTATATTGGTGAAGAATCAAACAAGTTCATGCAAGATTGCAAGCGCACACACCGCAAGTCGTATTTCGTCCCTTTGTACGTCTGAACAAGCGTTGCGGACGGCGGCGGCGCTTTGCAACTCTCGACGCGTTGTACTGAGTATGGAATATGCAAGTTTTTACAAGTAACAGTCGCTAAGCTCTTAAAATATTATCTGCCTACATTGATAGGTGAAGCCAAGCCAACATTTTAGTTCTTCACTATGAAAGCAACTAAATATTCGTGGACCTCTGGGGGGTTCACCTGAACACTTTGGGAACTAAACTCTAGACCATTAACTAAGAGTAGTAGTGCCCTACCAATAAAGATAAGCAAACTATAGGAATCGGCTGTTAAGGGACCTTACCTTTAATGACAAGTTACGAGCGGTACGTGGGACGACTGCAGACGGAATATCAATGAGTATGAATACTTTATATATTCGCTACAATACGTAGAGTGTAGTACATCAGAATAAATAATAGTATTACCACGCGTAAAATTGAATGAGTTACAGAAGAACATTCGTAAAATTGAATGGCTCGTGGCCGAACTTAGAACGTAATTTTTCTTATTAAATAGCGGACCGTATGATGGTAAATGTAAATTGTAGTAAGTAGTATTACTATACATAAAAATGTTATAGATTCTTTCATCTAGAAAGAAAAACTAATAAAATAATAACAATAAAATCAAAATCTCTATCTATATCTTCACGCCAGATCCCTTGCGGGGTAGGCAGAGAGTACAGAGTTCCAACAGATTCTTTCCTTACATACCTCTCTGGCTTCTTCCACTCTCATAGTTCGTCTCATACACGCTCGCCGGTTACGGACACTCTTGACTTTTCCTTCAGATAAGACTCGGTTTATTTGGTCGTAGTAAGATAGTCTAGGTCTTCTCCGGTACCTGCATTTTTCCAATTTCACATTGTATATCTGTTTTGTCATTCTTTCATCTGGCATTCTTTCTAGTATATGCCCGAACCAACGGAGCATGCCCTTTCTCATCTTTACACCGATACTATCTTTCATACCTACTCGCTTTCTTACTACGCTGTTGCTAATGCAGTCGGTCAGCTTCACTCCGCACATCTTCCGCAGAGCTCGCATTTCTACTGCATTTATCCTACTTTTATTCTCCCAGCTTACATACCCATTCTTACATACCCAGCTCTCGCTACCATATAACAGCGTTGGGACAAGAACTCCGTTATGTATGGCCAGCTGCGCCTTATGGCTTAAGTGCCGGCTCCCAAGTAGCTTTCCCATCGCACCATTCACCCTGTTCCCTGCACTGACTCTTCTCTCTATGTCAGCGGTGTATTTCCCATCCTTACTGAAGGCGCATCCAAGATATACAAACTCATTCACTTGTTCCAGCACATCGTTACCAACCACAATCCTTACATTCGTTCTGGTTTCTTCCCTTTCAAAAACCATACATAATATAAATTGAAGTTTAAAAGTGGCACTGAAATAAATATACACTTATCATAATGTCGAGGCACCTCAGAGTGCCACGACGGTGGTCTTCCGTGTATACCAATTCAAATTGAAAGCGTAACTGCGCGCATTCACAATAAAAAGCTTGAAGAGATGAATACCACATTTTTTCTAAAATCACTGCTGTCGTCTCCTATATTAATTATAATTTCACTATTCATTAAATTCTCCGCTACCGCTTATAAATCTTCTACTCGCCACCAGCTAAGCCACACCACAACTAGTCAAAAACTGTAGAGACAGTTGTTAACCTAGTTAGGTTGAATTTTTTATGGGAATCATAAAATATTACGTTGTACTGAATAGGGGCTATGTTATTTATATTGCAATTATTTTAAGAAGCGGATAGTATAGTTGCTAGAACGTTCGTCTTGTCCGATTATGTCATCCGCTCCGATGCCCTTACTTCCCTCCCTCCTTTCGGATAGGTAGTGATGCCGCACATAAGGTCAGAGACCGACCTCGGCAAGGTCCAAGAATCCCTTGCCCGTCGGTCGGTGCAGAGCACTACGTCGTGTCACCTAGTATATGCCCTCCCCATAGTGACAGCCCAAGCCGAGGCCGTTCCTCGTCGAGGCGTCCTTGAGCTAGTAGCCCCATTGCCATTTCGGCTGAAGTGTGGTTGTTGCACGCTCGCCCTCTTGCCTGGTGAAACTGTAAAAGCCCCTGAGCCAACAGAGCTCCTACATTTCACAGTTTCCGGACAGCACACATTCACACATACATGTGTGAATTGTGCTGTCCGGACCGGACCGTGATGCACCCTGTGCGTGCACATGCATGTGCACGCACAGGGTCGCAGACGCACACAAGCGCATAGGCAAAACATAAAGTGTTCAGGTTTTCCTGTGAAGGTGCGGTACCCCAGAAACCTCCCAAGCATGAGTCAATCTCGCGCAGGGTTCTGTACCAACGAAAATTTTTGTAACTCTCCGTCGTACTGTTTACGAAAGGGTTGGCTGTCACAGATAGAGGCAGAAATAACTACTAACTAATTCTTTGAAGGTTTCGCTTTCATTTAAAAGTATGGATCTCTAAAAAACCCATGAGTCATGGTTTCGGCTCCTGTACAATGTACTTGAGATAACGCACGATCGTTAACACGAACACTCGAAACACTCGAAGTTTATCAACCGGTTAAGATAACTATGAAGAGTTATGTCCATTTAATACTGAATTGATCGATTTTAAAGAGGTGATGTCACGGTAGTTTGTATTTATACAAAAAAATGTCAAACTTTATGTATAACTTTACTTAGGAATTTATTACTTTGTGGGTTCGTTTACAAATATGAAATTTACATACACACACACTCGCCCTCCCCCATAGCGACTGCCCAAGTCGAGGCCGTTCCTCCTTGAGGCGCCCTTGAGCTAGTTGTCCCCTTGCCTTTCTGGCTGGAGCGTATTGGGTGCACGCTCGTCCTCTTCACCTGTGAAGCTGTAAAGACCCCGCGGCCAACAGCGTAGATCATCGTGTGTGTGACACACTAGTGAAATTTCGCACATGAAATCACAAATAAAAATAAAGTGACAACTGGCTTTCTAGACAGCGTTACTATAACGTCAAAAAGACCTGATACAAATTACTCACCCTCGGTCTTGAATTGTTACTGAATCTCTGTTCTGTTTGTTTCCAGGGCTCGCCACACGGGTCGGTGATGTCGTGCCAGTCGCTGGCGGCTCGCGCGTTCGCCGAGCCCGATGAAGACATGACGCACTGCACCAGCTTTCACAGGTGAGGATAACTTTTGATTGATGATCATTAAAGACGTCTCACGAAACGTCTTTAAAATCACACCGACACATACGGGTAACAGGTCAGAAAAGTGGACCGTAACGAAAAGGTCTATATCGACTTACTTTCTTGTCCCAACGCTGTTATATGGTACCTTAATAATTACAAAATTATTAGTCTTAGAAGCATGAATCAAGTGTCATTATTTAGCTTATACAGTCAGCTCGCTGTTATTGCAGCAGCGTTCTCCGTCCTTTCTATCAATCTTTAACACTTAAAGCGACTCGACATTGACCTTTTACGTAAAAACAAATGGCCGTGTGGCCTGACACAACTACACCCGATTTTTTTTTGTGCTTGGAGAAGTCCATTAGCCTCGGGGGAAACTAAGGGGCCATGTCGGATTCCTTCCGTCGAATACCTCACGGTGGCCTGCATCTATATATTTGAGGGGCTATCCGGCTGTAGAAAAGTTTTCACATGCTCGCCCTCTTGCTTTGTGAAGGTGTAAAAGCCCCACGGCCGACAGCGTAGATCACTCAAACAGACATTTTAAACGGGCTTCGGGATTTTGGAACGCACTAGTGCCCCTCTGTGTATGAAGATACTTAGGGATTAGGTCCCAAGGCCCGTAATCCCTGTCAAGGGATATTTTATGCCCTGGCCTTACGGGCATTCGGGTCCAACAATCAGTGACAGCTCTTTTGTCGGCAAAAGATAAAACTTACAGATTGCAATATTGAAACGCACACGTTCTACAAAAACTCGGTAAAGAAATCGGCGAAAAAGTTGCTGACAAACTCGGATAAAAGCTAGCAGACAGCCTAAGAAAGAAACATTTTTTTTTGCTCTGCCCAAAAAAAGATAATTAATATATTGGGGTTTTTACTATCCCCTAAGGTTTCAAATTTGGCCAACCTCGCCCGTTTAAAAAAATCGCATAAAGGTATAGAGCGATGGAATGTAGTATGTTAGGTACTAAACGGCTTAACCACATCAGAAACATTACTCTGCTATCTGTTACCCGTATTACGGAGGTAGGTATGAAATCTGCAAAGCTGAAGTGGGAGTCGGCTGGCCACGTAGCACGCATGGACTCGCAGGTGTGGGCAAACGCCGTCACTAATTAGATACCAAGTGGAGGTCGCAGACGACCAGGTCCACGTAGAAAAAGGTGGCGCAGCGATTTAGACGCCTTTGCGGGTACTCCGTGGCCCGAAATAGCAATAGATCGACAGCTGTGGAAGTAAAAAGAGGAAGCCTTTGCTCAGGAGTGGAACGGTCAAACAGACTGGATTTTTTTTAAAATAAAAAATGGCTTAAATATTTTAGCCTCACAAGGCCACCGGTGCAAACACCTATCGTTGTTCCATTGTGTCTGAATTCCTATGAGATAGGTACGTATTATCCTGTGATCTTGTATTCCAGGTCCGTGCGGTTCAGTTCGGACTCCCGCAGTTCAAGTAGAGCCACACATGATCCGGACAGCAAACGGGAAACACCTGGTGAGTTCTTAAAATGTAGCATTACAACAGGCCAATTTCTTCTAATTTGCAACTATTCCGTTTCGTTAGCAGATCTCGCCTTAGGTTGTAGGGACACATTTGATGTGTACGCTCTATTTTTTATGAGGCACAACATATTAGTGCGTATAGGGCGACTAGGATAGTTTTGCCCGTGGATGACATTGAACCGTGGATGGCGTTGGTGTGAAATTAGGGTTATCTATCTATCTATATCATCTAGAGAGAGAGTACAGAGTTCCAACAGGTTCTTCCCTTACATACCTCTCTGGCTTCCTTCACTCTCATAGTTCGTCTCATACATACTCGCCGGTTACGGATACAACTACTACTACTTTCCTACTTAGAAAGAAAGAAGAAAGAAAGTAAATACATTTATTTAACCACACACAACAAACTATAAACAATAGGTAAATATACAAAATACAGCATATGCCAGCCATTGTGTGGGGCTAAACAGGCTACTGCCTCAGCATATTGCGCTTGTTTTCTGGCCGCACCTATGAAAAAGTTGACGTCACAGATGCCATATCGACGATTTCACACATTCAGATGTAAATTAATAAGAAAATTGAAGAATGAATATAATATAATAATTACAGTAAATATAATAATCGAGCAACAAATATAGGAAAATAAAATTAAACAATTTATAGGGTACATAATAAAAAAGAAAACTTTGATTATCAACCTTAAAAGGCTAGTATTTAACGCCGTATTACGTAGCCATAAGAAGCATTCCAGTTACAGTATTAGTATATTATCTATGCATTCCAGCATGGACACATTATGAATCCAGCTGCCAAGGAATCTCTTTCATACTACCTATGCCTAAATTTATAATTTATTGATAAAGTTTACAATTTTATTTACAATTTTTTATACATTACCACTTTATATCAAGAATTCTATCACACATGCCCAACACGGTTTCAGGTCTGGTCGTTCTATTCATACCAATCTCGCCACATTTGTGTCAGATTTATCCGTAGAAATCGATAAGGGTAAACAAATTGATGCAATATATACAGACTTTTCTCACGCTTTCGATATGGTCAATCACAATTTACTGTTACAAAAACTTGAGGCGCATGGAATTCATGGTAATCTTTTGAACTGGTTCCAGTCCTATCTCAATAAAAGACCGCAATATGTTGCAGTAAAAGGATATGAGTCCAGAGTTTACTACGCTGAATCCGGCGTGCCTCAAGGATCGCATCTAGGACCAATACTATTTTCTATATTCATTAATAACATTTTATACCATATAAGACATTCTAAATTCACATTATTTGCTGACGACCTCAAAATATATAAGAGAATCAACTCCCTATCGGACGCGCAACTTTTGCAAAGTGATCTTAACAGTATTGGAGGCTGGTGTTATATGAATGGCATGATCCTCAATGCAGGAAAGTGTTATCATATAAAATATACAAGGCAGAAGCATCCTACACCCTCAAGGTATACTATAAGAGGAATGGTCCTGCAGGAATTAAGCGAGATTAGAGACTTGGGCGTTACTTTGGATTGTAAATTGCATTTCTGGTCCCACGTAAATGGGATTGTAAAAAAAGCAGCTCAGATGATTGGGTTCATTAAGAGAAACACAAAAGAATTTCGTCAGCCGCAAACGAAAATTTTGCTTTATAACGCTTTGGCACGCAGTCATGTTGAATATGCTAGCATCATCTGGAACCCCTCTTACGCAATACAGTCGCAAAGAATAGAAACTATCCAGCGCGCATTCACAAGACATTTAGCTTATCTGTCTTCAGGCATTTCTCATAGGGCTCCATATGAAGAAAGACTAAATTTTTTTAAATTAGTATCCCTCCATGATCGCCGTCTAAAAAACGATTTATTGTTCCTACACAAAATCATACATGGCAGCGTGGATTGTCAGTTACAACAATATATAAAACTTGCGGTACCGAGCAGAATTCCTAGATATCCCATCACAAAAATATTCCATATTCCTGCCCATAGAACCAACATAGGCCGACGATCCCCCTTAACAAGAATATGTTGTCAGTATAACACTTTTTGCGGCGGCTCAGAAAAAAAAAACTCTTTTGACATTTTCCATGACACCATTGACAATTTTAAAAACAAATTATCGAAATATTTTAATCCTTTATAGGCTCTAAAACTCTAAACTCTATAACCTTTTTTCCTGCTCAATAAGTTACCTTGCTAATTATAATTAAATTAAATCCACGTAATACTCATTATTAATTTCCTATTCGTAAATATAAAATTATAAATATGTAATCATCATTAATCTAAAATGTTCCTTCTCACCTGTACCAATATATTTACCTACATACTATTCTTGTAAATGCTGTGTACGTCTGTTATTGATATGCATATAAGACTATATTGTTACCATATATATGACAAAAGTGTTGTAATATGTATATTGTTGATGTACCAAATAAATAAATAAAATAAAGTTTTATATAATTCCAGAGGAATATTTTAACGGGTGTACGGTTCCTATATAAATAAAGAACTTGGGTAGATTTCATAGCAAACGGCAACTCTGCGGCTGTCATAAGTGACATTTCACTTGATGGCAGCGTCAGTTCTGATTTTGGCCGCAGGGCACAAGATCCTGGTATGACTGACTGTACATAGGTTACAGCCAATATTAGATATGTCAGTCACTAGAGAGCTTACCAATGGGCAGGCCAAAATAGTAATTCACACCAGTGTAATAATAAATAAAATAAAAGAAATTGTCCCACCGTTGGGCACGCGCCTCCTTACAAACTGAGCAGGTTTAGGCCATAGTCCACCACGCTGGCCCAGTGCGGGTTGGCGAACTTCACACATCGTCGAGAATCTCACATGCAGGTTTCCTCACGATGTTTTCCGTCACCGTTAAAGCAAGTGATAGTTAATTTTTAATCGTCGTCAGTATACTTTCACCTTTCCCGAAATCGGTTGGATTGACTGATATATGTAGCGCAGTGTTGTGTCGTGCCAGTAAGTCGTCGCTCGACACTCGTGCTGACAAGTCAGGTCGCGGTAATACAGATGGTCACATGAAGATCAGTATTTCATATACATTACTAGCGACACGCCCGGGTTTTGAACGGCTGAATTATTATACACATAAATCTTTCGCTTGTCCATCAGATAAGACTGTCTATTTGGTCATGGTAAGATAGTCAAGAGCCTCCGTAGCGACCGTGTATGAGACGAATTATGAGAGTGAAGGAAGCGAGAGAGGTATGGAAGGATAGAACCTGTTGGAGCTCTGTACTCTCTGCCTACCCAGCAAGGGATCTGGCGTGATGATATAGATAGATCGAGCCTTCCTCTTGAATCACTCCGTCCATTGGTGCAAAACCGTATGAAAATCCCTTCGGTAATTATTGAGTATATCGCGTTCAGACAGACCTGGCAGGGGAGTTAGTTTTATAACATTTAGTGAAGAAAATGGAGTCAGATGATAGTTCACCAAGTCACCAATCTATACAAATAAATTTAATTGAAGTGTCGGATTGTAATGTCAAAATAACAATTTTTTACTAAATACTTATAACAAATTTTTATTTTTATTTTTGTCTTTCTGTCCATTTGTTCCGGCTAATCTCCGAAGTAGCTGTACCGATTTTGACTGGCAGATATCTGATGTTATAAGTAGTAACATAAGCTAATTTTATTTTAGAAAATGGTTTTTGTTTTATAATCCACTCGGGTGAAGTCGCGGGTAGCAGCTACGTCATAAAGAAACAGCAATTATCAATCGCGCCTAAAAGGTTACACATGTTACATAAGGCGCTCGTAGCGCTGTGCGACCACGGTGTCCTTACCGATTACCAAGGTTAAGCAGCGTTCGACTCGGTCGGCCCGAGATGGGTGACTGTTTGTGGCATTTTCATATTCGTGCATCTCCGTGCTTCGGAAGGCACGTTAAGCCGTTGGTCCCGGCTACCACTTAATGTGGTAGTCGTTAAGCCGAGTTGGAAGTCTTAAAGGCGGCTTGATAAGTTCCAACAGCAGGTGGCCACAAACCTGCCTCCATCAATCTGCACTGGGTCCGCGTGGTAGAGTATGACTCTAATCTATAATAATCTCTCTCACTCCGATTTGTGAGAGAAGGCCTTTGTCCAGCAGTGGGCAGTATAGGCTGATATTATATATATATATATATATATATATATATATATTATGTTACGTAAAGGGTTCACATGTTGGAACTCAGTACTTGCCTACCCAGTAAGGGATCTGGCATGATGATGAAGAAAGGGTATAGATAAGTTTATAGCATACACCTCACTAGTACGCCCCCCTCCGCCCGCCCAGCCCCATCGCCGCTCTGCGCCCATCCGCGCCCGCGCTTGCTAGCTACTAAGTATCTCCGGTTCTCCGTCTTCCGCGACACTCGTAAGATCTCTCTCCGCGCAATAATTTCTTAATTAAATTACTTTTGCCGCGATATGGTTGTATTTTACGTGAATATGTTATTCCAGGTTCTATATCGCTAACGGCGCTGACGGTGACGCCAGTGACGTCACACAGCTCCGCCATGAGCCAGTCAGCGCCTCCCACCTCAACCACTTTCGACCTCGCGGAAACTGTGAGTTTTATACTGGATCCATGCCCTGGTCTAAGGGTCTGTGTAAATGCATGTGAAAGATATAAGCGATATTCGCTATCGCTGTGGATAGTGAATGATATCAGGCGGTATCATGTCTGGTACAACCTTGTTAGTCTGAGATGGGTGACCGTATCTAGTAGTTCTATTTTCAAGTGCCTCTGTACTTTGGCTAAATTATTACTCCCAAAATAACTTCGTAAAAACCTTAAACTAAAGCCTTGTAGCGACCTATATACATCGCTACATAGTGGCGACTACTTACCAATAGATGGCGCTGATGATGCGCCATACATGTCTAGAACGCGATATTAAAGTTTTCACGACCCGACAACAACTCTTGGGAGGTGGCAGGCCCCGCCAGGTACAAGACCCGTCTGGCTGGAAGATCTTCCTTTTGACCAATGAAAAGTGGAGAAGTGGATCAAAGTAAAGTATAATCCATTCTCACCTCGCATTTCTGTGAGGAGACCTTTGCCTAGTAGTGGGGCAGTAGAGGCTAATTCAGAGAAGGTATATAATCTCCTCTCTGCCTTCCTCCACTCTCATAGTTCGTCTCATACACACTCGCCGTTTACGAAGATCTTGACTTGTCCTTCCGATAAGTCATGGTAAGATAGTCTATGTCTTCCCCGGTACCTACATCCTTCCACTTTCGCATTGTATATCTGTTTGGCATTCTTTCTTCTGACATTCTTTCTATATGCCCGAACCAACTTTCTCATCTTTACACCGATATTATCTTTCATACCTACTCGCTTCCTTACTACGCTGTTGCGAATACGATCGGTCAGCTTCACTCCGCACATCTTCCGCAGAGCTCGCATTCGACCGCATTTATTCTACTTTCATTCTCCTTCTTACATACCCAGCTATCGCTGCCATATAACAGCATTGGGACAAGCACTCCGTCATGCATCGAATCTTAGGGCGGACAAAAATGATTTTCTTTTCAATATACAAATTCTGGAGCCTGGCATTGTGCCCGGTATGCCCCATTTATAGGCCCCATATTATACGGGACCCAACATCGTTGGCGAAAAGTGAGTGTACACAGCGCACCTCTACTACCCCCGCTTGGAGAAAATAGACGTGGCGGTGGAAGCCATACAGGCTTGATAAGTTCCTCTAACAGGTGGCCACAAACGTGCCTCGCTCTGGCTCTGCGTGCTGGAGTACGTTTTTGTGAGAGAAGGAAAAGGCCTTTGTAAAGAGTATAGGCTGATTCATATTATTTTAATGCAAATGTCATGCGACAAGGATATTTTGGCCCGTAGATGACATTGACAGGGCGTTGGTGTGAAATTAGGGTTATCATTTAGTAAAAATTTTTTCTTAACTTCCAGGGAAATATTTCAACAGGTTGATGTAGGGTTACATACCGGCCGGCAGTCGTATCCTCCTTCAGCGAGACTGTGATGTCCCAGAAGGAGGAGAGAAGGAGGAGGCCGAGCGGGATCGGGAGGGGGCCGATCCTGCTCGACGTAGGCGACGGCGCCCAACCCAATAGCCCGGGGCTTAAGAATACAGGCAAACCCGCGTCCCCCGCCGTAATATCTAGCGGGGGACCCCCCCCCCCCCGCTACAACATCAGCAGGGGGCCTTCGGGGTCGCGGACGCAAGGGGCGGGGGCCCTGAGCGTCCTTCACAAGCAACCCCGAGGAGGACGGCAGCGTGGTGTGGCCCACTTCGCCGGGAGCACCGCGTCGGTGTGGGGGGGAGCATGTCATCAAGTCTCCCTCCGATGGCGGGCTCATCAGAGCGAGGCACAAGGGTTACACATTAAAAATAGAACTGCGACTGTCATGAATTGACATTATACTTGATGTCAGTGTTAGTTCCGATTTTAGCCGCCGGCCACAAGATCCTTGTATGACTGTACAATGTACCTATTAATCTTTATCTATTTGTTTCCAGCCGGAATCGAACCTTCCCTCCTGTCGGTTCCCAAAACTCGAGGAGTGCGCTCACTTCCACTACGAGAGAGTCTCACTCGGTGGACTGGGCATCGAGACTGTGCCGTGCGAGGAGAAATGCACGGACTCGCTCGACGAGGGTAAGCAGACATGTAAATATCTATAGTCTGTTCCAATCAAACTTTAAAACATTTTTCTTAACATTAAACGTCGATTTCTTGCTAACAGAATTTTCTTGCTAACAACATCGAAATATGCTGATGGTTTGTTTAAAAAGTTTTAAAGTTCCACATTTTTAGATGTGATTGCAATCTATAACAAGTGTAATATGCAGGCGACAATATTTCCGCATACATCGAAATGAAAATGATATTAGCAAGAAATCGACGTTTTTATGTTGCGTGATAAAAGTTTGAGACATGATGGGAAAAACATAGAAAAGATGTAGCTGGTAACATTTTTTATGTTTTGACATTTGCACCTGTCAATTAGTCCGTGGATTGTGTATGTGTGTGTGACTGATCTACGATGTTGGCCGCGGAACCTTTAGGCCGCGGAACCTTTACAGCTTTACCGTGGACTATAGATGCGGACAACACAAAATCGGTTGTCGTGACGATCGTTAATTTATTTATTTTATTTTGTTATTTTAGGTAAGCTTACAGACTCATAACGAAAATAATATGTCGAAACAAACAAATAACAATATTGCTAATTACAAGCTCACACAGATAAAATAAAAATAAAGGAAAACATAAGGAAAATTACAGAAATTATGATAGTGAAATAATAATAAAAAATAGAAAAACTAGAAGAAAACAAAAAATAAATAAAACGCCAGTGAGAAAAAAATAAATAAATTAATAACATAATATAAACCAAAAAGCACTTAAAGAACAGTACAGCCTGAGTAATGCCTGCTTCAGTTTTTTTTTAACTAAAGAAGAATTTTGTATTCATGCGGTTTCTTATTGTTTTGGAGCTAGTATTGAATAGATCGATATCCATGTCCGTCGGTAGGTTATTAAAACATATGGCACTACGTAAGAAGAATGCATTCTGTCTATAATTTGTCCTAGCAAAGTTAAGGGAGACTTGTCCTGCAATAGACGTCTTTAAGTTCATGATGATGTCTGATTTTCAGGTTGGATCTGCCTCAAGGTCCGATCCCACGTGAACTCGACGTGCGACGAATCCGTGGACATCCGAATCCTAAGCAGTAGTTGGACGGAAGCCAGCGACGTGCGGGAATGGACCCTCACCAGGAATCGGGATAACTTCCTGCAGCTGGACGACATGTTGCACAGGTAACTGCTGGCTTAGATTCTGCCCATTATAATAACATCAGTTTATACCAGGGACTCTCAAAGTGGTCGATATCGACCCCTAGGGGTCGATATCGGTTTCCCAGGGGTTGATATCGGTTCCCCAGGGGTCGACATAAACGAAAACTGAATTTGGGAGTCAACGAGATCTATAAATCGATCCCTGTTAATTAACACAAGTCCTTATTTGAAACTTTCTAGATACTGTATTAGTTGTGGTACGTGTACTAATTTGTTATAAGAATGACTAATGTTTTAGTAGGAAGTATCATTGTTGTACTTTACTCACTTAACTAACGGCAAAGATTTTAAATTGGTAAGTATTTTGTATGAAAAAAACTAGGGATAGAATTTTGAAAGTAATTTGACTATGGGGGTCTCAGGTATCAGTTCATTTTGGAAAAGGGGTCTCTTGCCCAAATAAGTTTGGGAATCCCTGGTTTATACCCTAGAGGTACTCAAAGCATAGAGGGAACATTAACAAGATTTTTTATTTTACGTAGCCCCACACTAGGATTGATTCCTGTGTCGTGGGTGCTTTTACAAACATGAAAATTCACACACAAATACCCAGACCGGAACAAATAATTGTGGATCACACAAAGACTTGTCCCGTGCGGGAATCGAACCCGCGACTATTAAACACAGTGGGCGGAGCGGTTTAAGCTCTTAACCACTGCGCTAAATCTTCCGTCAATTATATAATTACACTACTTATACTTATGTCATGTCAGTGATAAGAAAGGGGACAAATCTATCGTAATCAGTTACACTCTTGTACACTTTATATTGACATTGATTATTACTTGAAAACTAATAAAAAATCATCAAAAACACAGTCACTAGACGAACAAATATTAGATAAAGTTGCGTGGAGCCGACGTCATAATGACATGGACCAAAAAGAAAGGACCAGCCATGTAGGAACAAAGATTTTGAAATTGGTTACCGAAATGGTACCAAGTGTCCACAAAAAGTGTATAGCGGAACTGGGTTTTATAATCCCTCTATGCTTTTAAGTCCTATTTCTATGGTTTATACTGTCCCACTGTTGGGCAAAGACGTTCTCTCACAAATCTAGGTGAGAGAGATTAAGTCATACTCCACCATGCGGAGCCAACGCTGTGCAGTGGAGGCAGGTTTGTAGACACCTGCTGGAGGAACTTCTTATCAAGCCTATAAGGCTTCCGAATCGGCTTAACGACTACCACCACCGGGACCAACGGCTTCACGTGCCTTCCGAAACACGGAGACGCTCGTATATGAAAATGCCATAAACGGTCACCCATCGTAGAGTGACGGAGCTGAATACGCCTTACCATTACGATCTCTGTCTCGAACCTATTCGCGCCTTTATTTAAAAGGCGATAACCCGATATTTCTCGAACGCGTCCAATCATAGAAATCCGCTAATCGTAGCCGCCGCCGACTATGAACCTAACTCCCCTCCTATCAGCCGCTACCGCCGTCCGCGGCATGTTCTCACCGACCCTCCCGATGCCCTTACATCCTTTCTTTCGGATACAGATACCGCACACAGGATCAGACACCGACCTCGCCGGCGAGGTCAAAGAATCCCTTGCCCGCCGGCCGGTGCATAGCACCACGGCGAGGCACCTAGTATACGCCCTCCCCCATAGCGACTGCCCAAGCCGAGGCCGTTCCTCCTTGAGGCGCCCTTGAGTTACTTGCCCCCTTGCTCTTATGGGTCGAGTGTAGCGGTTGCACGCTCGCCCTCTTGTCCGGTGAAAGTGTAAAGGCCCCGCTTTCAACAGCGTAGATCATTCACACACAAATGAACACTGCTTATGGTATGGTGATCGATAAGAACACCGCTGCGAGAACCTCCCAATGACGTTGATGATGAATCATGACGCCTCATGTTTTATAATACTTCTTTATCTCTATCCAGGTGCATATACGACAGAAAAGTGTCTGGCCTTCCGAATCTTCGGGAGAAGATCTCCTCGTCTCTCATGAGGAGTGAGAGTCAGTACCAGCGACTGATTTCCGATTACGTACACCATCTATCCATCATTGCAGACGACTCGATCAACTGCGGACCTGTTCTCAACTGGCTCCAAATGGACAACAAAGGTATAATATAAGCTCTATCAGCTAATTCTAGCCCGCCGAACCTTCGGGGAAGATCGCTTCCTCTCCTGAGGAATGAGAGTCAGTACCAGCGGCTGATCTCTAACTCCACCTGTCCATCATCGCAGATGACTTCATCAATTGCGGACCTGTTCTTAACTGGCTACAGATGGACAACAAAGGTATAGATTTGTTCTCTATCAGCTAATTCTGGCCTGCCGAACCTTCGATAGAAAATCTTTTCTTCTCTCATGAGGAGTGAGAGTCATTAACACCAGCTGATCTCCGACTCCACCTGTCCATCATCGCAGATGACTATCAACTGCGGATCCGTTCTCAACTGGCTCCAGATGGACAACGAAGGTATAGATTTGTTCTCTATCAGCTAATTTTGTTCAATATGCGTGCTCTGTTTGGACCCCTCTTTATAATAAATACATAGATCAAATCGATGCAGTACAGCGGATATTACTCCGAACTATGCATTATCTTTATAATATAATAATAATAATATTAGCCCTGTTAAGAAACTGTCCCACTGCTGGGCACGGGCCTCCTCTCAAACTGAGAGGGTTTAGGCCATAGTCCACCACGCTGGCCTAGTGTGGGTTGGCGAACTTCACATACCTTCGAGAAACTCTTAGGCATGCAGGTTTCACGTGGTTTTCCTTCACCGTTAAAGCAAGTAATAATTATTTTTTTAATACGCACATGCTTTCGAAAAGACAGAGGTGCGTGCCTGGGTTTGAACCCGAGACCTTTGACTTTGCAGTCCAACGGTCTAACAACTAGGCTATCACTGCTTTATATTTATTATTATTTATATTATAGACTTATCTTTGACGCGTATATATCATTTTTACTTGTGTATATATAGGCATATTATTTAAGTAGTTTATAATAGATTTGTTTGTGTATTGTTATGTTCTGTTAGCTAAGTACACCCCTAAATCTTGTATTTTCTTTAGATCCTCTCCATCCAAAGGTTGCCTGGAAGAGATCACTATTAGTGATAAGGCCGCCCATTGTTACACTTCTCAATCTTCTTATCTTTCAATTGAAATAATGTATCTTTTTATGTCCTTCTTTTATTTCTGGTGGAACAATAAAGTATTATCTATCTACCTATCTATCGATGCCACCGCGTTCGTCTAATACTCTCATCTACTAAGCACGTATAATTTGACTTTGTTGAAATCCAGACGCACCCGCCTGGAAGCCCCTCGGCTTCATGGTATTTGCCATAATAATGTTGATTGCACTGGTACTACTAGTGCAAAATAGGTTAACTCAAACTCAAATCTTCCATTTCCTATAAAACCCTGCGAGGACACTCACAAATTGTTAATTTACATCTTTTTAGAGTTCCATACACCACTCCATAGACCTCTTTGTTCGTCCGTTTGTCTGTCCGACGGTTAAAACCATAACAGATAAAGACACACTCAATCTCAAATCGTTAATTCTGCATAAACCCTGGTGTGTACAAATTATCATATTTACATTTTTTTAACTTACTAATCTATCACCAGATTGGAACGGAGGCCGTCCACTAAGAAGAACTGGCGAAAAACTTGTCTTATTTGTCTAATTCTCCATTCATTTATTTTCATTTTTTTTTGTATAGATACATACATTTTTATATTATACAAAATCATTAATGCGATCCAGCTCCAATATGATGCCTTACGTCTGAGATATATGAGTAATAATAATAAAAAAAACACCGTCACGCCTATATGCCCCAGAGGGGGTGGCAGAGGTGTACTGAGTACACCCACGTTTCGCCGAGGATGTTAGATCCCATGTAATAGGGGGCCAGCCTATTGCCATATACCGGGCACAGTTTCAGACACCGGCCTCATACTGGGAATTTTTCGTCACAAAAACTACATTTGTCCCTACCTAGGATTTGAACCTAGGACCTCGTGATCACAAAGCGATGCGCTTTGCCACCAGACCAACGAGGCACTCTGACTAATAATAATATTTTTAAATATATGTAATAATGAAAAGCTAGAGGATTCTGGGTGGACCAGTCTCCACAAGCAGCACCCGTTCACGAGGACGACTACTTGAGCAGCTATCACCTCCCTCGACCATATTAGAGGGAGGTATATCAAGTTGAAATGTATGTCTAATACTGATAAACATTATTCTCCCGTGAGCAGGTCACAAATTGCTGGTGGCGAATGAAGACTCCAGCTCTATAAACACTCCAGCCGTAGCGGCAGCTTACTCCGTCAGGAAATATGTGTCACAGGTAACTATAGCAAATAGTAATCACTCATGTACCGTCATAAAAGGATCTTGTGGCCCGCGGCCAATATCGGAACTAATGCTGTCATCAAGTGAATTGTCACTTTATTACAGTCGCAGAGTTGCCGTTTGCTATAAAAGGACATTCTGCGCCCATACATGATTTGCCCCAGAACCAACAGCAATGAAAAAATACTTGTATGATTTCAAATCACCCATAAATTCTCTTAAGGCATTTATTGTTAAACGGACAAGCGGGGGAATCGCAATATTGCACAAAAAGTATTCGATTTTAAGGTTATAATTCACAAGCCTAAAATATGAGGTTATATTGTGTGTTGACATTTAGTATGACATGTTGGGTCACCAAATCCCAAAATGGTGTAGTTTATATTTGTATGTATGATGTAAATTTGATGTTATTGTGGTTTTGTTGGAACTCTGTACTCTCTGCCTACCCCGCAAGGGATCTGGCGTGATGATATAGATAGATAGATTGTGGTTTTGTTTCTTTTTTTAAATTAATTTTACTACTTGACTTTTTAAGTGAAGAGTCTCCGTAACCGGCCTGCGTGTATTAGACGAACTATGAGAGTGGAGGAAGCCAGAGAGGTATGTAAGGAAAGAACCTGTTGGAACTCTGTACTCTCCTACTCCTTCTGAATAAATAAATAAATACTCCGCAGGGAATCTGGCGTGATGACATTGGCGTTTTAAACGTAGTTACACAAGGAATTATTCCTGTGTTGTGGGTGCGTTTACAAACATGTAATTCACATGCGCAAACACCCAGAACGAAACAAACATTTGTGGGTCACACAAAGATTTGTCCCGTACGGGAATCGAACCCGCGACTTCTCGATTCAGTGGAGTGAGCGACTCAAGCTCTTAAACACTGGACCAAGCCGTCCGTCAATATAATAATAATAATAGTATACTTTATTGTACACCAGGAAAAACAATAAATTACGAACAGATTTATACAAAATATAAGTACAAATGGCGGCCTTATTGCTGATAGCAATTTCTTCCGGACAACCGTTGTAAAGAAAATAAATAACGATTGAAAGAAAAGGGCAGGGTGGGTGGGCAATATAGTAAATTACTTAAACTTTTTATTTGGGACTAAGCCCGCCACACATTCCCACCATTGTAACTCCTGAAAGCCAGGATCCACAATGGTCTCTTTAGATGGCTCCAAGGTTTGAACCTTAGGGTGTCCTGGGAAGCGCTTTGGTTGTCTTGGAACCCGCGACAAATTTAATTAGAAAGAAAAACAGGAGGAGTAGGAAAAATAATATTCCACTTCCCTCCTTTGCAAAGCGGGAGACACAAAAATTTGGCAAATCAGCCATAAAGAAGGAGACTACAACTAGGATAAGCCCAGTTGTAAAGCACCACGGATACGATAAAATATTAATAAGGACCCATTTGTGAGCCTTATGTTTGATTCCAGTAATAGGTATGGCAAAAAAGCTTGAACGCACGGATATTATCCCGACTTTGTACAAGATCCGTGTATTTTTTAACCTTAATAAAATATCTGACTATTCCTAACTACCTCAGTGATCTGATGGCACAAGGTGTTGATAGATATTACGAGGTCCTGGGGGTCTATCCGACCGTGTGTTCTTTTCTATTGAGAACTTCGCAGTCTTAGTCCAGAGCCCAGTCCAGAGTCTAGGTATGCCCACTATTACAACAGTAATAGTGGGCTATTACATCTGGACATAACATCGCCAGTGGTGTACACTTCTTCCACTTCCTCTTGGGAAATATGTGTGACAGTGTTTAGTTATAATTTACCTTCAATTTATATTATACAGTGAGAGAGAGAACACTATACTCTCTGCCTACCACTCAAGGGATCCGGTGTGATGAAACAGATATATTAATACGATTATATTTTTGTTTTAGGCGCGGGACGAAATCAGCTTTGAAGTCGGCGATATGATATCGATAATCGATATGCCAGGTAAGTTTATTTATCATCATCATCCCAGCCTATACTTGTTCACTGCTGAACATACGCCTCCCAATCGCTTTCCAGCGTAACCGGTCCCCACCTGCATCCAACGACTTCCTGCGATTTTCACAAGATCGTCAGTCCATCTGGCAGGCGGCCGTCCTACGCTGCGCTTGCCAGCAAGCTGCTAATTTATTTAAAAAAAGCATAATATGACATTGTTTCAGTGGCGTGCATTGTGTATAGGCAACCAAATTCAAAAGGTTTTTTTATTCATAGCGACCAAAAAGTACGTATGAATAGTCAAGAAAGAAAAGTTTTAGATTACTTTAGACTACCACCCGTTCGGAATGTCATTCCTTTGGAGAAGAAGGGCGAGAAACTCCACGGCTACTTTTATACATCGCATTCATGGCTATGGGAGAACAGTGCAGAAGGAGATGAATAGATGTGCTTAAGTATAGATTAAGCATAAATGGTTACATTCATGGTATCAGTCAGTGTCTATAGTCCTGTCAATTACAATATAGGGACTTTGTAAACGTATTTAACAAAAAGTAATTGCAATAGCTATAGCTATAGTAAGAAAAAAACTTAGTTTCTTCTTCTTCTTCTTCAAGTTATGGCTTCACACTAATTATAAGTGTATTTTGCCAGTGTCCAGTGAGATATATAATCTTGTTTGTTTAAATTAATTCGACTCTCCGATGAATTTGATGACAACGATGATAATGAAATTAATGAAGTACCCTACCCTGGATAGTAAAGCGTTGGATACTTTACATACCAATTGCAACGGCCGTTTTAAGGGAATTCGAAAACGCACGTTTCATCACTTTGTTACAATTACCTTCACTCATGCACATATAAGAACGTTGAATGGTTAATATTCCACCAACATTACACATTATAATTCGAAATAACACAAGTTTTGGAAATTAAAACAAATTGACAACATCACTCTTTGACTTCCCGCCAAAACCCTCAAAACTTAGTTTACTATAAAATATTTAATGCGTGCGTTCGAAATACTTAGTTATAGCGCCAGCGTGATGCCTGTACAGGTTTGCTACGGTACAGGTTTGCTCAGTCAAAGGATAGGGGACGAACCAGTCCCCAACAGCACCCGTTCACGAGTATGACTTGAGGAGCAGCCCTCACGCTCCTTATTATATACTAGTTACCCGCGATTTCGTACCCGGTCGACAACAGGGCCACCTACCGGATCTATGTTTTATAGCCTATGTTTCTTCTGGATCATGTAGCTTTCTAATGGTGAAAGAATCATTAAAATCGGTCCAGTAGTTTTTGAGTTTATTCGTTACAAACATACAAAAATACAAATCTTTCCTCTTTATTGTATTAGTGTAGATTAGAGGAAGAGCGTGTGTCACCCGTTCCAGCATGACCAATCCACGACCCTGTCGACATCTCTCGAAAATATTTAAAACCTATTTGAACGGTCGCTAGACAGGACACGCTGCACTTAACATCAAATTCTAGTGAATTTTAAGCAATTTGCAGAAATTTACTCATATAGAGAGCTTATACTGTCCACTGCGGGGCAAAGGCCTTCTCTCACAAATCGAGGTCAGAGAGATAAAGTCATACTCCAGCACGCAGAGTCAGTGCGGATTGGCGGAGGTAGGCTTGTGGCCACCTGCTGTTGGAACTTATCAAGTCGTCTATAAGGGTTCCAACTCGGCTTAATGACTAACACATTAAGTGGTAACCGGGACCAACGGCTTAATGTGCCCTTCGGTGCACGGAGGCGTTCTAATATGAAAATGCCACAAACAGTCACATATCTCAGGCCGACCGAGTGGAACGCTGGTTAACCTTGGTGATTGGTAACAACACCGCAGTCGCACAGTGCTAAGCGCGCCTCTAATATATTATAACTTTTAAATCTGTCAAGTGGCTAATCTAACATGGGCTTCGGTATCCTATTGTTGCAGCGAATATCAACTTCCAAGAATGAATGATTACTTTTTTCTATCTATCTATCTATAACCTCACGCCAGATCCCTTGCGGGGTAGGCAGAGAGTACAGAGTTCCAACAGGTTCTTTCCTTACATACCTCTCTGGCTTCCTCGACTCTCATAGTTCATTTTTTAGTTCTTAAAATAAGTTATAGAAGTTAATGCAGGCAGGTCATTGATATACACTAAGAAAAGAAAGAGTCCTAAAATGGAGCCCTGTGGAACGCCAATTGAAATATTAACCCCTAAGACTTGGCCCCGTTAATCTCAACACATTGAGTTCTTTCACCTAAGTATTAAGCTAGTAAATTGAGGGTAATGTTTTTAAGACCGTAATAACGCAGCTTCCTAAAAAAGGGATGCATGCTCAACACAGTCGGATGCTTAGAGAGATTACAAAAAATACCAATATCATTCTGCCACTCCTCCCAAGCACCGTAACTATGCTGAAGCAGACTTACTCCTGCGTCTGTAATTGACCGTCCCTTAGTAAAATCATATTGATCACGCGTTCTTACGTTGGCTATGGTTGGAATGAACTAATTTGTAATGCGACCACACCCACAGTTGTCACCATTTATCTGATACAAATAATATATTGATTGGCTCTTTATTTTTCATATAGATATTGAAATGTAAAAAAGCTATTTTGATCACTATCCATATTATAAAAAATCGCCAGTTGACTAAATGTTGACTTATTCTTTATCAGCATTAGATTCACGATATGTGTGTGTGTGTGTGTGTGCAGGTCCCGCAGAGTCTGTGTGGTGGCGCGGTAAACGAGGGTTCCGCGTGGGGTTCTTCCCGCACCACTGCGTGGCCGTTATCGGGGACAAGGTGCCCCGGCATATGACGCAGCCGCCGCCAATCGTCGGGTAACACTACACTCACTCAACCTTATGTACTTCCCGCACCACTGCGTGGCCGTCATCGGGGACAAGGTGCCCCGGCACATGACGCAGCCGCCGCCCATCGTCGGGTAACACTACACTCACTCAACCTTATATACTTCCCGCACCACTGCGTGGCCGTCATCGGGGGCAAGGTGCCCCGGCACATGATGCAGCCGCTGCCCATCGTCGGGTAACACTACACTCACTCAACCTTATGTACTTCCCGCACCACTGCGTGGCCGTCATCGTGGACAAGGTGCCCCGGCACATGACGCAGCCGCCGCCCATCGTCGGGTAACACTACACTCACTCAACCTTATATACTTCCCACACCACTGCGTGGCCGTCATCGTGGACAAGGTGCCCCGGCACATAACGCAGTCGCCGCCCATCGTTGGGTAACACTACACTCACACAACCTTATGTACTTCCCGCACCACTGCGTGGCCGTCATCGGGGACAAGGTGCCCCGGCACATGACGCAGCCGCCGCCAATCGTCGGGTAACACTACACTCACTCAATCAACCTTTAGTTCTTCCCGCACCACTGCGTGGCCGTCATCGGGGACAAGGTGCCCCGGCACATGACGCAGCCGCCGCCAATCGTCGGGTAACACTACACTCAATCAAACCAACCTTTAGTTCTTCCCGCAACACTGCATGGCCGTCATCGCGAACAAGATGCCCTGGCACATAACGCAGCCGCCGTCCATCGTCGGGTAACACTACACTCACTCAACCTTATGTACTTACCGCACCACTGCGTGGCCGTCATCGTGGACAAGGTGCCCCGGCACATGATGCAGCCGCCACCCATCGTCGGGTAACACTACACTCACTCAACCAACCTTTAGTTCTTCCCGCAACACTGCATGGCCGTCATCGCGGACAAGGTGCCCCGGCACATAACGCTTCCGCCGTCCATCGTCGGGTAACACTACACTCACTCAACCTTATGTCCTTCCCGCACCATTGCGTTACCGTCATCGCGGACAAGGTGCCCCGGCACATAACGCAGCCGCTGTCCATCGTCGGGTAACACTACACTCACTCAACCTTATGTACTTCCCGCACCACTGCGTGGCCGTCATTGGGGACAAGGTGCCCCGGCACATGACGCAGCCGCCGCCCATCGTCGGGTAACACTACACTCACTCAACCTTATATACTTCCCGCACCACTGCGTGGCCGTCATCGGGGACAAGGTGCCCCGGCACATGACGCAGCCGCTGCCCATCGTCGGGTAACACTACACTCACTCAACCAACCTTTAGTTCTTCCCGCAACACTGCATGGCCGTCATCGCGGACAAGGTGCCCCTGCACATAACGCAGCTGCCGTCCATCGTCGGGTAACACTACACTCACTCAACCTTATGTACTTCCCGCACCATTGCGTTGCCGTCATCGCGGACAAGGTGCCCTAGCACATAACGCTGCCGCTGCCCATCGTCGGGTAACACTACACTCACTCAACCTTATGTACTTCCCGCACCACTGCGTGGCCGTCATTGGGGACAAGGTGCCCCGGCACATGACGCAGCCGCCGCCCATCGTCGGGTAACACTACACTCACTCAACCTTATATACTTCCCGCACCACTGCGTGGCCGTCATCGGGGACAAGGTGCCCCGGCACATGACGCAGCCGCTGCCCATCGTCGGGTAACACTACACTCACTCAACCAACCTTTAGTTCTTCCCGCAACACTGCATGGCCGTCATCGCGGACAAGGTGCCCCGGCACATAACGCAGCTGCCGTCCATCGTCGGGTAACACTACACTCACTCAACCTTATGTACTTCCCGCACCATTGCGTTACCGTCATCGCGGACAAGGTGCCCCGGCGCATAACGCAGCTGCCGTCCATCGTCGGGTAACACTACACTCACTTAACCTTATGTACTTCCCGCACCACTGCGTGGCCGTCATCGGAGACAAGGTGCCCCGGCACATGATGCAGCCGCCGCCAATCGTCGTATACCATACCATACTCTACTTCTTAGCGTTTCCACCGCAAACATACTAAATTTATATGGAAGTGTCACAGAATATGGCCACATTGAATACCCCTATAATATACTGTGTACACCAACACAATTATAAAA
This sequence comes from Phalera bucephala, assembly GCA_905147815.2. Taxonomy (NCBI): domain Eukaryota; kingdom Metazoa; phylum Arthropoda; class Insecta; order Lepidoptera; family Notodontidae; genus Phalera; species Phalera bucephala. Next base: position 6,390,617 of record LR990635.1, on the reverse strand, counting down.
CAAACATGTGAAATAAAACTGCATTGTTCGAGGCAGCCATCGAGTCCTGCTGTGTACCGATGGTAAATCACTCTGAACACGATATAAAGTGAGACATCGTTTGGGTTGCACCGCCCAAACACCCCAAATAGGTACTTTGGTACTTTATCGACGTGTCCAACGAGCAAAGTCCTATAATCCACTATTTATATTTGGCATAAATATATTTATCGCTGAGCACGAAAGTTGCAAATACCATTTATTTTGTTTGGCATATGTAACTTTGTTTTTTGCGACGATATTTATTCTTACGCCTCGCAGGAGACAAACGTCCCGCTTAAGATGTCGAAAGTTATGGCCATCAGAGCGATTATAGATCGTTCCGAACACAAAATTTACCACACTACATCTTAAGCTGCCTCGTTGCTCTAGTGGCGAGTGATGCACGTAGCGATTACGAGATCCTAGGTCCGACAAATGTAGTTTTTGTATCGATAAATTCCCAGTATCAGTCCGGACTCTGAAATTTTACCCGGTATATGACAATAGGCTCGCCCCGATTACATGGGACCATCGTCGGTGAATTGTGTAGAAATGTGTACCTCATACGCCTACCTGCCGTTTGAGAAATGCAGGCGTGATTTTTTTTTATTTTACCAGGTCGGTAGCGGTAGCGCCGATTAAGCCCGTCCTCCGCAAACACGGGAAGCTGATATCTCTATTCCGAAGCTTTATCCTCTCCCGCCCGTCCCGGCGGAGTTTGAAACAACAAGGCATCCTGCGAGAGAGGGTGTTCGGCTGCGACCTGGGGGAACACCTGCTCAACTGTGGACATGATGGTGAGTCGCGTAAATCTCGTTTCTGTTGTGTTCCGTTTTCGGTTTTGTTTAAGTTTGACTTCGTTTCGTTATATAGTCCGCATATAGTTCACATGTCGTATCATTATATAGTTTGTTGTCGTCGTTCGTTTTTATAGTTTGTTGATCTCGTTCGGGTTGTTAATATCCTACTTCCTAATATTGTAAATGTGAAAGTTTGTATGTTAAGATGTTTGTTACTCAATCGCGCGTAAACGGCTGAACGGATTTCGATGTATTTTGGCACACAGATAGTTTATTACCTGGAGTAATACATAGGATGTTTTTTATCCCGGAAAAATGTTAGATTCCTTTCTAAAGTCCACGCGGACTCAGTCGCGGGCAGAAACTAGTATTTCATAATTTCAAACTGTCTTATCAGTCTTAAAACTGGATGAGTACAGGCCAAAGACACCTTGGTCTTTACACTTGAGGTATAATTGAAGACTTCATTTCGAAAATGACTTATAATTATTACTAGACGGGTTTTCATACATACATACACTCACGCGTTATCCCAATGGGGTAGGCAGAGACTACAGTTTGCCACATACTACGATTCTGACACACCTCTTTCGCTTCATCTACGTTCATACATCTCTTCATACATTTCCGTCGATTTAGAGTGCTACGCACTTGACCCTTTTCCAAGAGATTATTAATTTGGTCGTGATAAGTTTTCCTTGGGCGACCTCTTCCAACGCTTCCACTCATTTGCTCGATATATCCTTTAAGCCGCCTGTTACACATCCTCTCCACATGCCCATACCAATTCAACATACCTCTTACAATCCTAGTCACCACGTCATTCTTCAACTTACATCGGTTTCTAATCACACTATACTTCATTCGGTCAGCAAGGGTTTTCATAGTAGGTATATTATTTTTAATAACTATATATTTTTTTCTTACCTATTTCACTGTCCCACTCCTGAGGCAAGAGGCCTTCCCTTTATATTCAAAAATTTCAAAATCTATGCGCCACTTGTATATCATAGTTATCATTAAAAATAATATAGCCTGAAAGTAAAGTTTTTATACTATGCCATATGCTTTATTGCATACTAAAATAACTAGTCTATTATTTTGTCCTTCAGTGCCCCTAGTCCTCGTAGAATGCGCTCGGTCTATCGAAGCCCGCGGGCCTGTAGACGGCGTGTACCGTCTCTCGGGCGGGTCAGGACTAACACAGCGGTTGCGAGCCGCCTTCGACTCGGGCGACGCGCCGCAACTCGGCGAGCACGCCGTGAGAGACCCGCATGCAGTGCCCAGCCTGCTCAAGATGTACTTCCGGTAAGTGTTGGCAGAGACCACAGTGCCCTGTCCATCGAAGCCCACGCTTCCAAGTCAGTACTGACCAAAGAAATCGCCGGTAAGTACTGCAGCCGCCTGTGACTTGGGCGACGCGCAGCAGCTCAGTGAGCACGCCGTGAGCAGTATTGGGCATTTTGTAATTGTAGAATCATTCAATTGAAATTTCATTTGCAATTAAATTAATCCCCCTGAGTTACTCTATGATAACAATGTCTTTTGTACGTCAAACACCTCAGTCCCTTCCGTGGTCATGGGTGCTGTAGAGCACTCGTAAACGTCGGGCACTTTAAAATCTGAAATATTTAAATTGCCCAACTCTGGCCGTGAGTGACACGTACGCAGTGCCCAGCCTACTCAAGATGCTCTTCCGGTAAGTGTTGGCAGAGACCAGAGAGCTCAGTCTATAGAAGCCCACGGTTCCAGCTCAGTACTGACCATAGAAATCGCCAGTAATTACTGCAGCCGTTTGCGACCCGGGAGACGCACCGCATCTCAGTGAGCACGTCGTGAGAGACCCGCATACAGTGCTCAGCCTGCTTAACATGTATGTAGAGACCTCTATACATCGTTACAAAGCTGTGGATACCGTCAGGATCACCAATGCGGTAGGATCGTTGCGGCAGGATTTGTCAAAGGGAAGATATTCCAGCCAGACGGGTGTTGTGTGTAACGGGGCCTAACACTTCCCTAAGAGATGTTGTTGAGGGCTTGTCTACATGTGACCCGTCGCGGAAACTCTCATATCACGTTCTAGGCATGTATATCGTCGATTTTCTAATCAGCGCCATCTCTGGGTAGGTTGTCACGGTTTTGTAGCGATGTATAGGGGTCGCTACATGTACTTTCTTTGGGTAAGTATTCGCTATTAGCACAATAATGATATGTAACAGTAGAAAATGTTAGTATTGGCCGTCTGAATAAGGATTAGGCGCATATGTGACACCACCATTAAGCTATTTATTCAAGACACCTAACTTTTGTAATTATCTTAAGATAACTCAAAACCCGGTAACATATAGACTTAATTTTTTAGGAACACTAACAACTAGTAAGTTACATTGAAGATGAAGGCCATTTATATATATCATCACGCCAGATCCCTTACGGGGCAGGCAGAGAGTACAGAGTTCCAACAGGCTCTTTCCTTACATACCTCTCTGGCCATTTAAGTTACCATATATAACAAGCTTTGTAAGACGCCTGACGTCAAAAGCGACACGTTTTACGGGACATTTATCCCCTAATAAATACTAGGGTTAAACACAGTTAATATATGTATACAGATAAGCATCTTAGTACTAATGGTCGGAAAAAAAATCACACACACACACACACACAGACGCGCTCCACGCGGTTTCTCAGAAGTGTTCAGGCGGGTAGTAACCTCTAAGAGCTGCTGAGAAACCACGCAGAACGCACTGCGGTGTGCGGGATTCAAACTCAAATTGAGATCATAAATTTTGTAGAATTTTTATGTTTATATTCTTTTTTTAACTTAAAATCTACCTCCGTATCTCATCGCGGCCTCCACTAAGAAGATCCGGCGAGAAATTCAGCAGGATCTTCTTATTTGTATCTATCAATTTTTTTCATCATTTTCTATATAGATACAATTTTATATTATAAAAATTTAAGTATGCGATACAGCTCCCGTATGTGTGGTGTTTATGATTGAGATATAAGACTAATGATAATACTTTTAAAGAATCAGAAGCTAACGGAAACTGTGTGGACCAGTCTCCTACAAGCAGCCGTTCACGAGTATGATTACTTGAGCAGCCATCACCTCCCTCGACCATATATAGAGGGAAGCAAGGTCTCTTATTTGGACTGCCAGAACTAAGATTCTCAACTGTAAACATACATATGTCAATAGTGGCTTAAATCTGATATGTTCGTTGTAATGTGGTAACCAAGACCGACGCCTTGGCTTCCGAAGGACGGAGCTGCTGATATATGAAAATGCCACAAACGATTACCTATCTTAGACCGATCGAGCCGAGTGGTGCTTAACCTGGGTGATCGTTAACTGCTTCGACAAAAACCGTCAGCTCGAACCCACGACTTGGTTATCGATCGAGACAATCAAGACAGGCAGGAAATCAGTTATTTCGAAGATTAATTCCTTGATAGTATCGGTGTAAAGATGAGAAAGGGTATGCTCCGTTGGTTCGGGCATATAGAAAGGATGCCAGAAGAAAGAATGACAAAACAGATGTACAATGCGAAAGTGGAAGGATGTAGGTGCCGGGGAAGACCTAGACTATCTTACCATAACCATATAGACCGTGTCTTAGCTGAAGGGCAAGTCAAGAGTCTCCGTAACCGGCGAGTGTGTATGAGACGAACTATGAGAGTGGAGGAAGCCAGAGAGGTATGTAAGGAAAGAACCTGTTGGAATTCTGTACCCTCGGCCTACCCCGTAAGGGATCTGGCGTGATGATATAGATAGATAGGTTAGTTCCTTGATTAAACCTGTGATGTTTCGATGGGCAGTGAGCTGCCGAACCCGCTGTGCACGTACCAGCTGTACGAGAGCTTCGTGGCGGCCGTGCAGGCGGGCGACGAGGCGGCGCGCCTGCGGGCCGTGCGGGACTCGGCCGTCAAGCTTCCGCCGCCCCACTACCGGTGCGTACCATGCCTCTCAAATTTAAATTCAAACGTTGTACAGTTTGCACATTTGTTATGTGTTCGTTGTGTAGTTAGTTTTATGGTTGAGGTGCGGAGAGAAACGATCACTATAGTTTCCAGTTAGGTTTACAAGTTTAATTCCTTTCTCTGTATGTGTTCACGACAGTGGTTGTTATCGCACTCTATCTTACAGTTCCCGTATCCATTATTTTATACATAAAACATATGGCGCGCGCCGATGAAGGCAGCGGTGTCGGCAAGTATGGGCGGTGTGAGACCGTACAAACGTTTATTGCTTTCCATAGTGTTAATAGATGGTTCAAACATTAATATTGTACAATTATGGACCCTGTCGGGCGCAGCAAAGTTACTAGAGAGGAAGAGCGTCGATTATCTCAATTGAGATCATTATAGAATATATTATTAACATTTTTTGTTACTATTATTTAATATATTCGTTAGTTTATTTATTAATAATTTAAAACATTATTTAAAAAAATAACATCACGCCTATATTCTCAAAGCGGGGGTGTACTGAGTACACCCACGTTTCGCCGACGATGTTAGGTCCCATGTAATAGGGGGCGAACCTATTGCCATATACGGGGCACAATTCCAGACTCCGGACTCATACTGGGAATTTTTTGTTAGAAAAACTACATGTGTTCTTATATGTGCATGAGTGAAGGTAATTGTAACAAAGTGATAAAACGTGCCTTTTCGACTTCCCTCAAAACGGCCGTCGCAATTGGTATGTAAAGTATCCACCGCTTTACTATCCAGGGTGGGGTACTTCATTAATATCATCATCATCGTTGTCATCGAATTCATCGGGGAGTCGAATTAATTTTAACAAACACGATTATATATGTTACTGGACACTGGCAAAATACACTTATAATTAGTGTGAAGCCATAACTTGAAGAAGAAGTGTTGCGTTTCATTCAGTACAATAACATAGTGTTTTCACAGGACGTTGGCGTACCTAATGCGTCACCTCCGGCGCGTGTCCCTGCTGGGCGACCAGACGGGCATGACGGCCCGCAACATGGCCATCGTGTGGGCGCCCAACCTGCTGCGCTCGCCCAGGCCGCAGCACGCACTACAGGGTGTCGCTGTGCAGGTACACTGCCTCACTGCCTTTGTGTGTGTGTGTGTGTGTGTGTGTGTGTGTGTGTGTGTGTGTGTGTGTGTGTGTGTGTGTGTGTGTGTGTGTGTGAATGATCTATGCTGTTGGCCGCGGGGCCTGTACAGCTTCACCGGACAAGCGTGCGAGGGCGAGCGTGCAACCACTACGCTCGAGCCAGAAGGGCAAGGGGGCAACTAGCTCAAGGGCGCCTCAAGGAGGAACGGCCTCGGCTTGGGCAGTCGCTATGGGGGAGGGCGTATACTAGGTGTCTCGCCGTGGTGCTCTGCACCGGCCGGCGGGCAAGGGATTCTTGGAGCTCGCCGGCGAGGTCGGTGTCTGATCCTGTGTGCGGTATTTGTATCCGAAAGAAGGGATGTAAGGGCATCGGGAGGGTCGGTGAGAACATGCCGCGGGCGGCGGTAGCGGCTGATAGGAGTCCCCTCCTTGGGTTCGTAGTCGGCGGCGGCTACGATTAGCGGATTTCTTTCTTTCTAGCGGACGCATTTGCGAAAAATCGAGTTGTCGCCGTTTTGATAAAAGCGCTAATAAGTTAGAGACCGAAATCGGAATGGAGAACACTGCCTCACCAGTTACGGTCCCCTGCGGGGTAGGCAAAGAGTACAGAGTTCCAACGGGTTCTTTCCTTACAGACCTGTCTGGCTTCCTCCACTCTCATAGTTCGTCTCATACACGCTCGCCGGTTACGGAGACTCTCGACTTGTCCGTCAGATAAGACTCAGTGTATTTTGTCATGGTAAGATAGTGTAGGTCTTCCCTGGTACCTACATCCTTCCACTTTTACATTGTATATCTGTTTTGTCATTCAATAAGCGTAATACATATACATGTTTATTTGACAGGCGGTGGTGACAGAGTTTCTCATCTGCTATGCAGAGGAGCTGTTCGCGCAGGAACAGGGAGCTGATTCGGGGCCGGAATCACTCGAACAGGTCTGTTACACATTTTACACATATAATATAAATTGTTTTGAAAATGGGAAAATATAGATAGATAACTCTTTATTGTGCACCAACAAGATACATCACAAAATAACAAAAACAGCTAAAAGTAACACAAAGGGCCTTATTGCTAAAAAGCAATCTCTTCCAGGCAACCTTGGGATGGAGAAATAGATTTGTTAGTAGTATTGACGGGGGTGCACTTGCTAGAAATCGGCGTAGTCGGCGGCGGCTACGATTAACGGATTCGCATGGGTAGATGCGTTCGCGAAGTGTCGTGTTGTCGCCTTTTTAATATAGGCGCGAATAGGTTCGAGACCTAGATCGGAGTGGAGATCGTCATTCCGTACGAACCAGGGGGCTCCTACGGTTTTACGGAGGAAGCGGATTTGAACCGATGCCGATTTATCGATGTGAGAGGGGGTCGAATGCCCGAACACAATACACACATCCACATAATTACCTCCCTATTTAGGTTTCACAGCAGAATCCGATGAGTAAGTAGAGTAATACAATAATAATAATAACTACATAATAGAATACAATAACTAAATAATACGAGGACAATGAATGAGTGGAGTGGGCAATAGTTTAATTATTTTGGGCTTACGCTACCGAGGTCACTTTATTTTGTAACCCACAAATGATTGTTTCTTATATCAAAATAAATGTCTTGATTGCACCGGGTTCGTGTGGTGAAATATGACGGGTTTCGTTATTATTTTAATTTGTAAGAACTCTTATCTGGGACAACAGTGGGACAGTCTTATGTTCCCAGACCCAGACCTTAAGGAGACTGCGAGGCAAAAAAATGAATTTAAAAATATTTATTCAACACAGCGCACATTTGAACATCAGAAAATATATGAAAGGCTCCAAAAAAAAATTCTGAGGAAAAAAAAATAAGTTTGAAAAAGCTACTACTGCTGCTGTAACGTTTGCCTCGGTGTGGGCTGTGCCGAAAGGCATTTGGGTTAGCATGTGCTGGAGGGGAACAAAGTCTTCCCCAGCGTTATTTTCAGCCAAGGGCCCGTTAAACCAAAAAAGCAGGTAAAATCTGGATGAGTACACCACAGCTGATCGTCGTGATGATCTCTGGGGGGAGGCCTTTGTTTTGTAGTGGACGTCTTTAGGCTGATGGTAATGGTGGCTACGTGGAGCGACGATATTTTTTAACCGACGATTTTTTGACGAACTATTTGACTTGCTCATGGGGTCGATTAGTCTATGGCAGGAATGTTGTGGCAGGATTTGTCAAAGGGAAGATCTTCGAGCCAGACGGGTGTTAAGTCTGGCGGGGCCTGCCACTCCCCCAAGAGTTGTTGTCGGGGGCTTGTGTGTGTTACACGTCGTGCGCATTCTAATAACGCGTTCTAGACATGTATGGCGAACAACGACACCTATTGGTAGATAGTCGCAACTATGTAGCGATGTATAGGGGTCGGTACAACCGGTCGGTCGGACAAATCTTTGGGTGACTCACAATTTTTTTATACGGTCTGGGTATTTGTGTATGTGAATTTTCATGTTTGTAAACGCACCCACGGAATAAATCCTAATGTGGGGTTACATGTTTTTTAAACACCTATATTTCTTATCATTGTGAGTGTAACTGTCTTAACGAATCTTAAAGGTTTCTTTATTTTTGTTATCAGGAGCGCTGTGAGTCTCAAGTAGAGCTCCGCGGGAATGAGTCCTGCAGACGACCAAAGAGTTTGCCCATCAACCCACCTACCAAACTACTCAGGTGATTATTATTTGTTTTGAAAATAATGTGTGGGGCTTTTGGCGGGAAGTCGAGAAGTGATGTTGTCAATTTGCTTTAATTTTTAAAACTTGTGTTATTTCGACTAATGATGTGTAATGTTGGTGGAATATTAACCATTATGTGTTCTTATATGTGCACGAGTGAAGGTAATTGTAACAAAGTGATAAAACGTGCCTTTTCGACTTCCCTGAAATCGGCCGTCGCAATTGGTATGTAAAGTGTCCACCGCTTTACTATCCAGGGTGGGGTACTTCATTAATTTCATTATCATCGTTATCATCAAGTTCATCGGGGAGTCGAATTAATTTAAACAAACACGATTACATATCTCACTGGACACTGGCAAAATACACCTAAAATTAGTGTGAAGTCATAACTTAAAGAACAAGAAGAAGAATGTGTGTATGTGATAGTAAATGTCTTGTAACTATGTTTTTCTGCTAATTTTCTTATGGCTGACGCGTCATCCTCAAACTTTAAATATTTTTGTAGATTTCCTCCATATTTATTATATCCCTGCTTAAATGGAAAAGAGAAGAACTATCAGAAGAAAGAATGACGAAACAGATCCGTTGCAGGGTAGGCAGAGAGTACAGAGTTCCAACAGGTTCTTTCTTTACAGACTTATCCGGCTTCCTTCACCCTCATAGTTCCTCTCATACACGCTTGCCGGTTACGGAAACTCTTGGCTTGCTCTTCATATAGCAGTGTATAAACTGAGTGTAACACTGAATCTGAGTGTGTGCGGATGCATTTCGGAAGGATTGGCTGAAGGAGATAGCTGAAAACAGATCGGCCTGGATGGTTATGGGGGAGACCTTTGCCCATCAGTGGGATAATATAGGTTATTGGGGTGTTAGAGGTCTACTAAAATTTGCACAGACCCAAGTAATCCTCACCTCCACGTGGTACACCCTCTTGAACAACGAACGAGGCTCTGTCGAACTATCTGCCCGCACCGGGTCAGCGTGGTGGACTGTGGTTCGGGGTATGAACCATAATTATGAAAAGAAACTCGACAAACTGTTCCCAAGTGCCCGTATTAATAAACAAGCTGTAACCTAATAAACGCGAGACCTGAAAGTAGTTGTTCTAAATCGGTAACTGAATTGATGTTTCAACACTTAAGAAAGCATCATGTGAACACTTTTTTAGTAAAGTTTAACTTAGACCAGTATAAGTCAGTGGTCTTCATTGCCCTGCATAATATCGTAACTCCACCTCATCCAACGCGCTAATTGTTGATAAATGTACCTAATGATACATTCTTGGTTTTAATAGATGTTATGAAAGTGCTCAGACTGTAAGACCGATCCATCCGTGCATAAAACAGGTTTTGTGAGTCGCGATTGTATGTATTGTATGGCTATTGGCGGTCTATTGATTTTAACTGCCCTGTACTTATAGGGCTTTCTCTTTTCAAGGTCTTGTCTTTAAACGTTTAATACTTTGATCTCTGTGTCGTTTTTTATTTTGCTGTTTCAACTTCCTTCGTAAACTCCATTACTAATTTGTGAAAACTTGTAATTGGCCTTCCTTTTATGTGATTTTACTTATATCTGTCTACGAGCTGTAAGTTTTCTTGAGAAATAACATAAAATAAAAAAATGAAAACTATTTTTAATTTACGTTACATTTTTTTACTCCTTCAGTGCGCTATAACAAACTAAATCTATTATTGATTCAAAGCAATATGGCGATTTCAAATGTATTCCTAGAACGTATTTCTGAAAATGCACACATTCACGTACAAGTTTCGTCGTTAATTGGGGTAAGAAAGTGCCTAAAAAAGGGTTTAAAAAACCTTTAAATTTGGCAATTTGGTTTTCGTTTTGATTTTCTGTAGCAATTATTTAATCGGTGTCTGAGGTCTTGCGTTTATTATGTTACATCTTGTGGGTTAAAAAATAATAACTGTACGTGTATGTCCCCGCAGCCTAGAGGAGGCTCGGCGGCGCGGGAGGCCGGCGCCGGCGTCGCCGCGGCTGCCGCCGGCCTCGGGCGCCATCGCGGCGGCCGCGGCCGCCGGCACGCAGCTCAGGCCCTCCTCGCACCTGAGGCCCAAGTACATCGAGGTACCTATTAGCGTTCACCGTCACGAATATAGGCGGGGAACCTTATTTTTTTCCGGGATTAAAAGTATCCTATGTGTTAACGCCAGATCCCTTACGGGGTAGGCAGAGAGTACAGAGTTCCAACAGGTTCTTTCCTTACGTACCTCTCTGGCTTCCTCCACTCTCATAGTTCGTCTCGTACACGCTCGCCGGTTACGGAGACTCCTGACTTGTCCTTCAGATAAGACCCGGTCTATTTGGTGCTATGTGTTAATCTTAATAATAGAAAGAAAGAAAGAAACATTATTATTTATTAGATAGGCTAACAGTAAAGTACACTACACAAATAAACTATCTGTATACCAAATTTTATCTAAATACGTTCCGGCGTTTTTGCATAATTAAGTAACAAACATCCAACATTTTAACGTACAAACTCTTAACACCGTTATGCCTATATTCCCCAAGTGGGGGTGGCAGAGGTGTACTGAGTACACGTACTTTTCGCCGACGATGTTAGGTCCCATGTAGTAGCCTATTGTCATATACCGGGCACAATTCGTTTTCGTTAGAAAAACTGCATTTGTCCGAGCTAGGATTTGAACCCAGGACCTCGTGATCGCAAATCAATGCGCTTTGAAAATAACTGACTCGAGACCAACGAGGCAGTCTCGAGTCAGTTACTTTTATACTTTAGAAATGCAACATTATTCTAGGGAGAAAACCAGTTGTCTGGATTACGTGGGTTCATTTCTCATCAGAAGCGATAAGACGTTATTTCTGTTTTGAATCTCACACACACAAAAAATAACAGCAATAATGTGGTTGACAGGTTGGATCCGGGCCTAATAATCTACCCCAATACCACACTGTATTGGATCTACCAATATCTGGTAAGTTTTCTCAATATTTTTTAGAAAAATATCTTCTGCGACGCTTCAATTTCGCGTGTTACTGAAATCAAAAAGTTAAAAACGACGACAGAACTACAAAAATGACGCCGTGTATATATCACTTGCTATAACTCGCGGGCGCACCCGCGAGTTATAGCAAGTGACGCGTTTATATTGTAATTTATTTTGAAATATCTTTATAAATTATGGCCTATATGTTACTTTGATGTATGAGCTTTATTACTGTACATTTTCATCAGAATCAATTGTGTAGTTTTTGCGTGAAAGAGACATTCATTCTCACGACATTTCGACGTAATATATGTGGGGAGTGTTATTTTTATTACGTTTTTTTTTCAATTGTTTTCCCATTATTATTATCTAAGCTCGTTGCAGTGGCAACATTCTATTAGGTTAAGAAAGGGATATGAGCTTGAGGTTGGAGGTAGAAAGAAAGGGTGGTGAATTTGTTACGACGTGTACGAAGTGGTCGTGAAGGAAGAAATAAAGAAATTCGATATATTCACCCCGCTTTTACTCAAGAACGATCCCACATATAAGTAGGAGGAGTATTATCCCTCGTTCATACAGACGCTTTTTTAAGGCGCGGTGCCAAAGTGGTATAATACAGCTCTTTCAAAAAAAAATGTACTGTTAGCAATTTATTTCATTCCAGCGTTTTACTAACGCGCTTTGTTAAAGCGCTCGTGCGAAAAAAGAGTTAGGCTTCGGATCTTCCATAACAATATTGTGTATTTTCAAACTTACCTAATACTGCATTGTTCTCCTATATCCCATGCGTGCCGAAGCACGGAGACGCTCGAATATGAAAATGCCGCACACGGTCACCCATCTCAGGCCGACCGAGCCGAACGCTGCTTAACCTTGGTGATCGCTAAGAACACCGCGGTCGTAAAGCGCTACGAGTTACATGGTTTACATGAATAAAAATCTAAGGCTTAGAACACCAATGCATTCTACAAACTTCTTTCACGAATGCATTGCCTGTTACAGTCCGACGTGCAAAGTCACTGGCTGCCTCTAAAATTATGATTGAGGATCACTTTCTGTGCTGGTTAATATGTAATCTATATGATCACGCTAGATCCCTTGCGGGCAGGCAGAGAGTACAGAGTTCCAACAGGTTCTTTCCTTACATACCTCTCTCGCTTCCTCCACTCTCATTGTTAGGCTTATACACGCTCGCCGGTTACAGAGACTTGACTTGTCCTTCAGTTAATATGTAATGCTGTCATAATTGAGATAATTTGTATTAATATGTAAGGTGTGTATATTATAGTAGTTATATAAACATTTAGAGTACGCCACCAACTGCCCTATATTATTATATCTATTGCTTCTTCCAACGCACAGGTTGTCTGGAAGAGATTGCTTTCAGCAATGAGACCACCAATTGTACATACCGCCATAAACTAATTGTATTTCTTCACAAGCAGTGATAGCCTAGTGGTTAGACCGTTGGACTGCAAATTCAGAGGTCTCGGGTTCAAACCTAGGCACGCACCTCCGTCCTTTCGAAAGCATGTGCGTATTAAAAATTAACTATCACTTGCTTTAACGGTGAAGGAAAATATCGTGAGAAAACCTGCATGCCTGAGAGTTTCTTGAAGGGGTGAATTTTACCAACCCGCATTGGGCCAGCGTGGTGGACTATGGCCTAAACCCTCTCAGTTTGAGAGAAGGCCCGTGCCCGTGGTAGGACAATTTCTTAACAGGGCTTATATTATTTATTATTATTACATTTAATTACATTGGTGTACAATAACGAGTACACTATCTATCAATAATATTCTGATTTTGATTCAGCTAGCGGCAAGCGTGGCTTGAAGCGGTCACCGTCTGGATGGCGCGGGCTGTTCACACGCACCAAGCTACAACGACCACGTCCTCTCCGACCACCGCCAGATACTCCACAACCCACGCCAGCACCGCAGGTAACCTAGCACCGACCTTGCTCGTGCCGCCTTTACAGCTCCACCGGACAAGAGGGCGAGCGTGCAACCACTACGCTCGAGCCAGGAGGACAAGGGGGCAATTAGCTCAAGGGCATCTCAAGGAGGACCCGCCTCGGCTTGGGCAGTCGCTATGTGGGAGGGCGTAAACTAGGCGTCTCGCCGTGGTGCTCTGCACCGGCCGGCGGGCAAGGGATTCTTCGAGCTCGCCGGCGAGGTCGGTGTCTGATCCTGTGTGCGGTATCTGTATCCGAAAGAAGGGATGTAAGGGCATCAGGAGGGTCGGTGAGAACATGCTGCGGATGGCCGTAGCGGCTGATAGGAGGGGAAATTATACTTGAAATAACCCAAAAAGCGTACCCGCGGCAGTATATTTCACTCGAAGATTTCATATAGCAGGTACTTGTTGGAACTCTGTACTTTTTCGCCCGCCCCCGCACGGGATCTGGCGTGATGTTAGTGATAAATTTCACAATGACAAGCCAGGCTCGCTTGGCAGAAGAAGAAAGAAAAACTAATTCCTTTAGAAGATGTAGCGCAGTGGTTAACAGCTTAAGCCGCTCCACCCACTGTACCTAATAATCGCGGGTTCTTTCCCCGCAAGAAACAAATCTTTGTGTGACCCGCAATTATTTCTTTCGGTCTGGGTATTTGTGTATGTGAATTTTCATGTTTGTAAACGCACCCACGACACAGGAATTAATCCTAGTGTGGGGGCTACGTTTCTTTGTTAAAAAAGACCTTAGTCCTAATATAATAATAATATCAGCCTATACCTACTGCTGGGCAAAGGAAGTCTCACAAATCGAGGTGAGAGAGATTAGGTCATACTCCAGCACGCGGACCCAGTGCGGATTGGTGGAGGCAGGTTTGTGGCCACCCGCTGTTGGAACGTGTCAAGTCGCCTATTAGGTTTCCCACTCGGCTTAGCGAAAAGAATAACACCGTCACGTCTGTATTCCCCAAGCGGGGGTGGCAGAGGTGTACTGTGTACACTCACTTTTCGCCGACGATGTTATGTCCCATGTAATAGGGGGCGAGCCTGTTGCCATATACCGAGCACAATTCCAGACTCCGGACTGATGCTGGGAGTTCTTCGATAAAAATACTCCATTTGTCCTCCGATCTAGGATTTGAAACCAGGACCTCGTGTTCGCAAAGCACATTATTCGCCACTAGACTGACGAGGCAGTCGGCTTGACGCCTACCACATTAAGTGGTAACCGGGACCAACGGCTTAACGTGCCTTCCGAAGCAGGGAGACGCTCGAATATGAAAATGCCACAAACAGTCACTCATCCCGGGCCGACCGAGTCGAACGCTGCTCAACACCGCGGTAGCACAGCTCTACGAACGCGTCATAAGACTTGCGGAGACTCATAGGCCGGCGAAATTCTTCGAGCTCGCCGGCTAGGTCGGTCTGATTCTATACCACGGTTACCCTTAAACTCAATTTTATCTATGTAATATACAAGGTGCAACATAATAAACGCAAGACCTGAAAGTAGTTTGTTCTAAATCGGTAACTGAATTGATTCCAACAATTATTAATGTATCTTACATTTTTTTTGTTAAATTTGCATAATGCTTTTACTCCTTCAGTGAGCTATAAAGAACTGCGCCCATACATGATTTGCCCCAGAACCAACAGCAATGAAAAAATATTTGTATGATTTCAAATCACCCATAAATTCTCTTAAGGCATTTATTATTAAACGGACTAGCGGGGGAATCGCAATATTGCACAAAAAGTGTTAGATTTTGAGGTTATAATTCAGTAGCCATTAATACATAGGTTATATTGTGTGTTGACATTCAGTAAAGATGTCGGCGACATCGATATAAGTACTTACAATACTTTGAAATATTCGTTTTAGATTGCAAATTGTCCGTTAGATACGGATATTTGCCATTATTTTAATAAATTAGATAAATAATGAGGGCATGGGTCAATTTTTTGTTGGTTCTAGGGCAATTTTCGACAGTGTCCTTTATTCTTGATTCATAGATAAGGAGATTTTAAATGCATTTCTAAAACGTATTTCTCAAAACGCACACATACACGTACAAGTTTCATTGTTAATTGGGGTATAAAAAACGTTAAAAAGGTTAAATTTGGAAATTTGGTTTTCAGTTTGAATTTCTGAAGCAATTCTCTATAATATTTTTCACATAGGATGGGTAGTGACAGTTCTAATTGCCAAACGAAATTAATAATAAATAATTCAATGGTGTTAAGGCATAAAACCATAAGCATAGAAACGGGTCATGCCTCTTATTGCCATTGAATAAAGTATAATTTTCTTTGACACTTACAACTGTGTCAGTACCCACCTTACATGAAAAATACTATAATCAGAATATTTTTTATTCATGTAAACCATTACAGTATTTATGAATCGTCAGATAAGTAACAAAGACTCTACCACCACTTCGGAATGTCATTCCTGTGGAGAAGAAGGGCACGAAACTCCACGGTTACTCTTTTAGAATAGTATTTTTACATTTTCTTTTTCCAATTTGTTGTGGGATATGGGAGAACGATGTAGGCTGGTCTATCAGGTGGGTCTAAGTTAAATTATACAAATTATACTATTCATGTGAATGGCTACATGGTTCCCTCATTTACAGAGAAAGAAATGAGAAAAAAAGATACATTTTACTAAATTAATAGAAGGTAAAGAGGGAATATTAAATAATAATTGCCAAACAAGTTGTCCATATTCAATCAAGTGGAGTTGGAACAGCCCTGCAATCGGGGTGTCTGAGGTCTTGCGTTATTTACTTTACACCTTGTATATGTCCAAGGTTATTACAACGGTCCAGCCAGAAGGGGGCAACTAGCTAAAATGTATGTATGTACTGCAGGACAGTCCGATGTGTCCTGCTGGTCTGCGTCCGGTGAAGTCGTGCGAGTCCTTGTCCTCAGATACGGACACTTTGGCACCCCTCGCGCAGAGGGCTAGCGCTCCACTAAAACACCACACCAGGTAACTCATTCACTCGGCTATGTATTTATTTATTTATTAAGTTCAACCTACAATAATAAGACGAACTATGAGAGTGGAGGAAGCCAGAGAGGTATGTAAGGAAAGAACCTGTTGGAACTCTGTACTCTCTGCCTACCCCGCAGGGGATCTGGCGTGATGTTATAGATAGATAGATAGAATAATAACAACAATTATTCCCAAAATTAACACTTCATAGAATGTGTAATAAATAAAACTCCGTATGTTCTGAACTTGATCTATTTTATGATAGTGCCAACGCATTTAAAATGTCTTATATAATAAAAATGTTAATTAGATCATGATGCACTCGTTTTGGTTTACTAAAGGTTTTGGCTGTTTATATATTCGTTTTTTTTGTTCTTTAACTTGCATATTATATCATCGGTGTAAAGATTAGAAAGGGTATGCTCCGTTGGTTCGGGCAGTTAGAAAGAATGTCCGAAGAAAGAATGACAAAACTGATATACAATGCAAAAGTGGAAGGATGTAGGTACCGGGGAAAGACCTAGACTATCTTACCATGACCAAATAGACCGGGTCTTATCTGAAGGACAAGTCAGGAGTCTCCGTAACCGGCGAGCGTGTATGAGACCGAACTATGAGAGTGGAGGAAGCCAGAGAGGTATGGAAGGAAAGAACCTGTTTGAACTCTGTACTCTCTGCCTACCCCGCAAGGGACCCGGCGTGATGATATAGATAGAATATTCTTTATGTCCTGTAGTTAATAGATATATAAGCTGTTTAACTAAGAATTATATGTACAGTTGTAAGTGAATGACAGATTAATAATTTGTGTGTTAATAGGTTTTGAAAAGTCTTATAATCTGTTCTCTGTTTCTGTACCGATTGACACCGTCACGCCTATATTCCCCAGAGGGGGTGGCAGAGGTGTACTGAGTACACCCTCGTTACGCCGACGATGTTAGGTCCCATGTAATAGGGCGCGAGCCTATTGCCATATACCGGGCACAATTTCAGACTCCGGACTCGTACTGGGAATATTTCGTTCGAAAAACTACACTTGTCCGACCTAGGATTTGAACCCAGGACCTCGTGATCACAAAGCGGTGCGCTTTGCCACTAGGCCGATGAGGCAGTCAACGTACCTATTGAATAAAATAAAATAATTCTTCATGCACTTATCATAGGACATACTTTTGATGCTGTTTTTGTAACGGCATAGCCGCCGGTGAACGCACACAAAATGCAACCTTAATGTGATTTCTTAATGACCTTAGAGACTTCATTTTGTGGCTCAAGTGTGTCGATTGTACATAGGAGGACTTAATGTGTGTGTGTGTGTGTGAATGATCTACGCTGTTGGCCTCGAGGCCTCTACAGCTTCACCGGATTTTAAAGGCGAGCGTGCAACCACTACGCTCCAGCCAGCCAGAAGGGCAAGAGGCGACATACTCGAGGGCGCCTCGGAGAGGTTAATACCTGAAGTATTTTATACTAGTTTACCGTTCCCCCCGGCCCCTGCCGCCACCGCCGGCCGCGACATTTTCGCTCCGATTCCCCCGATGCTTTGTCATCCATTCTTTCCGCTCAGAATACGGGCGACGACGACGTGGTCGTAGATCCCCTCCCATAGCCGGCGGTTGACCGGTGCACTTAGTAGTGCACCCCGTCCCCCCACAGCGACTGTCCCAACCGAGGGCACCGTATGTCGCCCCCTTGCCCTTCTGGCTCGAGCGTAGTGGTTGCACGCTCGCCCTTAAGTCCGGTGAAGCTGTAAAGGCCTCGCGGCCAACAACGTACATCACTCACACAGACACACGCACCAGTTTGCCTAAACGTGGTTCAGATGCAATTATCTTTATCCTCATATATGTCGACGAAAATGATTTAAATTACACCTGTAGTTCCATCAAATTGTTGATTATACACCGTCACGCCTATATTCCCCAAGCGGGGTTGGCAGAGGTGTAAACACACCCACTTTTCGCCGACGATGTTAGGTCCATGTCATAGGTGCGAGACTATTACCATCTAAGGGCACAATTCCAGACTCCGGACTGATACTGGGAGTTTTTCGATGGGAAAACTAAATTTTGACGGACGATTTAGCGCAGTGGTTAAGAGCTTAAGACGCTCCGCCCACTGTGGCTAATAGTCATGGGTTCGATTCCCATACGGGACAAATCTTTGTGTGATCCACAATTGAATTTTCATGTTTGTAAAAACACCTACGACAGAAATAAATCCTAGTGTTATAAAAAACGTTTCTATCTATATCATCACGCCAGCTCCCTCGCGGGGTAGGCAGAGAGTACAGAGTTCCAACAGGTTCTTTCCTTACATACCTCTCTGGCTTCCTCCACTCTCATAGTTCGTCTCATACACACTCGCCGGTTACGGAGACTCTTGACTTGCCCTTCAGCTAAGACACGGTCTATTTGGTCATGGTAAGATAGTCTAGGTCTTCCCCGGCACCTACATCCTTCCACTTTCGCATTGTATATCTGTTTTGTCATTCTTTCTTCTGGCATTCTTTCTATATGCCCGAACCAACGGAGCATACCCTTTCTTATCTTTACACCGATACTATCTTTCATACCTACTCGCTTTCTTACTACGCTGTTGCGAATACGGTCGGTCAGCGTGACTCCGCACATCTTCCGCAGAGATCGCATTTCGACCGCATTTATCCTGCTTTCGTTCTCCTTCTTACATACTCTCACTGCCATATAACAGCGTTGGGACAAGCACTCCGTTATGCATGGCCAGCTGCGCCTTTTGGCTTAAGTGCCGGCTCCCAAGTAGCCTTCCCATCGCACCATTCACTTTAATACCTGCACTCACTCTTCTCTCTATATCAGCGGTGTATTTCCCATCCGCACTGAAGGCGCATCTAAGATATACAAACTCATTCACTTGCTCCAGCACATCGTTACCAACCACAATCCTTGCATTCGTTCTGGTTTCTTCCCGTTCAAAAACCATAATTTTGGTTTTCTTCACATTCAAATGTAAGCCATTCTTCATGCAGTCGTCTCTCATAACTGTGACTAGTGTTTGCAGATCAGTGGCTGTTGGCGCTATCAAAACCGCGTCATCTGCATACAATAGGTGGTTTATCACTAGATCACCCATTTTTACCCCTTCAGTCATCGCATTCAGTCTTTGAAGACTTTTATCCAGATACACTATAAACAGTCTAGCGGACAACACGCAACCCTGCTTGACGCCGATTTTAACGTCAAACCAAGGTAACATGTTACCACCCACCCGTACGCATGCCTTGCTGTCCACGTAGGTGGACTGGACGGCTCGCAACAGGGTGCCGTTCATACCATACTCTGGCAAAATGTCCCAAAGTCTCTTTCGCACGACTCTATCAAACGCCTTCTCCAGGTCCACAAAACCGCAGAAAACCTTCCGGCCTACTGCCAGATGCCTTTCTACGATGTTGCGGAGGGAGAAAACTTGATCCGAACATCCTCTTCCAGACCTGAAACCTCCCTGTGCCTCACACAACACTCCATCGGACTTCTCGCGCATTCGCCGTTCAATAATTTTACCATACACCTTAGCTGCCAAGCTGATCAAACTGATGGCCCTGTAATTGGCGCAGTCATATTGTGAGCCCTTGCCTTTATACAAGGGTACTATGACTGCGCGGCGCCAATCTATAGGGACTCTACCGGTCTTCCAGCAAAGATTTGCGAGGACCCAAAAAGCGTCCCGGACGCAAGTTCCACCATATTTAATCATCTCGGCAGATATCATGTCTATTCCCGCAGTTTTACCATTTTTCATACTTCATATCGCCCATTCAACTTCTTCCATAGTGATGTCCTCTGTGGATTATGGTGCCGCAAACTCGCTTCTGGGCTCGTCTGTGGCGTTTAATAAAAAAAAGTTTTTTGACCTAGGATTTGAACCCAAGAGCTGGTGATTTGATCGCCAAGCACATTATTCGCCACTATACCAACTTTGGTTGTCAACCAACTTTCTTTGGACACGTGCCTCATATTGAGTGCACGCGCGTACTCTAGAATTCATTATGCGTATGCGCACATGAAATGAAGTAATCCATATTATTAACTAGCGGACCCGCTAGACGTTAATGGTTCATATAAAAAATCCGTAAAAAAACACCTTCAGTTTTTTCAAATTTACCAATTCTGCGGGCAATTTTTTCGTTACCTAAAAACCTTACTTGAATAATAGTCCTAGTAAAGATGCTCGACCGATTTAAGAGCGATTGGATTACTGTTATATATCTGTACGGGGGACGCCAGGTAGGGGCACGTCAATCAAACACAACGGTCGGAATCACACTGATTTATTCAGATACTGGAGAGGGGCGGGCGCAACCCGCATGCATAGACCTATACTTACCTGCATACATAACAACTATGAAGCAAATACGCAGAGGAGATGGCCTAAGCTAGCGAGCCTTTTAAATTCCATCAATCCTTGACGTCATCGCGTTGGGCGTAGCTTACCTCAGTTGTCATCGCCACTCGCTCCATTCACACGTTCGTTCGCGTTCGTATGGCTATTAAATATTATTTATTTTTATTAAATAAATAAAATTCATTTATTTCGAGTGACAGGGACTCATATTAGATACAACATATTAAAAAAGGAAACATTTAAAAAAATATTATTTCGACCGTACTTTAACGACCGGTTCAGCCAATTACAGTGTCATGTCTGCCGCAGCATTGTTTAGCGATCATGTTCAGGACGGTGTTGGCGCTGCCCCGTACAATTTACCGTAAAAATTAACCCTTATAATTAAGATATCTTAACATTAGTGTCCAACCGAACATTCGTCTTCGGCTAAAAATACCACCTTTGGCCAAAGGTTTCCAGCAAGCACCGAAATTGAACGATCTGTTACGATTTACGACTTAAGAATGCGCGAGAGCGCCGCGCAAGAGGCGATGCGCGTGGGGCAGTGGTCACATTGCGTTGTGCCGGTCGCCCGCCATTGCCACTAAATAACAATATCTAAACAAAACAAGTTCGTTAATACAGTAACATAACTTTAGCCAATCATGAAACAATTTTCTTAGGGTTATTAAATTAAACCTTCGGCTTCGGCGGAAGCTTTTGGCGATGGCCTATTAAACGGATTCGGCTTCGGCCAAAAATTGACTTTCGGTCGGACACTACTCAACATGCAAAAATTACTTGGATCAACTTTCTAGTCACACAAATGGTATCACATTCCATTTTTACGTATTTTATCGTAATCCATTAGAATACTTCTATTACAAATGCCATCTACCGTAATATAATTGAACTTACAAGTAACATTGACATGGACGAACCGTTTAGTTTTTAACATTCTCCGCCAGATGGCAAATACAAATATGGGTGGGGCATAACGTCCATCTCGCCCTGTGCCACTCGCGCAGTGCCACGCTTAAATTGTATGAACATCTTATTACGCTATCTCCTCTTCGCATTTGATTCGTAGACTAGATCGATTTAGCAATTTTTTTAAAGTTCTAAATAAAGAACATTTTAGGTTCTTAAATGTCATCTCAGTGATGTGACTATTACCTTTTGATGCCTAAAACGCTGAATAGATCTTGATAACATTTGTTTAGGAGATAGATTGCATACCATCTACATTTTGACAAAACACACACACCGTCACGCCTATATCCCCCAAGCGGTGGTGGCAGAGGTGTACTGTGTACTTCCACTTTTCGCCTACAATGTTAGGTCCCATGTAATAAGGAGCGAGCCTATTGCACTATACCGGGCACAATTCCAGACTCCGGACTGATACTGCGAGTTTTTCGACAGAAAAACTACATTTGTCAGACCTAGGATTTGAACCTAGGACCTCGTGATCGCAAAGCACATTATTCGCCACTAGACTAAGGCAGTCTACATTTTGACTCCCAAATAAAAACTGAAGGAGGTGAAACAGGGGATAAAAGTTTTTATGAGAAAACCCATCATTTCTTAAGTCAGGGCTCATGTTCAGGTATATAGTAAGAAAATCGGTAATACGTGCCATGTCAGTCCTTTGACTTCTGCAAAAAAACCGCCACCGAAGGGAGCGCCGGGCAATGATAGCTAGCTAGATAGGCTAGGAAAAGAAAGTAAAGTATAAGTGGCTCGGTTATACGACTAACCTCCCCTCACTTCACTCGGAAGTCAGCAGTCTGTAAAGTGGGTATTATGTGTGGTTCAGGTCGTCGTCGTGCGATTCGTACTTCGAGCCGTGGCAGGCCGAGCTGGCCGACATGCGCCTGCGACTCTCCCCGCAGGAGCGCGACCACCACATGTTTAGCGAGGAAGACGACCCGCTGCAGTCCACACAGCAGGTACGAACACACGGGTGTACTTCGAGGCGTGGCAGGCCGACTTACCCCTGCGACTCGACCCGCTGCAGTCCGCACAGCAGGTACGAACACGGGTGTACTTCGAGCCGTGGCAGGCCGAGTTGACCGACATACCCCTGCGACCCGACCCGCTGCAGTCCGCACAGCAGGTACGAACACACGGGTGTAATTCGAGCCGTGGCAGGCCGAGTTGACCGTCATACCCCTGCGACTCGACCCGCTGCAGTCCGTACAGCAGGTACGAACACACGGGTGTACTTCGAGGCGTGGCAGGCCGAGTTGACCGACATACCCCTGCGACTCGACCCGCTGCAGTCTACACAGCAGGTACGAACACACGGATGTACTTCGAGCTGTGGCAGGCCGAGTTGACCGACATACCCCTGCGACTCGACCCACTGCAGTCCGTACAGCAGGTACGAACACACGGGTGTACTTCGAGGCGTGGCAGGCCGAGTTAACCGACATACCCCTGCGACTCGACCCGCTGCAGTCCTCACAGCAGGTACGAACACACGGGTGTACTTCGAGGCGTCGCAGGCCGACTTACCCCTGCGACTCGACCCGCTGCAGTCCGCACAGCAGGTACGAACACGGGTGTACTTCGAGCCGTGGCAGGCCGAGTTGACCGACATACCCCTGCGACCCGACCCGCTGCAGTCCGCACAGCAGGTACGAACACACGGGTGTAATTCGAGCCGTGGCAGGCCGAGTTGACCGTCATACCCCTGCGACTCGACCCGCTGCAGTCCGTACAGCAGGTACGAACACACGGGTGTACTTCGAGCCGTGGCAGGCCGAGTTGACCGACATACCCCTGCGACTCGACCCGCTGCGGTCCGTACACAGGTACGAACACACGGGTGTACTTCGAGGCGTGGCAGGCCGAGTTGACCGACATACCCCTGCGACTCGACCCGCTGCAGTCCGCACAGCAGGTACGAACACACGGGTGTACTTCGAGCCGTAGCAGGCCGAGTTGACCGACATACCCCTGCGACTCGACCCGCTGCAGTCCACATAGCAGGTATGAACACACGGGTGTACTTCGAGGCATGGCAGGCCGAGTTGACCGACATACCCCTGCGACTCGACCCGCTGCAGTCTACACAGCAGGTACGAACACACGGATGTACTTCGAGCTGTGGCAGGCCGAGTTGACCGACATACCCCTGCGACTCGACCCACTGCAGTCCGTACAGCAGGTACGAACACACGGGTGTACTTCGAGGCGTGGCAGGCCGAGTTGACCGACATACCCCTGCGACTCGACCCGCTGCAGTCCACACAGCAGGTACGAACACACGGGTGTAATTCGAGCCGTGGCAGGCCCTGTTGACCGACATACCCCTGCGACTCGACCCGCTGCAGTCCGTACAGCAGGTATGAACACACGGGTGTACTTCGAGCCGTGGCAGACCGAGTTGACCGACATACCCCTGCGACTCGATCCGCTGCAGTCCGTACAGCAGGTACGAACACACGGGTGTACTTCGAGGCGTGGCAGGCCGAGTTGACCGACATACCCCTGCGACTCGACCCGCTGCAGTCCGCACAGCAGGTACGAACACACGAGTGTACTTCGAGCCGTGGCAGGCCGAGTTGACCGACATACCCCTGCGACGCGACCCGCTGCAGTCCACACAGCAGGTACGAACACACGGGTGTACTTCGAGCCATGGCAGGCCGAGTTGACCGACTTACCCCTGCGACTCGACCCGCTGCAGTCCGCACAGCAGGTACGAACACACGGGTGTAATTCGAGCCGTGGCAGGCCGAGTTGACCGACATACCCCTGCGACTCGACCCGCTGCAGTCCGTACAGCAGGTACGAACACACGGGTGTACTTCGAGCCGTGGCAGGCCGAGTTGACCGACATAACCCTGCGACTCGACCCGCTGCAGTCCACACAGCAGGTACGAACACACGGGTGTACTTCGAGGCGTGGCAGGCCGAGTTGACCGACATACCCCTGCGACTCGACCCGCTGCAGTCCGCACAGCAGGTACGAACACACGGGTGTACTTCGAGCCGTAGCAGGCCGAGTTGACCGACATACCCCTGCGACTCGACCCGCTGCAGTCCACACAGCAGGTACGAACACACGGGTGTACGTCGAAGCGTGGCAGGCCGAGTTGACCGACATACCCCTGCGACTCGACCCGCTGCAATCTACACAGCAGGTACGAACACACGGATGTACTTCGAGCTGTGGCAGGCCGAGTTGACCGACATGCCCCTGCGACTCGACCCACTGCAGTCCGTACAGCAGGTACGAACACACGGGTGTACTTCGAGGCGTGGCAGGCCGAGTTGACCGACATACCCCTGCGACTCGACCCGCTGCAGTCCACACAGCAGGTACGAACACACGGGTGTACTTCGAGCCGTGGCAGGCCGAGTTGACCGACATACCCCTGCGACTCGACCCGCTGCAGTCGTACAGCAGGTACGAACACACGGGTGTACTTCGAGCCGTGGCAGACCGAGTTGACGGACATACCCCTGCGACTCGACCTGCTGCAGTCCGTACAGCAGGTACGAACACACGGGTGTACTTCGAGGCGTGGCAGGCCGAGTTGACCGACATACCCCTGCGACTCGACCCGCTGCAGTCCGCACAGCAGGTACGAACACACGGGTGTACTTCGAGGCGTGGCAGGCCGAGTTGACCGACATACCCCTGCGACTCGACCCGCTGCAGTCCACACAGCAGGTACGAACACACGGGTGTACTTCGAGCCATGGCAGGCCGAGTTGACCGACTTACCCCTGCGACTCGACCCGCTGCAGTCCGTACAGCAGGTACGAACACACGGGTGTACTTCGAGGCGTGGCAGGCCGAGTTGACCGACATACCCCTGCGACTCGACCCGCTGCAGTCCACACAGCAGGTACGAACACACGGGTGTAGCTAGCTGTGTGGTTAGCTTATATAGTCAGTCGCTGTTATAACCTTGAGTTTGTTGTTAGGGCCAGGCGGGGTGGCATGGGAGGGACACAGCGTAAATGGCTGAAACCGGTGCTTTTGCTCCTTTCTATCAATCTTTAACACTAAAAGTGATTCGTTGACATAGGCATTAAATAAACACCGTCACGCCTATATTCTCTAAGCAGCGATGGCAGAGGTATTCTGAGTACACCCACTTTTCTCCGACGACTTCAGGTCCCTTGTAAATAGGGGGCGAGCCTATTGTCATATACGGGGCAGAATTACGGACTCATACTGGGAAGTTTTCGTTAGAAAAACTACAGCACCGTCACCGTCCCGCCTATATTCCTCAAGCGGGGGTGACAGAAGTGTACTGAGTACACCCAAGTTTCACTGACGATGTTCGGTCCCATGTGATAGGGGGCGAGCCTAATCCCATATACCGGGCACAATTCCAGACTCCGGACTTATTCTGGGAATTTTTCGTTAGAAAAACTACATTTGTCCGACCTAGGATTTGAACCCAGGACCTCGTGATCAGCTAGCGATGCGCTTTGCCACTAGACCAACGAGGCGGTGATTTTTTCTGTTAAATGTGTGTGGTTCCGCCCACAAGCCCTTTTCCGGTGAAGCTGTGAAGGACCCTCGGCCGACAGCGTAGATCATTCACACACACACGCCCACAAGCCTTTAGTCGTCGTATCATTTCTCTCGGCGTATAATTTCACGTTCGCAAAATGTCACCATGTCGCAAAACAACACTTTCGTATTATGTCACGTTCGCAAAACGTCACACTCGCACAATGACACGTTCGCACAATGTCATATTCGCAAAACGACACGATCGCTAAGTGTCACTTTCGAAAGATTTTTAAAATATCTATTTTATATAAATAAAAAGTCTCTCTGCTACTCTCTGCCTACCCCGCGAGGGAGCTGGCGTGATGATATAGATAGATAGATAGAAAAAGAAAATTTGGGTGGATACAAGAGACAAACGTAACTAAAATACATAGTTTCACCTTTAGGATCTATAAAATCTGTAGGATATTTAGAGAAAGTAGTCATTTTAAGAATTCTACGAACGTGACATTTTGCGATCGCGTCATTATGTGAATGTAACATTGTGCGAATGTGACATTTTGCTAAAGTGACATTGCGCGAATGTGACATATTGCTAATGTGACATTGTGAGATTGTGACATTTTGCTAATATGATATTGCACGAGTGTAAAAAAAAACGTGACGTTTTGAGAATGTGACTTCATGCGAACGTGACATTATGCGCCGAGAGAGTATCATTAACCAGTGCTTAACCAGCTATTGTTTCACGTGTCCGTCTCTTGATATTGATTGAATATTTTCCACAAGTAAAACAGGGATATTGTTATGCAGGGCGACTCGTTGTGCTCCACGCCGCCGGAGTCTGGTCTGTGCAGCGTCGAACCCAGTCCTCGACGGAATCTGCGTGTCGACGTCGACGCCGCTAACGAACTCGCCGAAAGGTAAACTATACTTTTTTGTTTAGTCTCCAACCCGTTCTCCTTGTATGTTTCGCCCCTTATAGCCTTTTTTTTTTGTCTCGTGGAGGAAACCTTTTAAAGACTAGCCCCCCCACCTGCCTCGGGTAGACAGGCGGGGGAATGTCGGATTCTCTGCTGACTAAAACCTCCACGTGTTCCGCTTTCCGCTTTAAGGAGAGGCTACAGGTACGGGGACTTCATCCGCAGCCTCTCTGGCGGTTGTCTATAGTTTGGACCCACCCATCGCCCCTTATAGCCTAACTGAACCCGTTTGCCCCTTAAAAGTTCAAATGGTCCCGTTCTTCCTTCCCGTAGTCTGCGGCAGAGTACAGTTCTGGATAAACTTTTAAAGCAACTCAAAATTTATTGTAGTCACAGTGAAAAAAAATTATCATTTAAAAATAATATATTTATGGAACAAGGGGTGAACGAAATAATAAAAAATAAATTTGCCCCGTGCTGAGGGGCGAACGGCTACCGTTTAAAGGGGCGAATGACGCTTTTAAATTATAGGTGGCGAACGTAACTGACAGCGACTATAAAATATCGTTTTTTTATCTGCCAAAAATGACGAAGAAAAAAGTTAAATGTTCGTACAGTGCGACAAGTATCTTTTGCATATTGCATAATGGCAAATATCCGTATCTAAAGGACAATTTGCTATCTAAAACGAATATTTCAAAGTATTGTAAGTATTTTTATCGTAGTCGCCGACATCTTTGTCTATGACAACCCACAATATAACCTCAAATGTACTAAATTATAACCTCAAAATATAATTCTTTTTGTGCAATATTGCGATTCCCCCGCTTGTCCGTTTAAAAATAAATGCCTTAAGTGAATTTATGGGTGATTTGAAATCATACAAGTATGTTTCATTGCTGTTGGTTCTGTGGCAAATCATGTATGGGCGCAGAACAATATCCTTTTCCCACGCTCTTTTTAATTATTGACCGTACGGACCCACCTCTTAAAATATCTCATCCTCTATCTATATCATCACGCCAGATCCCTTACAGGGTAGGCAGAGAGTACAGAGTTCCAACAGGTTCTTTCCTTACATACCTCTCTGGCTTCCTCTACTCTCATAGTTCGTCTCATACACGCTCGCCGGTTACGGAGACTCCTGACTTGTCCTTCAGATAAAACCCGGTCTATTTGGTCATGGTAAGATAGAATCTCATCCTAAGTAGGAAAATTTTACTAAATGGTGACACTAATTTCACACCAGCCCCTCTTTGTTAAGATCATCCACAATTCAAAACATCCTTGTTGGAATACATACATTCGCACGCGTATCATTAAAAATTATCGCTTAGACGACCGCTGAGCGTGAAAGATAGTTAAAATACCTTATTCTATAGAAAAAAAATATTTAAATGTTGAATCCTATAAACTCAAAAGTAAACTATTTATATTATTAAGCAATCAAAACAAACTTCAAAGAATGACAAAACAGATATACAATGCGAAAGTGGAAGGATGTAGGTACCGGGGAAAACTTGGACTATCTTACCATGGATATCTTGACCATGGAAATAGACCGAGTCTTATCTGACGGACAAATCAAGAGTCTCCGTAACCGGCGAGCGTGTATGAGAGATAACTATAAGAGTGGAGGAAGCCAGAGAGGTCTGTAAGATTAGAACCTGTTGGAACTCTGTACTGTCTGCCTACCCCGCAAGGGATCTGTCGTGATGATATATAATAATAAACTTTATAATTATTTCATCGCAAGATTCATAAGCATACTCTGTAAGTATGCTGTAAAAGGGACTAGGTAAGAGTGTAGTACACCAACCTTTCACGTGTACAGTAACGATATGTGGAAACCAGCTTACTATATAAAGGTGCTGGCTAAATGATTTTATATCGACGGTCCCATAGAGCAAAGTTACCTATCTATCTATCTATCTATAACATCACGCCAGATCCCTTGCGGGGTAGGCAGAGAGTACAGAGTTCCAACAGTTTCTTACCTTACATACCTCTCTGGCTTCCTCGACTCTCATAGTTTATCTCATACACGCTCGCCGTTTACGGAGACTTTTGACTTGTCCTTCAGATAAAACTCGGTTTATTTGGTCGTGGTAAGATAGTCTACGTCATCCCCGGTACCTGCATCCTTCCACTTTCACATTGTATATCTGTTTTGTCATTCTTTCCTCTGGCATTCTTTCTATATGCCCGAACCAACGGAGCATGACCTTTCTCATTTTTACACCGATACTATCTTTCATACCTACTCGCTCTCTTACTACGCTGTTGCTAATGCGGTCGGTCAGCTTCACTCCGCACATCAAAGTTACATGCCCAACAAAATAATGGCATTTGAAAACTAACGTGCTCGTCGATAAAGTTATTTATGCTAAATATAAATACTGGATTATAGGACTTTATTCGTTGGAGACGTCGATATCACAGGTGTTTCACAACCCGATATCTCGCGAACGCGTCCAATCATAGAAATCCGCTAATCGTAGCCGCCGCCGACTACGAACCCAACTCCCCTCCTATCAGACGCTACCGCCGTCCGCGGCATGTTCTCACCGACCCTCCCGATGCCCTTACATCCCTTCTTTCGGATACAGATACCGCACACAGGATCAGACACCGACCTCGACGGCGAGCTCGAAGAATCCCTTGCCCGCCGGCCGGTGCAGAGCACCACGGCGAGACGCCTAGTTTACGCCCTCCCACACTGCCCAAGCCGAGGCGGGTCCTCCTTGAGATGCCCTTGAGCTAATTGCGCCCTTGTCCTCCTGGCTCGAGCGTAGTGGTTGCATGCTCGCCCTCTTGTCCGGTGACCGAAAAAATCACAGGTGTTTTGTTGTTCGCAGACGCCGCGCGGCGTTGGAAGAGCAATTGTCCCAGATTGGATATATCGACGGCGAATCTCCCCGAGCTCGGCCGCCACCTGAAAAACGACACTCTGAACACCACGCTGACATCGCCAAACGGTTAGTAAATAAACCCACTTGTGTCTGTGTCTTACAAATATTGTACTGTGAAAGTTGACTGCCTCGGTGGTCTAGTGGCGAATAATGTGGTTTACGATCACGAAGTCCTGTGTTAAAATCCTAAGTCGGACACATGTAGTTTTTCTATCGAAGAACTTCCCAGTTTGAGTCCGGAGTCTGGAATTGTGCACGGTATATGGCAATATACTCGCCCTTTATTACATGGGACCTAACATCGTCGGCGAAACGTGGGTGTACTCAGTACACCTCAGTAATAGGGGCGAACCTATTGCCATATACCGGGCACATTGCCATATACCGGGCACAATTCCAGACTCCGGACTCGTACTGGGAAGTTTTCATTAGAAAAACTACACTTGAGATGCGCTTTGCCACTAGACAAACAATGCAGTTCTAACGACTATTTCTTAACAGGGCTCATATTAATTAATTAATCTGTGCAAAGGAATACGACGCTTATATCTATTAGCAATGAGACTTTTTGATTTATTAATATTTCAGTGATGTTTCCAGATTATGTAAGGACAGGGAGAATCCAATCTCTTCGCATGTCGACTTCCCGCCGGCTCTCGCCAATGTCAAACTGAGGTGAGTCATTACGGTTTTGAAGTTAATTAATTATACGTGTATTTTACTCAGAGATAAGCAAAATGTAATCATATTTGTACTCCATAATTTTATTTTTCATCTGTTGCTTAGTCTGCTATAAGGTATTATGGTGCGTCTCACATATAAATGAAATGTTTATCTTCACTTTTTAAATACATAATAAAATTTAGTATAAGTACGGCACGGTTCATAAAACTTGGGAATTATGTTTTGTAGACCGAATAAGATAATTTTTAGTGTCCGCCTCGCGGACATGACCTCATGCCCGGTATGGCAGCCGAATGTCGCGCCCGCAGCGTGCTGTGAGAAAGGGACAGGATACTGTTTTTTTTTCTTTTACAATATTGAGAGGTGGACTTTTAAAAAAAGTCTGCAGGATTACTTACATAAAATGTTGGATCCCCCTCAATGTTAGTCGTTCCATGTTGTTATGTCGCACAGTTTTAGTCTATGTATGTATTGTATAATTATATATGTATGTATATATTTGTGGTATATATAAATATGTACTATGTATAATATCATTATATACAATTTGTATTTACTAATGTGTTTTAAATAGTACTTTTTTTTCCTTAAATTTGTGTAATTTCGCACCTACCACACTTGTCTCGCACCACCTTAAGGTAGACTGGCAGAAAATGCCACAGGCATTAAGTCCGCCTATGTAACGCACATAAGTGCATAAAGCATAAATAAATAAATATTCTGGGTCAATGTCTGCACGTTACTTGGGGCCTCATTGAAAATCAGCGCTGTGTTAGGGTAATATTATTGCCTTATCACTGCATATAGCTGCATGAGGGCCCCTTTTTGCTGGCGAGACTTGGGTAATATTATTGCTTCTATTATTAATAACATTTTGTTGTGTGTGGCCCTAGTTTCTCCAGAAAATATTTCTTTTTTTTTCTAAATTTTTAATTTTTAAAATATCAATCATGATTCAATATTAAAAGTGTAAAGTGTAATCATTGAAGGTTACAAGACGTAATTGTAATCGTTTATCTATATTCTCCAAGCGGGGGTAGTCAATCATTAATCTGATTACATTTTGCCCATCTCTGATTTTATTATACAACGTGTTTGAAGGTAAATCATATACTCGGCGAGTCAAATGGAGGGGCTCTTAACGAAAAATTATTTCAAAGTATTATTATTATTTTTTAGCCCCACACTAGCCTCCGTTCCTTTGACTCATCGTGTAATTGTTTACCAAAAGCCCTTTTGTGTATATACATTTCGTAGCACTATACAGCGTGTCGATTTCACGAGTGAGATATTGAAGGCCAGTATATTGTAGTGTCGCAATAAAAAAACAAAAACTATACAAATCGGGCTTTAAGTAGTTATTATTAGGGTGTTATTCAAATAATCAAATGTTTGAGTTGTGTCACTATTGCAGTGAAGTGTTAAAATTATAAATAAAAAAATCATAATCATCCTATGACCGTTCTATTTGTTTTAATCAATGTTTGTTTTAAGAATCAAATATTAATATCATCCTTAAATATTTCACTAGTTTAATTAGCCAAGTTGTATTTTTATTTTAATGTTGATCTTCTATGCAGAACAGTCAACTTAAGACCTTATTCTAATATCAATAAGGTATTTATTTTATTAATAAAAACAGATCAGCATAGAACCCACCGAAGTATCATGATAGAATCACAGTCAAAATAACGTATTCTTTTTAACAAAGATTGTTGAGAACTGTGTGAGCTTTCTATAACCGTGTGATAAAATAATATGAAAGGAGAATATACAACGTGTAATTTAAATAACACCAAACTCGAAAGTTAATATTTTTGTTGGTATTTCATACTCGAAAGTAGTTTGTTCTAAATCGACAACTGTATCGTTTTCAAATATTTTTAATATGTATGTAGCATTTTTTGTAGTTTTTATAAATAAAATTAACTTAAATTGCTGTGTCACTATGTCAGTCCATTGTATCAAAGTAAATTTAAGCATAATTCAAAGCAATAAAACATGAGCGATTCTAAACATATTCCTCATGAAATAAAACTTGATGGAGGGACCCTCAGTCCCTCCCGTGACCATGGGTGCTGCAAAGCACTCGAAACGTCGGGAACTTAAAAATCAAAAATAAACCGCGATAAACTCCGTAAATATATTCACGAAAATCTAAGAACTCAGTACATATTCCTCAGTACGATAAAAGTTTCGTAGTCAATACAGATATCCAAATTTTTAAGAAAATTGTAATTAACTATTTTTAAATATATGATTGGTTTTCAAATTATATTTATTAAGCAAAAATCTTATTGCCACGTTTAAGTTCTTGCACTATTTACGTTACACGTTGTATAGATTGATGGATTCCTAGTTTCGGGCCAGTACACGTAAATACAAAGTTGAATGCAACAGACACAGAGCCTGTGCGCGATTATATCGCGGATGAATCAAAAGCATATAGTTTTTCTAGGACAGAATCTAAGAACTATAAAAATACATAATACACGTAACTCCTACCTAACAACCTTCATTCTTTATTATACAAACACAAGAACATATACTAATAGAACACATAGATAGATCACAAATCCAAATCCAGAACCTTTCCGGTTAACATTTGGCTTCGGTCCGTGTTAACCTGATATACCGACATTGTCAAGACATATAAATGTATGAAAAAATAATAATAATAGCCCTGCTAGGAAAGTGTCCCACCCTTGTGCACTCTCAAACTGAGGGGCTAAGGTCTAGAGATGGGCAAATTATAATCAGTTTAATGATTACAATTGCATTTTGTAATATTCAATCATGGAACAAGTTTAAAAGTGTAATCGTAATCGTTGAAGATTACAAAATGTAATTCTATCTATCTATCTATATCATCACGCCAGTTCCCTTACGGGGTAGGCAGAGAGTACAGAGTTCCAACAGGCTCTTTCCTTACATACCTCTTTGGCTTCCTTCACTCTCATAGTTCGTCTCATACACGCTCGCCGGTTACCGAGACTCCTGACTTGTCCTTCAGACAAGACCCGGTCTATTTGGTCATGGTAAGATAGTCTAGGTCTTCCCCGGTACCTACATCCCTCCACTTTCGCAAAATGTAATTGTAATCGTTAATCATTAATACACCCATCACGCCTATATTCCTTAACGGCCGGTTCCTATATTCAACTAATGGATAGATTTGCCTACTACGGATAGAATTTCGACATACCATGTATGGAAAATCTGACAAAATTCTACTGACAATAAGCAAATCTATTCTTGAGTTGAATACAGGAACTGGCCGTAAGCGGGGGTGGTTAATCAATAATCTGATTACATTTTGCCCATCTCTGTTTAGGCTGCATAGTCCACCACGCTGGCCAAGTGCGGGTTGGTGAACTTCACACACCTTCGAGAAACTCTTAAACATGCAGGCTTCGCAGCTTTCAATCTAAGAACTGAAAAAGAAAGGACATGGTAGAAAATTTCCCCAGAACCAACAAACATTTGACTCATGCCATCATTATTTATCTATTATTTTATTAAAATAATGGCAAATATTCATTTCTAACGGACAATTTGCAATCTAAAACAAATACTTTAAAGTATTGTAAGTATTTATTTTGAAATCGCCGACATTTTACTGAATGGCAACACACACAATATAACGTCATATGTATTGTCATATGGCTACGAAATTATAACCTCAAAATGTAATACTTTTTGTGCAATATTGCGATTCCCCCGCTTGTCCGTCTAATAATAAATGCCTTTAGAGAATTTATGGGTGATTTGAAATCAT
Source organism: Phalera bucephala (assembly GCA_905147815.2). Lineage (NCBI taxonomy): Eukaryota > Metazoa > Arthropoda > Insecta > Lepidoptera > Notodontidae > Phalera > Phalera bucephala. The sequence continues at coordinate 6,355,920 of LR990635.1, read as the reverse complement.
ACAAGTATTTTTTTATTGCTGTTGGTTCTGGGGCAAATCATGTATGGGCGCAGAACAATGTCCTTAGTTTTAAAGCTCAATATCGAAAAATACGAGATATACCACATTGGCAAAATGTTATTCAAAGCCAATCAATCACATAGCAGACGTAATTGGGTTTGTGATATTTTAAAATTACATACACATTACAGAGTACGCTATGTCCGTCTTGCATCGACTTTTGTATTTACATTGCCGGGACTATATCTATTATGGTCTCCAAATTTAACAGCGAATTTTCAACTCGTGCGCTTCCAGTTTTATCTTGCGTTTTCCAGTTTTATATGGCCAATACTGGTCGGAATACCCGGCAAAGAACTTTTCTAGAGGTTTTTACTCATATAAATAAATCTATACTCTCCCACTAATGGGCAAAGTTCTATCACACATCTACTCTGTCACGCGGACTCAGTGTGATGCGGTGGAGGTTTCTTCACTCTTTGCGTGGAAACACAATTTATAAGTTACTTATAAATTTGCAGGTGCATGTAGGCATTCCTCAATAATCAGTGTTTAAAAATACAAGCTAAAACCAAAAGCACACGAGCGATACATAACCCATAATCAATGTAATTAACATCCTAAATTTCACGCTTACTCACATCTAACCTTCCAGAGAACGAAACTCCCCGCGTAAGGTCAAATCCACAGCCCGGTACAGCGGCATACACACCTTAGAGACTGACAAACAAATGAACAGACTCAGCTGGCACGGAAAAGACGGGCATTCCACTCTCATAAAAATAGACTGGCCAGTAGATAACTCTATTAGTAATCTTACTACAAGCACAATTAATTCTAGTCCTTTAACACCCGTAACACCAGTTTACGATCCTTTGGAAAGCGATTCAGAAGTCAGCGAATCAAATAAACATACGATACAAATAAAGAGTGAAGTATGCAATAATTGTGTGGAAGAGAAATGTTTGAAATGCGAACTGAAAGCTACGGATTATGAAAATGTTAAAGATTTTAGTGAAAATTTACACGATAGCTTAGAACACAGTCCAGCACATTCCGGTGATATAAGCTACCATAATCTTAACAGGCTATCAGCTGTGTCTACGTCATCGAACTCCGAGCATACAGACAAAAAGATCGAGGCTGACGTCATGAAAATAATGACTTCATCACACGAAAGTTCCTCTAGTTACTCCAATGTGAGTTTGACGAAAGGAGACGAGCTTTACGAGTGTTACAATTACACTAGACCAAATTATATTAATCTGCAATCTTCTAGTACTAGTAAAAGTAGCCCTGGGAGTCCTTTAAGAAGTCCTCTTAAATCTACTATAAGTATTACGTTCCGGTCGCCAACCAAAGGTAATGAAGACACACCGACCAATGAAAGAGATTCGGTTTACGAGGATATTGATTTAGAAAAGAATTTGTCTATAGTAGAAGACGCTAGTATACCACAAACAGACGCTAGTCTACCAACGCAGCAAGCCTGCCAACCTGAGGAACTACAAGACTTAATAATACTGGAAACACCAACAGAAGCTAGTATAGATGAAAACGTTGATGTTTACAGTCAAGTTAAATTCTTTAAAAAGAGCATAGAGGAAGTTAATGCGATGTTATTACCAGAGGACAGACATTACGAAAACATTGCATTTGAGAAGCAGAACGACTATGAAAATATAAATGTTGATACTCTAAAAATTTGTGATAAAGATTTAGACGTGGATAACACTAAAGAAAACGCCGAAAATGGAAATTTAGTTAAAGTTTCCAACGTTAGAGAACTAGCTATTAGATTCGAAAGTCCTACAGAACAGAAATCTCAATTCACATTCGATAAATTCAAAGCTGAAATCAAATACCCCAGCCTAGAACGCAAAGAGGAGAAGAGAGTTATAGAAGTAAGGAAAATAGATCCTAAATCGCCTCAGAAATCTCTTAAAACATACAAATTATCCAAGAACTCTTGCAATGCAAGATCTTTAGATGAGAACGCGTTCATCAAAGAGTTTGGAAACGAAAGAACTGTTGATAGAAGAAAAAGTCTGGAAGTCAAAGATTGTAATAAAAAATTGCCAGACCTAAATTTAAACGTTGAACAAGAGAATAAGGTTATAATAACCCCGACTACTGAAAATAAAATATCGTTGATCCAAAGAATTGATAGGCCAGACATTAAGAACCTAATCAGTCTAGACACAGACAAGAAACTAAGTAGAGAACGAATAGAGAAATACAAAGAAGAAAGGCGGAACTTCTTGAGAGAGAAATTCAGCTCACAATCTTTTAGAAGTAACCCAGAACAGTTGACTAGGATAAAGATAAGAAAAGACAAGGAGGATAAAATAGAGAATTGTGAGAGACTAAAAGAAGAGTTGCCTAAGTTTGAGAGGAGAAACACGGTAGATCTAGGCCAGAGGAGGAGGTTCAGTCTGGCTAGGAGTAGCAATAATCTAGAGTCTATACCTTCTCCTGCGAGTCCGGAGAGAGAGTTCGGAAGTGAGAGCAGTAGAGAAGCGAGGAGTCGGGAGTTTGAAAGGTAAGTTGTACAGATTTACGGAAAGTGACTTTAGTAACCTTTGCCTTTAACATTTATTGTAACGTCACATCTTAACGCGTTAAAATATTGGTTACATATGCGTAATGTTTTAGTTAACGTGTTAATTAACGCATTACGTTGCAGATGGAGCACCATTACATACATAAATTTAAAACCATTAACCTACTCGGTAACTAAGTCAAATATCAGTTTGACAATTATTGTTTTAAAACTTTAACCGTATGATGTCGTTAGGTGTCTGTAATTGTTGTTTTATTTTTTTTGGAGTAAAGTCACTTTCCTTAGTTTTCTATTAAAAAGTCACGTTTGTAATTTTTCGTGAATTTGCCTTAACAATCTGACCATATTGACAAAGTAACATAACAAAATTCATCATATCAAAATTATAACGTAACTCAAACACCACCCTAAAATAATATAAAGGTGAAAAGAAATGTGTCCAGCCGAATATTTCGTATTATAAAACTTTCAAGTTATTTAGAAACAGTGTTACTTATTGAATGAAAAAATTGTGTAAAAACTTGAAGCAATATTCGAAAACTATAATTTCGAAATTTGCTTTCATGTGTATTCAAATTACACCCAATTTATAATACGCAATGATATTATAAAGAAATAGAGGTAGATGTTTTTACTAATGTATTTTTTACTAATTTATGATACAGACAATTAAAGACTATTTAACCTATGAATTACCTGAAAATGCGAATGGCAAGTAAGGTGAGGTACTAATTATGACCGGCGCCCGTCCCCTTTGAAATATACCGGTTTTTAACCGACTTCACAAAAAGGAGGAGGTTCTCAATTCGATTGTATATTTTTTTTACATTTCTTACCCATAACTGATATGGAAAATTCTTTTTTTGTTTGATATACTTATATATCAAACAAAAAAAGAATATTCTTCCCGCTTCGACCCATTTTAATTTAAAGAAGAAATGCCACCCCTAAAAATACGTGTGAAATTTTTATGGGATCGAATTTTGAGGTGTACAGTTATTATGGATATTATCTCAATCCTGTACTTAATGTAGCGACTTCAAATATTTATTTTTTGCTTTTTAATTTTGAAGTCGGTTTTCCTTTTTTTTCGAAAAGTTATTACTCCTTATTCACTTTGTCTTTGTTCTTTCCATAATTTACAATAGACCTTGACGATTACAATTAACTAAGTTTAAAAATGCTCAAACCTGTACGGTATTTCTGTATTTAACAGTAATTCTACCTCTATCTTTTCTATGATATCATTTGAGTTCATAGGGATCGGACTGGCCTAACGAATATTTAAAAACAAACTAGGTTTGACCTCAAATGCATTAACGGTAAGGTATTTTTTAAACCAGAATAACGTAGACCACGTTTTTCATTAAAAGGTAACTCTAGTTCTTATGTCCTCATATCACATTAATAATGATACCAACAGAGACCTTCATACAACCTAGCTACAATTGTTTTTATATATAAACACGTAGCCTCACTCTACGATTTATTCCTTTGCCGTGGTTGCGTTTAAAAACATGAAAATTCACATACACAAATACTCTGACCGAAATAAATAATTGTGGGTCACTACACACGGAAATCGAATCCGCGACTGTTAGACACAGTAGGCAGAGTGGCTATAAAAGCACGCCGCCCGAGGACAATGGCCGGCGTAAACCGGTTCTGTCCTCGGGCGGCGTGTACGTGAACTAATTGGTGAAAGTGCACGCACACACCCGCGCCTTGTAGCGGTGTGCACACGTAGCGCGGTTGTATAAATAAAATTAAACATCGTCAAGCCTATATCCCCCAAGTGGGAGTGGCGGAGATGCTGTGTACTCACTTTTCGCCGACGATGGTTGGTCCCATGTTATAGAGGGTAAGACTATTGCCATATACTAGGCACAGTTCCAGGCTCCGGATTGATATTGGGTTTTTTTTCCCATAGAAAAACTATATTCGTCCGACCTTATAGTGCATTTGTATGAAACTTTGCCTCTGTTGGAATAATTACTTTTGTGAATTAAGTAGACCATTTTGCTTTGTCGTGTTTAAAACGACCTAGCCATTAATGCATTTTAGGTCAAAACTCGTTTATTTTTAAATATTCGATTTTTAGTTATAGGATATATTTTAGCCTTAGAATTTTGACATATTTTGTTTAGAAAATCTGTCTTAATTCTACTGACAGTAAGCAAATCTATTATCTACGAAATCGGACATATCGCTAGCTTAATATTAATAGCTCAACTAAAATTACCAATAGAAAGAGAAATCAACTTTCCCTCATAGAAATTAGACTGCAAATTCAAGTAACAAAATTTTTGAGTTGGGTCTCTATACAATTAGACAGATATATTGTGTTTGATGAGTTATTATTTGTATTAAAATCCCATTTTTCCCCCACAGAAAGGAGAAGGTATCCCCCTCTTACAACATTCGAGACATGACAGCTATATTTGAACAGAAATCCCATGGAGACGCCTAGCGGGGTTAAGTTTTAAACTTTACCTGATAGTGGATATTGACGATATTATGAAGATGCCAGTATCAACGTACAGATAGCTTGCTAGCTTATTTACTTATCTTTTTGGGACTACTGCCACACATTCCCACCAGTCTCGTAAGCCAGGATCCACAATGGTCTCCTAAGATGACACCAAGGTTTGAACCTTAGGGTGTCCTGGGAAGCACTTTAAATGTCTTGGAACCTGCAACAAAACTAATTAGAAAACAGGAGGAGTAGGAAAAAATTAACACTTCCTATCTGGTTTGAGCGTATGAAAAACAGGAGCCGGCAAAATGTTGGAAACGTTAAATATCAGTTTTGCAAAACCGCGGGATATACAGTGAATACACAGTTCCAAAAGGTTCGTTCTTTACAGGCCTCTGTCACTTACTTCATGCCGGTTACGGAGACTCTTGACTTACCCTTCAGATATGACACTATTTGATCATGGTAATGCTTCTCATTGGGTCAAAGCAGGTTCTGGTTGCTAGAGCTGAGATGTGTAGCAATAAATTTATGGCAGGAACGTTGTGGCAGGATTTGTCAAAGGGGAGATCTTCCAGCCAGACGGGTGGTGTGTCTGGCGGGGCCGGCCACTCTCCCCGAGAGTTGTTGTCGGGAGCTTGTATACAAGGTGTAACATAATAAACGCAAGACCTCAGACACCCCGATTAGAGAATTGCTTCATAAATTCAAAACAAAAACCAAATTTCCAAATTTAAAGATTTTTACCCCTTTTTTAAGGACTTTTATACCCCAATTAACAATGAAACTTGTATGTGAATGTGTGCATTTTGAGAAATACGGGTTATGAATGCATTCGTAATCTCCTTATTGCTATAAATCAAGAATAAATTTAGTTTTTTATAGCGCACTGAAGGAGTATGAGCATTTTTTGCAAATTTAAAAGAAATTTAAGATGCATTAAAAATAGTTGGAATCAATTCAGTTACCGATTTAGAATAAACTACTTTCAGGTCTTGCGTTCATTATGTTACAGCTTGTATATGTTACGCGTCGTGCGCACTCTAATATCGCGTTCTAGACATGTATGGTGAATCGTCAGCACCATCTATTGGTCGCAACTATGTAGCGATGTATGGGGGGGGGGTCGCTACAAATTTGAAATTATAATGGCAATATATTAATGATTGACACGTCATTGCTTAGCTTTGTCCAACTATGCCATTAGGCTCTCAGTCTGTCATTGATACTGGAATCTTTAATACTATCAGCATTTACCACGCATTGTTATTGTATTGTAACTACAACAAAACTCATAATTGTGAATTATATATAATTTAAGTTTGTTTATAATATTGACAATGTATAGTTAGACTAATTTGTAGCTTACGATGGATCGAGTCTCAATTTGTATGGGGTTGTGCCCACAAGTGTCGCTCACTGTTGGGCTCACTCCCAATGCTGGGCAGAGGCAGTGAGAACAGGCAAGTAATGAGTGTAGTAAGATCATTAGCGGCATGTCGTGATAGTATATCGAAAATAACTTTTATAAAAGAATTTACGTTTACTTATTATGGGTTTTATGTTTTGCGCTTACGGTGAGCCACGGAACTCCCTTAACATTCTCAGTTTACAAATGTTGATGAACATTGTAAAATTTAATTATGAATAAATTAAAGTACGTCGAGATCAACAAAAGTAATGAATTTCATTAAGGGCGTCGATGTCCCTTGAATTAATTTATGTTTTTTTGGTTTGTGTCTCGCTTTTTAAAACAAATAATTATTAAGGGGAGGGGGGCAGCGTCAATATGTTCAGTGAAAAAGTTTTGAAGATTGATTGAAATAGGCTATACAAACATCACCATGCCAAATCACTTTTGCCGTTAGATAGAACTAGAGTTAGATAGAACTTCCTATAGGTTATTTTCTTTGAAAAAACATTAGATCATTCGCGGCTAACTTTTGTAATCGGGCCGAATTGAAGAAATAAGACCACCTAACAGGCTGCTCACTTATTTTAAAGTTTAGCACCATTGTTTTGCGTTTTAAAATCGGTATTTTTACGCGATTAATATTCATAATTATTGGTACGAGTTTTGTTTTTAACATATATCTTCCATTCTTTCTTTCTCGCACTTGTGGATATAACACCTGCAAGTTTAATATTTTTTATTTATTATAAGGCAGTTGTTATGTTTAATTATTTATTGTATTTTTTATTATTATCGAAATACGCAACCTCTAATACAAGAGTTGAAATTAAAATTATTTCGACTGAAAAGAGATGTATAGAGATTGATACCCGGACGGATCCCTTATACAGGAGAAAATATACATGTGTACGTTATTATTTATGTGTAAAATGTAGACATTTCTCCCAAAATAATTTTAGTTTTAATAATTGATATACGGAATAGTCATTGTATTATCATTTTATAATATGTAATCATCACAATATGAGACTATATTCTGAGGCTATGAAAGAGATTTTAAAAATTGCCTATACAACCATCTAATTGTCATTTGCAACCTTAGGTCCTACAATGAACACTTTGACGCTATCGAGTTGATACGCTATCCTTTTCATACTAAAAAGGACATTGTTCTGCGCCCATACATGATTTGCCCCAGAACCAACAGCAATGAAAAAATACTTGTATGATTTCAAATCACCCATAAATTCTCTTAAGCCATTTATTATTAAACGGACAAGCGGGGGAATCGCAATATTGCACAAGAAGTATTAGATTTTGAGGTTATAGTTCAGAAGTCAATAATATTGTGTGTTGACATTCATTAAAGATGTCGGCGACTTGGATATAAGTACTTGCAATACTTTGAAATATTCGTTTTAGATTGCAAATTGTCCGTTAGATACGGATATTTGCCATTATTTTAATAAAATAGATAAATAATGATGGCATGGCTCAAATGTTTGTTGGTTCTGGGGCAATTTTCGACAATGTCCTTTTCTTAATAAATATGAACGTGACAGAGAACTCTTTCTTGATATCGTTACTATAGTGACAAATGTTCAAAAAATTACAAAGAATGAGGCGTGATTACCATTTTATTTCGGCCTATACTCTCCCACTGTTAGTCAAAGGCTTTTCTCCACAAAATCCAGGTGAGAGAGATTAGGTTATACTCCAGCACGCGGAGCCAGTGTGGTGCGGAGGAGGCAGGCTTGTGGACACCAGTAATGGTGTCAGTAACGCAGACAAAGGCTAATATTATTACTCTTCTATAGCTTCAGGTATTTACTCAAAAATTTCAAGTATTATTGTCCTTGAATCATTTTGAATTCTCAATTTATTTCTCCCTGTAGATTGTAGAATCTCAATTATGTTTTATTTAACATCGTATTAATTTACGGCCTAATTTGGATTATTTCATTGCTTTATAATAGATTTGACAACCTTTAAAATACAAATCCATTTAATAGTATTGCTATTTTATAAAAATAAATGATAGCGTTGTGTTGCCATAGTGAAAATGTGAATAATCAATAAAATGCATTTATTACTATATTTTTGTAAGCTATATTTATTCAATAGAAGAGTATGGAGATGAGGTTGTTTGTATAGCATCGCTTTGGTCTCTGCCTATGCCGCGACGGATCTAGCTTGCCTAATATATGTCAACCATATTACCGCTGATATAATTTGACTGGGCCATGGAATTGATCTACTTTTTCGATTTTACAGCCCTGGGAAGGCACGATATAGCCTTAAAACCTTTTTTTCTCGTACGTAACTAGTTGCGATAATTATTTTTACTCGTACGAAGCCGGTAATGGAAGTCTCACAAATTAGTAATTTTTGACAAAAGTTAGTGACATACTGTACTTTTAACATCTAAAATGTCAACGTTAATTATCACGATATTGATACAAAATTTTATTTAAGGATAGGGTCTACTTTTTGGATTGAACCTTGGCGGTTTCCTATAAAGAAAAATATCCCTCAGTCGCTACTATAAAAAATCTTCCATCGTAACTGGTTACGTATGGGTAAGAAAAACATTCTTCATCGTAACTAGTTACGTATAAGTAAGAAAAAAAAGCTTTTATCGTAACTAGTTACATTTAAGTAAGGAAAAATCTTCTGTCGTAATTGGTTACCAGAGTCCGTTACGCAGGCGGCCGAAACGCTTCCAGTGTAATTTATAAGCTTTACAACCGATGCCAAAAATGTTTATTTAGTGATCTATTCAGCAAGATCGCCCTTCCTTTTGTACTCGAGTTTTTAATCTCTCTATCTATATATATCATCACGCCAGAACCCTTACAGGGTAGGCAGAGAGTACAGAGTTCCAACATGCTCTTTCCTTACATACCTCTCTGGCTTCCTCTACTCTCATCGTTCGTCTCATACACGATCGCCGGTTGCGGAAACTCTTGAATCGTCCTTCAGTTAAGACTCGGTCTGTTTGGTCATGGTTAGATAGTTTAGGTCTTCCCCGGTACCTACATCCTTCCAATTTCGAATTGTATATCTATTTTGTCTTCTGACATTCTTTCTATATGCCCGAACCAACGGAGCAAACCCTTTCTCATCTTTACACCGAGACTATCTTTCATACCTACTCGGTTTCTTACTACGCTGTTGCGAATACGGTCGGTCAGCTTCACTCCGCAGATCTCGCATTTCTACCGCATTTATCCTACTTTCTATCAAATTTAAATAAAAAAATCACTATTTTTCGTCGAATCAACCAAATAGTTGGGAATAAAAATTATTTGATCCGTTGTAGTCCATCAGTTTATCGGAGTGGAAAGCCCATTGAATTCATGCCATCCTTCTCAAGCTACAAGGTTAGTAAACAAAGATGAAAAAGACAACATGCTTTCTCCTCAATGTTACTACTTTTAAAATTTCACAGCGCAGTGGGGCGGCTATCAAGCATCCTCTTATCACAACAGCGCTCTTATTCGCTATGACCAATTACAAACGTAACACAGCTTGTTACGATTAGATCGTGAAAAGAACGTTTACAAGACACTCCAGTGGCAAACCAACATTTTTTTTAATTTTATCTCTGTTTATTTTTATTTCTTAAGTTCTCGACGATTCGAGTGGTCTACTACACCAGTGGTCTCGGGACTGAGTCATGGTCATTCCGGAATAAACTATCTGTATCATCACGCCAAATCCCTTGCGGGGTAGGCAGAGAGTACAGAGTTCCAACAGGTTCTTTCCTTACATACCTCTCTGGCTTCCACCACTCTCATAGTTCATCTTACATGCTCGGCGGTTACGAAGTCACTAAACGGAATAAACTCAAACAATTTATTCTGTATAAACCAATTGTACTTAGTCAATTTACATTTCTTTTAATCTAATTTAACTACTAATCCACCACCGGATCGAAATGCGGCCTCCACTGAGAAGATCCGGCGAAGAAACTCGGCGGGCCTGTCCTTTTTATTTAATTCTCTTTCGCTTTTCCTTTTTTTTCAATCATATTGTGTAGATACAATGTTTAGTTTACAACTAACGGCCGGTTTAAGTATTTAACTCGTGGATAGATAGTAGGCATTATGGATAGAATTTTTACACATGTATGCAAAATCTGTCAAAGTTCTACTGACAGTAAGCAAATCTTTACTTGAGTTATATTGAAACCTTCCGGTAAACATCCCATATATGCTGTCTTTGGCGCATTCACCGTTAATTAATACTTTGTACAAGTTTATCAGTGTAAATCATATTAGGTTATAGCTTATATTTGTTTTCATATTATGCTTCATAAGCGTTTCTTTCATCCTCTTTTTTTACTTTTACTTATTTTGACTTTGCCGCAATTCATTAAAAAAAAAACAGTTTTCGTACCTACTTTACCAAGTTTTCTTTATTGCCCAAGTTAATTTGATGTTCTGGTGTTTTATCGTTAAGTTTACCGCTCATACATACTTAAACCGATTGTTCGTCACTTTTTTTTCTTTTTTAAACTTGGCAAACTTGACATTAGCAGAATCATCGGTTAACGATGGAGCCATAGATTATAAATTGGATTGGATTGGAAACCTTCCATAAATAGTTTACGATCTAACTCCAGTGTGATGCCTTACGGCCGAATATGAGACTAAGGATGTTATATATAAAGAATGTTTAAAGGATTAGAGGATTAGTATAAGTCAAGAGTCTCCGTAACCGGCGAGCGTGTATGAGACGAACTATGAGAATGGAGGAAGCCAGAGAGGTATGTAAGGAAAGAAACTGTTGGAACTCTGTATTCTCTGCTTACCCCGCAAGGGCTCTGGCGTGATGATATAGATATATAGGTCTAAAGGATTCCAGATGGACCAGTCCCCACAAACAATGATCAATCACTTATGTACATGGCTAGTGGTAAAAGTCGCCGTCTTTTTAAAATGCGCTTCTTTTCATAATATACTTCCAAATATTCCTATGTATCTACAGAAGATATAAGGTATGTGGATTGTATCGGGGCTCGTTAAGGGTTAGGGAGATCTTACTCTTTAATACTGACCTAAAAACTGAAATGCGGCCTCAAACTAAACAATTCGTCTAAGCCTAAATAAACTCCAAATTCAATGAAATTATATAAGCTGTTAATGGGTATTCTCGCGGAATGCATAGAATACGTACACAGGATCAGACACGGATCTCGCCGGCGAGGTTGAAGAATAACACCGGTCGATGCAGAGCACCACGGCGAGACACCTAGTATACGCCCTCCATAGCGACTGCCCAAGCCGAGGCCGGTCGTCCTTCAGGCGCCCGCGATCTAGTTATCCGGCTGGAGCATGATCTATCAAAGTACGAAAGAATAGAATGAGATTGGTACAATCCACATATCTTATATACAACAGACTGTGACTTTGCCAAATAATATAAAAGTAATCTTGTAAAAGTAATAAAAATAAATATGGATTTGTATGTAATTTTGTATAGAGAGGACTTTAGTCAGAAGTTCGGATTAATAGATCAAACGATGGATCACTTTACGCGTACGCTGCTTCGTCCACTGCATTTGTAAGTAGGCTTTGGGACTTGTCTAGGCGGAGCATTGACAACAATGGCGCTAAAAACCGCCTCAGTTACGCACTGTATGTCCAAATCCAAGATTTGGGAAATCCAAAATTTGGGCGCCATTTTGGTGTCTAATTGGAAAAATAAGAAAAACATTACTTACCCACGTGCCATATAAAGTGCGATGTTGCCCATATATTATACATTTTGGTAACTATACTTTTTCGATACAGACACGCCAGATCCCTAGTGGGGTAGGCAGACAGTATTAGATACAGAATTTTTATTTTCAAAACTGACGCCAGCAAACAAGTATTTGTTGATTGATCTATTACTAAAGCCCATATCCGGACTAATTCGAAAGTAACTTTGTCGGTTCGTCTGTTACAGTTTTATGCCCAAACCGCCGAACAGATTTTGATTAGATTCGGCAATGAAGTAGATTGCATCCAGGGAAAGGACTTTGGCTACCTTTTGCCTAAAAAAGCTTAAGGATGTGAAATATAGCGGAAAATAACGCGAATCAAGTTTCGGACACTCTCACAGCTCGTTATCTATAAATAAATACATAAACATAAGCCTTATCATGACGTTTGAATTATTAATACGAATTTTAAACCCTATTATAGATTTGATTGTTTTAAAATAAGCGTAACTTGAGTAGGGCTTGAGTAAAGACCTGTCAAATTTTTGTATAACAGATTATTACTTAAGCACAGCTTATCCTTGAAATACTCAAATCAGTAATAGGGACTTTTAAATAATAATAACCTATACAGTTTCCGACTCTAAAATTATGTAAGCAGTTATTATATAAATATTTGTAAAAAAAATGTATGAAAATTAACATTGTAGACTGAAGTAATAAAATAGACGGGGCATTGTAAATGTTCTGACTATACCCGTGTGTTGCTTGGATTTTTTAGTATAGTAGTACCACTTTTATTTTCGCTGGATATCTTTGAATCGACGGTTAAAAGATTAAAAGTTTTCAACCATCGAATTTGTACAAAAGACCAATATATCAATCATCAGATAAAATTTGTCCATCAAGTAAATTTTAACCTGACTGAATATAATTATGAAAAATTTTAACAGTTTTTTTTGTATTACTGTAATTTTTAATTTGTTCGTGTTATATTTTATCCTACGAACTTATCTGATGATTGAAATACGTGCACTCAGGAGTATAAATAAGCCACGCAAGAATAATTCTGGTCTGTGCCCCTTTTGGCTAGAGGGGACAGATCGTACCAATTATTTCTATTGTGTCCACCCACTATTTTTAGGGGGGATTTCGTGAAGAGAATTTGTGATTTGATTTTTTTTACTGTATACTTGTCTTTTACGACATAACCGTAAGTTTGAACGGCGTTATTTTACTATCCAGAGAAGTGAACAGAGATCACGGCACCATACTGGGTTCGTTGTCGTTCCCGTCTATTTTATTATATTAGTCTGAAAGAATATATTAATACATGTATCGTTTGTCTTGACTGGACTCAATTTAAATGATTTTCTTGTAAAATCTGCACAGAATAATATTTTGGACACTGCAATAGTACGATGTATTACCGTGTCCTGAGTGCGTTTGTAAACAATTTTTAAAAAGACAAATACCCAGAGCGAAAACATAAACCCGTCCGAGAATCGAACTCCTTATCAATGCATCCAGTGAGTCAACTGATTTATGATCAGACCACTACGCCCTCTAGATCGAACAGTGGGGTTTCGATTCCCGTACGGGTCATATCTTTGTGTGAGCCACATATGTTGGTTTCGGTCTAGGAATTTGTGTATTTAATTTCATGTTTGTAAACGCACCACGACACAGAAATAATCCATATTATGGGCCTACGATATTTTTTTAAACCTAGTCTTCTAAGTAATGCTGTGATTGCTTTCAGTCCACTGTATCATAAACAAAATTGTAACGAGAGCTTGTCCTCTCCTCGGACCCGGAGACTAACTGGAAAAATCTCGAGCTGCACTTAGTTGAAATCCAGTTCAATTGAGTCCCGCCAAGCGCCTTAACTATAAAGAACATTGAGCTTTAAGCGTTTTCACTTATGAGGAGCTACGCCGGCCGCCAGAGGTCGCCACCGTGCCCGTACTAGTGTAGTCTCGAGCAATATAGTACTAGGCAGAGATGGGCAAAATGTAATCAGATTAATGGTTACAATTGCATTTTGTAATATTTAATCATAATTCAAGATTACAAGTGTAATCGTAAACGTTGAAGATTACAAAATGTAATTGTAATCGTTAGTACACCGTCACGCCTATATTCCCCAAGCGGGAGTGGTTAATCATTAAGCTGATTACATTTTGCCTATCTCTGGTAGTAGGCCAATATTCGATATAACCAAACGTGGAGCGTATAACTTTGTGAAATATCATTACATAAGCATTTGACGAAGTTGTGGTCACGTAGCGCGTTTGGTCATATCGACTTAATTAGGGAGTTCAGGAATGGAATTCGCTCCCACCGTCTATTTCCGGAGAAGTATAACTTAGGTATTTTTAAATTCAAAGAGAGTAGGCTATTACCGAGTCAGATATGTTCGGCTTATCTTCATTCCAGATCGTATTTAATGAAAGTGACGATGCGACTAATTTGTCAAAAAGTAACAAAATCAACTCATTGTCATGACATGTGTTATTCAATAAATCGATTTTGTATAGCTTATTGTAGACAAATTTCTGAAACTAAAAATGTCTGATTAGATAACTGAATGCGCGCATATAGATGCACCCCTCTCTTTCGAACAGTGCCATCTTCATATACAAAACCATTCATGTCGATAAGATACAAAATTCCGAATATGGTATATTGTAAATTGAACCTCATTACTAAGGAGTAAAGATCATTTTTGCTTAAACAATATTCCATATTATGGCCATTATTGCAATCTACACGTGTATGGTTTACGGTGAACTAATTGTTATGTTAGCGAGGTAGACCCGGGCCCATGTATTTACAACGTGTAATATAAAACGTAATGTTTATTTCCAAGCTTGTAGTGTAGGGAATGAGAAAATAAAGAAAGTATTACTGATATTTTTCTAGTTTTATTTACATCCTACATTAACTGGACATGATGATTATCACTGAAAGCCACCTAAATTGTTCTCCAAAACATATCTACAAGTTCAACGATCGATATTACTCGCGCATCACTCCTTTGCCTCACAGAACATAAGACTAGTGACGACCCATTAACTACGAGGCGAGCTTGCCACACATTCCCACCATTGTAACTCCAGGATCTATGGCCCACGCGCGTATTTGCTTATGATGTTCGCTATCAGTTGTCTATCGTCGTCAGGCAGGTGTCTATCGTCGTCAGGCAGTTGTCTATCGTCGTCAGGCAATTGTCTATCGTCGTCAGGCAGTTGTCTATCGTCGTCAGGCAGTTGTCTATCGTCGTCAGGCAGTTGTCTATCGTCGTCAGGCAGTTGTCTATCGTCGTCAGGCAGTTGTCTACCGTCGTCAGGCAGTTGTCTATCGTCGTCAGGCAGTTGTCTACCATCGTCAGGCAGTTGTCTACCGTCGTCAGGCAGTTGTCTACCGTCGTCAGGCAGTTGTCTACCGTCGTCAGGCAGTTGTCTACCGTCGTCAGGCAGTTGTCTACCGTCGTCAGGCAGTTGTCTACCGTCGTCAGGCAGTTGTCTACCGTCGTCAGGCAGTTGTCTACCGTCGTCAGGCAGTTGTCTATCGTCGTCAGGCAGTTGTCTACCGTCGTCAGGCAGTTGTCTACCGTCGTCAGGCAGTTGTCTACCGTCGTCAGGCAGTTGTCTACCGTCGTCAGGCAGTTGTCTATCGTCGTCAGGCAGTTGTCTACCGTCGTCAAGCAGTTGTCTATCGTCGTCAGGGATTAGCGTATTGAGCAAGACACTCGTCTCTTCAATCCCAACGGAATGCTTATTAATTACTTTCATGTTTTGTATGTATGCTAAGCCGACTGATCGATTTGCCTTGATCTTGTGGTACAGTGGAGACCAAGGGCCTTCCCCATCTAATTTTTCTAGGGTAGTAGAAGTAAAGCGCTTTTAGATTTTTCAACCGCTGCTCTGTAGTGAGAACTGGCAACTCTAAGTGCAACTAAAGCGTCTCTCGCTATTGTGTTTCCTACGTGCCCTTCGGAACAATAAGTATATTTAAACCATTTATTTTGCCACACACACACATTATAATTAAAATAAATAATAAATATAAAAGTACACATAAGAGTTGAAGTCGATACAGTGTGGCAAGGTAGCCAGCTCAGTATTCGCTGTGCATATATGCACAACACTGATTTTCAGCTGGTCTCTGACATTTGCATAACACATATTAGCGCGTCCGGCTTAATTGAAAATGAATGACAATCATTTTAACGAGAAAAAAAAAACAACTTTTACATTGTGTTTGCGATTAAGCTGTTAACCTGGTTCTTAAATTAGAGGTCTTAACCTGGTTCTTAAATTATAGATCAATTGACATGGATCTCATCTAAAGTAACATTGATTTCTGCGTACATAAGAGTGAGTTCTTTAGCTATATATTTTTAACAGATGTTTGGGACATACTTTTGCGTAAGGGGGGAGGTAAGTCGTTCCATATCTTGGCTGCAGAATATTTAAAACCCTCTGAAATGAGCCGTTCTATGTACTGGTATAACCAGTTCATTTGCTTACCTTCTCCGTGTGTTTCTCTGTGGAACATCTTTTACCCATTCCAGTTTCTCATAGAGATATTTAGGCTTCTTCTTCTGGGCAATTTTG
The DNA here is from genome assembly GCA_905147815.2 of Phalera bucephala. Classification (NCBI taxonomy): domain Eukaryota; kingdom Metazoa; phylum Arthropoda; class Insecta; order Lepidoptera; family Notodontidae; genus Phalera; species Phalera bucephala. Next base: position 6,339,135 of record LR990635.1, on the reverse strand, counting down.
TGCACTAAGCATGCGAGATGTACTTTTCTACGCGCCTCCATCTTTAAGATATTTTTTTTTATTTAAATATGGAGTAATTCGAGGTCTTCGCGGTATATTATAACAAAACCGAGCACATGCGTTCTGCACTCGCTGTATGGCCTTCTTGGTCTTCTCATGCAAACGAGGGCCGTATACGGTGTCACAGTAGTTAAATTGTGATAGTACAATAGATTCCACCAGCGTTTCCCTAATTGGCTCTATAAGATATTTTCTTATATTATATAGGGTTTTTAACCGATAAAAGGCGTTTCTGATTTTGCTGTTTACATGTTCAGTATAGCGCAGCTCACTATCCATAATAAGAACTAAGTTTGATGCATTATCGACTCCTTGTAAGACTTGACCGTCTATAATAATAGGAGGCAACTTCGAACATCCGACATTATCGCTGCACTTTCTTCCGCGGATAATTCTTGACGAGTAAAATCTACGACACACGACGAAAAAAGCGTATTAAAAACTCCCAGTTTCTCCCAGTTTCCCAGTCCCAGTAACTATGACTACGAGGATCCTTTATTGTTCCCGGGACAAATTAGTACACGATCAGGCGATGATCACCACAAGACTCGCCGAGTAAGATGCGCCACCTATCCAATCTGACTATTCTACACCTGAAAGTGTGACGTCAATAGAAGCTTCGTGTCTGTTGTGGATGAAAAGGTTCATCTCAGCCATGAAATCTTCCATCGCGCACCCGCGATCAGTGTCGGTATACCTAAACTTGCCATACCAAAGACGACGCACTGACGTCAGCGCTGATGATAGTTTTACGGCCCGCAAGACCTTAAAATCGTGGCGGAGTTGGTGTAAATGTGGAGTAACAGGGTCTGAATATTGAAAACAATAGCTCACAACGTACACCCTATAGGATGGGGATGAAACCTCCGCGACAGCACAGTGTGACGTCATAAGATGTTGCAGTGTCGTAACTGTATATTTAGAACACGACACGTAGTTTTCAGCTCGTGCTTTATTATATATATACTGCACTACCCTGCTACAATTTGGTATTGTTCCTGAATAGGTTCTATGTCCAGGTTATATTCTATAACTAAGCGATCTATTTCGGACGTCGTCACTATCGTTGTGGCAATTTAACTGGGAACTAAGTCTGCTGTTGCAGTTTTAGTAAAATTGTCGTTCATTGACTTCATAATCGTGGGTTTTGACAGTTTTGGTAATCTATTAATTCAATGGTGTCCTTATGGATTCCCATAGGTGTACCACTTGTAACATTTGTCGGAATTTTTTAAAAAGACCATAAAGAATTGAGTAGATTACCGACTTAGGCATAATTGAATGTTATAGCATGTCATAGTTGAAATTAGCAGACTTGGGGAACTGCTTGCTGTCGGTAATCGTAGAATATTTTTTATTGGTCTAGTTCCCGTTCGGTGTTTGCTAATTTAGTTTCATTATATGACGATTTTATGGCCAAAAGAGATACGATTGTGGTAACCCGCTGAGTCAAGTCCATTATTGCCGTTTTATTGGCGATATTAATTCGGGAACCTTGATTATTGACAAGTTCATTGATTTTCGCCAAAAAAATCGAAGCCTCGGATACTAAGTCGCAGTAGTCGGCTCGTCCAAGTCGCTGACACTTACATTTTTCCTAGAAGTTGTTGGTGGTAGAGGCTTGGCGCCGGGTGTTATGTATGAAGGAGACGGCGGTTCATACAGGGCACGTCTGCTGTTACCAGACGATAGTGACCGTGGTCTAAGTTGGCTCAAGCGGAATGCGCCTCATCATGCGATCTGGCGGATCGTCATTAAACGCTGACATTTTTCCAATAAAAACAACGTAAACCATCGCTTAATGTTAATTCAACAAAAGAGTATTCTATGTACAAATATAACAAGTGAAAGTAATTTGGCGCCTACCCGCGCTTGAAAAAATTAAACAACTTACCGATTTCCGACTTACTGATTTTAACTAATATCGTACTGCACCGCGCGGAAGCGGGAAGCGAAGTGATTGTGAATCGCGCGTATTTAGTTCTATGCTTTAATAAAAACAACTTTATAATAAAAAAGCAATTTTATTTACAGATTGAAACACTCATACATTTTTATACACAACCCTTGCTCTAGAACACTTCGCAGCAAGAAAATCACTAGTAACACTTCGTTCAAAAACATTTCCATACATAATACTACAAATTGTAATGGAATATGGAAGTTTCAAATTCTTAGTAAATCTCACAGATTCTTATTCGAAGAATGTACGAGTGTATGTATACAGTATGAGTGAATAACGAAAGGAATACTAAGCCCGCTTTTGCCAGAGCGCTTTTAAAATGCACGCGGATGAAAGGCTGTAAGCGCTTTTAAAAAAATGCACTTTTAGCCATTTGATTCATTACAGCGCTTTATTAACACGCGTTGAAAAGCGGGCGTGCGGTGTGCGAAAGGTCGGCAAACTACAGTATTTGATTGAATGAATGAATGAAATTTATTAAAAAATCATTAAATATGTTAAATAATACATTTTCATTGGTCTTGACTGTCTCGTCGGCATTGAAAACATGCGTATCCCATATTAAGCAAAACGTAGACCAATTAAAAACGTAAGCGGTGCGTTACGATAACTTCGTGGGATGATCGTTTAATACTCCAGTGCAGGCATGTCCGAACCAGATACGATCCCGGGCCAATATAGATGTTTAAATAGATTCGAGGGCCGCAGAAACATATTTATACCTTAACCTTTAAATACAATTATGTTCTACCAAATAAATGTTTGTCACAGGAATATTTTTGTTTGCGGTAGATAAAAATAAGTCGCAGACACGAAGCAAACACGAAGAGGAGATGGCGTAATAAGATTTACCTAAACAATTTAAGCGTGGCACTGCGCGGGGTGGCGCAGGGCGAGAGGGACGTTACGCCCCACCCACATTTGTATTTGCCATCTGGCGGAGAATGGTAAAAACTAAACGGTTGGTCCATGTCCATGTTACTTGTAAGTTCAATTACATTACGGTAGATGGCATTTTTAATATAGAAGTATTCTAATAAATTGCGAAAAAAATACTTACAAGTGGAATGTGATATTATTTGTGTGCCCAGAATGTCGATCCGATTATCTTATTCAGTTCTCAAAACTTAATTCCCAAGTTTTATGAACCGTGCCGTACTTATATTAAATTTTATTATGTATTTAAAAAGTGAAGAGAAACGTTACATTTATATGTGAGACGCACCATAATACCTTATAGTAGACTAAACAACAGATGAAAAATAAAATTACGCAGTACAAATATCGAGATGCCAGGAGACTAAAACAATACCATCTCTGCGCGCCCGCCGACTGGACCATGACACCACCTTGCCCATTGGTTATAACATCGATGTAAGTGTAGATTTTTTTTAAATATTGTTTGTAAATCAAGTAAATATCGTTTAAATCGGAGCTTAAATGTTTGTTTTGTTTTAGGGACCTAATAGGAGGCGGTATATCGTTCCAGCAGCGAGTGGCGGCGTACTTAAATGATCCCCTAAAAGCTGCTGTTCTGTGTAATGGCACTGCCAGTGGTTTTGTTATAGCACGTATGGAGTTTACAAGGGTATTAATTCTCCATTGGATTCTGCTATAAAGGTATTGAGTCTGCTATAATGTTGCGTGTAAAACACTCCAAAAAGTAGAGTCGCCAGATGCAGGCTCCTTCTAGCCGCCATATTAAGTATTTTGCCTTCGTTTAGGAAGGGTGTTATATGGTTACGAGGTGGTATATCACTTAAGTTTGAGGGTTTTATTTTTAGTCAATATAGATAATATTTAATAGCTATGCGAACTCGAGCGGACGTGCGAATGGAGCGAGTAGCGATGACCAACTAAGGTAAGCCACGCCCGCCACGATGACGTCAAGGCTTTTAGGAATTTAAAAGGCTCGCTAGCTTAGGTCGCCTCTTCGTAATTGCTAAAGGCACGCGACCACGAGGTCGCGTGCCTCACAAACACAAGCCGCGGCTAACATGCGACTCGCAGGCCGTGCTTCGGACAGCCCTGCTCCAGTGGATTACCACTGGTATTATTTATTACACAATCACTTTACGAATATCGTAACGCATCGCGTTGGGTCATATAAATACATTCCTCGCTTCAAAAGAGTTCCTTTATTCATAAAAATTCGTATGTAGTGACATACGAATCCATCCATACATTGCTACATAGTTGCGACTACCTACCAATAGATGGTGCTGACGATTCACCATACATGTCTAGAAGGCGATAATAGAGTGTGCACGAAGTGTAACATATATACAAGCCCCCGGCAACAACTCTGGGGGTTGTGCTTGGCGGAGCCTGCCACTCTATCTCTCTCTATGGCGAATCGTCAGCACCATCTATTGGTAGGAAGTCGCAATTATGTATCGATGTATAGGGGTCGCCACACGTGCTTTATTCCTACTGTGTTCATAATTCTAATGATAAGTAATAAATAAGCGATAGTATGATATAACTTACAATTTTTAAACGTTATTTTGATTCATAGCACCCAATTTTCACTAATTACTTCAATCTAATTATGAATTTTAAGCTTTGGTGTTGAGATTAAATACTTTCATTATTAATCTGTTAAAAATATGACTTCAATTTTTTTTTGCGGTCCATTATCCGCGTTCCAACTATAGCATTTTCGTAAGTGTCGAAGGAAATTATACTTTATTCAATGGCAATAAGAGGCATGACCCGTTTCTATACTATGGTTTTATGCCTTAATCCCATTGAATTAAATATTAATTTCGTTTGGCACTTAAAGGCACAAATATCCCCGCTTACCCCGTGGTTATCAAGTTGCGCGCCAGTTCTTATTTGACATAGCTTCTCCTGTACTTAGAACATAAAATCTCCATGATACAGAACATAAATAGGACAACTTAGTGGCAAGTGTGATCTTATGCATCTTAAAATTCTCAAATCAGGTGCAGACAGTGCATAGTCTTAAAAACATGACGTAGAGAGATCATCTTTGTAGTGTTGTAAAAATGAGAGCTGAATATTAAGTTCTTAGATTTACGCTAATACTACACATGAAATGAAACTATTTTACGGATTATATCGCGGTTTATTTTTGATTTTTAGTTCCAGACGTTTCGAGTGCCTCGCAGCACCCATGCCAGCAGTCCCTCCCGTGACCATGGGTGCTGCAAAGCACTCGAAACGTCGGGAACTATAAATCAAAAATAAACCGCGATAAAATCCGTAAAATAGTTTCATTTCCTATGAGAGCTGAATGTTTAGCGCTGACTCGAGCCTTTTTACAACACTACATCTTTGCATATAAAGCATTCATTATAAGCACAGCGTATTAAGCTCAAATGCTTATTCAAATAAACATAAAATTTTCAGTAAACGCTATCGTATATCAAGCTTCGGCGCTTCTTCAAATAATCCTAACATTTTCAATAAGCGCTATCAAATTCGGCCAGCGAAATCATAATGTAAAAATACTTTTAAATTCTCATCGCCTGTCAAAACCGTGTAGGAACTATAAAATTAATTATGTAACCAAAGATCTCAAACTAACACTTGTCGAGGCGGGGCATTGCTAACAAAAATAGCGCCCTGTTTTTTTATTTAAAAAAAAAGATCCCCCACACTAGGATTTATACCTGTGTCGTGGGTGCGTTTACAAACATGAAAATTCACATACACAAATACCCAGACCGGAACAAATAATTGTGGATCACACAAAGATTGGTCCCGTGCGGGAATCGAACCCGCGACTATTAGACGCAGTGGGCAGAGCGGCTTAAGCTCTTAACCACTGCGCTAAATCATCATCATGGTTGGTTTTATTGCATCATCTTCTAATGTACTTGCACTGAACTGAGTACCGGTTGGGAATACATAACTACCTATATTTGATCAATATTCGGGTAGATAAATTTTGTAACGTTTTCGCGCACGCGATGCTCGACCTTGACAAGTAATTCATTTAAGACCAAAGACTCTTTAGACACCGCATTGTCGAGTAGCTTGAATACTCAACACAGTATCCCGCTAAATAATAGGATTGGGAAAAATATATCTATCTATCTATATCATCCCTTGCGGGGTAGGCAGAGAGAACAGAGTTCCAATATGTTCTTACCATACATACCTCTCTGGCTTGCTCCACTCTCATAGTTCGTGTCATACTCGCTCGCCGGTTACGGAGACTCTTGACTTGTCCTTCAGATAAGACTCGAGGTCTATTTGGTCGTGGTAAGATAGTCTAGGTCTTCCTTGGTACCTACATTTTTCCACTTTCGCATTGTATATCTGTTTTGTCATTCTTTCTATATGCCCGAGCTAACGGAGCATACCCTTTCTCATCTTTACACCGATACTATCTTTTATACCTACTGGCTTTCTTACTACGCTGTTGCGAATACGGTCAGTCAGCTTCACTCCGCACATCTTCCGCAGAGCTCGCATTTGCACCGCATTTATTCTACTTACATTCTCCTTCTTACATACCCAGCTCTCGCTGCCATGTGACAGCATTGGGAAAAGCACTCCGTTATGTATGGCCAGCTGCGCCTTTTGGCTTAAGTGCCGGCTCCCAAGTAGCTTTCCCATCCCCATCCCATAGCTTACCATGACCAAAAATACCTAGTCTTATCTAAAGGACACGTCGAGTCTCCGTAACAGGCAAGCGTGTATGAGACGAACTATGAGAGTGAAGAAAGCCGGAGAGGTATGTAAGAAAAGAACCTGTTGGAACTCTGTACGCTGTGCCTACCCCGCAAGGGATCTGGCTTAATGATATAGATAGATAGATTGTATGAAAAATCTGTCAAATTTCTACTGACAGTAAGCAAATCTTGAGATGCATATACTGACAGTTGTGTCAAAGAAGATTATACTTTATTCAATGGCAATAAGACGCATGACCCGTTACTATACTTATGGTTTTATGCCTTAACACCATTGAATTAAATATTAATTTCGTTTGGCACTTAGAACTGTCACTACCCATCCTATGTGAAAAATATTATAGTAGGTATGTTTGGTGCATAAGTATATTCTAACGGGGACGTTTTTGACTGTCACTTTTTTGTAACCTGTAAAATAGTACGAATTATACAGGGTGTAACTTCATAAACGCAAGACCTCAGACACCCCGATTAGAGAATTGCTTCATAAATTCAAAATGAAAATCAAATTTCCAAATTTAAAGGTTTTTACCTTTTAAGCACTTTTATACCCCAATTAACAATGAAACGTGTAAGTGTGCGTTTTGAGAAGTACCTTTTAGGAATACATTCGAAATCTCCTTATTGCTATGAATAAAGAATAAATTTAGTTTTCTATACCGCACTGGAGGAGTATAAGGATTTTTTGGTAAATTAATAAAAAAAATGTAAGATACATTAATAATTGTTGACATCAATTCAGCTTCACAGTGAGACTAGTCCTCAAATTTAAAGTCGCACAGCGGGCTATGGAGCGAGCTATGCTCGGCGTCTCTTTGAAGGATAAAATTCGAAACGTTGTAATCCGACAAAGAACCAAAGTTACCGACATAGCTCGCAGACTCAGTAAGCTAAAGTGGCAATGGGCTGGTCACATCTGCAGGACCGACGGCCGATGGAGCAAGCGTGTCCTAGAGTGGAGACCGCGACTTGGTAAGCGTAAGGTAGGACGGCCCCCAGCTAGATGGACCAACGACCTCAAAAAGGTCGCTGGGACAGACTGGATGCGGAAGGCGGAGGACCGTGTGCAATGGCGCGTGTTAGGAGAGGCCTATGTCCAGCAGTGGACTGCGATAGGCTGATTGATTGAATTCAGTTTCCGATTCAGAACAAACTACTTTCAGGTCTTGCGTTTATTATGTTGCATCTTGTATATTGATCCTTTAAAACACCATTATATTGTTTCTGGGCATAGACGAGAGGTTATCGTCTATGGTAAGGTACATGTTGAATGAAAAGAACATGGCGGTCGAGGAGAGAAAGTGCCAGATGTCGTGAGAATCGTAAAGTTGTAGCAGGGAACAGACTCTATTGTTCTGACGAGATTGGGCCGGAGTCAACTGGAAAAGAAAACTATAAAATTTAATAATAATATCACTATATCTGGGTATGTTGGTAAACGGATCACAACTATATTTGGTCATATAATAAAAAATATAGGCCTGTTAAGAAACTGTCCCACCGTTGGGCACAAGCCTCCTCTCATACTGAAAGGGTTTAGGCCATAGTCCACCACGCTGGCCCAGTGCGGGTTGGCGAACTTTGCACACCTTCGAGAAACTCTCAGGCATGCAGGTTTCCTCACGATGTTTTCCTTCACCGTTAAAGCAAGTGATAATTAATTTTTAATACGCACATGCTTTCCGAAAAGACAAGAGGTGCGTGCCTGGGTTTGAACCCGAGACCGTTGTCTTTGCAGTCTAACGGTCTAACCACTAGGCTATCACTGCTTTTGGTTTGGTGATGTTCACTATAATTTTTTTTTTTTAAATATAACCCCACCCTAGGATTTATTCCTGTATCGTGGGTGCGTTTACAAACATGAAAATACACAAATATCCAGACCGGAACAAATAATTGTGGATCACCCTAAGATTTGTCCCGTGCAGGAATCGAGCCCGCGACTATTAGCCACAGTGGGCGGAGCGGCTTAAGCTCTTAACCACTGCGCTAAATCGTCCGTCATAATGCCTTTAATTGCGGTGGGTGTCTGGCGCGGGTCACTCCCTTCCCTCCAATATGGTCGAGGGGAGTGGTGGCCGTTTCAGCAGTCATACTCGTGAACGGGTACTGCTTGTGGGGACTGCTCCATCTGGAATCCTTCAGACACTCTTTATAAATACTTCATTAGTCTCATATCTCGGTCGTACGGCATCACACTGGAGCTAGATCGTAAACTATTTAATTGTAACCTAAACATGATATATCATAAAAAAATATGATAAAAAAAAAATTGAAATGAAAAAAGAGAAAGAGAATTAATTAAAAAACAGACAAGCTCGCTGAGTTTCTTCGCCGGATCTTCTCAGTGGAGGCCGCGTTCCGATCCGGTGGTAGATTAGTAGTTAAATTAAAAAACAATATGTAAATTGACCATTTGTAAGCGCCTAATTTTTCGAATTTTCTCATTCAAATCCTAGGTCAGAAAAATGTAGTTATTCTATCGAAAAATTCCCAGTATGAGTCCGGACTCTGCAATCATGCCCAGTATATGGCAATAGGCTCGCCCCGTATTACATGGGCCCTAACATCGTCGGCGAAAAGTGGGTGTACTCAGTACACCTCTGCCACCCCCGCTTGGTGATTATAGGCGTGACGGTGTTATTTATTACTTTTTTAAAACAGCAGCAAAAGGGAATCACTATTTTTTTGTTTTCACCCCTAGCAACTTTGTGTAAAAAGAGTAATTCAATGGAACATTAAATATATACTCGGGAGTTTTGGCGAGAAGTCGAAGAGTGAAGTTGTCAATTTATTTTAATTTCCAAAACTTGTATTATTTCGACTAATAATGTGTAATGTTGGTGGAATATTAACCATTATGTGTTCTTATATGTGCACGAGTGACGGTAATTGTAACAAAGAGATAAAACGTGCCTTTTCGACTTCCCTCAAAACGGCCGTCGCAATTGGTATGTAAAGTATCCACCGATTTACTATCCAGGGTGGGGTACTTCATTAATTTCATTATCATCCTTGTCATCGAATTCATCGGGGAATCGAATTAATTTAAACAAACACGATTACATATCTCACTGGACTGGCAAAATACACTTAAAATTAATGTGAAGCCATAACTTAAAGAAGAAGAAGAAGAAGAAATGTAAACTCACCGCCCAATTAGTACTCTGGTCTAGATAGAAATAGCTGGAGCCGAACCACATCGAATAGGTCGAAGCTATGAACACCCAGCTATGGACAAAATTATCATATACAAGCTCCTGGATACAATAATAATATAATTATATCAGCCTATACTGCCCACTGCTTACAAAGGCCTTCTTTCACAAATCGAGGTGAGAGAGATCATGTCATACTCCACCACGCGGACCCAGTGCGGATTGGTGGAGGCAGGTTTGTGGCCACCTGCTGTTGGAACTTATCAAGCTTTTTAAGGCTTCCAACTCGGCTTAACGACTACCACATTAAGTGGTGGCCGGGACCAACGGCTTCATGTGCCTTCAGAAGCACGGAGAGGCTCGAATATGAAAATGCCACAAACGATCACCCATCTCGGGCCGACCGAGTCGAGCGCTGCTTAACATTGGTAGTCGGTAAGAACACCGCGGTCGCACAGCGCTACAAGCGCCTCGCCTGTATACAAGGTGTATCGTAAATAACCCAAGACCGCGGACACCCCGATTATATAATTGTTTCACAAATTCAATACAAAACCTAATTTCCAAATATAAAATTATTTACCCCTTTTTTAAGGACTTCGCAATACACAATACCTCAATTCACAATTAAACTTGTACGTGTATGTGTGCGTATTAAGAAATAACTATCTCTATCTCTCTCTATCTATATCATCACGCCAGATCCTTTGCGGAGTAGGCAGAGAGTACAGAGTTCCAACAGTCCTTTCCTTACATACCTCTCTGGCTTCCTCCACTCTCATAGTTCGTCTCATACACGCTCGCCGGTTACGGAGACCCTTGACTTGTCCTTCAGATAAGACTCGGTCTATTAGGTCATGGTAAGATAGTGTAGGTCTTCCCCGGTACCTACATCCTTCCACTTTCGCATTGTATATCTGTTTTGTCATTCTTTCTTCTGACATTCTTTGTATATGCCCGAACCAACGGAGCATACCCTTTGTCATCTTTACACCGATACTATCTTTCTAAATAAGTAATAGAAATGCATTTGAAATCTCCGTATTACTCTGAATCAAAAATAAATTTAGTTTTTTTATACCTGTACTAAACAGATAACAGCATTTTTCGCAAATTAAAAAAAAATGTAAGACACATTAAAAGTAGCTGGAATCAATTCAGTTATCGATTTAGAACAAACTACTTTCAGGTCCTGCTTTAATTGTGTTACACCTTGTATAAATAATAATATTAATATTAGCCCTGTTACGAAGCTGTCACACCGTTGGGCACGGGCCTCCTTTCAAACTGAGAGGGTTTAGGCCATAGTCCACCACGCTGGCCCAGCGCGGGTTGGCGAACTTCACACACCTTCGAGAAACTCTCAGGCATGCAGATTTCCGCACAATGTTTTCCTTCACCGTTAAAGCAAGTGATAGTTAATTTTTAATACGCACATGACTTCGAAAAGACAGAGAAGCGAGCCTGGGTTTGGACCCGAGACCTCTGACTTTGCAGTCCAACGGTCTAACCACTAGGATATAATCTTTTAATTACAGTTCTTCTTCTTAAACACAGTTTCAATACTGTATTTTTCCTAATAAGGCAGTGGTTATTTAATACTATATTATTTTACGTGGCTTTTCAATCAAATTTCAATTCAAAGTCAATTCAGTCATATAGTCAACCGGACTAAATGGCCAATTTGACTAAACTTACCTATACCATCGAATGGTCTCCCTGTGCAATAACTTCATGACTATGTAGAATAGGGTGTACAGGAACAGGTTGCTCATGAGGACGAGGAGCAGATGGGAGGCGAAGTCGCGACTGTGCTGGGCCACGCTGGAACGAAAGAAAATATATACTGATGTCACAAGGAAGAAGTAATTTAATAATTTACCTGAAAATATTAGAGAGAAGAGTGAGTGCAGGGAGCAAAGTGAATTTTGCGATGGGAAAGCTACTTGGCAGCCGGCAATTAAGCCAAAAGGTGCAGCTTGCCATACATAACGGAGTGCTTGTCCCAACGCTGTTATATTTAGCGCAGTGGATTTCGACGGACGATTTAGCGCAGTGGTTAAGGGCTTAGCCCGCCCCGCCCACTGTGTCTAATAGTCGCGGGTTCGATTCCCCCACGGGACAAATCTTTGTGTGATCCACAATTATTTGTTCCGGTCTGGGTATTTGTGTATGTGAATTTTCATGTTTGTAAACGCACCCACGACACAGGAATTAATCCTAGTGTGGGGCAACGTTTTATATAAAATAATAATAATAATATGGCAGCGAGAGTTAGATATGTAATGAGAATGAAAGCAGGACAAATGCTGTCGAAATGCAAGCTCTGCGGAAGATGTGCGGAGTCAAGCTGACTGACCGTATGCGCAACAGCGTAGTCAGAAAACTAGTAGGTATCAAAGATAGTATCGTTGTAAAGATAAGAAAGGGAATGCTTTGTTGGTTCAGGCATATAGAAAGAATGTCAGACGAAGGCATGACAAAACAGATATACACTGCGAACGTAGAAGGATGTAGGTACCGGGGAAGGCCTAGACCCTTTAGATAAGACACGGTCTATTTGGTCATGGTAAGATATGCCCAAATAGACCGTTTCTTATCTGAAGGACAAGTCAAGAGTCTCCGTAACCGGCGAGCGTGTATGAGACGTTCTGAGTGTGGAGGAAGCCAGATAGGTATGTAAGGAAAGAACCTGTTGGAACTCTGTACTCTCTGCCTACCTCGCAAGGGATGATATGGATAGATAGAAAATATTAGGATTATTGCATCCATTAATATTTTAAAAAAAGGTACTAAAAATGGCGGTATGTACACAGTGGTCCTTACACAGAATCAAAAAAAACAGTGACACTCCGGGAGTGCCGACAGAAATGAAAACTTGAATAATTACGTATGTATTTTTTGAATCGTCAGGAAATAGCCTTGAATTTTTTTTTATACAGAGGTGTCGGTAACGGTAACAGTGTGACGAGTTCAATGGTTTTTTCCATCTCACAGAATGCCCACGTGCATGTGTATCTATGTACGTACATACACATTATATGTACATACTTATATACAGAGGTGTCGGTAACGGTAACAGTGTCGCGAGATCAACGGTTTTTTCCCCATCTCAAACCACTTGGGGTCCACTTTAGGAATCCCTGGTCTATGTCAATGTTACTTGCAAGTTCAATTATATTAGATGGCCTTTTTATATAGAAGTATTCTAATAAATTACGAAAAATATACTTACAAGTGAAATGTTATATGTTTTGTGTGATCAGAATGTCGATCCAAATAATTTTTGCAAACATTTAAAGGGTATTATTTTTAGTAAAAATACATAAAATTGAATAGCTATGCGAACTCGAGCGGACGTGAGAATGGAGCGAGTAGCGATGACAAACAGGTAAGCCACGCCCACCACGATGACGTCAAGGCTTTTATGAAATTAATAGGCTCGTTAGCTTAGGTCATCTCCTCTCCGTATTTTCATCGTTATTTGACTACAAGCACAGGTATTACTCTGCTTACCCATAAGCGGCGATGGCCCAGTTGGCCAGGTTGGCAATGACCAGAAGTACGCAGCGCCCGCAGTACGTAGGGGTTATGGCCGCCAATGGCCGCGAGAGGAGTTCTCGTACTGCGCGGTATATCACGCCGCCATCTAATAGACAAGTTTTGTTAAGAGTGACTGTTTCGATACCTCACTAGTATTGCCTAAAATCAGCCTTGGTCTTGCGGTCTTGGTCTTGATTTTTAGCAAGATTAAGACCAAGGCCGACCCTGCTAGACTTGACCAAGACTGATTCCGCGAGACTCTTGCGGTCTTGAATTTCCATGAGTACCTTTTTACAAACTTTTATTTAACTACTGAGTTCTTAGATTTACGCGAATATTACACATGAAATAAAACTATTTTTTCGGATTTTATCGCGGTTTCGCTCAAAGTCGCTCAAAGAAGTCTGCAGTCTGTGAACATGTCCTTGACCGCACCCGCCATAACATCAGATTTGATAGACCACAAATCCTCGTGAAAGAACACCGATTCCTACCAAGGATGGTTCGCGAGGCTATTGAAATTAAAAAACATCCTAATTTCAATAGAGAAGATGGCTGGGTGCTTACATCGACTTGGGATCCAGTAATTAATATAATCAAATCCAAAACCAAGCATAACACTGCAAGACCTCAAGACACCGTGAGCTCATTCTGCGTAGATCAGACCAACAAAAATAATTAAGAAGTTTGAGGGTACCCCGGAACAACTATACCTTTTGGACGTCTACCACCTCAGTCCTTCCCGTGACCATGGGTGCTGCAAAGCACTCGAAACGTCGGGAACTTAAAAATCAAAAAATAAACCGCGATAAAATCCGAAAAAATAGTTTTATTTCATTTTATTTAACTTGCAATGTTCTTATGTCTGTTTGTCTTACTGGTTCAAATCATTGAGCTGAAATTTGGGATACATATAAAGTTCAGGTATGTTCAGGCAATGCAATAATATGGTGAGCGGGTGTGATGATGAAATCAGAAGGTGGCCATAGGAACAAAAGAACTATACATCGTAACCCCCTCGTGTTTAGGCTTGTTAGATCAGTATTTACAAGTACTATAAAACTAGATAGTGTTCAGTCTGATGATGAATCAGAAAGGTGGCCAATGGAACCACCCAACTACTCAATATAACCCCGCCGTGTTTGGGATCGTTGGATTTGTCTTTACGAGTACTTTAGACCTGGACGGCGTCCAAGGTCTGATGATAGACCCGGAAGGAAGCCATAGGAACTTCACAAATAAGCAACATATCTTCGTTGCGTTTTCATTATATATGCTTGTTTGTTAAAGGTCTTTTTAAATTAAAATCACTCACCTAGTTTAAATCTGCCTAGATAGTAGATCTGAAAGGTCATGACTAGACAGGTGACCAGGTGCAGCACTGTGAACGCGATCCAGAAGTAGAAATTCGCGTTAAGGACTCCCACGAGACCTGGACAAAAATACCAAAGTTAAAAACCGAAAACTCGAATATCCTTATATCGACGGTGCCATGGTACAAAGTCATGTACATAATGCAATGCAAAACATAATAAATGGCATTTGCAACTCTCGTGCCCGTCGATAAGGTTATTTATGCCAAATATGAATACTGGATTATAGGACTTTGTTCGTTGGATACGTCGATATATAGAAGTATTTGTAAAAAAATAAATTTTCTGACTAAATTATTATATATATATATATATATATATATATATATATATATATATATATATATATATATATATATATATATATATAGTGGACTTCATGTTATAAATTACGCGAATGCATCTTTTTTGTGCTATAAAAACCCTTTGCAGTTCAGAGGAATTCCCCCAAAAATTATACCGTAGCGAATTACAGAACAGACGTAGCCATGATACACCATTAAAGCGGTTTGCCTAGATGTTTCATTTTTAATTTTTCTTAATGCAAATACAAAAGGCGCTCGTAGCGCTGTGCGACCGCGATGTTCTTACCGATCACCAAGGTTAAGGAGCGTTCGACTCGGTCGGCCCGAGATGGGTGACCGTTTGTGGCATTTTCATATTCGAGCGTCTCCGTGCTTCGGAAGGCACGTTAAGCCGTTGGCCCCGGTTACCACTCAATGTGGTAGTCGTTAACCCGAGTTGGAAGCTTTATAGGCGGCTTGATAAGTTCCAACAGCAGGTGGCCACAAACCTGCCTCCACCAATCCGCACTGGATCCGCGTGGTGGAGTATAACGTAATCTCTCTCACCTTGATTTGTGAGAGAAGGCTTTGCCCAGCAGTGGGCAGTATAGGCTGATATTATTTTTATTTTATAAATTACAAATGTATTTTTTTTTAAAAGTTCATACAATACAAAATGTTGGATTCAATTCAGTTATCGATTTAGAACAAACTACTTTCAGGTCTTGCATATATTATGTTACACGTTGTATATATTAAGCGTCGTGCGAACTAACATGCTATGAATATATACCTATAAATATAATGAGGGCAAGTACTCCGAAGGTGGCGTGCGCACGCGCATTGATGTCGGGGTGCCGCGACTGGTATATCTTCACCATGCACAGCACTGACGTCACGTACATGAACGACGTGTCTGTAGGGGGAGAGGGGGATGACACATTTATTTATCATTATGTTAATACGTGAAGCAAAAACTTTGTACCCCTTTTTACGAAAATTGCGCGGACGGAGGAGTATGAAATTTCCAACACTTATAGTTTATATAGAGGAGTGCAGAATGCCTATATTTTTTTTATTACGCATAAAAATACTTTAAATTAATAAATAAAAAAAACATTACACACATTACCATGTATTCGACACACACGCATATATACTCTTTTGTTTATTGTTGAAGTCTGTGATCAAATTAAATAGATTAATATTGTTTTTCTTTAATATTATTTGTCTATAGTCTTACTGAATGTCAAACATAACCAGCAAACGATGAAAGAGTAGGTCGAAGATCGACCAATGGGCGACCACTAGTAACTCCTGAAACTGTGTAGGTATGAAATATAGTATCGGTGTAAAGGTGATATATGCTCCGTTGGTTCAGACATATAGAAAGAATGTCGGAAGAACGAATGACAAAACAGATATACAATGCGAAAGTGGAAGGATGTAGGATCCGTGGAAGACCTAGACTAACTTACCGTGATCAAATAGACCGTGTCTTATCTGAAAGACAAGAGTCTCCGTAACCGACGAGCGTGTATGTATGAGCTGTGTGCAGAGCGGTATCTAAGGAAAGAAACTGTTGGAACTCTGTACTTTCTGCGTGATGATATCGATAGACAGAGATTATTGCATACTAACATGGTAGATCCTTCATTTACGTTAGTACTACACGAAAAAAGAAATAAAATAACATGTTGAATTGGACCAGAGAACTCGCAGTTATAAATCACTATCTCTCTATCTATATCATCACGCCAGATCCCTTGCGGGGTAGGCAGAGAGTACAGAGTTCCAACAGGTTCTTTCCTTACATGCCTCTCTGGCTTCCTTCACTTTCATAGTTCGTCTCATACACGCTCGCCGGTTACGAAGACTCCCGACTTGTCCTTCAGATAAGACCCGGTCTATTTGGTCGTGGTAAGATAGTCTAGGTAAAACACTAGAAGTGTAATAAGGCGATTTCGTTCGAAACCTCTGTCGCCGCATTCCCATACATGCACAGTTTGAAAGCATACATAATTATTACATACTTACATGGTCGCTATAAAAAGTAACATATGTGCTTTAACATTAAGGATTATGTTTGAGGTAATTCAGTCTCTTTTACACACTCAATTCTCTCATTTTCTATCTCACACTCACTCCCATGCATACCGACATTCGTCTTGCTTTCTCTCTCATACCTACTCCAATGCATACGGGCATTCGTCGCGCTTTCACTCTCACACTCACTCCCATGCATACCGACATTCGTCTTGCTTTCTCTCTCATACCTACTCCAATGCATACGGACATTCGTCCCGCTTTTACTCTCACACTCACTCCCATGCATACCGACATTCGTCTTGCTTTCTCTCTCATACCTACTCCAATGCATACGGACATTCGTCCCGCTTTCACTCTCACACTCACTCCCATGCATACCGACATTCGTCTTGCTTTCTCTCTCATACCTACTCCAATGCATACGGACATTCGTCCCGCTTTTACTCTCACACTCACTCCCATGCATACCGACATTCGTCTTGCTTTCTCTCTCATACCTACTCCAATGCATACGGACATTCGTCCCGCTTTCACTCTCACACTCACTCCCATGCATACCGACATTCATCTTGCTTTCTCTCTCATACCCACTGCCATGCATATCGAAATTCGTTCCGTTTTCTCCCTCACACGGACACCGACATTCGTCCCACTTTCTTTCTTACACTCACTCCCATGCATACAGACATTTGCCCCGCTTTCTCTCTCACACTCACTCCTGTGCATACCGACATTCGTCTTGCTTTCTCTCTCATTCCCACTCCAATGCATATCCATATTCATCCCGCTTTCTCTCGCACACTCACTCTGTCTTCGCCAGTGAATACTGGCCGCTAACGATGACCGATGGGTACTTACGTCATTAATATTTTTTTTGTATTTCTTATCACATTGACATCAGATGTCAAAATAGTGCGACAAGGATCTTTTGGCCCGTGGATGACATTGACAGGGGGGCGTTGGTGTGAAATTAATTATTATTTAGCTACTTGTAGGTAAATATTACAACAGGTGGGTCCGCAAGGTTACTAATTAAAAAAAGAACTTGGGGTAAATTTCATAGCAAACGGAAACTCTGCGACTGATGAAGTAACATTTCGCTTGATCTCAGCGTTAGTTAAATTTTAGCCGCGGGCCAAAATATCCTTGCATGGCTTTACTTTTTTCTAATCTATAACAACCTACTAGGAATTATTCCTGTATGGTGTATGCTGTATCATATAGAAACATGAAATTCACATATATACCAGAGCGGAACAAACATTTGTGCGTCGCACAAAGATTTGTCCCATACGGGAATTGAACCCCCCGACTGCTTGATCCAGTAAGCGGAGCGGCTCACGCTCTAAAGTTGAGAGTCTAAACCAATAGACTAAGCCAACGGATATTATGGTATGCATTATGAAAACTATACTTGCGCGATTCAGGTTTTGTATGGAGGGTCTACATATTTGGAATAGCGCCATCTGGCGACGGATAGATAGATCAATGTAATAACGAATAAAGTATTACTCACCGAATTGGAAGTTCATGCTGTTAGGGCAGACGTGGTAAGCAGCTGAGAGAAGACCCTCGCTGACCAAGGCTATGCCCATGGCGTATAGTAGTCCGAAGTGTTGAGGTATACCCAATTCTTTCTGTTGAAATAAATTTAATTGTAGATTTTGTCGATAGGAAAAGTGATCTTGTCGAACCGAGGACCTCGTGATCGCCACACGCGCTATTCACCACTAGACCAACGAGGCATAGATGAATAAAAATAACATATTTATCGTTATGCTTTCACCCATCACATTTTACTAATCAACATCACACTCGTAACTCGCCACAACACGTCACACTCGCCACAGCACTTCACGCTCACCTCAATAAATCATATTCGCCGTGACACATCACACTCGTCACAACGCATCACATCACATTCACCACAATACATCATAATCGCCACAATACATCACATTCACCAGAACAATCTCACACTCGTCATAACGTATCACACTCGCCACAAAACATCAAACAACTCAACAGCGGATTTAGCTCTATGCTTATTATGCATTCGACACACTTGCGCTAGAAACAGACAGCCCAGAAGAACCTAGCCAAGGTTGGTGTACACGTGGTTACAGTCTGATAGAACCATTAGCGGGTGCACACCCACCACACTCAGCATACCACAGCATCACACTCGCTACAATACCTCCCACTCGCCACAACACATCACACTCGTCATAACACATCACACGCACTACATCACATCACACTCGCTTTAACAATTCACATTCACCACAACACATCAGCCGCGTGGCTCCCGGCTTAGAATAGGACCAACCCATCTCATCCCATCGGGTGTCGTACAAGGCGACTAAGGGAAAACTAGGGAATGGGCAGCAGCGTTCCTTTAACACTTCGACGACCAATAACTGCGCTCGCCAACCCGCCTGCCAAGCGTGGCGAGTATGGCAAACACCCCCAATTATGGAAGAAAGTAGAAAAACCAGGCCCCTAGTCCCCGGCGGTCCTGTTCGTCCTGGCCACGGTAGCAGCCATGGTAACGACAGGACAAGGGGTGCTAAGAATCTCCGGCAGAGATTCGGCTACCACCAAAACCGAAAATTGGCCCTGGTGACATACAACGCACGCACATTGAGGACAGATGAGAAGCTAGTTGAGCTGGAAGAAGAGTTAAACAAGTTGCGGTGGAGTATTGTTGGTTTATCGGAGGTCCGAAGAGAGGGCGAGGACACGATAACCTTAAAATCCGGCAACTTGTTTTACTACCGGGAGGGCGAACAGCAGTCCCAAGGTGGTGTCGGATTTATCGTCCACAAGTCACTCATAAACAACGTTGTGTCCATCACTAGTGTGTCGAGCAGGGTAGCGTACCTGATACTCAGAATATCCAAAAGATATTCGCTGAAGGTCATACAGGTCTACGCACCGACCTCGGCATACTCAGATGATGACGTCGAAGTTATGTATGAGGACATTAGTAGAGCCATACATACTTCCAAAACACACTTTACAGTGGTTATGGGTGACTTCAATGCGCGGCTGGGCAAACGGGGCGATGATGAGTTGAGAGTGGGGCAATTTGGATATGGGCAGCGCAACCCCAGGGGTCAGAGGCTGGCCGAATTTCTGGAGAAAGAGGGACTCTTTATGATGAACTCTTTCTTCCAGAAGCCGCCTCATAGGAAATGGACCTGGATGAGCCCTGATGGTTCCACAAAAAATGAGATAGACTTCATCATGAGCACCAAGCGACAAGTATTTAATGATGTCTCCGTGATTCAACCGGCAACATGAAACCGGCAGTGATCACCGAATGGTCAGAGGCACATTAAATATTAATGTCAAAATGGAAAGATCGCGTCTGATGAAGTCTACGCTCCGACCTACTCATGCATATATCCAAAACCCCGAGAACTTTCAACTCGAATTGTCAAACCGCTTCGAATTGCTAGACAGCAGCGCATCAGTGGACGAAATCAACAACAGGCTGGTAGAGACTGTTCATACGGTCGGGTCCAAGTATTTTAAGACCCACCGTAAAAATAGGCCTCAAAAACTATCTGACTACACCCGAAACCTCATGGCTGAGCGACGTTCCATGACGCTCCAAACCTCCGATGATGCTAAGTCCTATAGGCAGCTTAATGGACAGATATTGAAGTCCTTGCGACACGACTTACGGTCCTTCAATGCAAGGCGTATTGAGGAGACCATAGAGCAGAACAAGGGCTCTAAAGTGTTCGCAAGAGACGCGTCTATTGGGCAGAGCCAGTTGACGAAGCTGAAGACGGAGGACGGAAACGTAACGTCAAATAGGTCAGAGGTGCTCAGGGAGATAGAGAGGTTCTATGGACAGTTATATACCTCAGTAGCTAAACCTGTTGTTGACTTGGTAAAAGACCCAAGAGCCAAGCTAACCCGACACTGCACTGAAGATATCCCGGACATCAGCCTGTGCGAGATTAGGATGGCTCTCAAACAACTAAAAAACAACAAAGCGCCGGGTGAAGACGGAATTACTGCAGAACTTCTGAAGGCGGGCGGATCGCCGGTACTTAAAGTCCTTCAGAGGCTATTTAAGTCCGTCTTGCTTGAAGGGAAAACGCCGGAAGCATGGAACAGGGGTGTGGTGGTGCTGTTTTTCAAGAAAGGTGATAACACCTTATTGAAGAACTATAGGCCCATCACACTGCTGAGCCATGTTTATAAGTTGTTTTCGAGAGTCATTACGAATCGTCTCGAACGAAGGCTTGATGACTTCCAGCCTCCCGAACAAGCCGGTTTCCGGAAAGGTTTTAGTACCATAGACCACATACATACGCTGCGGCAGGTTATACAGAAGACTGAGGAGTATAATCGGCCACTATGCTTGGCGTTTGTGGACTATGAGAAAGCCTTTGATTCGATCGAGACTTGGGCGGTTCTTAGATCTCTCCAGCGATGCCGCATTGACTATAGGTACATCGAAGTTTTGAAGTGCTTGTATAATAACGCCACCATGTCAGTCCGAGTACAGGGGCAGTGCACGAAGGTGATCCCCATAAAAAGAGGAGTAAGACAGGGAGACGTCATTTCTCCGAAACTGTTTACGGCCACCTTAGAGGACGCCTTCAAGCTCTTGGAATGGCAAGGACTTGGCATCAACATCAATGGCGAATACATCACTCACCTTCGATTTGCTGACGACATTGTGGTCATGGCGGAGTCGCTGGAAGATCTAGGACGAATGCTCGGTGACCTCAATAGAGTATCCCAACAAGTGGGTCTTAAAATGAATATGGACAAAACAAAAATAATGTCTAACGTCCATGTCGTACCCACCGCACTCACCGTTGGGAACTCTACTCTTGAAGTTGTCGACGAATACATTTACCTGGGACAGGCAGTCCGGTTAGGTAGGTCCAACTTTGAGAGAGAGGTCAATCGACGAATCCAACTCGGCTGGGCAGCGTTCGGGAAACTGCGCAACATCTTCTCATCCAAAATACCTCAGTGCCTAAAGACTAAAGTGTTTAGTCAATGTGTGTTACCAGTGATGACATATGGATCAGAGACGTGGTCTCTTACAATAGGTCTCATAAAAAAGCTCAAGGTTGCTCAGCGAGCTATGGAAAGAGCTATGCTCGGCGTTTCTCTACGTGATCGAATCAGGAATGAGGAGATTCGTAGAAGAACCAAGGTCACCGACATAGCCCTCAGGATTAGCATGCTGAAGTGGCAATGGGCTGGCCACATAGCGCGAAGATCGGACGGGCGTTGGGGCAGAAAGATTCTAGAGTGGAGACCACGTATTGGCAAGCGCAGCGTAGGACGACCGCCTGCCAGATGGACCGACGATCTTGTGAAAATCGCAGGAAATCGTTGGATGCAGGTGGCATCGGACCGGTTACGCTGGAAAGCGATTGGGGAGGCCTATGTTCAGCAGTGGACAAGTATAGGCTGAAATGATGATGATGATGATGATGACAACACATCACGCTCGCCCCAACACATTACACTGACCCCAACATATCACACTCATCACAACACATCACACTCGCCACAACACTTCACAATCCCCACAACATATCACACTCACCACAATACATCACACTCATCACAACAAATCACAAACTACTTACCTCAACAGCGGATTTAGCTCTATGCTTATTATGTCTTCGCCACACTTGCGCCAGGAACAGAAAACCCAGAAGAACATAGCCCAAGTTGGAGTACACGTGGTTGAAGTCGGATAAAACCATAAGCGGATGTGCACATAGGAAATTAAAATAGCATAAGTCTTGGTTCCCCGATTGGTTTAGTAACTGCAACAAAATACAAATTAAAAAAAAGTCTATTATTTCTTAAAGGTTTTTTGCTAACAATTTTGATATGACTTATTACAGAAATCGTACTTAAAAATGCAATTATCTATTATTATAAAAGAGGTAAAGTTGTATGTAAGTCTGTATGGATTTGGTTTGTAAGAGGTAATCTCTGGAACTACTTATAGCGGGAATGTTCTGGAAGGATTTATCAACGGAAAGATCTACCAGCCAGACGGGTGTTTTCTGGCGGGGCCTACAACTAGCCCAAGAGTTGTTGTCGGGGGCTTGAATATAAGCAATGCAGATATGTTTCGAATTTCTAGATATGTATCGAGAATCGTTGTCGTTTTTATATTCAGCGCCATCTGTGGGTAGGCAGTCACAGCTTTGTAGCTATGTACAGGAGTCGCTACATACTGTTCCGATTCTTAAAATCCTTTCACTATCAGGAATCTACATTATTCCTGAGGACTATAGTTTTTTTTTTTGTATAAAAATAGCCAAATAACAACTCGCACCGCGTGCGAGCCACGGGCAACAGCATTAACTAGGTTTGAAGTATGAAACACGCATAGGAAAACACAACAGAAATTCGAAAACGAACGAGTGGATATACCAAAATATATTTTGATCTAAGTAATACTGCAAAGACTTACCCGTTGGTATGTGACGACCAGTTGTATAACAGGCAGAGTGTAGAAAACCGTCACTGTCAGCACATTCCATAAATACAACTTCGACCTGGCTGAAAGGACGCGCGGACGACATCTAGCAAAAAACAGACTTATAAATATATCACTAGACCACTCCACTGCTGGACAAAAATGCTTATCCCACTAGTACAGGTGAAAGAGAGGTCATACTCTACCATGCGAACCCAGTGGGGTTTGGTGGAGACATATTTAGGGCCACCTTCTGGACATATAGACCAAAACGCATCGGTCAGACTACGAGGCATGCCTTTTAAGTTCTGTCGTTTCCATATTTCCCGGCAATTTTGAATTTGGAACTGTTCTATATTCGAATTTGTTTAATTTTTTAATCCCAAAACAGTTGAAAGTATTAGGATTAATGCTATTGTTTAGTCACGGCGTCGATTGGAATCTGTCAGGTTACATACGAAAATGAATCTTTCTAAGGAAAATGTTCGTGCAATAATTTTCTACAACTTTAGAAGAGGCCTGACACGGCTTGAGTGTTT